>OX439142.1:39138451-40388451 GCA_949318255.1 Pollenia labialis | reverse complement strand
AGTATAAATATATACAGCTTGATGCAACTTATACAACTTAAATGTTATTTACTGACGATGCTAACCAGGGGTTAGCGAAATATCGATAGAAATAAATAAATATAATATTTTATAAAAAAAGACCTTTAGCTCAGCCTTTAAAAAGCTGCAGTTGAGATAGTAAAAATCATAAGATTGTGCTGCAACCAGCGTTACCACCAACAAAATTCAAAATTACACTTGAGATGAAGCAAAATTACCCGATTTATATAAAATTACACCTGATATAAAATTGAAGTTTTATTTAATCCTAAGACATTTAAAAGAACCAAAAAACACAACAAACTCATTGAAAGAAAATCAATACATATTAGTCAAACTTTTGAGATTCTTATTGTAATTTAAAATAAATTAACAATTATAACATAAAAACTTAAAAGCAATTAATAAAACTTAAAATAAAACTCCTAAAATAATGAGTTTAACTTCCACATTTGGTTGCATATATCTGGGGAAGGTTTAAAACGCTCATTGCAATTCCTTTATAGTCGGCCATGTTCTGGAAATCGAAACCACGTGAAAGTGAAATCGATCAAGATTTTTAATTGAATTTTTGTAAAAATGAACGCAGCTTTTTGCTGAATTCAAAAGTAGTTTAGGTAGATGAAAGTGGTCCTAAAAGTATGACGCATTTAAAAGGAAATATTTTTATGAACCTTGAGCACGGAAAAGTTTTCAAAATTTGTTCGATTTCAATTTCACGTGATTTCGATTTCTAGAACATGGCCGAGTGAGTGCTTTTTAAGCCCGATAGAGCTAACGAAAGGTTATCTGTCAAGCGAACTGTCATACTGCTCTCACTTTTTGCTCAGGCACATCATCATGAATAGATTCATGCTTGAACAACGCCACCAAATTATCCAAATTTACTTTAAAAATCAGCCATCGATTTTCGCAACTTTTATAGGCAACTTCATGATTCAAAAACGAAAAGTTAGAATCATGTCAATAAGACCTGAGTCGTAGGAACTCAGACTAAGGGCGTTAAATATTCTTCAAACTAAAGCATTGAAAAGTTGCCAGATAAAAATAAAACTAATTATAAAGTTGAAATATTGGAAACATCTTTCCCCAGGCTAGTTTATAGTTTGAATAAACTTGAGGTTCTTAAACACTATGATAGTCATCTTAATCCAAATCTATGAGTCCATTTTGCGACATTCATTACAGAACTTTGGAAAATATATAATAAATGATTGAATACTTTTCTTAAAAAGAAACCGAGACTGGTGCAGAAGACTGCATTTTTTTATCAACAATATTTAAAAAGAAATAAATGTCATCACTGAAATCGAATCTTTATTTTATTTGGGTATCTTAAGTTATTTTTTTTAAATTACACCTAAGAGAAATTAACCGCGCTCTACCCACGACAGTAAAAATTATACCAAATTCGGGTAATTACCCACAAAGTGGCAACACTGGCTGCAACTTCGACATCTTAATTTTTCATTGGACAAAATAAAACTGTTGCCTTTACTTCTGATTTATTAAGGCAAAAGCAAAAAACAAAAAGTTGTACACAACAAAGAACATCGGCAGTCGACATGTTCGAAACAGCGTTGCCGTTGTGACACTAAAGTATCACTTTTGACCCTTTTTCATGCCAATGACACTTTTTGTGACCCTTTTTTTTAATTTATTTATTATTGATGGGAAAAGGTACAACGCTGATGAAGTGGCGGAAATGTTTCACGATGTCGACGATGATGAACTGTTGGGGATACCTAAGAATGGTGATTGCTCTGAGGATGAAAACGAATGCGAGAATTTTGACCAGATGAACTTAATGACGAAGATCTTTTGTTTAAAATAAGGCCAATGGTGAATATTCTCAATGATCGTTTTCAAAAAAATACACATGCAGCCTCGTTTATCAATAGACGAACAGATGTGCTCAACAAAAGTTGGGCACTATATAACAATACCTGCCAAATAAACCTAAAAAATGGGGATTAAAATTCTTTGCCCTTTGCGACACAACGGGTTTTATGTATAAATTCGAGAACAACATCACCCTCAGCCAGGAGAACCCAATTTAAAGGCATCTGCAAATATTGTAGTGCGTATGACTCGTGAAGTACCCCGTTTTCAAAATTTTATTGTATACATGGACAACTATTATACGTCTATACCATTGTTGATTTATCTTCGTACCCAAGGCATTCATAGCATCGGAACTATAAATCGAAATCGTATAAAAAATTGTTAGCTTCCTGATCCAAAGGCTATGATGAAAATGATTTGGGGTGTTTCAGCAGAGTTTACAGCAAATATTCAAGGTATTGATTTGACATCAATAAGCTGGAAAGATAACAGGGTTATTAATATTGTGTCCACTTTCGTTGGCACAAAACCGTTGCTTTCGGAACATAGTGTTGATACTGACATCCCCACTGTTGACCGTTGGAATAAGAAAGACCATAGAGTGGAAACGATTGCTTGCCCCAAAATTATAAAAGAATACAATCTACATATGGGCGGTGTTGACCTGATGGACTCTTCTTTGGGTCGCCTTAAAATCTGGCTAAAAAGCCGTAAATGGTATATCAGGTTATTCTACCATTTATTTGATATTTCCATTGTAAATGCTTGGTTACTTTTCAAAAGGGCAAATCCATCAGTTTCGATTACCTAAAAGGCTTTCCGTTTGGAAGTATCCCATGTAGGGTGAGTTCCAAAACGTCAGTTGCAAAGCAACTCGCTTTTTTAAACGCATTCTGCAATGCAACCGTGTAAAATTTTAGAATGTTATCTGTCCAAAAGTGCATCAAAACAGTTACCGATGCGTTCACAATGACCAAACTGTGCATCGTTAAACTTGATGGTACATTTTTGAGTTCGACTGCAAAGTATTATGATGTTTTGGAACTCAGCCGTACTTACAAATATGGCACAATAAAAAAAAGAAAGTTAGTGGGCATGATTTACTACATACACGTGTCCAAAATGGACATCAACCGTCTCACAATTTGCGATATGATGATTTCGATTACGTTCCAATTGTTGACGGAAGAGCTCGGTGTGAAAACCAAAAATGTCTTGAAGGCAAAAATGTAAAAAAACCTCTGCTTTAATGAGAAACGTAATTGTTTTGCAGGCTATCACACTTAAAAAATTTAAAACTAAAAATTTTTCATTTAAATACATACTTTTATGCAGTTTTTATGAATAATATATAATATTTTATAAATAAAAAATAATAAAAAAATCTAATTTTTTTTTCATTACAAATGCATAGTGTACCATATTTGGTACACAACGGAAATTGATGTTTTTCCGATTTTCCAGAAAAACTATGCATTTTCCGAAAAAATGAAGGACGGATTCGTAATTAGCGACAATTTTTACGTTAGAGCAACTTAGTCTCCACTCTGGGTGCTGACCTCATGCATTTAAGGGTTAAACATGCGCTGCTTATGTGTCTAAATTAGGTACAGTGGTTAATTCAAAGTATTTCTTAAGCTTCCTGCTGAATGCCAAAAATTGTTTATCATTTGTAATTTCATAAATGTAGTTGTATGATTTATCATTTGATTTACTTTCTAACAACTCAAATTCGTTAATAAAAGCATGTGTCATTTATAACATTTAAAATAAAGATATGAGATCAATAGCGGCAATTCAAATTGGGTTTTAAAACGCTTAAACTATTAATGCCGTTCATCCTAGATTGGCATGGAAATTCAGTGAACTCGATACAAAACAAGGCAAATACAATACAGTTCAGTTGTTGAAATTGTCTGGACATAAAATAATCACCTGCTCAATCGAATGAGGTTTCATATCCCGGGGAACGTTTAAAACAAAATTAATATTTTTAAGGGAAAATATGTGAAATTATGCAGTGGAAAAAAAATTATTTCACTTAAAAAAGAGGCAAAAAGTCGCAAAAAATTTAAAAAAGTTGCAAAATTAGACGGGTTAAAAAAAGTCGCACAAAAAGTGTCATAGCGTCAAAAAGGTTGCAAATTGCAACTAAAGTCGCACAACGGTAACGCTGTTTGACAGACTGAAACTTTTAAAAAATCCCGTAGTTACCGAAGATGGGACGTTGTGTTTTTTCCGATTGTCTGCACAACATTCGTCAGCGAATATGGAAAGGAATTTTTCGTAGCAAAATATGATAAAAACAAAGCGAAGAGACCGTCTTTTCGTGAATATTGCATCAAATTTAATTCAGACAAAATATATACTACAGTCTGATCAATCTTGTTGCTATAAATAAACGAAAACTTTAAGCTTGATTTCTTAAAGTATTGCGGCACTACATGTTGCGACATGTTGTACAATTCGATCAAGTTTTACAACCATTTGTTACGTTAGAGGTGCGGTTGGTCATCGGTCGAATAATAAATCAGTTTGATTTGAGCTTTCAAATTGGTACGTTTGCTGGCGTTTTTTCCTTCGTTTTTAATTTCCATTCTAACGTTTTGAAAGCAGCAGCGTGCAAAGCAAACAATATTTTAAAAAACTAATACGAAATTCCAATGCACAATTTAGTAAAGAATACAAAAACTACCGGAACTATTATTTAATTTCTTTTCTTGCTCCTTTTCTAACTCCAATTCATTTATCGCCACTAGTGCTAAAAAAAATCGGTACTCATGTTGACTTTATAAAAATAATTTCTTAATAAAGCTTAATGAAAAGTTGGTTAAAAAATTTAACATATACTGCGAACGATCAACTGGTCTTTTCAACTCAATTGTACGACCAGTTACAGCGTGCATAGGTCGCATAAGGGCCCTTAGACAATCAGCCTTATTGTGGTTGTCGTTTTCGTAAACAAACGTGTCGTTTTTTGTAGTAGATTAAAGAACACATGTTGTGTATTACTTTAATCTATTACACAGTCGTATACGACAACGACAACCACAATAAGGCCGAATATCTTTTGGTGTTATTACTGGGTGCAACGTATTTATACCCTATTCCACTTTGGCTCCCTATACTCCAGTGGGAGTTAGAGGAATTTAAAAAAAAAATACCCTGTTCCACTATCAACTTTAACATGTAGTCTACAACAGACATGAAATGCTTAACATTAACACTAACATGATGTTAGTGTTAAGTATAGACTCATCATGTTACAGTTTTTCTCATGTTTTAACACGGCTGTTAAGCCATGTGTTTTAACAACTCTTTTATAACATAAAATGACGTTTAAGCTTGACAGAAGTCATTTTGTTGCTTTTTTTCATTTCACACACACTATTGTTTGGAATATGCTTCGACGACAATCAAAAAATAATGAAATTTCTTAACATTAACATGAGTACTATACTCCACCATTAACATATTAAAAATTCAACATGGAGTCTAAACATCATGTTTTAACAGCATTTCATGTCAGTTGTAGACTCGGTGTAAAGAAGCCAGATAAAAAAGCATCGTCTTAATTCCTTATTACATATTAACTTAATGTTTTTTGTTAATTTCCAAAGATGTATTTCTAATACGTATGTATAAAAGTATAATACAAGTGAGTTAATGTACATATGTTCGTACATTTTCTGTTATTTTAATAATAAAACTAGTAAAAAATATGTTTAGTACAATTAGGGTCAAAAAAGTACAATTTTTTACTTCATTAAGTACAATTTAGAAAATGTCATTTATCATCCCTGCTCACACGCAATGTAGTTTTTGACAATAAAATAAATATTTTTTAAAATTATTCAAAATAATTTTTAAGGCCTAAAAAAATAAATTTCTTCCAAGAAAAGTCGCCATGATATATATTTTGTTCAATTTTTATTTAGAAACAAAAATTATATATGTGATAACAAATTGCCACATATATAATTCGTTGTTGTTAAAGATATTTTAAAAATTTTTATGAATCCTAACGTACCTTTGGATGTTTATGAAACACTGCAAAAAAATTACAGTTTGTTAATTGGAAAGAGTATTTTAATGATGATATTCCATCTAACTTAAATCAGTTTTGGTCAAAATTCTAAAGCTACAAGGATACGTCAGGTATGTACCCATTGATTAAACTATCCTGCTGGTTCAGTTGCAGCTATATAATATATCTAAAACGCTTCCGGCAATATTCCTTTTTTGTCTATCCTCTTGAATACATTGTGGGGGTATTACGATTCAAGAAGTTCTAATTGCATTCTACTTCGAATGCGAGTTTTAGTGAAGTTCTTTGTTTCAACATAGGCATTACTTGTTGTAAATATAAACAACAGCTAAAGCAAGTTCCTTAAAATGGGTACATACCTGACGTATCCTTGTTTATATAATTCGTTGTTGTTAAAGATATTTTAAAAATTTTTATGAATCCTAACGTACCTTTGGATGTTTATGAAACACAATGCAAAAAAATTACAGTTTGTTAATTGGAAAGAGTATTTTAATGATGATATTCCATCTAACTTAAATCAGTTTTGGTCAAAATTCTAAAGCTACAAGGATACGTCAGGTATGTACCCATTGATTAAACTATCCTGCTGGTTCAGTTGCAGCTATATAATATATCTAAAACGCTTCCGGCAATATTCCTTTTTTGTCTATCCTCTTGAATACATTGTGGGGGTATTACGATTCAAGAAGTTCTAATTGCATTCTACTTCGAATGCGAGTTTTAGTGAAGTTCTTTGTTTCAACATAGGCATTACTTGTTGTAAATATAAACAACAGCTAAAGCAAGTTCCTCAAAATGGGTACATCCAAAGGTACGTTAGAATTCATAAAAATTTTTAAAATATCTTTAACAACAACGAATTATATATGTGATAACAAATTGCCACATTTTATAATAGAAACATGTTCATACACTTCAAATATATTCATGTTTCAAGGAATTTTATTTATTGATTCTTTCAAGAGCATTTTTATATATGAAAAACAATTTTCTCGAAGATTTTCATTATCTTTATCAGCCATTTCAGCATAATTAAGTTTCAAATTCCGACCATACATATGAATGCCTCACATATAATTCATAAAAATAATAAGTAGGTATTGAATTTAACAAATTTTAAAATAAATTCAGAAATAGCCAACAAAATCGCCAACTTTTTTTTATAAATCGCCATGTCGCCAAATCGAAAATGAGGTCGCCAAACAAGTTTAAAAATCGCCACGTTTGGCGAGAAATCGCCACATCTGACAACCCTGCATGCGAGTGGAAATTTCAAAACGATCAACAATGTTACCCTGTTAAAAATTTTATGCAAATTTACTGGATTTTTGTAAAATATGTAAATTATGTTTTAGCTTGTTAAATGTATTATTATGATGAAGTTTTTGAAACGCGCATTAATAAAAGCAAGTTTGTTAGTTATAGAACATTAATATTGTTAAAATAATGCTTATATTATTAAATGTAAACCATTTCAGTGGCATGTGTAAGCACAAAAGCCAATGGCATGAGATTCGACTATTTCTAACAAATCTTCTTTGATAATATGTATGTATAAATTTACACGTTTCATCTTTTTATGCTCAACTTCTTTTCAAGATGACAATATAATCACACGCAGCAATCGGTTTCAACTTTTTTCGGTTCAAAACAACAACAATTTTATTAATAGCGAATCAAAGAGAAAAATAAAAGAAAAAAATTACATGCAGCCATCGTTGTGCATATACCAACGAATAAAAACACAAAGCGTACTGACCGAGCACAGGCATCTCCGTAATAACCCCCTATCTTCTTACTTCTTACATAAGAGTTGAGCATCAAAAAATGAAACGTGTGAAAGCAGACTATACAGTAGTGGCATGCGACTACTTGCATGTGTAAAGGCTGGGACATAAGAAATATTGCTCTTTTATTCTGCCGACGTTATTGCCAACTTGCTGAGATAATTATTTTTAGACCTAGGATAAATTGCCGGCAATAAATATGTACAAAAAGTGCTGTCTACATTAAAGACAACACGGTTTTGACATTAACTGCAAAATATGTCGCAATATTTATACCTGGTATAGACGGGCAGTGAGCCAAACCGAAGGCGGTTGATCGGTGGCGGCGTGGGTATAATTGATCGGTGGCGGCGGCGTTTGCGTCAATGAATCGGCGGCGGCTTACAATTTTTAAAAATTTAATTTAAGGAAAACTATTAATCATTTCTATATCTATTTATTTTTATGTTAACACTTAGAGCCCCACGTGTACCACCGGTGGACATTTGTATATTGACGATTTGGGACAAAGTGACCACCCGTGGTCATTGGTGGATTTACTTTATGTGACATCGTGTCCACCCGTGGTCACACGTTGTATGTCACTTCCCGACATTGTGATCACCAGTGGAAACGTTCAACATACATTTACCATTGAAATAAAATTAGTTCGGTCCCAGGATGTAAACCTATTTGGCTTGGACTTTGTAATTTGGTCTGCCAATGCCTTGAAAATAGTGAGTTAAATTTAGGTAAGAAAACTTCATAGATAGATAGATTTATAGATGGATTTTCTTAACTAAAACAATTCCAATTGAATATATTTATTCCAAAAATTCATTTTATAATTCAAAAAGTAAGATATATACATATTATTCTGCTTGTAGAGCATTAAAAAAAAAATAGATTTTCTTAACTAAAACAATTCCAATTGAAAACAACTAATACAAAAATTCATTTTATGACTCAAAAAAATTAAAGCAAGATAAAAGATGAAGATAAAAACATAAAAATATAAAATAAGAGAATGCCCACTGGTGGCCACTTTGGTGGTAACAAAAAAAAGGACAAAAAAAACATTTGGCTTAACAAAAATAAATATCACAAAGTCACACCAATTACAAACAATCAATAAAACTAAGTTAAAAAATGTTGGTCTCAGCTTGTCAACTAATGAATAACCACTAGTCAGCATGCGGTCCACCGGTGCAGAAAAAAATGAGCACCGGTGGACACGTGGGGTTCTAAGTGTTAAAGTACAAAACATTAAATAATAATAAAAGGATAGTGCAATATCGTTTTTTTTCTCATAACTGTTTTAAAATGTAGGACCACATACCCATATCCATTTACAAAAAGTAAAGCTTTCTGTAATAAATTATTAATAAAAAAGTAAAGCTTTCTGCAATAAATTATTAATAAAAATGTAAGCTTTAAGGTGAAAAAAATAAATAAAATGAAATAAAATTTCCTTAACCTGAACATATCAGCAAAACTATTTTTTTAATTAAATTATTGCGGACAAAATTATACCACTAATGAGCTAAAAGCAAGAAAAAAATATGTTGTTTACATTATATTATTTTTATTAAATTTAACAAGTTTTCAATAGATTACTTCAATTAAGCATTCAAGTTTTTTTGTTTTTTATTTAACAACTGCTTATAATATTTTATAATTCTTTCTGCCACGTTCAAAACTTCACTATCAGATTCAGATTCAGAATCTAAATCATTTTGTTGTAGATCACTTGTCTTTTTTGCTAAATATTCTCGCAGAGAATATCTGTAAAATGAACACACAAATCAAGAAATATCACGGCGCAGCTGCTGTCATCGGCGGCTTTAATTGAGACGAAAACAAGCGGCGGTGGTGAGCCGACCGGCGTGGTTCCCTGTAGACGGGCAGTAAATAAAAACTCGCAATCATGATGAAATAAATAGGTGGCATTACTACGCTAGATGACGATTTGTTGCTATATAGCATTGTTTTTCTAATCTTATGTCAAAGTTTTGTTTATGTTTACAAAAAGCTTACGTTTTGTGTTGGGATTAGTGTATTTTATTTATTAAAAATGAATAAGATATTGACCATAATTAAATAAAAACTGGCTAAAAATTAATTAATTTCATCACGTTCTGCGGCACGCTTTTATTTTTGTTTAAAATTATGTTTGACATAAGCTGAGACAAATTGCCGTATTGATGCCATTTGTATCACAGACATAACATTTGTATTATTTTACCATGCTCGTAACGTCACAATAAAAAATCAAACTGTCATGTTATTGTGATTAGTTATTTATAAGATTTTTTTCTTTGAAATGCAGACATATTTTTACAAATTTTATTTAGATTATTAAAATTTTTAATAACTATTAATGTTAAATTTTAAAAATCGCAGAAAGTTGAGTTTATCTTTTCAGATTAGAATATAATTATTATTTTCATGATGGATCATCGAGATTTGCACACTCCTGTCGACTTTAACAAGGTAAACAAATTTGTTTTTATTTAAAAGAAAAGTACATTTATTTTTTTTTTTATATATTTTAAATGAAAGTCGCTGGAAGAAATGACACCAGAAGAAAAAATGAGGTACGTTGTGTGCTGATTAAAGAAATATACGTAGATACAACTCAAAAATTTAGTCTACATGCTTTGAAGTTGATATTTTATTATTTTATTTAGATATGAACATCAGATGAGACATGAAAAACATAAGGGCCATGAAGCTATGCATTCGGAAATGGTGCTTATATTGTTTGCCACACTTATAGTAGCACAAATTGCTTTGATACAATGGAAAAAAAGGCACTATAGATCTTATTCGGTAAATAAAAAAAATATGTACAGAACACGGCTATATCGAGATTGATTGTGCTGCAATATCGTCTTTGTTTTCACTAATCGACCCAAATGACATTTAAAAAATTTTACAGGAGAGCACTTTTAATGTTGGGTCAGTTAGCAAAAACAGCGAAGACATTATTGGGGGATTCACAAGGTGTGCTATCAAGTCATATCGTCATAATGTCTTAAATAATATTAAACAATTGCTTTAAAATAATATTGTTGTGTTTCAAACAAAATAAATATTTTAATGCTGTGTTCATTAATTCGTTATAACTATAAAGTTGAAATTTAAATTATAAGCGGTTGCCCACAGCAGTCATATATATTTCTTGTAATTATTTTGGGACATATGACTTTACAACTTTATGACAACCTTGTGAATCCCCCATATATATTCTTATCTTTATATCCGCAACAAAGGAAATCCAAAAAATTTTATAATTGGTCAAAAGATATTTTTTTCGAATTTTCTATTCATTTTGAAAAAATTGTGCATTCTTCAAAATTTAATAACGTTAAAAAACTAAACTAAACTTTTTTTTTTTTTTTAGAAAAACGATAATGTTTGGATTAATTTTAAATAAAATCTCCACGATATTTTAATTGCTAAAAAAAATGTATAAAAAAGCTAATGTAGAGTTTAGGATCTATAAAAAATAAAGGAAAGTTCCTTTTCCTCTAGTTCTAAAAATATCCAAAAGCTTTTTTATATACATATTCTTTTTTTTTATCAACTTTTATGTCTCAAACTTAAAAATTTCAATAATTCAAGATAACTAGAAAAGCTTTGACTGCAGAGGTCCTAAGCTTAGTCTGTTCTTATGATTAAAATTAAGTTACAATTGTGTTAGTAGTGTTGAAATTCTCTTAACATTCTTAAGATCTTTAATTATTTTTAAAATTTTTAGAAATTTGGTTACCGTTTGTATATTTTCCCGTGATAGGTTCGAAAGATAAGTAATTGGATCATTATTGAAGATTAGATTTCGAATTTAGTCATGTTTTGAGCAATATTTTGTTATGTGTTCTACTTAAATGGGGTTCGAAAAGCATTAAGGAAATATGTTAGAAATATTGTGATCGAATAAATATCTGTGTGTGCAATATGTGATTCCAAGTCTTAGTTTCACATATGACCTTCTCTCTAAAGAGCCGTTTAAAATTAAGATAATACCCTAAAAAGGAGTGAATTTAGAGAACTTTTGGCAGCTGAATCCGCAAATTCATTTCCCTGAACGTTGCAATGTACAGGGATCCACAGCAATTTAATGTTAGAGTTTTCAATTAGGTAGAATCTTATTACTATAAAATAATGGTTTGTACTTTGTATGTTGCGTAGTGCACGTAATGCTGACTTAGAATAAGAACAAATAATAGTTTCTGTGGTTGTGTTACCCAAATAGTGAATTGTTTCAAATATTGCCTCTATCTCTGCTGTGAACAGCGTAGAATATGAAGGCAGTATGGATGTTTTTATAATGGTGTTGGTAGTTTTTACACTATAAGAAATTTTATCATCAGTCTTAAAGCCGTCTGTAAAAATAAGTTTAAAGTTCCCAACTTGGTGGCCCAAAATACAAAAGTATCGAATATTCGCGCTCCACAACGCTGATCCTATTCGAATAGTGCTTAAAAATTTTCAGTCCAAATTTGACCACAATCGTTCGATATTTAGAGGTTGCGATAGTTTAATGATTTTTCGGCGTGAGATATTTTTGTTTATTTAAAAATAGAAATATTTAATAAAACAAATAAATAAAAAATAAATAAAATTGTATAGTATTAGGTACAAATTATCACATATTTTATTTTATTTTTTTTTAAATTATCGATAGCCATTTTTGCAATATTATCTTTAGAAACCCCAGGAAAGTTGTTTCTATGGTGATCAACTAATCTAAGCAAATATTGTTTTTGCTCCTCATTTTTCGTGATTAAGCTGTTAAATCGGGTTACCAAAGCAACACCTCGTTCTCTTTAAAAACATTAGAAAGCATGACCTCAAACATATGATGGCGACAAGCAATCCATATTAGGTATTTATTTAATCCTTTTTCAATTAAAGTACATGCACCCAGCTTTAAAACAGTATTGGAGGCGGTAGTGTCAAAGCATAATCCTCGAATTTGGTTTTTTATTGACCAATCGGTACAGCCACACTAACAAGCGTTAGCATGTTCTACAACGGTTCCTTTTGTGATCTTCGGAACTGCTAAAAGTTTTTCTTTTCCATTGCCACTGATGAGTATAGCAACTCAATCGACTTTTTTGTTTTCATCAGCAATATCGGGCAATAATTTGCTGTCCCAGTGCAATACGATGGAATATTGTAGAGAGAATGAATCCTTATCTGCTTCTAAAATCTTTTTTCAACAAGTACAACAATGATAAGCCAGAAGTAAATGCATGTAAAATAAGATGTGAAACATAAAAGTCGCCATTCATCGCGACCTCTAAATATTGTTCCATTGATCCAATTTTTGGTATAAACAAATATTTACGTAAAAGAAACAAAATCAAGCTTGTGGAGATAGCTTTTACTTTTCCAAACAAGCGTGGGCCACTCTACTATACATATGTATGTGTAAGAAGGTATTGCAGATTAAGGTAATTAAGCTAATGTTAAATTGATAGCGGTTATCACTCTTGATAGTAGTAATGTCCCTTGTAGTCCTTGTGAATCTTATTAATTTAGTTAAAGTACTAAGACAACAAAATGCATTAGACTAAAATATACTACGTTGTGGTTGAAAAATCCAACATAAAGCTGTAGTAAACACGTTTGTTAAATAACCCTAAATAAAACAGTTGAATAAACTATATCTGTCTCTTTCCCTCACTCAGTAACTTCATTAATTTACAATACTAACGAAAAAGACACTCATGCTCATCGTATTAGAAAAAGCAGAGTTGTACACTTAATACAAAGGGTGAAAAGCGCTAATGTTATCAAATACTAGTAGAAGCCAAGGGGGATAGGAAGCTGTCAAGGATTTGCTATGTGGTTTTATTGGTAGGTCTTGCAGTTTTGCAAAGTTAAAGATTCGGGTAATTGTTGATTGTATTTTTTTATTCTTAGATTTTACTGAAAGTTTAGAGCATATTTTAAATACGGAGGAATCTAACTATTGGATGATATTTTTTAAAATATTAAATGTTATTTTATCTCTGCTCGTTTCAATGGGATTGATGCCTGCTTCAAACAGCATGTTGTAGATTGGTGTAGATTTCGTTTAAGATTAACTTATTCCTTATATCACAAAGGGGGATGCACCAGCATTTTTTTTTTGGCAAACTACTAGAGAAATTGAACTAAGATTTTTTCAGCGGGTAGATATGTTTATAATGTTTCTGCAAAAAGTTAAAATGTGTAAATTTTGAGATGGCCTTTAGAGGAACAAGTGCGATATGTATATACATTTTACACATGTTAATTGTGTTCTTGTCACATAAATCAATTCCGATCGAAAGTGATTTCGTATCTTGCTTTACATAAAACGAATTCACTTTTGATCGAAATTTATTTCTGTGACGTGCCTTTACCAATGGATAGTACTTCAAAGGATTATGAAGATTATGCCAGACGATGGCAAGGTTGAGGTTATGTCAGTTAACTGAGCAATTGTTTGGGGTTTCAATGCTGCAAGAACAGTGGCGGCTTTTTGTTTATCAGAGGTTATGCCCGATGCACTAAACCAAAACTCCATAGAGTTGCAAATTTCCGGGAATGGTAATCGGGCGTAAATGGCTGACACAGTATTGTTTGACAGTTGGCTTAATATGCTACATTGTTAATTGTCAAAACAACTGGAATGTTTTACAAGAAAAATAAAAGAAATTTAAGTATAAACAGTTAATGTGATTTATTAATTTATCATTTTGTATAGTTTTTACTTCTCCTATTTCAAAATCTTAGATAGATATGACGAAATATAAAAGACAATATAATAAAGTTTGGGCAAACCAACGCGAGGCTACTGGTTAGTACTTATTATGCTTCGAAGTATTAAATAATCGACGGATTTTTGTATTTTTTTATGGATGGCTAAAACCGACTGAACAAGCTCCAAATTCTTATAAATTGGCTCATATGTCTTCAAAAACAGCTCTGCTTGTAATTCCTCACTGGAATTACATAAAAAGGATTTAAAAAAAACATGCCGAAACAAAATAAATAATTTTTTTACTAAAAATTTTTATTTGGGGATTTTTGAGATCTCCTTTTAAAATGCTTCTTACTATTTTTAAAAAAATTTAATATTTTTAATTAACAAGATTAAAAATTTGTTCAGAAAAAAATCAAAAGAAAATATAAACTTTTTAAGGTTTTAATTTTTAGTTGGGGGATTTATGTAAATTTTTTGGGGACAAGGCAAAAAAGTACCTGTCAGCCCTGTTTGGTTTCACCACTTATTTTGAATACAAATTTTTTTTTTTTTAAAGGGTTTCGTTTAATTTGAGAAAGGTTTCGTTTCATTTAAAACTTAAAATCAGCGTTAAAAGCTGCAGTTTAGATAGTAACGGCCATTTTCACCAAGTTCGGTTAAAACTAACTTTCAATTAAAGTTCCGGTTACCAATATGTTTTGACAGCTTTAGCCGATAGTTAATTATAACCGAACTTGGTGAAAATGGCCGTAAAAGTCATAAGATTGTGCTGTAACTTCGACATCTTCATTTGTCATTGGACAAAAATAAGCTGTTGCCTTTACTTCTGATTTATTTAATGAAAACAGTCGCAGTAAAGGTTAAAGCAAAAAACGAAAAGTTGTACACAACAAAGAACATCGGCAGCAGCGCTACCGTTATGCGACTAAAGTCGCATTTTTGCCCATTTTTTGACTGCCGTACTACTTTTTTGGCCCCTTTGTTTTAAATCCCTTTTTGTATCATTTTGTATTTTTTGTGCCGCTCTGCCCCTTTTTGAATCAAATTTTTTTTATACTGGCAATCAATGAAGGCGATGTGCCTGCCAGCTTTGATATATGTACATATGTATCTTAAACGAAAAAAGTACTAAATATGTATATTTAAGTAACGGGTATTTTAGCCGTGGCTACAATGTGTAAAAAAGTTTATTTGTTTATTTTATTTATTTATTTATTTTGTATATCGCTGGCTTAACGTGTAAAGGCTCTAAGTCCACTTTTTTAAGAAATTCAGATTTTAATGCAGTAATGTGCAACAAGTAAAAATACATTGTTTAAAAAGAAAAAAATACAGTTATCTCATTTTTTGTTGTTGTTTTGTAGTGATGAGCAAAAGCGCTAAGTCCAATTTATCACAAGAAAAAGCTCTAAGTCCCAATTAAAAGTATAGTTTAACCATTTCTCTCAAATTGTTCCATCACATGTATTTTTATTGTTTTTTGTCTCTCCTGAAAATTTTCAAATATGGACTTAGAGCCTTTACAAGTTAAGCCAGCGATATGCTTTTTCCTTGAGGTTTGTTCGTAACTTAATTTTTTTGGTAAAAATGTAAAATAATCCAAGTGCTAAATATGTATTTATGTACATATACATTAGGGGTATAACCAAATTTAACGCCCGCGAAAAAGTGACCCCAATTTTTATCATAGATTTTCATGGTCTATATGGCATGGATAGGTATTTTTTGATAATTTAAAAAATTGTTCAAAAGTTGTACCCCTAATATACATACATATGTACTTACATATATAAATATCTCTATCTATTTTAATGTAAAGTTTTTTTGTATCAAATCATATTATTAATTATTTTTTGTTTTTGTAAGAAGTGTTACTACCAGGGAAACCAAAAATATGCAATTGCATGTTTTTCCTTGTGCGACCAATGAAGGCAGGAAGAATATATTTATCCGTTTTAGAGCTTTTTAGGAATTTTGCCATCGATTTTTTAGTGCATATGTTTTAAATTCTTAGCGCATATTTTGCCATTTTGAGGCATATTTTGATACATGTTAAATTTTATTTTTTTTTTGCGAAATTTTGGCTTATCTATATTAAATATCTATCTGTATACCCGACGTGTTTCTCCAATTTCGCCATCTATATTTTTTTTCACTCGAACATTGTAAGACAAAGCAGGTTTGCATTAAAGATAAATTATATTTTAAACTTAAACATTTTATTTTCTTCAATTACATAATATTTTATATCTGAATAAGCAAAAATTAAGAAATGAGCAATTATGTACATGCGTTTTTGACAATGTTGGCAATACATAGAAATCTGGACCAATCTTTAGGTATTCCGATCAACTCAGAATCACTTTTTGAAGTGATTTAACGATGTGTATCCGTCCGTCTGGGGGGTTGGCTGTCCATGTTAACCTTGTGCGCAAAGTAAAAGTTGCAATCTTGTATATAATTTGATCAAATTTGGCTAATTCATTTTTATTGCACTAAAGTCGAATTCTTTGTAAATAGTGAGAATCGGTTTATAATTTTACATATTCCCCATAAAAACTTCTTTCCAAATTAGACTCTTTGTGTGCGTAAACCATCTAATTATTTTATTATGTTGGTAGTAATATAGAGTTTTTCTTTTCCCGGACTTTTTTTATTTCCCGGGAAAGTGGGTTTTATTTTTCAATTTCCCGGGATCCCGGGAATTCCCGCTCAATAAAAATAGATGCAAAATATTAATTAATTTAAATATTGCACAGAAATGGCTTTGCCTTATATCTTATATTTATAATTATTTATAAATATACTTGAATTTTTGTTATTAACCTATTAATATTTAAGATATAAGGCAAAGCCATTTCTGTGCAATATTTGTTTCCTTAGAATGTAAGAAATTATGTAACTTACTATTAAATAAATAAATAAATAAAATAATTAATTAATTTAATTTATTTGAACAAATAACATTTCCTGAGATCAATTAAATAAGTTTATAAATGCATTCAACTTTTTCATTTATGTGGCAAAAAGGAAAATTTCTTAATGGCACCTTAAGATCTTCATGTTCAAAAGAACACATGGACAAAATTTCAATTCATTTGTAGATTTTTGAGGAAGTTATAGCAAAATTACTTTTTGGTTATCTTTTTTCAATGTGCAATTACATTTGAAATAATAAAAACTTCAGAGCTGTGACATTAGGAGTGTTAAGGAATAAAAACTTAAAAAACTATAACAGCAGAGAACCGATTATTATATTAAATTCAGAGAAAATTTCCAAAAGCCACCTTTGAAGTGGTAAACTGTTCTCTTAATAAACAAAACAAATATACTTAAACTCTAATTGCCACATAATTAATTCAAAGTCAACAGCAATTATATTAAACCAAAAAAGTTAAATGATTTATTCAAATTATTACAAAATATTTCATTAAAAATAGGAATTCCGTTCAGAATAAGCATTTACAGAATCGTTTAAACGACTATCTCTAATTTATATCAAGAAGATTTCTAGGAGAAACACGATTTCTTTCTACGGATGTTTCATTATACATATAAACTCTAGACACTTTCAGTTTTCATAGCACTTCCTTCAAAACCTGTAGTTCTTTTTTAAAAATGAATTTTTTTCTTCGAATCGAATAAGCGTTTTCTTAATTAATAACTTTTGTCATCTAATCCGAAAAATCTTTAATGCAGCTGTTCTGCATACAAAATCATTCAATTTTTTGAAGCAAGTGGGTACAACATAAATTAATCTGGGTCTTTGAACAAATTTAATATTCTGTACATTTTTACTTTTCTTCTTTCGAAATTTCAGAGCATTAAACATTGCCTTACTTATCGGATATGAATTGACATCTCTTTAGCATTTGGCAAAAATGTCTCATATCTGTAGTTTTTTTATGTTAAATTTTTTTTTTCCATTATTTATTTATTGAATCTTCATATATTAAATATGAACTAACAATAATTAATCAAATCTTAACCTAAAACTTTATTTTATGTCCTGCCAGTGCCAGACAAAAATGTTCTTCATCGCGGGTTCTGTTCACATATATAGGTGCTTATCGCTCATCCTAATGGGTAAGTGCTGCAGTGTCTCTTCTCCTTAAGCGAGAGTGGCCGATATCATTTAAAATATTTCGAGCTAGTGGATTTGGGTGCAACTCTAGCCTTTTTAAGTATTTTACCGCATACTTCGTAATAATAGTCCTTACCAGTGGCACATTGAGATCCTTGTGGATATTTGAGTTTTTAACATACCATGGGGCAGCTGTAATTATTCGAAGAAGTTTATTTTGGCGCCTTTGAATTTTTTCGATATTAGAGGCCGAGGCAGTGCCCCATAGTTGAATACCGTAGCACCATATTGGCTTTAAAATAGCGTTGTAAAGTAGTAGCTTGCAATCGAGACTAAGAACAGAATTTCTTCCAATAAGCCAGTTAATTTGAATTGCTTTTAGTTTCATTTGGATTAATTTTGCTTCTATATGGCATTTCCATGTTAAACGCCGATCTAGATGAATTCCGAGATATTTGACATGTAATTGTTGAGGCACTAGTTGATTATTGATTTTAATAGGGGGGCATGTTTCCCGACGCAAGGTGAATGTTATATGTACGCATTTTTGCTCATTGACCTTTATCCTCCATTGCTTTAACCATAGTTCGAGCTGAAATATATGTTCCTGCAGGTATCGAGATGCTTCACGACTGTTCTCGTGTACGCTTAGAAAAGCTGTATCATCAGCAAAAGTTGAGGTTAGAGTGTAATTGTTTGTTGGCATGTCCGAGTTATATATTAAGTAAAAAAGTGGGCCCAGGATGCTTCCCTGAGGGACTCCAGCTTCAATTGGCTGAGGAGAACTTAAAAAATCACCTTCTTGAATAATGAATTTTCGACCGACCAGGTAGCTTTCTAACAGCTTGTGTGTATTAACCGGTAGGTTTAGCTTCAATTTATGTAGCAAGCCTACATGCCAGACTTTGTCAAAAGCTTGAGAAACATCTATGAAGAGAGCAGAGCAATATTTTCTTTCTTCAAAGGCTTTTCTTATGGCGTTTACTATCCGATGGGTTTGTTCAATTGTGCTATGCTCTCTTCTGAAACCGAATTGATGATTAGGTATACACCCATTGTCATTTAAAATTGGGGTTAACTTTGACGCTAAGAGCTTCTCAAACAGCTTTGATATATTAGGTAATAAGCTAATAGGCCTATATGACTCAACTTTTGTGTGATCTTTTCCTGGCTTTGGTATCATCGTTATTAAAGAGATCTTCCAATCTTGAGGGTAGTATTCAAGGCGTAAAATAGCATTAAAAATATAAAGAATAATTTTCTTTGCTATGCGAGGTAGCTCCAAAAGCATTTTGTTACTGATCTTATCAACACCAGATGCCTTCTTGGTATTTAATTCACAAATAGCCTTTTCTATTTCCTTTATCTCAAATCTTAGGGGGATAGCTGCTCTAACATAAACAGGCGGTAACTCGTCCGCTATATCGTCAGGTATATTTGGGGTAAATACGTTTTTCAAATGATTTACAAACAGGTTTCCTTTTTCATTATCATTTCTTGCCCAACTTCCATTCTGATTTCTTAATGGTGGTTTCGAGATAACTGGTCTTTTGAGTTTTCTAGCTGCACGCCATAATGAGTAGTGTGATTGTGGAGTTGCATCCAGGTCCTTAAGATATTTTTCCACGGAAGCCGTTTTCTGAGTCTGCAGAAATTTTCTTAGCCTTTTTGTACACTCTTTTAATTCATTTTTAAGTTGAGGGGATCTGTGCAATTGCCATTCTCTTCGCACTCTCCTTTTTTCATTCAAGAGGCGCTCGACATCTGTAAAATATATTTTATTATAATTGTTTTTTTTGAGAGTTTTGCTCGAATGTTGAACAGCTAGTTTAAGATAACTGTCAAAATTGACAATAGAGAGATCCACATTTTCCTGTGTGCTAAGCGGTATATTTTCTGAGCAATGGGTACTGAGATATTTTTTATATTTTAACCAATTTATTTGTGTAGCTGACGTCGCTATGTAACCAGAGGGAGATACAATTCTATTGGTGTTTGTTATAGTAACTATTGCAGGTGTGTGATCAGAGGATAATTCTAACGAAGCTTCAACGTGAATCGTTTCTGTGGGGATGTTTTTAACCACGCCGAAATCGATGACATCTGGAATTTTTTGCGGATCAGCAGGCCAATATGTTGGTTGTCCGCTCGCGACAACATTTAAATTCATTTTAGAGATTGTATTAAACAAAACACGACCCTTTGGTGTTATTAGTCGTGACCCCCAGAAGGTATGTTTAGCGTTATAATCGCCAGCAGCCAGGAAACAGGGCCCCAATGACTTATAATATTTATAATATTGGCTTTCTGATATTGCAAATCTAGGTGGTGAGTATAAAGATGAGATTAAAATGTTTCGATTCAGCTCTTCAACACAAATGTTTGTTGCTTGAAGATAATCTTCACGATGATCACACATTAGGTAGTGTTTGATTCGGGTTTTTATCAAAATGGCAGAACCTCCACAAGCTCTATCTCGAGGGTCCTTGGTATCATATAGTGTATAACCATTGATTTTAAACGAATTTCTTGAGGTCAAATGTGTTTCAGAAACCATCATGACATCAATTTGTTTATTTTTAAGAAAGTATTCTAATTAATTTTCATTTAAGCAGTTCATGGTTTGTTAAGTACAGCTTGCAATAACATCGATTGCATTCTAAGAATCTCCTGCATCATATTACCCATTGTGTTTGTAAAATTATTTACTGTTTGCACTAATGTTTCCATAGTTTTTTCTAGACGACTTAAATTAGAAGTTTCATCAGCACCTTGCATTGGCACATGGTTTGATTTTAGGACATTAGCATAAGAGGTTCTGTTATTACTAGGCTGCGGAGCCTGAATGTCATTAGTGTTTATTTGATTTGGTACCTGCATTTGAGGGGGATTAGTTTTCGGTCCAGCCGACTGCTTGACGATAGTGTATACAGGACAACCTCTATCATTTGCAGTGTGATTGCCGCCACAGTTACTACATTTTTTTACATTGGGGTCATTTTTAGACTTATCGCACTGGACTGTACCATGTAATTCACCACATACTACGCAAAGCGGTGGTAAATAGCAGTATGCCTTAGTATAGCCAAATTCTTGGCAGTTGAGACATTGAACGGGACCATTTCTTTTGTGCGGCTCCTCTATAGTTATTTTTCTGTATAGAATATATTTTAAATCATAAATAGGATGCGTTTCATTTTTTTTAAGCTTAACGTCGCCAGGTTCTAGCTCCACTCGAAATAATGGTTGGGGATTTTTTTCCCTATTTTTAATATTCGTAACGTTTTTTATTTTAAAGCCCTTTTCTTCCAAAAAGGTTTTAATTTCCTCTGGGTCCTCACAAGAGTCTATTCCCTTGATCACTACCTGAAGACCTTTGCTGCTCTTCAGTTGGTATGTGTAAAAGCTTTTTTTAAGGGCTTCGAATTTGTTTGTTAGTTCACGAAAATCATTCTCATGATTAACCTGTATTTTTGTCTCGTTTTTATTACCACGCTTGATTGCCGCTACGTAAAACGAATTTTCACCTATTACCGAGATCACGCTCTTTATTAACTCACTTGAGTTTTGCTCCCTAAGATATATCGGGGGTGGGTTTGACGATTTAATCACGTTTGGTGCTTCAGAGGATTCATCCTCCAGAATTGCAAAACGATTTTGAGAGTTTATTTTATCAAAAGTTGGTACTTTTGAGGCCGAAGCAACTGCTGCAGAGGTAGGGCTGCGTCCCCGTTTAAGCACTGTTATGTACCTGTCCATACCAACTTGGACTTGAGGCTTTTGACAACTTTTTACAGGGGGGTTTTCCATTGCATTTGTGTTTAAATTCATGGTTTCATTTCCCACTAAACTTGTTTTTGACGTCGCGGCAATACTTGCTGGCCTGGCAACACTTGTCACCAGGTCTAGTTTTAGTTTTTTTAATGAGTCACTATCCACCGTTTGTGTAAATACCGAGGGTGAGAGGGAACGTGTACGAATAATTGGCTTAGCCGTTAGGTAGTTAATATTGTTTTATTTATTTCAGCATTATTTTCATTTGCATGAACTGTTACATAGCAATTTCTCTCGTTGAGTTTTATTGTTGTCTCATTGTTTTTGTTCATACAAAATATTGTTTTTGTTTTTCACCGTATTATGTGCTTTTAATATTTTTGTTATTTTTTTTTTGTTCTTTACAAAATTAAAATGTTTTTGCAAGTATGTATACATACATACATACATAAGTATGTAGGTATGTACATTCATTCACTTATATTTTTTATTTTTCTCTATTTAATTTTTTCGTTTTTATTAATTGATCACTTTTATGCTAAATAATTTATTTAAAAATCATTAATTTTGCGCTCATTCGCCGAATGTTTATTTTAAATAAAAAATCCAATTATAAATTAATTCAAATGTATGCGGGTTTAATAATACACGTCCGTATCACAACAAAGCACAAACTGTTAAATTGAAAACTATTTATTTGGTGGATTTCCTAACAGAAGAAGATAACGATTAAAAGCAGATGTGCTAGACTAAAGTGATTTAAATCAAACAAAAGAGAAACAAAAATTGAATTAAACCCTAACAAAAACTCAAAATGAGTTTTTTTTTTTTGACTTAAGACCTTTTTGCCTAACGACTAGGATCTATTTGATGACACAACTTTACAATTATGTCAGCAGTAAAGTTGCCAAAATAAAATAAAAAAATCCCGGGAATTCCCGCACAAATTTCCCGGGATTTTTTCCCCGAAAAATGTGCGGGATCCCGGGATCTTTGTATGAAAAACACTATATTTAGATTAAATTCACCCCAAAAATATTTTACTGCAAATTCATTTCTTTTCGATTAATTTAACATAAATAGCTTTAAACTTCTTTTAAATGCTAACATTAATAAACAATTTAGCGGCCGTCCCTAAAATCCCTTTAACCTTTATGTCAACAGTAACATACCCGAGTATGTTTTGAATTTTAAAAACTCTGTATTTCTGAAAGCGGCTATCATAGTGCTTTGAAATTTCATGATATCCTCACTAGAAGTGTTTTCTGACATATTCTAAAGTTTGAATAAAATTGGACAAATCAGATAATAGATGTGGTAATTTTTTCCTTCCTACCTCTTACGTCAACCGCAAATCAAGTAACGACGAGCAACTAACAAGTTTTTGCTAAAAAGTCACTTATTGTAAATATTCACACATGAAAGCAAAGAAAAATGCACAAGTCTTTGCTCAAACACCCGTTATTTTAAGTATTCATGCATAAAAACAATTTAAAATGGGAAAAAGCGCAAATAAAATACAAATAAAACGAAAAAACACTAACAACAATATGGACAAGCATACCCGGGTATGTTTGCTGTTGACGTAAGTATAATTTTTCAGCTGTTGACATAAAGGTTAAGACAAAAAATCTCATATGGATGTTAATATTTAAATAATATTCGGCACAAATAACTCTTAGCTGAATTTTAACCTCTTAAAATATCTTTGGTTTTGTGAGCCGATCGTTTCCAATAGGGTTAAATTTAGAAAATTTTTAACAATTTTCAGCGCATATTTAATGCGCATAAAACGTGTTTTTAGAGCATATCTCTGGTTTCCCTGGTTATTACACTATTTTAAGCTCGTTCTATTTACAAGTAATTAGTAACTGTTTTTCATAAATAATTGAAATGAAAATGCTTAAAATTTCGATGAAAATAATTTAATAAATAGGTACATATGTTTGTTTTTTTTTTGTTTAGAATGTTCCTGTTTTTCAGTTGCCCCTTTTTTTCTCAGAATTCCCCTTTTTGTGACCCTTTTTTTGAAAAATCCCCTTTTTGTGCCCCTTTTTGAAAATTTTGAACGGTAACGCTGATCGGCAGTCGACATGTTCGAAAGTGTTTGGTTTGACAGACTAAAACTTTTTAAAAATCCCGTAATTACCTAAGATGGGACGTTGTGTTTTTTCCGTATTTTTTTTTTGTTTTTAAATAATACATGTGCACATAGTACATATTGGCAGTTCCAGCGAAAAGTCTACTTTTTGTAACGTAACGCCAGAAGTAATTTAAATGGTTTTTCAAAATATTGTAAATGTATAGTTTACTTTTTTATATTTTAGTGTAAAGCGCAACTAGCTTTAAATTAAGTAGCTAAAGGGATAACGGTTGAACAACGTGGCCTTAAAATACAACCTTATTTTCATTCTGGCGTTACATTAAAAAAAGTAGACTTTTCGCTGAAAATGCACATACATATGTACCTTAAAACGAGCAAAGATTTTTAAATTTGATAGCTTGAAATATAAATCTATATAAGTCCAAAGTGTACTAAAAAAGGTTTTATTCAAAATGTCTTGCTCAATTCGCAGTCTTATTCAGTTTTGTTATGTAAGTCAAATTCCACTTCCGTTTTTTTAACTCACGCCAGCGCATTTGTTGCTTATATCTGCAAATCCTTAGCGTTGATTGCTGTAATTTTTTTTCTGAATACAGTGCTACTTCATAACTTTGTAAACATAAAAACCCTTTTTACAAATTTGACTTCTTCATTAAATTTTTTTACATTTTGTGGTACATATTTTAATGCTTAACAATCTTTTTAATTTTTTAAAATTAACTGCCAGGCCTTTCTTTCGCATATTTATATTGAAAACAATAATTTAAAACTAAAATTTGTTTTTGTTTTCAATACAAATATACGAAAGAAATGTTCTTGTCGACATCGTGGGCCTGGGCCTAAATAAAACGTATGTATTTATGTATTATTAAAAAAAACACAACGTCCCATCTTCGTTAACTTCGGGATTTACCTATACATATTATATTTTCATTTAATGAATCAGAAGCAAAGGCAACGGTTCATTTTCGTCCAATGAAAAATCAGGAAGTGGAAGAAAAATCAATTTTTTGATTTTGACAGCAGGTTTTTAAACCCTGATTTAAACCGGTTAATTTTCGTCGATTGACTGATTAACCGTTGTAAAATTTTTTTTAAATATATTGTAGTATTAAAACATTTTTTTGTGTTGTTAATTATTTGTTTCGGCTCATTTAGAAAATAGTTTTTCTCACAAACAAAGAAGGTGTTCCGTGATCTTCATTTTAACCCATTTTTCACCGACCAGTGACTAAAAATACCAGCACTCTTACTCTTAGAGTGAGAAATTAGATATTCTGTATAATGGGTTGCTTTTGATTTCTCCAATATCTACGATTATTGAAAAAACAGTCGTTTTATCAAAACTACAAATAGTTTTCAAAAAGATTTTTTTATAAAATCTCCTTAAACTTTTAAATAAATAACAAAATGATCTCACAGTTAAAAAAAAAAGATTACCCTAATAAATATTTATCTATATAGTATACTTATACATATTTAGATATATACATACATATATAAGCATCTGTTCTATCCATTGTTGCCAACCGCTACAAACCGCAAAATTTTTTTTTAGCCTTGAAATTTTTTAAAAATATCGCCAAAATCTAAATATTATGTAAAATGTTTATACAAATCTAGATAAATTTTATTGAAAGGTTTTTAATTTGACTCACTCTTTTAGTCCCGCGAACGTAAAAATGTGGGTATTCATATAAATTTCAGGGATTTGTATTACTTGAAATCTATCCAGGCATTAGAGTTAAGTGCACTTAATCTAGTTTTTGGAAATAATGCTTAGACCGTAGACCAAGAATAAAAAAAAAAATTGTAAAAGAAAAGAAGGAATTAAATGCTAGACAATCTATTTAAATTTTACACTATTTTATATTTGGTACATATTACTTTCTGAGAAACATTAATTAAAAAAGTTTGAATATACAGATATGGGGGATTTCATTTCAAGTGACCCAATTTTGAAATCGATGTTTTCCGATTAGGGTAGCCAGATTTTAAATTCGGAAAAACAGTACATTGAACACAAAAAAACAGTACAATCAAGAAAAAAACAGTACATTTTTTTTTTGCGAAAACACAACTATTTATTTAAATTATTATATATTTAAAACTTTTGATTGAATATGCAACAATTATATAACGAAAAACACTTAAAATGTGTAACACCAAATGAATGATTTCCGTTTTATGGCATTTTATACGTATACGAAATTACTCCATTTGCGTTAAAAAAAACACTAAAACGAAGCATTTGGACTAAAGGTTTTTTTTTATTTGAAGACAGGAAAACCATAACATTCCTGTAAGCCATATAAGAAAGGAGAAAAGCCTAACTTAGCTTAAAACTATTAACTCGTTGATTGTGTAAGTATTATATTGGTATTTAAAGCAATTTTCACCACACACATAGTTGCACATATCATATAGAATTTGAGAAAATTTATGTGTCCTAAGTTAATTTTCCAATTTTAAACAATTCTTAAATTATTTACGGCCAATTTGACCAAGTTCAGCTATAATCTATAAAATCCAAAAAACATATTTCAAAAGCAGTTTAGGTGGAGAAAAGTGGTCCTGAAAGCAATTAGGTATTTTTATAAATTTTGAGCCCGGAGAATTTTTAAATTTGTACGTTTTCAATTTCACGTGATTTCGATTTCCAGAACTTGCCCGAATATTAAATTAAAGGAATTAAAGATAATTGTGTTGGAATAAGTATTTAAAAAATATAAAATTTTTAACAAAATTTCGATTTTGTTTTTGTCTTTTTCAGGTGTTTAAAGGAAAAAACTATTGGAAGAGGTAGCCATAAAATCATATGTCTTAAAAATAATAACATGAAAATATACAACTGCTGCGAGTCACCTATTATAATTAAGATTTCTACTGCGTATTTATGAGAAAACAATAACCACAGCGTAAAAAGTTTTATTATTTAAGAGCTTTTTTGTTTGGAACACAATATTTTTATTAAGCTATGTACTGTTAAATATTAGGATATTTTCAAAATATGAGTTTAACAGGGATTTTCTTAATATCTTGGTTTTTTGTAGACTGAACACAAAAAAAAACAGTACAAAAAACAGTACAAAGTGTAAAAAACAGTACATTTGCGTACTGTTTCGGACATTATGCATAAAACAGTACAATTGCAAAAAATCAGTACATGTACTGTTTAAAACAGTACGTATGGCAACCCTATTTCCGATTTAGATGAAATTTGGGCCAATGTTAGTCCTATTGGATAGTAGCTTAGACACAAATGTTCAACAAGATCGGTCTAAAAGTTTCTGAGTTAGTGGGGGTCAAAGTTTGACATTTTGGCCATACACAGGTGTTCTTTTTTATCCATGTAACTTATTACCTATTGGTGTTAGCAAAATTTGTCCCAAGTAGCTTCGATAGCTATTTGATCCATCTTTTAAAACAAATTTTTTGGTTTTTTTAAAAAAATTTTTAAAATTTTTGTTTTTAAATTTAAAACTTTTTTTTTATTTTTGCTCAAAAGAATGCTCATGTCTTTTCCTTTAAGGTAGTGTTGGTCCCTTTTTGGGATGCGAGCGGCTTATGTATAAAAAAAATAATTTCTAACTCTAGACGAGGGTTTTTCAATTTGTGTTTAAAAAAATAATCCGTATGCAAAGAAACAAGACAAATTAATCTTTCCGGCGGTATGCTACAAACCCAACTATTATTTTATACCTTCGATACTGTAGTGGCCACAATATGTTAATCCCAGGAATAAAATCACTTTTTACTGTAGAAATATTGACAAATAATTTTTTTTTTTTATTTTCCTACATAAAAAAATTTAGTTTTGAACGCACGTAATACTAAATGTGATTTTTGTTGCCAAAATATCAGATGCCCCAGAGACAAGTATTCAAATCAGGTGAAAATATTTTATGGCTATTCTCCGAAATACCAGTCAAGAATGAAAGATTATCAATAACAATTTTAATTAATTTTCATGTGGTAAACATTCCTTTCTTCATAAAAATAATTTAATGAAAATTAAATTTGATGAACTTAAGCCGAATTAAAATATTAAAAATTTGGGTTATAAACCATAAATAGTTCAACAATATATCTCTACCACACAACAAAAAAATCTCAATTTACTTAAAAAGTGGATTTAGCAGGTTTGCGTATTAAGCAGACGATATGTTATTTTTTTTTTTTAATTTAAAATATGTAAAAAAAATCTTGAAGTCAAAAATTTTTTTACTTTTTTCTTTATGTCCTCTATTTTTATTTTCAAAATCTGTACTGAAATTCTGTAACTTTTTAACGACAAAAAATTGTCGTTAAGTAGTCAAATTCGTTAGCTAACGATAATTGTCGTTAAGAGCTATTCTGTAATGAAATTTAAACAATTTTTATCGGCAAATAATGTCGGTAGCTAACGACACAAAAAAAGTTCTTGTTAAATAATAACGATAATAAATGTACGGTTAACAGATTAAAAATATAGAGCAAGGAAGTCAATTCTTAACACAAAAAAGTAAGAAAGTATTGTCGATCAAGCCCGACCCTACATTACAGTATTTGGGCCATTATATTTCCGCGAAAAAGGTTAAAAGGTTGTGAGGTAAAGATTAACATAAGAGATTTTTGTGCCAAATATTAACTAAATATCTACTACTATAACTATGATAACAACTATGTGATAACATAGTAATAGCTTCTTAGGTAACTTATTATAAGTGTATTCGTGTAAGAGCTGTGGTCAAATATGGACCGATTCTAATTAAATTTGTTCTGCTGATTTTCAATTCAATTAAATTTTACAACATAATATTACAACTAAATGTTTTTGGACCTAATTAAACCCAAATGTCTATAAAACAAGATGGGTAATGGGCACAAAACCCTACTCCGGATTGATGTTTGCATGTGGGCTATGAAAAATAAATAACCCCTTCTCCGCTTTTGAAAAGGCTTCGACCTTGTGACAAAAAACGCATATGTGCCAAGTTTGATCAAAGTATTTCCAAAATCGCGACCTGTAATTTGCGCACAAGGTTATATTATACAGACAACCAGCCAGCCTGATAGTTAGAAGGACGAACCTCGTTAGATGGATTCTAAAATTGATTCTGTGTCAATCGGTATACTTAAAGGTGGGTCAAGAACCTATATTTAAATGTGTTACACACATTTGCACAAACACATAATACCCTCTTCATACACAGTTGAGTGGGTATAAAAAGTAAGAGCAGAATGTTGTGCTAGAGTGGGTTAGGCACCTCGAAATTTTTCCCTATGCATAAAAAGATTATAAACTAACATATTTGTTTAGAAATATGAGCAATATTTAAACATTTTCATTCATGTTTTGTTAAAATGAATTTTTTACAAGCAAATTTATTTTATATTTTTTATTAATTTCAAAAAATTTTAACTTTGATGTTCTTATATTTTACCGATATTTGTCGTCAATATTTCTAAACCAAAAAAATTCGCTTATTTAAAATAGAGAATAACAACATGG
The DNA here is from genome assembly GCA_949318255.1 of Pollenia labialis. Lineage (NCBI taxonomy): Eukaryota > Metazoa > Arthropoda > Insecta > Diptera > Polleniidae > Pollenia > Pollenia labialis. Next base: position 40,358,570 of record OX439142.1, on the reverse strand, counting down.
TCTTTTCCGACCAAATTTGGTCGGATATTTTTGGTTTAGTCGGATGGTAGGCCAACCCTAAATTTGGTCGGTTTTAAAAAATGTGCAACTTATACTTATTTTAAAAAATTAAGAACATTGGACGGAAAACAGACAATTGCAAATCTCATAGCTTTTTTACCAAACACAAAAATTTTAAAAATATAAATATGTATATACAAAAATAAAAAAAAAATTTTCGGGTTTGCAACAAACGGCGCTCACGCCATGACTGGAACTGTTGGCGAGCTTATAGCCTGTTCACCGATTTCGAACGAAGACTTCGTTCGCTTAAATTTCATGTTTGTAGTGTACCTGCTAAGCGTCCACTGCTTACCCAATAGCCAACCTAAAATGTATATATGCCACCCGAATAATTGTAGGGTAAATGCCATAAATAAAAGATCAAATAACGGCATTTACCCAATGACTCAATGTGTTTGTTCGAACACATGAGTCAATACAATGGTAAAGCAGATCAATCAGAATGTGAGTGACATAATTTTGATTGTCTAATGTAAATGAGTACATTCCTCACTCATGCATTCTGATTGGTCACTGCATTATGCAAAAGGGTAAAACCATAATATTTACATGCTACTGAGTAAGAGACATAGATATTAAGAATTAATACAATAAGTAAACAATAGGATAGAATTAGTATAAAAAGGGCAGTAGCCCACAAATAAAACAGACTTTAGATTTGAAAACATAAAGTGGCACTTGTTGCCTAGTTTATTATTTTTAGTCTCCTAATTTGGCAGTTCGCAAGAACGCCTGACCATCGAGCTGGTACCCTACAGCTGCATAAAGATATATTGGGCTATAGGGAAATAAACATAACAGATAACATCTAACACTACATGGCGATCCTGCCCACTCGGACCAATAAACTTTGTAGATTTGAATTAATGATCCTGCCATCTCGGACCACTACATTTTTTAGATCCTGCCGGTATTGGCAATAATTAAGTCCTGAAATACTAAAATTTCTAAATTTTGATGGAGGAAGAAATACAAGATATTTTTCAACGCTGGGAAAAGTATTTAGTCGAACAATACGTCCCGGAACCACAACCAACAACGGCACCGGCATATAAACCAACCCCGCTTAATGCAGGCCCGAAGGCTATCAGCATAGAGGAGTATCTTAAGAGGACAACAACAATTAAGAAACAACCTGAAACACATAGCAACGTGCGGAAGAAGAAGAAACGTGCTGGAAGGAGATTCCAAGGAAGAAAACAACTAGCCATATTATACCAGAGGCTCACCTTAACAACCACTAAGCAAGAAAGCGAAGATATAAAGGAAAAAATAAAGCGACTAAAAAAGAAAAATATATAAATAAAATGGAAATATATAAACATTTAGAATTGTAAAAATTTCAAGATTATAAAAACAATATATAAACATTAAGAATTGTAAAATTTTTTTTAACAACATTGCTCTTTCCAAAAAAAAAAAAAAAAAAAAAAAAGAAAAAATGACTTGGTGGAAAAATGTGTTAAAAGCCATACCCCTAATTTTCGCAAGTTTGAAGTAGGGAAACATGAAGGTTCAGAACACAGTAATAAGGACAATCAGATAATAGAATACATGAGAGAAAATACAGTCAAGTTACAAAAAAAAGATGAGAAGGAAAACCTAGATATCTTTGAGATAATTATGATAGTAACATTAGTATTGATAGTAGTTGCTTACATTATAAAATTGATATATGCCTTTCATAGGAGACAATAAATAAATAAAAACTAAAATACACACGTAAAATTCTAAACATTATGTTTACAGACATCATTAAAATTTTATTATTATCATTATTATTACTCATGTTCTTATCTATAGTTCAAAAACTTATAAACACTAATAAGAATAAAACGATTATAACCGATGTATAAAAAAAAATTTTACTTAATTTTTAATTATAAATAAGTCTAAGAAAATATATGGAAGAAAAATTAAATGAATTAAAGGAAGTCTGGAAAAACTTGAAAAAGAGTCCAGGGAGAACCTATACCGAATCAACGGTATTGATTAAGTTAAAACACATAGAAAACTTAAGAAACGAATTTCAACTAATTGAGTTAAAAGAAGAAGACTCAGGAGAATTCGCAATAAAATTAGAATTTTGTAATCTTTACAAGCTTGTAGAAGAATATTTAGGTAAAAGTATAAAGGAAACAGTAAAAACGGAAAATATAATAATGGCATCATTTAACTTAGAATTGGTTGCAAAATCATTACCATTATTTACAGGTAATCACATTGAGTTAGAGAGTTTCATAATAACAGCAGAACTAATAAACAAGACATTATCAGAAGTAGCAAAAATAGATTTTCTTCAGTATGTTTATCATGCTAAGTTATCCTCACAAGTCAGAACAACAATTGGACAAAAACAATATTGTATAATTTCTATATAAAGTTTCTTTGTGGTAATATTTAAAGTTTTTTCATACAGTCCTAAAATAATTACATAAATAAAAGAATCTCAGGAATTCTGTTCTGTATTAGGTATTTCGTATACAAGATGGACTTCTTAAAGGAAGATGTTGTAAGAATTAGGCCCTTTTGCATTTTTATGACGATATAATTGTTTTTAAATATTTTAAAAATTTGGTCGGTTTCAAAAGATTTTGGTAGGTTTTGCTGACAATTTTGGTCGGATTAAAATTTTTCAAACGGCAACCATGATCGGTAGTTAAATTAAAAAAGTTAGAGAATTGAGGTACTGGTCGCCTTAAGTAAACTAAAAATTGTAGGGGAATGTAAGAAAAGATAAACTCACTGTTTATTGTTGGTGTTTTGTCTTGGCTTTGATATTGTTACAAGTAAGACTTTGAGTGTTTATAATTCTTATTCGCTTTAGGGTTTTATTTGTATAATATTTTTGGCTTTTCTAAAATCTTTGGAAAAGGTTTCCTGATGAGCTGGCCTAAGCAACCAGTGAAATGCGCATAGAAGCTAGCTTTCCCTCAACAATAAATTTCAGTGTATTTATCAAATATGAAAAACTGGGAATTTAGCACGTCATACGGAAATCGTATTAATAATAAATTTTGTATTCCCGAAAATAACTTTGATAAAAAATTTGCTCTCACAAAAAGCTGCCGTACAAAAAAGTTCGCGAACGCAAAATTTTTAAAAATTCGTAAAATAAAGGCAACAACTGATGGCAAATAATTAAAGTGCTGAAAAATGTTTGCACTTTTGACTACTTAACTCGTTTTCTTATCAGTACTCGATTAAATACTTTTTATAACACGAATATTTTTGGAAAATACAAGCAAATCGTTTAATTAATCTTTCATATTTGTTTGTTTTTTATTTTATTTGATGTTACTAATTTGTGGCGGGTTATTTTATTCAAAATACTAATTGTTATTTATTACTTAAGTACCCAAATACTTCAGACTTCTACAACTCTAAAAAATCAGTAGTTGGTATTCAGCCAAATAATTGCTTCACAAACAAGTTTAATTAATTAATATTTATTCACTTTTTGTTTTGGTTTAATTTTTATTTCAGCTTTTCTTTTATTTAATAATTTTATCACAATTTATAAGCTTTTTGTGTGTTACTTTTGTTTGTTTACCGTTTGAAACATATGTTTTTTTGTTTTACTAAATTTTACTGCAAAAATTTCTGCAGTAAAAATTTGTAAATACTCAGACAAGAACTGCCACTTTACGCTCTCAATTTATGTTCTCATTTACTGTTTTTTGTGTACGCGAACGCAATTTGGTAAAATGCAGTAAACTTCAGTAGAAAATAGTAAACACTTTTGTGTTCCCGAACGCAGCTTATATCTGCTTGGGTAGTTTTAAATTTTTGAAAAATTAACTAGAAATTCCGCACCTTATAAAATATACCATGGGATTTTAGCTTTTAAATAAGTAATCGTCCAGACTTGCAATTGTTTATTGATGAGAGGGAAAGAGAAGATTGGGGATGGGTCCTCAGATTCATTTACTCTGCAATTTTGTTTTGTAATTCTCACGCTATAACCTGAAGTTGTATGTAGGTGTGTTTGAATTTATATGTATTTAAAATATAAAAAAGTAGAACAGGAGAGACAAGAGGAAAATACAAAAAATTGCAAAAGTAGAATTTCCTTATCTAGACACTAATTCAATTTCAAAGCAGAATTTTAGTAAATGTAATCAACAAAAATTGCTAGTCTGAACGATGAATAAGTATATGTATATTATTATCTTTTTATTAAATTAAATAAAAGTTCAGACTATCCGATTATTATTTTAGGCTGTAACGCTACTCGCAATGTGGACTATACCTTTAGGCATATCATTTTTTTATGGCTGGATGCGATTCATTATAATCTGGTCAATATTTTCTATCATAACAGCAATAGTTATAAGACGAGCTATTAGTAAACCCATACAAGGAACCACACCAAGGTACGTAGATATGTACATACTTATGTATTTACAAATAAAAATTTACATTTTAACGGCCATTTTCACCAAAATCGGCTAAAACTAACTTTCAATTAAAGTTCCGGTTACCAATATGTTTTGACAGCTATAACCGATAGTTAATTATAACCGAACTTTGTGAAAATGGCCGGAAGTGTTTTTAATAATAATTATAGTAATTATTTTTTCTTCATACTTTAACAGGCTCGTTTATAAATGGTTTTATTTTATTTACAAACTAAGCTACGGTCTTGGTATTGTTGGTTATTTAATAATGATGGCAACATTTCTGGGTTTCAATTTTATATTTAATCAAGCTCCAAATGTTTGGATGGATGTTGGTTTGATGTTTGTATTCTATGGCCTTTATATTGGTGTTTTAGGTAGAGACATATCAGAAATATGTTCAGAAAAGATGGCAGCGTTAATTGGTGTAAGTAAAAATGTGGACAATTTAATTGTAGATATTTCCATAGATATATATGTATATATGTAAGTATGTACATAATATGATGTACATTTAATATTTTTATTAAACGATTGTAGTACTATACACCACAAGGAATTCCTACCAGACACTTGGAAGACAATGTATGTGCAGTTTGTGGCAATATGTTGCTAGTAAGCGAACAGGAAGAAGGCATAATCGAAAATACTTATAAATTATCCTGCAATCATGTGTTTCATGAGTTCTGCATACGGGGCTGGTGCATTGTAGGTAAAAAGCAAACTTGCCCATATTGTAAAGAAAAAGTAGATCTTAAAAAGATGTTTTGTAATCCGTAAGTTTAAATTTATAAGTGTTTTGCGTTATCATGTTGATTGAATTTATTATTTTACAGCTGGGAACGACCTCATGTTTTGTATGGCCGTTTATTGGACTGGATACGTTTTTTAGTAGCCTGGCAGCCTTTAATATTTTTTATTGTTCAGGGTATTAATTGGGTATTGGGTTTAGAATAATATTTATTTGCCTCAAGCTCTAGTCAAATTAAATTAAGGTGATTGATTTTGCATAAACTAATGCCTCTAGAATAATTTACAACTCAACTTAATTGAGTTAACATCATCATAACATTGTGATGGGCTGTTCATTTTTGTTATTTTTGTTAACCGCACTTGAACAGAGTTTTAAACCATAATACAAAAACTGCAAAATTTCAACTGAACTAGAGTTGAGTTGTAAACCGTAATATGGACATAAGTAACATTTTTACTTGACGAAAACTTTTAATACATTTCAATGCATAAACACATTATTACTGTTATAGATATAAAAAACATAATTTTTTTATTTAAAAATGACCAATATCATTGTTTTAAATTAGTTTTCTTTAAAAAAAATAAAAATTTTAACCGTCTTATGCAAAAAAAAAGTTTAAGTTCACATTAGTTAACCATACAATATGCCCATACACTTTTGCTGGGCTTAATATATCGGCTAACTAATGTGAACTTGAAATTTGTTTTGCATAAAAAAGAGTGGACTAGAAATACAAATCCGTTTTCTATTATAAATTGTATAAAAACTTAATCGTGAATGTGTTATTAAAAATTTTAATATGAATTTATCCTAAAAGTAGCGCCTCTAGTCATAAGTGTCCAAATTACTTTTCTTAATTTATACAATTTTAACAAGTATTTGTTATAAAAATGTAACAATCGAAGGAAATGGTTAATGAAATAAAAAATTGAAATGCCTTTTAAAATATTTTTATTTTAGTATATTAAAATACACACTATGGTCTTGATTTGCTTTGATTTGTGTTGTTTTTTTTTCAATTTTAATTTTGATCAATTTGATAGTATGATGGTACATGTATGTATGTATGTAGATAAATTAGTGCAAGTACATAAATGAGAATGAATGGTTCAAGTTGCCTCTTATTTCTAATAAACATTACAAATCAAGGTAGTGTAGTTGTTTTTTCGATTTATGAATACACAATTATTTACTTCACCATTTAACCCTCTTATGACCGAATTAAAAAGGGCGTGACTAAAATTGTTTCAAGTTTTTTTAAATGCCGTTTATTTCAATTTATGTGTGGTAGGATACAAAACAATTTTTTTGATGATTGAAGCTCAAGTACACATTGAATTTGCTGCATTTACAGCTTGGAAACGCAGTGTTGCATAGCCTACATCTGCCCCTTTTCCCCATTCCGGCCAATGATTATAACCATCGAATCGTAGGGATGTTGCAGGCTCTGCAACATGTGCTCTTTAATAGGGGTTTGATTCAGAACCCGTAGAAGGAGCTGGTGATGACGGAGTCGATGGAGCTGGTGATGAAGTTCTTGAATTCATTGTCAAAAGGAGTGATGATGGACGACCTCTCTTTTTTGCGACAACTGTAGTTTGACTTGCGTTTAAGAGCTCGGTAGCAACATCTAATTGGAAATTTATGAGCGACATATGCTTCAATTCGCCGTCTGTATGTGTGATGCCTCTGCGGTACAATAACCAACTTGCATATTTTCCTCGTCAGCCGAATCATCCCAATCAAAGTTGGCAAATTTTTCAACTTCAGCCTGGGTCAGACCTTTTGGGCGCATCTTAGAAAGTGCATACAAAAATAAGTTGTTATTTTTGGAAAATGACCACAATAGACCAATGTTGCATATACGCAACACTACATTAACAAAATTATTACAGACAAACTAAATAATATTTTCATGACAAGTTTTTTAAATTACTAACTTACCTTTAATTATTTAGTTGTTGAACTTGGTTTTAGAATGAATTAATGTTGGAAAAAGAGAATAAACTTTAAATATATCACTTGTTTTAATATTTTGTAAATGAAATCAATAATGTTTGTTTTTAATTGTAATATTTATTTTAAAAGTAGAAAATAAATTTTTCGGTTGTTGACAGTTTTTAGAAAAAAAACACATCAATTACTAACAGGTTATGAACTCCTTCGCAAAATAAGTGCGTAAATTATTGAAAGTTGTAAGGCTCCATATATTTCAAGATTGCAGATGTGCAAATTATTAAGATTGGAGATTTACAGTTTAGGCGTATTTCCAAATGAAAGGTCTTTGGAATGCCGTCTTTGGCACATAAACAATAGAGGTTCAAGCAAAAGCCGAGTTAATACTTTTAATCGATAAGATGGTTTATCCATATATTCGTAATTGCAATAGTTCTCAAGAAGTTTGGAATACACTAAATACAATTTTTGAAGATAGCGGACTGGCACGAACTACAAAATTGTGTTAGCATTGAAGAATTTGTTGATGAAATTATAACGACAGCCTACAAATTAAGAGCCGCTGGACTCAATGTCGACGGAGAATGGGTTGGTTCAATGTTGTTAGCAGGATTAACAGAAGAATATAACCCAATGATAATGGCCATTCAAAGCTCTGGAATAAAAATTACTGATGATGCTATCAAATTGAAATTATTACAAGAAATTACATATTTAAAAATAAGGGACCAAAATGCTTCAATTGCAACCAATATGGACAAATTGCCGAAAAATGCCATAACAAAAGTACGAAATCAAAATTAAAAAAAAAATACAAACGTGATGTTAGGATGTTTTTTCTGTACGAGAATTAAATAAAGATGAATGGTTTTTTGATTCTAGAGCAACAGCACATATCGCACTCTAAATACTAAAGGGTCACAACTCACAATTTTCACTATTTGTAAGCAATCGATGCACAGTGGTCATATCTAAGGACTGTATAAATCTTAGATCAAATTCTCTAGTATTTTTCGAAAAAAATACAATTGAATCCCTCTTTGTAGTATTAGAGTACATATAAAAACAAACCCCTTTTTTTGTCTCTACTGAAAATCAACCCCGGTAGACTAGCTGGTAGCGAGCTAGTCTATCATCGCCGGGGTTGCGGGTTCGATTTCCGCCTGAGACTCTGGTGTCTTTCCTGCAGACAAGCATAAGGCTTCGCGGGATAAGCTTAGGGAATTAAAAAAAAAAAAAAAAAAAAAAAAAATTTTGAGTTGTGATCCTTAAGTATTTAGAGTGCGATATGTGTTCAAATTCAAACTTTTTTAATAATTATTTAGTCTATTTTCTTCGACCTTTTAATTTTTTAAACAAACTCAAGGTCAGGGTATGCAAAATATATTTATTTATAATAATAATTTCCAAGAAAAGAGCGCTGAAGTTACCATTGCTAATAACGAAACAATGCAAGAAAAGGGCATAGGCCAAGTTGAAATGACTGCTAAGATTGGAAAATATAATGAAGAAAATGTTATGTTTCGCGATAGAGGTGCTTTGAGGGTACTCAGCACCTGGAGCGCATCATGCGGGCTGGGTGTCAATCCGTCTAAGACGGAACTGGTACTCTTTACGAGGAAGTACAAGACCGAGGACTTTAGGCTTCCGATGTTAAATGGAACCGAGCTGCAGATTTCTTTTAGAGGTGCAATGAGCAGAAACTGAGGCATGGGCCCGAGGTGTGTCAATTGGATTTTTGAGGCTGTAGTAAAGCCGAATCTGTATTAAGGGGTCGTGGTATCGTGTAATGCATTGGATAAGAGCAGACACCGCGCGATACTTGAGAAAGTACATAGACTTGTCGCGTTGATGACCACGGGATCAATGCGGTCTACTCCCACGGGGACGCTGTTAACGATAAAAACTGGCACCCGGTGTACACGACGGCCAAACAGATGACTCTTTGCTCAGCGAATCGGCTGAACGAGGCGCATGGCTGGTCGGCCCGTGATTATTGAAACGCCGCGATAATCAAACGTACGATTTTCCCTGATGGAGTGGACTTCTGCACTCCGGTGCCTTTCTTTGCTGCGGGGTTCGCGACACAAATGACGCACGACAATATGATGTCGGATACTTTCTATGAACCGACCCTAGGAGTTTATACTGATGGTTCGAGGAAAGGTGAAAGACTTGGCAGAGGTTTCTTCATAGAGGAACTGGATGTGAAAGTTTCTTTTCGTCTCCCGGATGGATGTAGAGTCCTGCAGGCGGAGATCTTGGCTATAAGGCGGGCGGAAAATTGGCTGAGGTATCATCGCATTTCGGGAGATAGACGTTTATTTACTGACAGCAAGGCTGCCCTTGCTTCCCTAGCGGGTGTCAACACGACATCTAGGTCAACTTTAGAATGCCGGATATTTTTGAATGAGATTGCGAAGCATTCAAGGGTAACGCTAATATAGATACCGGGGCATTCAGAGTGCCCGGGCAATTAGGAAGAAGATGGGCTGACCAAACAAGGTGGTCGCATGGATGACGTATTCATTGATCAATTCATTGGCCTTCCAATGTATCACTGTAAGTCAGTTATCAGGCGCGAGTCTTATAGAGTTGCTCAGATGCGGTGGACCCGTGAGTCCACCAGCTCGATATCCAGGATCCTATGGCCTGGATATGATGAACGGATAACTAGCTCTCTACTTATGTTTAGCAGGGACCAGATTAGGACAGTGATATCGGTTGTAACTGGACACTGGTCGGTGGGGACTCATGCTCGAAGAATGGGTCTGGAATGTAACGACTACTATAGAAGTTGTCAAAACGAGGAAGAAGAGGAGACTGCTTGACTTTCTTAGTCAATGCCCTGAGTTGCGGGGCATTAGGGAAAAATACCTAAGGGAAACGGTTTTTGTCTGCTTGGAGGATCTATCCAGGATAGAACTTAATTCGCTTCTTCTCTTCACTAGGAAGACGAATTGGTTAGACTTTGCAGTGACGCCATCTGAGTAACTGCTCTAAAGGATAGGCATTGGCGCTGGCATTGAGCTGTCTCTCGATGGCTGCCCATGGAACCTAACCTACATATACTTCGCGAAGTTCTCTATATACCGAACTTGTATGTCAATCTCTTGTCCATTTCAAAAAAAATTCAAAGTGATAATAAAATCGTATTTATTGAGAAAGGTTGCAAGGTTATAAAAAATATTGGCAACATTATAGCAACGGGCGATATGGTTAATGGTATGTTTTAATAAAATATAGCAAACAATAAAGTGCTTATTTCTGAAGTAAAAACTCAAGAATACATCCTGTGGCATAAACGTGTTGGGCATGTAAATGGTGAAACTTTAAGGACTATGAATTCTGGTGGTGTTGTTGTATTACTTGTTTAAACGGCAAATTTTTAAGAAATCGGGAACACGATGAATTGAAATTCTAAGCTTAATGGAGTCAGATCTTTGTGGGCCTCTGGAAGTGCCATCAATAAATGGTTCAAGGTATATGTTAACATTTATTGACGATTTTAGTAGAAAAGTTTTTGTCTATTTCATTAAAACTAAAGAAGAGATTTCATAAAAATTTTCGGAATGTTAAAACTTTGTGGAAAAGCAAACTGGAAAAAGAATAAAAGCTTTTAGAAGTGATAACGCCACAACAAAATGGTGTGTCGGAAATAATAAACCGAACAATTGTAGAGAAAACTAGATGTCTAATAATTGATTCTAATTTACCAAAGTTTTGGGCGGAAGCTGCTAATACGGCAGTATATTTAGTAAACCGAACTTCTTGTAAATCATTGCAAGATGCCAGTCCTGAAGAAGTATGGTCTGGTTGAAAACCAAATTTTTAATTTTTAAAAATTTTTGGATGTAAAGCTGTGATAAAAAACTTGATCGTAAGGCAAAAGAGACCATTTTCGTTTGTTATTCCACTCATTTAAGAACTTATTGTTTTTACGATGAAACCCGGAACAAAGTTGAGTTCAGTAGAGATGCAAAATTTTTGAAGACAAATTCTATTGTGAAAAAATTAGCGATAATTCAAAATTTTATATTTTTTCCTGGATATGATTCAGTGGAGGATGTAGATGTTCAAATGAGGCCCATAGAGGTAAGATCTGAAGATACAATTACAAAATTTGAAAATCAACGAGTTGCAGAAGAAACAACTCAGAATAAGAACAATATTTTTCTGAAACTGATGATTTGCCATTAAGAGGATTAGAGAACAAAGTATTGATCGGGCACCTTAATATACCTGACCATTTTGGATGAACCCACTTTTCTCTGGAACGGCTCTGACGATTTTTTCCAAAAAAGGTTTTTTTAATCTTTAAGTGGTCTATATCTATATAAATATTTCTAAAATTATATCCAAAAGTTGCCTTCATTTTCATTTCCGGCGTTGTCACTAAATCCCGCCGTTGCTAACTTTCGTTGCTATCTTGGCGAACGTACAAAACGTTATAATATAAAAATACACATCAATTACACATGCAGTCAATTACGCATGGGCTAAAAATAAAAATAATATGTGTAATTACACATGAGGTTGCAACACTGGTTACTAGGCCAATAGGCCAAGTTGAAAACGATACATTTTCAAGCCGTTTAATTAAGTATTTTCGTTGAGTGGACGCATGTAAAATTGGAAAATAAACAGCTTAAAACTTTTTTTTTTTTGCAAATAGTGATGTAGAATGTAATCTACTTTTATCAGTATAACAACACTTTATAACGATACATATTGAAGATTAATTATTTGGTTTGGGTTCCTGGAGTATAATTAAAACTCAAAACCACGTCTCATTATTTAATAAAATATATTTTCCGTTGACCTTAGAAATTTGTTTTTTTTTATTTATTTTTAGACTAGTTAATTTATGTAAGTATGTACATATGTATATTGTCATTTGTTCACATTTAACTTATTTATCCGCTTAACTTAATTGCGGATATTTTAAAATAAATCATATAAACACATTTAATTTGAAATAAGCAATTCCAATCAAAAGTAGTAAAATCAAAAGGAACTAACAATTTTACAGAGTAGGTACGAAAGTTAATTTAATTTTTCCTAAAAAGGCAAAAATTTAACATTAATTTCGTTACCGTTAGTTTATTTCGTTTTATAAAAATCTTGATTAAAATTTACTACAAAAAAAATTAATGAGATATTAGAAAAATACAAATTACGTCCAATTTCAGCTAAAACTAACTATTACTTTAAATTACAGTTAACAATATGATTTTTGCGGTTATAACTGATAGTTAATTTTAACTGAACTTGGTAAAATTTGCCGTTAATTTTGGGAAAAACTAGAATAATCTAAATTATTAATTAGAGTGCTTCTAATTATAAATTAAAAACCGTTGTACATAAAAATTTGACATGAATGTTTAATTAAGATTTAACAAACTTTTTACAATATGAATTTGTTTTTGTGTGCGATGTGATGTTGATTAAAAAATAAATTTATGATATAAAATAACAATAATAATTGTAATAATATTGCATTAAACATATTTTTAATTAATTACGATAAAAATGTTGGATTGTATATTTTTGTTAATCGCGTTGTACTCAGTAGCTTGATGCACCCAACATTGTGCGTATTTGTTCAAAGGACAACCAAAAGGTAAGCGACCAGGGTGCCATTCGAATCCAGCATGGCAAGAAACCTTTGTAGAGTGCAGCCAAGCCTTCTTTATTAACGGTTTGGCGCAGACAGTCTACCGAACCTTTGTACAATAGTCCCCTGAAAAGAAAATAATATTTTCATTTAAACATTTTTTTTTTTACATTTTATACATTATTTAAAAAAACTAAAGCTGTTCATTGTTAATTATTTAATTCTAAACATGGGCTGTTTACAATTTCTATTTAAAAATTTATTAAATACTCCTTTAATTTAAATATAATTTAAATTACAGTATAACCCGGTTAATTACCCCACGCTTAATTGCCTTACACGCTTATTTACCTTGAGTTATAAATCCCCGGTTTTTTCATCCGGTTTTCAAACAAAAATCCACGTTTAATTGCCATACGCTTAATTACCCAATTCGGGTAATTGCCTTAAAAATTAAACTCCCAAAACAAAATTACCCCTTTATTTTATTAGTTTAATTGCCTCAGTACTATTTCACAATTGACAACAACACAGCAAGTAATGCAACCAAAAATATGTCCTAAAATTTTTTTTTTTAAAAATATGCCCAAAAACAATATATGGCTTATTCGAAAGCAAAATATTCCACGATTTAATATTTGCAATTAAATAAACTTTATTCTGGGCTGACCAGAATGAAGTCATGTAATGAGGTTAAGATTCATATAAGAGTTATTTGTGCTCAATATTATCTAGACATACCGAATATATGACATATTTTTTCTTAAAGGGTTTAAGGAACGGTCGCTAAATTTAAAATTATTTTACCATTTAAAGGACAAAATAGCATGTATATTCTAGGGTTTGATATTTGAATGCTGTATGTTTAAATCTGAACCAATTCAACCATATTTCATTTGCAGTAAAACATCATGGGCCCAATTTAATCTTAATACGAACATGATTAAATGGTTTATGTACATAAAAAAAGATGTTTGCATGGGGACTTTGTGACATTCAGCCCAATTATGAATACAAATTCCCCGGGAGTTTTACCCTTTTCCCATTTTTACAATTGAATTGACAAAGGAAAAATGGGAGAAGAAATTTTATTCACAATTAGGCTGTTTATTGACAATTTACATAGGTTTTGTTCTTATGACAATTAAAACGTATTTACCAAATTTTATTAAATTATCTAAAATTTGCAACTTGTATTTTGCGCACAAGCCTTACATGGACATACAACCAGCCAGATGGACAGACGGACATGATAAAATTGCTTAAAAAAGTGTTTCTGAGTCGATCGGTATACTAAAAGATGCGTCTCGATTGTACATATATGTATCACTACAAATTCATATATTGGCTCTATAACGGATAAATATATTGCTTTTGCCATCATTGGTCGCACAAGAAAAACCATGCAATTGCAAATTTACCATTTCCCTAATCATAAGTTTGTATGTATGAGTACGCTTTTGTTAGTAGGATATGACAGGACATCTCAAAAAGCATTACAGAAAAAATTCAAGACAGAAAATCCCATTGTTTTTATTGCTATCCCTTTAGATTAGCTGATACCAAAATTCCTATGTCTTGAGTTAGTTAGGCGTATTCGTTTAATTGCTTTGCACGCATAATTATCTAAAAATACTGGAATTTTTGGCGAGGTAATTATCCGTGGAATACTGTAGTTCCGATTAAGTTACAATAACAGCGGGTTTCAACCTTGATAGTAAAGTCCCTTATACCGTGTTCAGATATACATTGTTTATTAAGTCAATATTCGGTTTATTGACATAATTATCTTTTTGTTCACATATGCACAATTTAGCTAACTCAATTTATATTACTACTCCATACAACATTCAACGTAAACAAAATTGTACATGTATAAGCAAAATGTAAAAAACTTTTGACATATTTAAGGAATAAACATCTGGCTTTAGCGCATACCTAATTGATGGGCCTTTGTTTTGTTGTAGTTTCAGTTGCCAAATGTCAAAATACTTTATTTAGTAAGTTGTGTTTTGCTCACTAAACACACTTGTGGCAGGGTCGCATTTTAATTTTACTCAATATTTATAACAATTTCGTATTAATTTAGCAATAACTTAATTGCAATTTTATATGGATAATTGAGCTTAATTAAGTCAATTATTGCGTAAAACTCAATTAAGGTGCATATCTGAACACAGTATTAATTGAGTTTTACAAAAATAAATGCCGACGAAAGTGGAAAAAACCATAACAAACAAATGTATTCAGTTATTCAAGGAAGCAACATGTTAATAAATTGAAAATTATAATTACAGCAAATTTCGGACCACCAGTATCACTGGTTAAAGATTGATGTTTGACTGTTGGTTGGCAGGCACCGCAGTGGTGCAGAGGTTAGAAATCAAAGAATTCGGATGAAAGAATGTGGTGATTCTTGAAAAATGTAAATTCAACTTAGGTTTGAGCCCCAGCTCAGCCAAGAAAATTATCAATAAATTTTAATAAAAATTCCAAGTTGTAAAAATTCCTTTATTTAGTAAAAATAATTTAATGAAAATTAAATTTGATGAAATCAAAATTAAAATCAAATGTTTCAATCCATTTTGAACTTAAGAAAACTTTTTGTAAAGTTTTGTGAAACTATCATTTGCTAAAGCGCAAAGTGCGAAACCGATCTCACATTCCGTACGGAACCAATATTTTTTTTTTTTAATTTGAGGTTAAGCCTTTAAATCCCATTATTTCCTCGCCAAAATAATAAAATAAAAAAATCATAAGATATATCGTCAGCTTATTATTGTATATTATTGTATGTATGTATATGTATAAAGAAAAATTGGCATTCTTATTCCATTGTCCTTATGTTGATTACTTATTTAACTTTCGGAATTTGAACCTTCCCAATAACGCATGGTTCTTTATAAAAAAAATGTTCTCTCCGTAACACAAAGTTCTATGTATTTCGTACATAGAACCATGTTATCCCCCATCCATGTGCCTCATTGTTGAGCATCAGAGTTCTATCGGTTTTTGAGACTAATAAGCTACCATGCATATTTTTAAAATGATAATTATGTTTTAGGACTAAATTAAAATTATTCAAAAATGGTTTTAACAATATTCAACCTTAGTTTCTTCAAATGTAGTGTTAGTGATGTCGCAAGATCGGGATTAGTTAAATTTCACTTTTTAATTAAATCTTTAAAATCAAAATTTATAAATGTTTTAACTTTTAACGTATATTTATATTCAAAAGTTTCTTAAAAAGTCTTCGTGAGTGCGTAAGAAATAGGACATGATTTTAAAATTTGTATCACTCTCGATAATTGAAATGACGCTTACTCTGTCACGTGTGATTCATATTTTAACTAATCACAATAACCAGTGTTATACGCGTGACTCGAAAAAATCATATGTCGAAGCCTCTAATTTGTATACGTACCTTCCTTTTTCATCGGTAGGCTGATTCATGATACGAGTTTTAACAACATCCGCAGGGGTACCCATAACAGCTGCTACAAATCCCGCACATATAGAGGCTAATACATGCACAGTGTGACAATCTGGCATATGTAATTTCTGCATAATCATATGCTTAATTGTATCATAAGTAGTTAAATCACCTTGTAACGTATTAGAACGAGAATTTTTACAAGTTAAAATAAATAAAACTATTGAGTTCGACTAGGCAAATTTACCTAAATTTACTAAGGCGGCCCGCTGCACATTTGGTATACTACCTTTCCACAATCCTTTAATGCCACCTCTTCTAACGATCTCTCTCAAAGCATGAGCTGCTCCATGAACACGAGGTGCTTCACCCATTAGGCGTCTTTTGCCTTCCATCTGTATTTGTACTTTAACTAAGTCAGCTGGTGAGGCCAACCATTGTGCTAAACCGCCAGAAAAAACGCCACATAAAGCTGATTTGTACAATGGCAGTGACATATTATTGCCACTTTCACTTTTAGCGAGTTTTTTACGCATAAAGTCATAAGTACATATTCTTACACCGCTAAAATAAAAAAAAAAATATAATTATTTTAAAATTTAATCTATCAAAACTATTTTTACCTATAAACGATATGTCTGTATAAGGCTGGGGTAACACCTTGCCACAGTTTAAGTGTTCCTTCTTCTCGTGCAATGCCTACAGCGGTTGCGAACATTCCACGATACTGTCCATAAGAAAAGAAATTAAATGTATATTGTTACCAACTCCAATAAATAAACGTTTTGTCAATGTAGTTATAAGTAGTTTAAGAATAAAGTTAACTTTGATTTTTAAAACCATCGCTTAATGCAAAGTTAAATAAACTTTGTACGAACGTTATTCTTCACCAAACTAAGATGGATGTAAATTAAAAGATAAAAATTTTATTATTTCAACAACAATCAACTATTTTAAATTTTCTTAAAACATAATCAAAGAACTTCTTAATTTTTTTTATTTTGATTAAAAGAAAGAACTCTGTAAAATTTAATAACTGAAATTTTTACCTTCGAAATGACACAGAAAAAGCCCAAGACACCCCAACTTAATTTTGTGCCGTTGAACACAGTGGTATACTCCGTTTTAAAAGATTAGGTAAAAATCAAGAGATATAGCATTTTTAAGTGTAAAAAACAAGAATCTTATATACCATGTTTGACATTTCCATCCTCCTTATTTTGTCCTTCATTTTAGTAAATAAGTGACTTTACAGTATTTTCCTGTCTAATAACGGGTCCGGCATATAACGTTTTTTTCAACTATTGCTAATTTGTTGAATGGTAACACTTAGCTCATGTCTGATTTGACAGATAATTAGTTTTATCCTTCCGCTGAACGCTGAGAAATATGCGTTTTCGCTTCGCTAATTGGGCCTGCGATCGACTTACAGAAGATGCCAATTTTGCCAAAAAATCATCTTTTCAGATGAAGCTCATTTTGATCTTGGCGGATATGTAAACAAGCAAAATCGTCGCATTTGGGGCAGAGAAACCCCGCACGCATACATTGAAAAGCCGTTGCACCCAAAACGAGTCACTGTTTGGTGCGGATTTTGGTCCAGAGGCATAATTGGGCAATTTTTCTTCGAAAATAGACAAGGAGTGACCGTTACAGTCAATGGCGATCGTTATCGGGCCATGTTGAAAGAATTTTTGTTCACAAAAATTGAAGCGGAGGACATTTGGTTTCAACAGGATGGCGCTACGTTCCACACAGCCGATGCTACACTAGATGTTTTGCGCCCTGTTTTTGAATATCGCATTATCAGCCGCAGAGCTGATGTCGTTTGGCCACCACGGAGCTGCGATTTGACACCGTTGGACTATTATTTGTGGGGTGCCGTCAAAGATAAGTGTTACGCCGACAAGCACAATCGATAACGTGCTTAAAAATTGGACCGATCGTGTAGGCTACTGCATGGCCAGCCGAGGCAGCCATTTGAATGAAATTATTTCCAATTATTAACCGGAAGGATTGTTCTTTCAAATAAAAAAGGAAATTTGAGAAAATATTCAGTAGTTTTTTTTATAGCGTTTTCAAAAAAAAGTTATTTGGCGGACCCTGTATATTTGATTTTTCCAGTGTTTAAAAAACTGAAATAACTTTCATGTTGTTTTTTAATTTTTGTAGCACTGTAATTTTACGTATTGTAGCACTGATTTTTGTTATTATTTTGTCACAAGATGTAAAAATGTTTAATATTCTTGGCAAAACTTAAAAATTTAATTAAAAGAATGAAAGCGTTAAGAGAGCTGAACTAAAAATGGTTGGATCATTAACTACTAACGATTTGGCATTAAGATAGTTTTTGTCACAATTTATTACCTATAACGAAGAAACATCCCGGATACATTATTCTTTTTTTATTACAAAGAGTGGATCATTGACTGCAAAAGAAATGTTGGAGGTTCTCAAAAAAACATTTATAGAAAAAGGGATTCCTTTTAAAAATCTAGTTGGATGTGTACCTGATAAACCGAATGTTATATTTGGACAGTATAATTCAGGTGATAATTTGTTAAAAGACGAAAAGCCAGATATTGCTTTGATAAAATGATTGTGCCACCTAATACATTTGGTAGCGTCGAAGGCCTGCCTGAACCTTCCACCACACAGATTTGGAAAATTTACTTCGTAATATTAGATCTTGTTTTATTAGAAGTAATGCTCGGCACGCTTAAGGAGTTTCAAGAATATTTTTTGCGACAACATGCACTCTTACATTTTGAAAAATTTTTTTGAAAAGGTTTTTGAAATAAAAATTCCTTGGGAGACAGATATGTACATAATTTAAAATAGTTATTTTTGTTTTAGTCTTTTCAAATGCTACTGCGGAAGGAATATTAAGCAATTAAAACAATTGTACGATAGATTTAAAAAGGAATAGATAGAAATGGTGGACCAAACTTTGAACATATTCCAATCATTATAAACAAAAAATGGAAAAATCAAAAAAAAATTATATCAATGTAAATGGTATGTATTTTACTTTGTTTATTTTTTATTTATAAATTACTATAAAAATGTATGAATTTTTTGTTTTGAACCGTTATTTTTATGAAATCTTTTTTTTTAACTAAATGAAAAGTTACACATATTACATGCAGTCTACAATTGACATAAAATGCTTAACATTAACACTAATATGATGTAAGTGTTAAGTGTAGACTCATCCTGTTAGAGGTTATCTCATGTTATAACACGGTTGTTAACGCTGTTATAACATCATGTTATATGTAACAGCAAATCATGTCAGTTGAAGACGGGGAGTTATGAAATTCAAAACAAATTTCGTGAGTTTGCAAACAAAAGATAGCATGTGTAATTTGTATTTTCATGTGTAATTTTGGCATGATCCATGCGTTGATAAACAATGAAAACAAGTTTTTGTCATACAAATTTTTTCCAGTTTATTTTTAAGAAAATTTCATTACACAAATTATTTGCCAGTTATTTTTAAAGAAAACAATTGGTTCAGTGAGTTATAATTTCCTTTTATCTGAAGCAAATTAAAAAAAGTAGTTAAAAACATAGCGGCTTTCGCGTAAGGACTGGAGTTGGCTTTTTCCCAGATTACCGAAAGGCGCATAAACTTAAACACTGAATGCCACATTGTTTCGCAGAATTCTTGCAGGAGAAGCAAGAATTAAGTAACATTTAAGCCATAAACA
This sequence comes from Pollenia labialis, assembly GCA_949318255.1. Taxonomy (NCBI): domain Eukaryota; kingdom Metazoa; phylum Arthropoda; class Insecta; order Diptera; family Polleniidae; genus Pollenia; species Pollenia labialis. The sequence continues at coordinate 40,338,631 of OX439142.1, read as the reverse complement.
ACAATATGCGATACGGACTTTAATAGGTTTATATGAAAAACAAAAAGTACTGCATTTTGGGGGTTGGCAAATACTCTTCTTTATAATTATAGATACTTTAGTAATATAAAATTTCATTCTTACTGATGCAATTTTGGTGGCATGTTATAACGTCCAGTGACATAGTGTCCATCGATACTGTGACGCTCCAAAAAGTGTCATACTGTCCATGGACACTATGACACATTTGAAAATGTCATTATGTCCGTGGACATTAAGACACTTTGCAGATGGACATTGTTATTTTTAAGCATGTCATAAGGTCCATAATTACTAAAGAAGTTAAATACAAAAAAATATCTACATACACACACGCAGAGAAAAAAACTGTTTTATTATGGTCACAACCAACAAAACTATTTTTAAATAAACTAATTTAACCATACAATGATTGTCGGTGACAATACTTTGGTTAAATTAAACATAATATGGTTAAAATTTTCTTTAAAAACGGTTTTGTTGTTTTTATCTGGGTGTATACATACATTTAAAATTTAACGAAAACACTTTTGCGCGCAAGGATTTTCTCCTCTATGGTAAAACAAGTACCGGCTTCGCCAAGTGAGTTACGCGAATATATGCTGTGCAACCTTCTACATTTTCGAAATAACGGTATTTTTTGACAACAAGAAAAAACGTTTAGCACTACTGGATTCAGCGTGCCCCAATTAGGTTCAAGCGCCAGGTGCCCGGCTTGTCTGTTTTTTGCAACTAGCACAGTGTACTTTTTGCTCAAATTTACAACATTAAAATTCTTTTTATGATTTTTTTAAGGTTGTGAAAGAAAAAAAATCATATCTTAAAAAAGAAAAAAAAAACACCCCCTACATACATAGTTTCAGGATTTTTAAAGAACGGTTTGAGGTATTACATATATACATATAAAAAAAATCAGTCAAATAAAAAATAGGGTTTTACTGAGTCCGTTTTTAAAATTTAATATTTTGCAGATATTACATTTTTCAATTCAATTCTTTAAAATGACATAAAAATAATTTTCGTATGTAAAGTAGGCTTCGAGATATTGGAGAAACAAGCTCAACACATTCGGTTAACTCGGCGAAATTATGACATTTTGAATATATGTACAAACTTTTGAAATAAAATATTAAAAATTTTTTTCGTTTATACATGTTCCTTATAGGATAAAGGGAACCTTCTCACCAAATTTCATTAAAATCGAAAGGGGTCGGGTCCCACTCTTGGTTGATTTGACATGGAATTACCCACTATGATTTATACATTTTTAGGAAATTTTTAGGTGTGGTGTTTGACGGTTGAAATACAAAAGTTCAAGTATAAAAACATTCGGTCAGCTTTCTACAAAATACTTTCAGGTAATGTAGGTATCATTTTTCATAACAACATAATGTATAATCACACTCAAGAAAAAAATTAGCATAGTTTTTAATTCTTTTTATAAGAACACATTTACAACATCAAAATTGGGTGATCTGTTTTATAACTGTTACTACGGTGTTAGTGAAATTTATGATCAAATAATAATTAATAATAATAATTTTCAGTATAGCATAAGAAAAAATAAAAAAGTGCCGTAAAATTAAAAGAACCGAACCGTTAGTAATTTTGAAATTTTGTAGCCTACCACATTGCACTCCCAAACGCTTCGAATTTCCAAGAATAGATGACAACATCTGCAAGTCCTTAGATTTTTGTGTTTATATATGTATGTATGTATTTTCTTTTTAATAAATTTAAAGCTAGTCGAACTTCCCTATAATAAATCTGTATGGGACCATAAAATATAAAGTTTTTAATACAATAGAAATATTTTTTTATTAGTTTATTTAAAATTTTCGGGGCTTTTTGTGTTAGAATTGCATTCTTAAAAGTGGCCCTTCATCAATATCCTTAAAAAGACAATTTTTAGAATAAACGCATTTTTTAATTTTTTATTAAGTAGTGGAATATAGACTGTTTAGCTATATTTTGTAAATTCTTCAGCTTTTACGTTTAATCGTGTGATTATCATATATTTATATACATATATATATATACTATTTTTCCGGTAAGTAAACACAAATATTTAATAATTTAGTATTTTATATGTTTGTTTCACTTAATACTAATATACTTTCTTTTACGATATGTCTATTTGTTTCTAAAAAATACAAATTAATATATAATAACACATCTTAAAAAATAATAAAAATTATATTTTTACTTCAAAAATATATGGGTTTACGCATTTGTATCTGAAATATTTCAAATTGATTTTAAATCTCAAATAATTAACATTTTACAAAGTTTTTTGCTTTGCATTTAAACTTATGAAATGTTATGTTATTCTGCATTTACGATGACGATATGTGCAGTTCTTTTAATTTTTATCCAATAATTTTTTCCTACAAAAAATGCAGCAGACACTTTGGCTGGTTGCCTTTGCAAAAAATATTTTACACAAACAAATACACACACAGGCATTTCGAGCTGGGGTCTAATCACCGCATTCGATACTATCGTATCGAATAAACTATCGAATGTTTTTGCATACGATAGACACTGACGTATCGAATGAAAACTCGTGAAATGTAATGTCGAGTTACTCGATATCGAATGCTATTATTTCAAATTCAATAAATTTCATTCTATATCGAGATTCATGATACCAAAATAAATAATTTCGTTAAATTTTGCTCGATATCGTATGCGGTGATTAGACCCCTGTAGTCATGCAAACTGTCGAGCAACAACAACATTACTAGTGAGGATCGTTTTTAAAACTTTTTTTTTCCTCATTTTACATGACTGAAGAAAGGCAAAATTGGATTTTTCCTCAAAAACATGAATGAATTTGGCGAAATATTAACAATTCATTCATGACTGTGAAAAAAGTTACATATTTTACATTTTTCATTTATGTAAAAAATTCAAGAATGGTTGAATATGAGCGATCACATATGACTTTCTCTGAACTCTGCATAAAATTGATTAAAAGTCCCTAAAAGTATAAGGAATGGCAAAAATTCGGTAAAATTTGCCAAATTAGCGGAAATTTGCAAAAATCTGCTAATAGCAGCATGATAGCAAAGCTTAATAGTTATTAAAAATCGTTAAATCTGCAAAGAATCACAGAAAGCAATCGCTCCTATCACGAACATGGCTAAAATTCGCGAAAATTGCAAACTTGGAAACAAACCCTAAAATTTATTTGAAATCGCTTAATCGGTAAAAAATACAAAATGTCGGGGAAAGAAAAAAAAAAAAAATTTGCAAAAATAGCGAAAATTCGCGTACAATTTTAACATTTCAAACAAAACCATAAAATTTATTAATAGTGCCTAAAACTATAAGGAATGGCAAAAATTCTATAAAAATGGCTAAATTAGCGGAAATTCGAAAAATTTGCCAATAGCGGCATGATAGCAAAGTCTAATAATTATGAAAAATCTTTAAAACTGTAAAGAATCCGAAAACTTACAAGAAGAATTTATTCTATAGGTAACATGGCTAAAATTATTTGTCGTTGTTTGCTCTAACAATTTTTTTGTAATATCAAATAAATGTTTGCTCAAAAACTACTAAAATATTTGATTTTTTGTGTTCATACTTTTATTTGCTCAAAATCAACTGTTATTTTATTTGACACTCAAAAATATTTTGTGTTCAGACTACGTTAGTGAAATATTTGATGTTTGCTATCACATCTGTAACTCGTTTCGGTATTTCTCGAAACAAAAAATTCCATCGTTTCTCGATTTGTGAGAAAAAAGTGTTTCTGTAGTTGAATGCGAAAACACACAACAAAAGCTCTGTTCCACATGCATAACGAAACAGTCCGAACTTGCACAAAGTTACCCAAAAGCGTTCCACATAACAATTTTTGTGCAATAAAGAGAGTAATTGAGAGAGTAATTTTTTTTCATTTCCTGTACAAATTTGCACGAACTTATTCTTTGGGTAAGTTCGGACAAGAAAAAACAATCAGCTGTTTTTGTTTACATATGAAACTGATAAATAATTCAGGAAATTTACAAGTAAAAGGAAAAGTTTAGTTTTAATTAAAAAACATATTAAAAAGCAAAATGTAAGGTTTTTGTGAAAAATGAAAGTCGTTAAAACGTTATTTCCCTTAATCTTTAATATAAAAAAAAAACAAAATATAAAAAATTACAATGATGCAAATGTTTTAGTTTTATAATGTTATGACTTTTAAGCGTCTTAAATCACTGAAATATATCTTAATTTGAAAAGTAAGCAGCATTTGTATTTGAAGATGTTCAAAAATGGTTTTTTGCGTTCCAGCAATTTTGGGTAGTTTCGGCAAATTTAGAGAGTAATTTTCATTTTACTCTCATTAGTCCGAACTTGCCCGAGATCTTGTGGAACACACCTAAAGATTCTGTTTTAACTGGAATATTTCCAGCAGGGCTGCCAGATTTGACGATTTTTGCTCCGAAATTAGCAAAGTGCCGATTTGCTGATTTTTTCTAAAAAAGTGACGTAAGCAAAAATAAAATCAACAATATCAAGGCCCATCTATCAGGTCTGCTTACTTGTACAAAAACAAAAAACGATTCTTTTTAGTTGCCAAAAATTTACTACCATATATACAAAGCAAAAGGAAAAAACGTCTATGTGTCGCATACCATAAACGTATATATGCACATGTAAACAACTTTTGACAACTAAAAAGAACATAAGCAATGATCATCAGGCTTCTTGCGCAGACCTTTTCAATGGGCCTTGAACAATATTTTATAACTTTGTTGTAGCTCTTTATAAAAACTCATATTGAATTTTTAAATTTCAAACACTTCATATTTTGTGGCGTTGAAAATGTAAAAAAAAACTATATGAATTTATGTAGAAAGCAACAACAAATTTATATATTTGATCTTCTAAGTTTATATGGATACTTTTGTGCCAAACCATTATTTCGGCAGGAAAAAAAGTTGTTTGTTTATAACCCGTTTATTTACGAACCGATTTTTTTTAAATACTAGGTATTCTACTAAGTCTATTTCAGGTGAAAAAGAAAAAGTAAAGTAAATAGTTATAAGAACATCTAAATTATAGATTTATCAGCCATTTGTGAACCGACATTTTTAATTTTCAATAATATCCTATTTGGACTACATACGATACAAATTTTAAACAACGTCGTCACTATAAATTCTAGGTAAAATAAAAACCCTAAATATTTATTATACTGTTATCTAAGGGGATTTAATTTAAAAATTTTATTAACAACGTTTCTTTCAAATGTGCTAAATTCCCATTTCATACTATTGAGAAACTGAAATTTATTGTTGAAGGAATAAGCTATTCCTATGCGCATTTCACTGGTTGCTTAGGCCAGATCGCCAGGAAACTTCAACCAGTGAAATGCGCATAGGAATAGCTTATCCTTTCAACAATAAATTTTAGTTTCTCAATAGTATGAAATGGGAATTTAGCACATTTGAAAGAAACCTTGTTAATTAATTTTTGAATCCCAAGAAAAACTTTGATACAAATTTTAAATTGCTTGGTATTTGAATATAAATAAGTATGTATGTTTATTTTATTAAGCTTGACTTCTTTTTGTTTTTATAAAAATATTTATTTTATTTTTTATTAATATTTATTTTTAATATATTATTTTGTCACGCCTTTGTGTGACATGTTTAGGGAACAATAACAATTTAAAATTGTTATCGGATTAAAAAAAATAAATAATTTTATAAAAAATAGACTTCAAGCTTAATAAAATATATATAAATTTAAAAAAATAAAGTTCGAACAATAGACAATTTATGTGTACATATGTATGTATGTATATATAAAATACCCATGAACTTAAACTATGTTTTAATAAAAAATCGAACAAATTAATTTTAAATTGTCCGATTTTTTAAAACAAAAAGACGATCTTTTTATTTTTCTCAAGAAATTGACGATTTTTACACAAATTTATCTGGCTGCCCTGAATGAAACTAAAACAAAGAAAGGCTAAAAAAATTTTAATTAACAAAATACTTATAACAATGGTGTTTCATTTATTTTCATCAATTAAAATATGCATTCATCATTTAAATTCTTTTTATTTTTTATTTATATTAAAAAAGATTTCATCGACTGTCCGATGGGAAAATACAAACTCAGCAACTGAGTTACTGAGATGGGAAAATGCGGGATCGGCAAATTATTTTAAGAAAGTAGGTTTCATTATAAGAAAAAATTGTAGTATTTGCAGTCAGTTTTGGAATTTAAATTAATAAAGAACATTACTATTAATACGTCTGATTAATAGCAATAAAAATTTTTTTTTAAATAAAAATTAAATACTGAATTTTTAATTTAAAATATCTATATTATGTTTTTCTCTCACCAATTTCAAATGTGACTTATTTTGACAGTTCTTGCACATACACATATATTTACATATGTACATTTGTAAATATACATACGTCGATGTTCTTTCTGTAAATCGAAATTAGGTAAAATTGAAATTGATGGAGATTGTAAGTTAAATTTTTTTTTAAATCAAAGTAGCTTTTCCTGATATCAAAAGTAGTTTTGGTAAAGATATGTGGTCCTCAAAGTATGAGGTATACATATAAAAGAAACATTTTTTATCAACTTTAAAAAAAGGACAGAATTAAAAATTTGCTCCTAGACACTATAAAACAGGAGTGCCCAAAACCCAATACATTTAAAGAAAAACAATATTTTTTGTTGTAAAAACCAATACGTACAAAGAAAAAAAAAACAAAAATATTTGATTTGCATTTTTTTTAAAAATTTTCAAAAATAGTTTAGTGCGTGTTAATTTTATTTTAAGCCCGTTCTATCCAATCGTAATGTCCCTTAAACCTTCCATGATCCATCCAATAAATTATCCAAATTTATGTCAATGTCAGTTGTAGATAATTTTAATAAGTGCTTTAAATTTTCGTTGCTCATTCACTTCTATGCTTGTTTTTTATTAACTTACATATATTTACATATGTAACATGGAATACAAACTTAAAACTTTCTTGTGAAGTAAAGGGTATTTATTTGGGTTTAAAGTAGGGTTGCCATTCGTACTGATTTTACCAGTACACGTACTGGTTTTTATTCAATGTACTGGGTTATGCATAACACCCAAATCAGTACGCAAAATTACTGGTTTTTTTTAAATTTTGCATCCAAATAATTTTTCTTGTTTAAAATTGGTTTACTTCCCTTATTACTTTTTATTTGTTATGAATCACCCAGTTAAAATTCAGTCTTTACTCTTAACTTACCATAAGCTTTGTATTTAAATAAATAGAAGTGCCATTAGGGCTTTTCAAAAGAAAATGCTGCTTTTGCGAAAAAGAGAAAAGTATAAAAACACTCGCAGGATTGTTTGCTTCGCCTGTCTTCGTTTTGAACAACTGCCAACGTGAACACTTCTTGGTTGCATTATGTGGTTCAAACAAATCGAAAAAGAACGTAAAATGTTTGTTTTGTTTTCCAACGTCCTGTGTGTAAAACAGATATAAAACGGCACATGCAAACAGGTAGACATAACCCGGGGTTTACACATGAAAGAACTTTCTTGCAAGTAGAGTACACGTATTATCACCCTGCAAATATTAGTACTAGTCCAAACACGCGTGTAAAATGTAGCCCACAAAGGACTAGGACTAGTCCCAAAGTAACCCAAAAATATGGAAAAACATGGTATATTTAACATTACGATGTTCTAGGGCAGGGCGATATAACCCAGCTTTGGATTACAAAGGAGAAGTCTTTAAACTTCTTCATTGTACATATAGTACACAAGAGGATTAGTTTTAACTTCGTTTATAACCGAAAACATGTCGTTAAAAAACGAGACACATTGTCTCACTACAAACAATTTTTGACAATGACATGGTCCATGCTTGCATTACATCGGACCAGTCCATGGAGTAGTCCATTTAATCAAAATGGATCAGGTGGTCCAATATAATTTGCAGGGCAACGAAAAATCGTAGAAACAGCCGATTGGCTGAAAGTACAAAAATTGTGTGAATGTTAGTGAAAAAGTGTATGTAAGTGTATTGCAACCTTTAAGAAATTAATTTCATGTGTAAATGCTAGGTAAGCGAAATATATCAGGGAGTCATCAAAAAACAGTATGTATCTACATTTCATTCATGGCCACAGCTACGCTTTAGCTGATTGTAGCAGAAAACTTTTCAAAGAAATCTTCCCTGATTCCAAAGTTGCTTCCAATTTTTGTTACGGAAGAACAAAGTGTTCTAAAGTTGCAACAAAATTATTGGCAAAGTATTTAGGGTTTTCACATTTTTCATAAGTCATAATTTAAAAATTGCTAAAACTATTGGTCTTGACGTTAAACAAATTTCTTAATATAATAAATTTTTTCTCCTAACTATTTTATTTTAAGGCATTTTTTCGTTTGTAATTTAAAAACAAAAAAATTTAAGGGGTTCCAATTTTATAGCCTATGACAATATGGCTAGATTGGAGACCTCGTGAATACCCTCATTATATTGACACAGTATTTTGTATGAATTTAGAATTTTTTGTGCATTTACAACAAATGTGCCGATCAATGACATTACTTCTATCTATTTTTAATATTGTGACGTGATGTTTTTGTTGTATGTATTTAGTTAAGTTCTTGCTTTAAAAAATAGAAAAATTAATTATTTTTAATGTATAATTTTCTTTTTGTTTTAATAATCGTTTAAAACTTATGAATTCAATAAAATTATGGGTCAAAATTTGTGTACTGGTTTTTTTTCCGAATGTATTGGTATTTTTCTTACGATGTACATACTGATTTTTCCAATTTCATAAATGGCAACCCCAGTTTAAAGGTTTTCAAAAATCATCAATAACCCTGAACCAAAAAAGACTGTTTAAAGTCCGCAACTAATTATTCTCTTGATCCACCTGCTATTTTATTGGCAACGTAATCTGCATGAAATGTCTTAAATGCCTTTCAATATTTTACTTAGTGTTAGTTTGAATTATTTGAAAGCATATTAAACATTGTGCTTTAACCTTAAAATTATAAGTTAAAAAAAATCATTTTCCCAATTATTTTGCAAATCCATTGTGTAAAAAAAAACCATAAAAACGTTTTCAATTATGTAAGAGTATATTGTAAGTGACCATACAATAATTTTTCTGTGAAAAATACCTATAAGTTTGAAATTGAAAACTAACACCAATTTTTTCCAAGTGTTTTTCAATATACACTTTGTTAAACGATATCATACGTTAAACAAAAACAAAATCTACAATGATAATCGCTTTCGTCGATGTTTACTAGCAAAGCATACGAAAGTGTTGTTGCTTTGCACATGCGTGTATTCAGTGAAGAACGACAAAAAAACTAATAAGACAAAATTGTTTGTGTATTTCGTATTGCTAAGTGTCGGTCATGTCGTCGTTTATTAACTTCTTTAAAAGACAATGCACTAGACAATGTCGAGTATTTTGTCGTCCACGACATTTTTCTCAAAATTGTCTTCCAGAAATCCTAAGTAAAAGAGGGCATGTCGTGCATAAATCGTTGACGACAATGTGAATATATCTTTGTATGTACATTAGGGGTATAACCAATTTTTTGGCATAGTACCATGAGGTCAACCATGTCCTAGTAACCAAAAAAATCATAATCTTTTGTAATTTTTCTTAAAAAAGTTCACGCACCAATTGGTTTTTCTAAACAGGTGTATAAAAAATTTTTTAAAAATTTATATTTTTTAAATTACTCAAAGTTACATACTAGTATGTACATATGTATATGTATGTATAACAAAAACAAGAAAAATTATGAGTTAGTTATTGAAAGAATATTGAATATTCATAATTTTGTACGGTGTTTTTTTTATTAATTTTTAATTTTTTTTTCGTTAAAAAAGGTTAAAGATACGTTTTGGTTTGCGGAAAAATCTCTTACCATCTCTAAATATTAATGAAATTTGATAATTGAGCTATTTTTTGTTTTAAATAAACATATTATTCATTTTTCTTAACCAAAAAGAAAATTAAAAATTTTCAAAACTTCATCGCGGTTGGTGCGTGAACTTTTTCGACCTTAACGAAAAAATAAATATATGTTCCCTTATAGTTGTTTATGCTCCATCGGACTGTGCGATGCCAATTTTGATATTTTAAAAAATTGTAAAAAAGTTATGTCCCTAATGTACATATGTAAGATATTTTTAACATAAAATACATTTTATCGATTAAATAAACACAACCGAAATTATTGTCGCTAAAATATCGACAACAAATTGCTTAAAGTAACATCTGACTTTTAACGACAGCGAATATCTTTAAAAATTTTACTGAATAGCTTATTCGATAAATTTTCGTTATATTTATTTTAACGAAATTTTATAAATTACAAGATTTTTTTCGATAATTTTAGAAGAAATAAGTACTTGAGTAAATAAACATTATTTTTTATACAAAACTTGTCATTGTAGCTGCAAATTGTTAATATAACTTTGGATTTTTAAACTTTTCACGGACATTCCATCCTCTGCTATGCTTATGCAAATAATTTCCTTTTGAAAATCGATCGAAGTAGCTTTTTTAAAATATTTATTCATTGGACCACTTGTAGCCCCTTTGATTTTGTTGGTGGAGCAGCGTCTTCAAGTACTATGTTATGCTCACTGTGCAATTGGTCAACTAGTAAAGTTTTTGAAGAACATTTACATTAATACATTGAGCCCTAACCGCAAAAATGACGTAAGCGCCAAAAATCAAATTTTACAGGAGAGAGTTTTTTTTTATATTATTTCATATAATTTTGTATTAAATTAGTCGCTTATGATAAAATTATTTTTGCTATAAAATCGTAGCGTGGATTTAACCCTTTCAGCCCCAACGTTGCTTGTGGGCAACTTCATATGCTTGACGACTAACGGTCAGCGTTATTTTTGTTTTTGTTCGTGTAACCGTATCGATATCGAAAGCTACAAGTATTCTATTTAAGTTGAATAAAACAACAGCTAATTTGATTGTCAATTAGCAAAGTTATTTTCATTAGTACGGTTTCCTGATGAGCTGGCCTACGCAACCAGTGAAATGCGCATAGAAGCTAGCTTTCCCTCAACAATAAATTTCAGTGTATTTATCAAATGTGAAAAACTGGGAATTTAGCACGTCATACGGAAATCGTATTAATAATAAATTTTGTATTCCCGAAAATAACTTTGATAATATAAATACTTGCATGTGCCCGTGCAAAAAAACTGAATTGGCAAATTGGTTTTTTTCTTGTTGTTTTCTTACGAAGACAGTAGAATGAAGCAGTTTGTTTTTTAATTTTGTTTTTTCTTTTTACCCACTTACAACTACAATTCGAGTCGGAAAGAACCCAACCAATTGTAGGGGAATGTAAGAAAAGATAAACTCACTGTTTATTGTTGGTGTTTTGTTTTGGCTTTGATATTGTTACAAGTAAGACTTTGAGTGTTTATAATTCTTATTCGCTTTAGGGTTTTATTTGTATAATATTTTTGGCCTTTCTAAAATCTTTGGAAAAGGTTTCATGATGAGCCTAAGCAACCAGTGAAATGCGCATAGAAGCTAGCTTTCCCTCAACAATAAATTTCAGTGTATTTATCAAATGTGAAAAACTGGGAATTTAGCACGTCATACGGAAATCGTATTAATAATAAATTTTGTATTCCCGAAAATAACTTTGATAATTAAAATATGTTTATTGAATCTTTTTTTGTAAATATTAAGTAAAATATTTGTAGTAGTTAAATCTTAGAATTGTAAACAAACAACAGGTGAGCTAATTTTAATCTAGTATGTCTAAAGTGGTTTGACAACAAACCAGTTTTGCTAGCATCTTCGTGTATAGACCACCAACCAGTTGATGTTTGTAGCGTTGGAGCCCGAAGGAAAAAGCTTAGATTGATGTTCCAAGACCTCCTATTGTTGCTTCCTATAATAAAGGCATGGGAGGGGTTGACCTGGCTGATATGCTCATGGAGCTGTACAAGGTTAACCACCGCTCATGAAAATGGTACATAAGAATCTTCTATTGGTGCCTAGGAACATCCGTTACAAATTCCTGGTTGCTTTATAGAAAACATCTTCGTCTACTTCAACCAAACCAGAAACATATTCCATTAATACAATTTCAACTGGAAATTGCAATGCACTTTTGCAATATAGTTCTGTTTGTGAAGATTCCATTCAAAGAAAAAGAGGTCGACCATCGAATTTGGAAAAAAATAATCCAACATCTTCCGATTGTATCTCTCCCTCGAGCAGTGTGTCTTCGCAAAGCACCAAAAAGTATAGGTTCCAACCGAACCCTCCAGATGCAAAGCGGTATGATAATGTGGATCATTGGGTAGTATTTGGCGAAAAAGGTCGCTGCAGATTTTGCAAAACAGGAACTCCAATGTCCAAATGCCTTAAATGTAAAGTTCATCTTTGCTGCAATAATAGCAAAAATTGTTTTTTGTCCTATCATACTTAAATATTAAAATAATTCAATAAAACTAAATACTGCTTTAATTACAAAACAAAATTTTTTTATATACCACAATTGCCCAACGTTGCTCACAAGCAACTTTCTCTACCGCCCAAACGAATGGGCGTGGTGACTTAAAATTTTGGCCAAACACTCCTTAAATGACTGCAAAATGATTAAAAGTAAAAAAAAATTTTTACGGATACAGATAAAAAGTTGGGGTCGAAAGGGTTAAAATCGAGAAAATTTTAAAAACACCCAGTAATGAAAGTTCATGAAAATATTTAATTTTATGTACTTCATTCTTTAAATATCTATTATTTTTGCAAAACCAACACTTCAAACTAAGGTAATATTGTAAATAATTGAATTTAAATTATCGTTCGATTTAAATTTTACTTCATTTCGATTTCAAAAAAAAACCGATATATTAATATAAATCTTTGAGTTAACATTCCTTTGTCGTTTTTTATTTTGTGAAAAGAATTAATAAATTGTGTTAAAAAAGTGTAACAAAAAATAAAAGCTAAATTACTCACTAAACAGACTGTTTTTTTTTTATTTCCAACGAACACATACATATGGTTTGTTTATTCGACTCAAAACTTTAAAAAAAATGTTATATATTTAACCCTTTAATCGAAATAAGCAATTTTAAATTATACGAACAATTAATCGTCTAAAATTGTTCGATTAATCGAACAAAAATTAATCGACTGAACACCCTAGATAAGAGGCGTATTTTCTTTACTCCATTTACGATTTTTTTAAACTTACATTTGGTTTTATAATATCAATTAACAAGCGAATGGACGCTCTTATTAATTAAATTAAATTAAATTTAATTTAAATTATCTATACAAATATTATAAAGCTGAACATTTTGTATGTTTCTATGTTTGTAACAGGTCGTCTTCGGAACTGCCGGTCTGATTTTAAAATTGTTTTTCAACAGAATGAAGTATGTAACCTATAGGCTATGCAAGGTTTAACTAAAGTGTTTAGGATATGGTCCAGGGGCGCTAAACCTCCTATACTCAGAAAATATAATTTACCATTTTAATAGTGATCAAATCTCACTTATATCTCCAGAACTAAAAGAGATTGGAACAAATTCAATACTAATCGTTGTTCTTTAGAACACTGGTACTTTTTTTACATTCCTGTATTTGGGTACTTTTTTGAAACCCCATCTATCTTTTAAAGCAATAAACATAGAAATAAAGGTTATAAAGGGTGTTTATAGAGTGATACAAGTTTAAACAAGTTTAAACTTCTTGACTACATATTTTAAATGTTTTTGTAATTGCTTAGTTTTACTCAAGGCATATTTACACAAGGTAGACTCGTTGGCCCATATGTTAGCTGTTTACCCTAGTTAGAAGCCAAAACTCAAAAGTTGTTTATGTTTGTTCACATACTTATGTCTAGTTGTTGTTTGTTTTATACCCTTCACCGAAGGAAAGGGGTATATATAACTTTGCCATTCCGTTTGTAATTTCTACAATATTGATCCTACATCCTATAAAGTATATATATATTCTGGGTCCTTATGAAACGCGAAGTTCAAATCCGGTTGTCCATCTGTCTGTTGATATGGGTTTTCCGAAGCCCCCAGCAAATATGGGGGCGTGGTTGGTGTATATTTCAGTCAGGTATTCTTATTATAATTTTGAGAGCTTTTGTCGGAAGTGTATTAGCAAAAAAGTAAAACATAACTTCTTTAACTATGGCAAATAATATATCAGGTATGAAAAAAACTTTTCAGCTTAAATTAATATTGATAGCAACAAACACGTTGTAAGGCAAGATCTTGAAAACCAGCTCGATTGGGCTCAAGTTCTAAATGAAACTTTAACATCACATGACGTTGGTATGATTGATGTAGCTTTATCAAAACTTCTCCAAAATGAAAATGTAATAATCGGTGATAAAAGAAACGCAGCCCAAATATTTTTCATGAAATTGATTACGATGATACCGATTATATTCCTTCAGAGAAATATTCCGAATCAGTTTAAAATTCTACATTAGAGAGCATCATGGCTGGGAATAGTACATTAAACCCCAACTTGGCTAGTAACGATCCTCCAGAAGTAAGCCAAGCTGAGTTATTTTTACCTAGCTCTACTTCAAGGAAAAAAATTAATAAAACTAGCAAACATTAAGGATTACAATATGTAACATACAAAAATCAAACTAAACTGGCATGAGAAATGCAAAAATTAGAAAAATGTAGACAAGAATGTCAAACAAAAATAAATAACGAACACCAAAAAAAGATATTTGAGTCTTACTGGGGCCTGGGAGATTATAATAAGCGGCGTCAAATTTTCTTAAATTTAATTGAAATTAAGACAAAAAAAAGTTAATTTCTCCAAAAGTCTAAAAATCCAATATATCGGAAGTACACATATTTCTACAACTTTGAAATTAATGACATTAAAACTAGAGTATGCAAGCAATGCTTTTTAAAAATATTTGGTGAAACGGAATTCGGGAGTAGCGCACTTTCTGACCGTGGAAAACATGCACCGATGCACAAACTGTCTCTTGAAAGGTGCAAATAAGTACTTCAATTTATAGAAGCATGAAAGTCATTACAGTCGCCGTCATACGAGCCAGATATGTATATTTTGCACGTGGTCTGAATCTAGCAATTTTGTATACAATGTATAAAAATAAATCAACTGAACCAGTGTCAGAAACTAAATTCCAAGAAATATTTCGCACTTTTAAGTTTAATTAAGTTTAAGAAACCTCAACTAGATTTATGCACGCAGTGTGAAACTCTAAAATTAAAAACTCTAAGGATTCTGTTGTAAAATCTGTTGCAATTAACTAATAATCATAATGAAGCAGATTTTGCTTATAAAAGCAAAAAATATGACAAAGAGCATGCCGTTCACGATCCATTTGTAAAAATGTTTACATTTGACTTGCAGCAATGCCTACCAACGCCTTTTTTAAACGCATCCATATTTTTTTACAAGCGGCCTTTGTGGACTTTTAACGTTACGATACACGATGGTGCAACGAACAAAGCCTACTGTTATATATGGTACGAATATATTGCAAAGAGCGGAGCAAACTACATTGGGTCTTGTGTCTTCTGGATTTACCAAGTTCGGTAAAACATATAATTTTATATAGCGATTCGTGTCCCGGCCAAAATCGGAATTCCTTTGTCAGTGCAATGTTTTCGAAAGGTGTACTGGATCACCCAAGTATTGAGACAATCGATCATAAATTCCTTGTGGAAGGTCATACTCATCTTGAATGTGATACGTTACACGCGCAAATTGAAAAAAAGAAGAAAAACTCTTCGGGCTCTATACAACATCCACATGATTGGGTGAACTTAATTGCCAGTGCGAACAAAATATATCGTCCATGAACTGAAACAAGATGGCTTTTATGATTTTCAAGCACTTTTAAAGAATAACTATACCTGGAGAACTACTAATACAGCTGGTTTGTGGACATAAATATTTAAAATTTAATTTTTTTCGATAATAACATATTTTTATCTGTGTAGGTGAAAAGTTTGAATGGAAAAATGTTCGTTGGATGCGATATGTTAGAGGCAAGCCAGAAACGCTACAATATAAAATATCTCATATAATGGACAAAACTTTTAAAGAGCTGAATATCAACCAACGCCGACGAATAAATCAAAGCTCATTCCTTTCCAAATGTTATAATACTGATGTATCCATTTCTGCAAACAAAAAGCGTGACTTGATTGAAAAGCTTCCCCTTATAAATTCTAGTTTTCATAACTTTTACATGAACTTAAAGCAGAAGGGGATTGTGAAGTTGAGCTGGATTCAGATTTAGATGAAATTGAAAACGTATAACGAATAATTATTGGTTTACGTGGCTGTCATGTATATACGCAAACATTATTTATATATTATCAGGCATGTTCTGAAAATCACAAAATTTCAAATCACTTGTGGTTTTAAAATCACAAATATTATTTAAGGGTGTTTTGAAAACCACAAAAGTTTTAACTTGGTTTAAAATGGTGGAAAAAATAAGCATGTAATTTTAAATCTGTGACCACTTAGCTGAACGGTTTAAAATCACAATTATGGAAAAAGTTTTTTGGCCAGAACACCTTTCTTGTGATTTCAAATAACTTTCACAAAAAATGATTTTCAGAACATGCCTGTATCTATCATAATTCTAATTTACAATGAAATATCCTCATGTAGGTATGCCTTATATGTATGTATGTAATTATAATTTTTTTTATTATTTCTTTACCAGCTTATGATAATTTTATTGAAATTTATCACTTATTTTTATTCTTATTTTCTTTTTTTAAATAAAATTTTATTGTTTCCGAAAAATCAAATTATTAACATTTATTTTCCATAATACATTTCACAAAAGATCGTTTGTGTACATATGATCGAAAAGTAAAAATTTTCTTAGTAAAAATAATTTTTATAAAAGCACTAGACTCAAATTAAGTTATACATATTTTCAGAACCCCTTTTGACAAAACATCGCAAAATTTCAGTGTCAGCTTAAGTTTAATAAAGATATAAACATAAACCAAAATTAAAAAAAAATTGGTTAAATAATACAAAATTTACAAAATGGGCGATCAAAAGATTGGACAGTTTTAGTAGAAAATATTTTCTAAAAAACTCGGATCAGATACAAAAAAGTTATGACCAAAACATATATTTTTTTTTTTTTTTTTGAAAAATACCCATTTTCGGGAACCATAGATCTTCCCGAGTTCAAATTTTATAACCAAAGTTACAAAAATAAGCGATTTATATGACTTTTGCGTAAGCGAAGTTAATTTAACGATGTCCGTCTATTTTTCTGTATAAATGGAAAGAGAAAAATTTTCCTAATTAGGTACAAGCATCTTGGTTATTAAAACACAACATCCGACATAATGTAGGCGGTTTGGATCAGTGGGCGTGTCACAAAATATATTTATTTATATCTTAAGAAAAGTGTTCACATAACTTTTTGTTCTTATTCCACCATGGTGAAGGGTATATAAGATTCGTCATAGCCGAATATAGCACTCTTACTTGTTTTTTTTCAATTTGTGTTTTTATTTTGAAGGCAAAGTATGGCTTTTTTTTGACGTTTTGGGTCAAAATACAAAAACAATTTGGCCTCTTGTTTTGTCGTAGCAACGAGTTTACCTTGTGTAAATATACGTTGGTTTTACTTAAGAAAAAGAACACAATAAAAGCATAAAGTAAACGCAGAAAAAGTAAGAGTAAATAATTTACTTATTCTCACAATGTGTATGTTCTCAGCAGGGTTGCCGTTTGAAAAAATTTTATCCGACCAAAATTGTCTGCAAAACCTACCAAAATCCCTTGAACCGACCAGATTTTTTAAATATTTAAAAACAGTTATATCGTCATAAAAATTTAAAAGGACCCTATCATAATTTTTAAAAAATTTTCAGTAGCTATACGAAGTTTTATAAAAAGCAAACTATTGAGTTTACAAAAACAGTTTTTCAGGATAGTGGCAATCATGAGTAATGATATTAACCAGAAAAATCCCTTTGTTATAAAAACAATAGCTGCCTTTTTATTAAGTTTTTATCTCTCCAAATTTTTTTTTTAATGAAAATAGATGACGATATTTACATATGTATACATATTTTATGGATGATAAATTTTAATATTTTAAATTTAAAAAAGGCTTACATATCAAATTTTCTATGTATTATTACCTAAATAAACGTTTGTTTAATTTAATAATCTTTAATGAATACGGGGTAAAGTCTTTTGTTTCGGTTAAACTTGAAACCTTTGGCACATTTATTCTATTTTGTTCCTTTGTTTTTATAATATTTTGGCATGAAAATATTATTTCCACATACGCCGAAGAGTCTGGAATGGAAAATATTCCTTTGGTTATTGAAACTAAGCGCTGGAAATATAAACGGATCAAATTATTTTTCATTGTAGTTACTTTTGACCATAAAACAAAAATAATTATTTTCTTAAGTTTTGTAAAGCATCTAAATCCGACAGAGCTTGAAACTCGTACTTAACAGTATCATAATTTACACTTTAATTAAGAAATATTTTTAATAAAAGCTGTACTATACTGGTTTTTACTGAAATCATATTTTCTGGAGTAAATTTTGCTAGGCAGTTTAAAATTTTATCGTCGAAGTTAACTTTATTTCTTAAAAATTCGTAAAATGTTATGTATATAGTATTATACTTTCAATGGTATTCCTGGATATATAAATATATTCGATATATAAATATCGTTAAGTGGCATATGATTTTTTTCAAATCTTAGCTTTGATAATTCGAATTTGTTTAAAAACTCCTTTTTTATTTGACGAAACAAAAATTTTAAGTGTTCTAAAAATATGTGCATACGAACATCTTGGGATGGCATTTCCTAATTTATTGTGTTTACAATTTTCAATATGTACTGCAGAAAGAGGAAAGACATTTTATAAGCTGGAGTAGGAAGTCCAGATATAATAACATTTAATTTAGCGGTTGTAAAATCTTCATCAAAATCATTAAGTAAAATAATAAATACATGACAAACATTTTGTTGACGAATATTTCAAAATATGAGTTTCCATTGCAAAAAGACCTTGAAATGAGAAGAAGTTGTATCTACTACTAGAACTTTTGCAGAAGTGGTTTCCTATATCTTTAAAAAACTTGTCAATATTTAGATTGATTTCACAATAGCGAAGTTCAGTTTTGGCAAAATATCATAGCTGCAGGGTTACCGTTAGGAATTTTCGAAAAGTCGCAGAAAAGGTCGTGTTATAAAAATAAAGTCGCATATCTTGTTTTAACGATTTTTTTTATTAATAAAAAGCATAGCAAAGCAATTAAAACAAAACAGTCAGCCATTTTTTAATTTCCAGAAGCCTTTTTTATATGATGTGTTTTTTCACGTCGCGGAAGATGATTGTTCATTTCACTAAAAGCTGTTTACAAACATTGCAAAAGACCGCTTTGCTTTCATTCATGGTTCATAATAATATCACCAAATTTTACGTTTCTTGGAAGGATCAGCGCGATGTTAACGTTATCTTCTTTCATTGACGCGGCTGCTAAATATAATTTTGTAAATGAGCAACTGCAAACACCACAATTTTTTATTTTAAAAAGCTTTTTTGCTAAACCTATTCTTTGAAAATTGGCGTAAAATTTCTACATGACAAGGTTGAAAAAAGTAATAAAATTGTTGCCAAAGATACAATAATCTGTAAATTGCTTTTAAATTTTGGCGACGTTTTTTTGACGATTTTTTTTTCAATAAAAATAATAATAAAATAAAAGTTGGTTTTCTTTAATCGACCTTTTCTTTATAGAATTTCAAAGAAATAAATACTCAAGCTCGAGGTCATAAGTTTTTAAATAAATTTTATTTGATGACTAAGTCCCAATTTCCACAATGCAAGTCTTATTGATCAGCTTGCTACTTTGTAGGCGAGAGTGACGAAGGGAAAAGAAACGAGTACTCAGCTTGCTGTACTCGTCATATGCGTTTTGTTTTCTCATTCGTAATTTTCAGCAGGTCTATTTTGACAATTATCTTTCATATTTAATTTCGTTGTACAAAGTTAATTTCCTAGCGTGTGTGATTTTTTGTGGGTGAATTTTTTTAAATATTTGTTATTTAACAAAACAAAAGAAATTTATAACTAAAAGTACATTTTACACAACTTTAATTTTAAATTAAACAATTGTTAAAATATTCAACAAGAATTTGAATTTAAATACATTTTAATAAGAAATATGTTTTAAACGAAATGTCAAAACGCACATATACATTCATACAAATGGAATAACAGATAAATAATAAGACTTGACTCGTGAAAACGCCGAAGCTGATTCAAAGAAGAAAATGTGATAAGTTTATCAATAAGACTTGCATTGTGGAAATTGGGACTAAGGAAAAATTTCCCATGCTGAAAATCATAGCGGAAGGTGAGGATTTCATCCAAACTATAGAAGATAGAGAGGAAAAGGAGATAGCACGAACGAAAATGATAACTGTAATCGATAACCACTTGAATAGGACACGCATCAATAGTAGAGATAGGTTTAAGTTGAACACAGTGAAGCAAACAGAAAATTTTCTAAAACGTAATGGAAATATTTTAATCCTAAACGCGGATAAGGGCAATGTAACTGTTGTAATGGAGAAGGATGACTTCAACAAAAGGATGAATGATATAATAGGTGATATAATGACCTATCAGAGATTAAAAAGGGACCCAACAAGTATACAACAAAGGAAAAATAATGATATCGTAGAAGACCTTTTTGCGAACCGAATAATTACACCAATAGAGAGAAGAAAACTTAAAACTGACACGGCTACAGCACCAAGAATTTATGGACTGCCCAAAATCCACAAGGAAAATTATCCATTAAGACCAATATGTTCTAGTGTAGATGCTCCATCGAGTCAACTTTGCAAATACGTGACCAATATTCTTAAGAAAATTACGGAGAAATCACAATCCAACGTAAGGGATTCTGTGCAATTTAGGGATAAGATTAAAGACTTGACTTTACAAGACGATGAAAGATTATTTTCGTTTGATGTAGTGTCGTTATTTCCAAGTGTACCAGTCGATCTAGCATTAAGAATAATTGAAGAGAGATGGAATGAAATTACAATTTTCACTGATATGTCAAAGACACAATTTTTGAACATACTGAAATTCTGTAATAAAGAAAATAGATATTTTAAATACAACGATAAAATATTCTCTCAAAAGAAAGGCCTACCCATGGGATCACCAGCATCACCGATTGTTGCTGATATCGTGATGGAGAAACTCCTGGACACTTGTATAGAACACTTGACGCAGAAACCAAAAATATTGACGAAATATGTAGATGATCTATTTAGCATAGGTACGGAAAATCAAATAGAGGAAATAATGAATTGTCTGAACAAATTCCATCATAATATAAAATTTACAATAGAAAAAGAAATTGACGGCAGACTTCCATATCTGGATACCTTAGTAAACGGCAAAATAATAAAATAAAATAGATTGGTATCAAAAACCAACCGCGTCTGGTAGAATAATTAATTTTTATTCGAAACATCCCAAAAGAATAATAATTAATACAACCTTAAACATAATAAGGAGAGTTTTAAATATTAGCGACGAAGAATTTCACAACGACAACATTAAAAAGATAAAAGACATGTTGTACAATAACAATTTCCCGACAAAAATTTCAACAAAACTTATAAAAGATTTTCAAAAACAAAAGACACGTAAATATGTAAATAACGAATCCCCGACCATATATAAATCGTTGACATATGTTCCAGATCTGTCCGAAAGAATTGAAAAATCCCGAGTACATAATGCCGAAAAATATAGAATGGCCCATAAAACATGCTATAATCTCGGACAATTATTTAGCAATACTAAAGACAAAGTAGAAATATTGGATAAAGCTAATGTTGTATTGCAATAAAGTATATGTAGGGACTACCAAAAATAAACTTAAAACTAGAATATCAGGCCATAAATCTTATCAACGCATTTTAAATATTTCGTCACAAAAAACTGCACTATCAGCCCATTGTGCCAGTACAAATCACTCGCCAAATTTTAATGATGTACGAATATTACAACAAGAACAAAATTACAAACGACGCTTTATGTTGGAGATGCTGAACATTATCAACATACCAACAACTATGAATTTTAAGAGCAATGTAGAGAGTGGCTGTGCAAAACAATATAGATATCTAGTTAATAAGAAGAATCAATATTCAAATTTAGTACAATCATGACAATGGTAGTAAACACTACAAACATACGTAGTGATTTTTTTATAAATAAGGCGGATAGAGAATAAGAAAAAGTTTTTTGTGATTTTTTATTAATAATTTAGTAAGTTCTTGTTGTTTTAGTTATTACTGTTTGAATTTTGTGTAATTTGTTGTTTGTATTGATGTTTTATAAACTTATATTGTTTTTATACTATCCCTGATGATGATATTCAAGGAATATCGAAATATTGGATGTATTTAAAATAAATAAAATTTATTTAGAAACTTATGACCTCGATCTTGAGTATTTATTTCTTTGAAATAATAATAAAATTTATAATTTACTGCAAATTAAATGTTTTTGTAAGAAACTTTACAAAAAAAATGGTAAAAATTAAAAAAGTCGGTGATAAAAAAGTCTCACAAAAAGCCGAAGACCGCTTAAAAGGGTAAAATTGCGACTTTAGTTGAGCGAACGGTAACCCTGCATAGCTGTTTTGTTAAATCCAACAACAAAACACACAGAGCTTCCGTTAAATTTCATAAAAATTGAGCATTTTCTATTTCGCAAGACCATTTACACCAAACACTGAACTCCGTTTATATTCATTGGGCACAAAATACTAGTTGCCATTTTATATCAAATAACAATAGGTTTGAAAAATTTGGAAATACCTTCGGTAATTTTGGGCCACCCTGTAGTACCAAATGAGTCACGGGGGTAACAGCGTACTTTTTAGCTTTGAATTGTACAAAAAAAAATGTACCAACTTTATCAACCGTGTGCTACTTTATAAAAATATTATTTTATTATTATTTATTATTTATTAATAGATTAAATAAATTGTATATATGTACATATTTACAAAAAATTCATTTAAGATATTTATCTACATATATTGGGCTGAACGTTTTCGTTGTAAGCCCGATTGGCATTATAATATTGTATTTATATAATTCATTGGTATTTACAAGCTTTTGTTTATATTTAAAAATCAAAAATCAAATTCATTTGTTAGAAGTTTTCTATATTTTAAACATACTTGGGTGTATTTGTATAAAGCAACATAATATTAAGTACTTCGCTTATATTAAGTTGTATTTTTCCAAAGAAATTTCTCCTATATACATTAAAAATTGGACAAACTCCAACAAAGTGAAAAGTATTCTCAGGTTCATCAAGGTTGCATATTGTGCATGCAGTAGCAGTGTTATTTCGGAAGCTTCTGGCATTTAAATTGAGCAATCCACCTCTAGCTTTAATTATCAAACTAATGATATAGGGCGAAAAATTTGTCGTTAGTGCTGGCGCGACATCAAAACTAAGTTGCGAGTATAGATCGTGATGCTGGGAGTTAACTGCATTTGTTAAGTTATCTTCACGTTCTTTAGTTTGCAGTAATTTTAAAATGGGTTTCCAATACGTACATAAAGGTCTGTTAGAATCAGCTGGGTTAAATTGTAGATTTTGACAGAGATTTAACCATTCTCTTGCCCAACACACATTTCGAGATATAATACACTCTGCTAAAATACGAGGAAGTCGCCGTTGACTTAAATTTAAAACTTTATTTATATAATTAAAGTGCAGTTTCAACGTCGAAATATATAGTGAGTCAAGGTTAGTTTCCAAATGTAGCATGTAATTGGGTGTTGTGGGGGGAAGGTACAACATCTTTTTAATAAAAAATCGAAACAACTTCTCAACAACATCGTGTTTTTCATATCCCCATATTTGAGCCGCGTATAACAAAATTGATCTACAGGCTGCGTTAAATATTTTTAGCTTATTTTTTTATCGATATTTGTGGGTTTGTTATATATTTTGACCAAGTGGAATTTATTGCTTGCTTTGATGCCGTTAATTTGTTATTTAAATGTTTTTTAAAGGACAGGTTATATGTGATGGTCATCCCAAGATATTTGTAACTGTTCACTATTTCTATGTTTTCTGTACCATATTGCCAATTCAAGTTCGCAGACATACGTGTTCCTGAGCGAAATACTAATATTTTAGACTTTTCTAAATTAACTTTTAAACACCACTTAGTACAATATGAATGCAAGGCATTGATCATGTTTTGCAATTCAGTAGGTGATTCCGATAAAATAACTATATCATCCGTATAAAGCAAAAGTTTAATATTATTGTCTGCAACATTAACACCACCTGGCAGCACATCAACAAGGTCATTAATATATAATGAAAACAATAGTGGGCTTAAAATACAACCTTGTTTTACACCAAGTTCGACAGTAAATGAATTCGAGAGGGAATTGCCGTCCCATATTTGGCTTTTAGTGTTCTCATACGATTTCTGCAATATTCTTATTATCTTAGATGACATACCAAGACATGATAATTTATAAAACAGGCTATTTCTGGGTATCGTATCGAAGGCACACGAGAAATCGACAAAGAAAGCATACGTTCTTTTACCATTCAATTTATTCAAGTTTACTATGCTTATCAAATTAAAAATATTATCAACGGTTGAATAATGTTTTCTAAACCCGGCTTGATATTCGCTCAATACATTGTTGTTTTCTGTCCATTCTGTTATTCTATTTAGCAAAATTGTATTAAAAATTTTGCACAAAGTGTTGATCAAGGATAAACCACGATAATTCGTTGGCAAGTTTGGATCGCCTTTTTTAAAGAGTGGAACAATGATTGAATTTCTGAAGCTAGATGGAATTGTTTCTTGTAAAAATATTTTGTTAAATATTGTTAATAACTCAGTTAAGAAGCATGCGGGGGCATATTTGTAGAACTCATAGCTAACACCATCTTGGCCTGGAGCTTTGATTTGTTTAAGGGACTTAATAACTGTATACAATTCACAGAATTCAATGGGTGAGTCTAGCAGAGCATCGGTAAAATACGGCATGGACCAGCTCATTGCATGTAAAGTTTCATTATTTTGTAGTAAAGTACTGAAGTGAGAATAAAAGTCATTTGTATTCAAAATTCCTTTAACTATGTATTTAGATGGTATCAGTGATTTAGACAGCTTCCACCATTCGCTAGAACATCTAACTGTATTTAGTAGCTCAAGGTTTTTGCTGTATAATTCTAATTTCTTTGTATTACAGAGCCGCAAGTATTTATGTCTAGCTGTAACATAACTACGTCTATTTTCAGTGGTATAAGTCATTCTATAGATTTTCAGCTTCACTAGCATAAATTTACGGCAACGCCAACACGCCCAATCAAACCATTTTTGCTTAGGCTCGAATATACTTCTATTGCTAGGTTTTACGTTTGCCAGTTTGATTTTTCTCGTTACTGCTAGTACTAATTCGTCTACCGTGACATCCGTATGTAGGTTAATCTGAGTAGATTGTGCTCTAAGGTTTTCTGCATATTTTAGTAAGTGTTTATTATGCCAACGTAGTTTTTGTAGCGACTTTATAAAAATACCCGACTTGTCAAAATTGTCTTTATATAAAACAAAAACAATTTAACGCACACATGTACAAATTTTGGCTCATACACACGAATTTGACAATTGGGGTTTATGGCTGTCCGCTGACGAGTCTACCTTGTGTAAATATACCTTGGCTAACCTTGCGGCCACACGGCCAGGTTTTTCTTGATAGTCTTTTACATATACTGTACGCTGCATTCAATTTGTAAGCAATTTAATTTCAAGATGTCATCAAGAAAACAATTTATAAAGAGTCGCGAACAGTTTCCCTCTGACGGCCATGGCAAGGGTCAGTTGCTACTCTGGCCTAGTCCGTGCAAGCCCTCACTGTGCGAGATGGCCCTTTTTATACGTGCATACTCGTGGACGTGACGTTAGGAGTTGGTGCAGGGAATGTCCTGACAACTCAGCAGGTTCGGTGTCAGATCCGACTGGCTGAGTATACACAGAGATATTCTGCTGCAGGAGGGTCAGTTAATGACAGAACTGACAGAGACGGACATGATGGACTACTAGTCGGATCCCCGTCTCGAACAGGGGCCTCGGAAAGACTCGGTGATCTTACTCTGAGCACTGATGATGAGCACGAAAGTACAATGATTTCGGCTCATGATCAGAACCAAAGGGCTGGACCATCGGCTTCTGAGGTCACACTGGAGATGGAGAGTGGATTGGCGGGTGTATCAAAACCCATTGTTTGGCAGGATGCGAAAGAACAGGTCACATCAGAAAGCCGAACGAGCTACGAGAAAGCCAAGTGTGGTGTGGGAGTGTCCTTAGCCTGTCTAGCAAAGATAACTTAGAAAGACTCCTCACTGCACGATGGGCGGGATGGGCATTTGCTGAGGAAGCATCGAAAGAACGTTGCTAGATTCAAACAAATCCACGGCTCTGTCAGTGATATCCTAGGCCTTCCCTATTTTGCGGGATACACAGCAAGGGCTACTAAGGAATCAAATGCTGTCAGTAAAGACAAAGAATCCTCAGCAGCCCCTTCATTAAAGGAGCGGATAATCAAAAGGAAGGTAAAGATTCAACACCTGCCAGTCTTAACCGTGATAGTATGGTCACAGCTAAGGGAACTAGGCCTGTGAACGAATTACACACTACTAGCTCTGCTAAGGACCGCAATAAAGGTGTAGTTAAGAAAGATAAGTCTGGTGATGACCAGAAATCCCCAGCGGCTTAGAGGACTGGTTAGACATCAGATGTCTAGCCAAATCGTTGGGTTTTTTTTCATATTTTGTGTGCATTTTCTATAACATCCATTTAATTTGAGTGATAAAACAGTCTAGGGTTCTTAGTTCCTATCCCCATTTATAGAAATTTCTTTTAAAATTCGCCTAAAAAGTTTGAATTGCCGACCATTCATGAGCGTCCATTGTTAAGAAGCTTCCATCTTTCTTTGCATATTTGACTACTCTGATATGTGCTACGTACTTCTAATTTTTAACTCTTCATTTATTTGCAAACGCATGGTAAGATTTTGAAGTATATCCGGCAATTTCTACCTTAAACATAGCTCTGGTTTGGTTGCATTGTATTAATAATTTTTACCGGATCGTCGTTTTCTATTTACCGGGTTTTTTTACTTTCGAAAGCTTTCACTGTCTTATAAACAAAAGATTTTTCAATTTGGATTTCAGAAAAGTGACGAAAAAATTCAAATTTTTTTTAATGAGGATTATTTTCATAAAATTTACAAATCAACTAACGACCTTCTTCTAATTAGTTTTATGATATTTTTTCTACTTATTATCAATTTATTGAACTGGTCTCTAGCCAAATAGTTATAGGGAAAGTGCCGTTACGTTTTCCATATATTGTTTTTATATTACATTTTGCATATTTCATGCCGCAAACGTTACTACCAGGGCTGTGTCGTAGTCGGAGCCGGAGCTGAAGAGTCGGAGTTGAGGTTTTTGTATCGGAGTCGGAGTCGAAGTACCCACAAAAACTCGCGACTCCGACTCCGGCATAAAAAATTAAAAAATTTTTTTTAATATTTTCCAAACTAAAAATTCTTCGAAATTGGCGATGCAATACTTTGAATATAAATTTGAATAAGTAGTAATTTATTTTATGAGAGTTAGTTCAATCAAGTACTATACTTAAATAGTATAAAAGTTTGTAATAATTTATAACGGGTCCGCCATTTAACTTTTTTTTCAACTAGTGCTTATTTCTTGAATGGTAACACTTAGCTCATGTCTGATTTGACGGATCATTAGTTTTATCCTTCCGCTGAACGAATAAGAATGTGTATACGCTTGAACAACGCTGGGAAATATTGCGACATTACTTTGAAAATCATGGTAATGTTGCAGCATGTGTTCGAAAATTGCGTACGGATTTTGAAAGAAGAGAACCACCGTCACCGGGTATGTAAACAAGCAAAATTGTCGCATTTGGGGCACAGAAAACCCGCACGCATACATTGAAAAGCCGTTGCACCCAAAACGAGTCACTATTTGGTGTGGATTTTGGTCCAGAGGCATAATTGAACGAATTTTTGTTCACAAAAACCGAAGAGGAGGATATTGGCAACATTTGGTTTCAACAGGACGGCGCTACGTGCCACACAGCCGAAGCTACACTCGATGTTTTGCGCCCTGTTTTTGAAGATCGCATTATCAGCCGCAGAGCTGATGTCGTTAGGCCACCTCGGAGCTGCAATTTGAGACCGTTGGACTATTATTTGTTGGTTGCCGTCAAAGATAAGTGTTACGCTGCCAAGCCAGAGACAATTGACGCTTTAAAGGACAATATTCGTGAAGCCATTGATGAAACACAGCTGCACACAACCGATAATGTTCTTAAAAATTGGACCGATCGTGTAGGCTACTGCATGGCCGAGGCTACTGCATGGCCGAGGCAGAATGAAATTCTTTTCCATTATTAACGGGAAGGAAAAAAAGAAATTGAGAAAATATTCAGTAGTTTTTTTTATAGCATTTTCAAAAAAAAAAGTTATTTGGCGGACCCTTTACATTTTTACTCAGTAATTGATCTAGTTAGAAAAAGAGATGTGTGGTTTTTTTAAGTCATTTACATGTACTCAAATATTAGAATTAAAATATCGATTTGAAATTTTTAAAGAATCATTTTTGGGATATGTTGAACCATTTAAAAAGCACTGCATTAAAAAAAGAGTTGAAAAACAAATAAGATCCAATTTTATATTCATTTAGTATCAAGGTTAGAGTAGGAGTTGGAGTCGTACTTAAAAAATTTCAACGGAAGGAGTCGATGTCGGAGTTATAACTATTTCTTAACGACTCCACAGCCCTGGTTACTACCCGTCTCTACTATCCATCAACTTGGTTAGAACAGCATGTCGCACATGAATTTTACTCGTGTAGACTGTTCATGTTCATGTTTCGTCCATGTGTTGCCATCGTTGCCTATACATTCGTCTTAGCATCCATGTGCGCCATGATGTTGGCCATACAATGTATTTTCTGTATACAACCAAATGCCACAACAACGAAAATTGGTATTGGTGTTGTATTGGTGATGAAGATGATGACGGTCAAGGAACACAACATAATGCTGACGAAGCAGTTCCTTCTGGGATGTCATCGGAGGGGACATCCGAACCACTATCTGACGGATTTAGACCCCCCCCCCCCCCCCCGAGACATGTCAGGAAAGATCTTCGCTACTATGAGAGTGAAGTCCAACAACACCTGGACTCTATGACAGACCACACCTCATACAGGGCAGCTGTGAATGCAGTTCATAGGGAGTCGGTGGAGAATGCGATGAACAGCCACCGAGATAATATCGTGTAGGAGGTCGTCCACCACCAGTTGCAAACGAAGAGCGGGACTTACCACGACGGACGAGGGTGACATTGGCGCAATTGAGATCGGGATGGTGCGCACGTTTAAACTCGTACGGGTTAAGAATAAATAGCACCAACCCCGACCTTTGCCCTGCATGTGGAATAGGCCCACATGACGTACGACACCTATTCAACTGCAGTGCAAACCCAACCTAGCTAGAAGCAGCGTCCTTATGGACCCGCCCTCGTGAGGTAGCACAGCTACTGGGCCTTGATTTAGCTTATTTAGATGGACAGAGCGAAGAAGAATAGAAAATTACTTTTATACATACTTGTTTTTTAAGTTGAGCTGTTACAACAACAACAAAGATTGTGGCCAATCAGAAAATGAACATTAAGGCACTAAATTAAGTTACGGCACAACATGACTTTTAAAAAAGAGTTGTCCATTACCTTCACATTTGCTTTGATGTTTTACAATATTTCTGACACTAGTATAGGGCCCTTGTACAAGGAATCAAATTTCGCTTTAGGATTTTCCTTGTGATTTTCCTTATTTTGCTGTTTTCGCCAGAAATACAACATCGAGAATAATTTTTTGCATTTTAAGCTCGGCTACTGTGTAATTGAAAAGAAAATCGAATTAACACACAACAAAGTGAAAAATTAGCGTTATAAAAACAAAAAATTTCATACATACCCTGTGCCTAAACTTTTTTATTTGGATTTAATTGTTTTTAGTTTTTAAAGCGTTGTGTATTTAAAGTGATACAATGTGAATTTTTTTGATAAAAAGAAACCAAATACATTTTTTAAGTTATGCGGATCTGAAGCCATTGAAAGATCTCCTTGGAGTCAATATGTGCATAAGCTTTATTGAGTGACTGTATGTATTTTCTATGAATAAACTTCAAGATCTTCAAAACAGGTTTTAAGGCTCCAATTCTATTTTAACAGAAAGTTACCCCTAAATTCACTCAAAAAATTGTTGATTTACAAAAGGTTTATTGGACAAATTTTCATAGAAATACTTTTATAAACCTGAAATGTTTTTTGGGTTTGTATTTATTACACATCTGATCATAACATACCTATTTCTGTTGAAACGATTTATCGGTTGATAAAGTCATAGCTTTTTATGCTAAAATTTATTCATCGGTTAACGGAAAGAATCACATACAATTTTGGAATCTTTTTATAATGTTACACGTTTTTTTAGGATAAGAATACTTTTTGTAAACATGTTTAGAAGAATATTTTTAAAATGTTGGATATTTTATGTTATGAAACTTGTTTTAAAAAATATTTGGTATCCTATCATGGTAAAATAAGTACAATGTTGGTTCATTAGGGAGAGTTGTCATTATTTACTCATGTAATGTCAAATTACATGAACAAAATTCCTAATGGCTATACCTTGCACTTATTTTACAATGGTTCCTATTATGAATGGTATAATAAGTGTGGGTTAAGGCAGAATTAGTCTTTACTTTCTGTTTCTGTTTAGTTCCGTGCCGTTCTGTTTCGAAAGTTTTGCACCGTCCATTATTTTATTTCAATAAGTTTAATGCACATACATACATACATTTGAAGAAATTAAATTTTATGAACTCTTAAAATCAAAAAATTCTTTATTTCAATATACATAAATATGTATTTTTTATTATTTATTTTGCTGTCACTTACAATTACTTAACAAGTTTTTTATTTTAACAAACTGAACCGCAACAGAACAGAAAACTAATCAATTTCACAGCTTTTTTAATAACAAAAACAAATCAGCTGATTCGTAACAGAACAGAAAGAAAAGACTAAGTGCCCATTTAGACAGGGAAACATTTGGAAGGGAAACATTTTGTTTGGTAGCAAATTACGGGTGGGGAAGAGAGAATGGTTTTTGTGTTCGGTACTCGGCGACACGCTTTGTTCTCATTTTCTTTGTTGACATTTAATTTGCTTTTTGAGAAAAAAAACAACAACATTAACAGAATGTTTCCGGCAACATGTTCGCCTGTGTGACCGAGAATGAAAAAACAAAAGAGAATTCCAGATGTTTTCCTTCCAAATGTTCGCTCGTCTAAACTCGGACTAACTGAGCCTTGAGCCTTAGTTATAAATGTCAGAAGCATATTGCTAACTTAAAGTTAGAGTAAAAGTTAGTTTTAACCATGGTAGAATAAGTACAAACTATAGTCATATGAAATTTTGTTCTAAATTTCAAACCACATCTAACGCCAAACCAGGGGTTTCCATTTCTTTGCACAATTGTGCATACCACTACAAACACATATTTTTATGCTCTTCAATTCAGTCGTCGGTGTGACTTCGACAAGTGTACATGTTTAGCGGATGCTATATTATTTTGTTTCAGCTTACACTCAAAAATATTGTGCGGTCAAAAATGCTTTTGGTAACATCCAATGCCTTGCGTGCAATATTTAGAGTCTAAATTTTAAGACTTAAATGCAGAGTTATATAACATTTCTATTTAATTTTAACATAATTTAAATTGTTGAAAATATTTAACAGCAAAGCTTACGTAAATTTTATTAAGTAACTTTTTTTAACAATAACATTTACTGCAACGTTTAAGCTAACGATATGTGTTTTGTTTGTGGAAAAAAATTCTTTGATACCTGTAAAAGGGTCCCTTTTGCTTTCTTTAAAAAGACGTACCTAAATGCAGAAATTATTAAGAAAAAAAAAAATAGCCAAAAGAATTTGTTGGTATTTTGCTTGTAAAAATATTTTGGTTTCTGTACCAATCGCGTCGGTGGGTTTTTTCTTTCTTTGAAAACACTTTTCTTAAGTAAGTAGAAATATTTAAAAAACAAGTAAAAAAGTCTTGTTTTGCTACAATTTATGTGTAAATAGCCTGTACACATAAAAGTAAATGTGACAGTAGGTAAAATGTTTGGGTAAGAAGATGTGTTTTATTGATGTATTAATGAAACTTTATTGTTTCGCACTATTTTTATTGCTTACTTTTTTATGCTACAATTATTTGACCGAGCCCAAAGAGTTAAGGCTCAGTAAGTCTTTACTTTCTGTCCTGTTACGAACCAGCTGATTTGTTTTTGTTATTAAAAAACCTGTGAAATTGATTAGTTGTTCTGTTCTGTTGCGGTTCAGTTTGATAAAATCAAAAACTTGTAAAGTAATTGTAAGTGACCGCAAAATAAATAATAAAAAATACATTAAATAAATTTTATTTCTTCAAATTTATGTGCATAAAAGTTATTGAAATAAAACAATGGATGGTGCAAAACTAATAAATTTGTCATAAATGGCTAATAAGTTGCCACAGAAAAAGTAGCTTTTTTCAATTTTGAAACAGAACGGCACGGAACAGAACAGAAAAAGAAAGTAAAGACTAATTCTGCCTTTAACCTTAAGGGCATTATAAACCACACAAATGGCTTGGCAAACTTGCGCTTTATTTTTGCTTCTGTTTGCCAACAAACAACACAATCATAGACTTTTATAGAGGTCAATAAATTTATTTAAAAATATTTTTTCCTCGTCCATTTCTTAATGCTTCTTCTTATACGTCTTCACTATGCAAAATTTTCACTGAAATGATTACATTTAACACTATACACTGCAAAAAGTTTGACAAATATCCAATATGTCTGCCAATTATTAAAAATTTTTAATATTTCTACAAACATTGCTTCAAATGTTTGTACAAATAGCAAACACCCCAAATAACAACACAAAATGTTTGTACAAACGTGAAATTTTGACATATTTGCCAAGCCATTTGTGTGGTTTAATTTGCCCTTTACTAATTTATGGTAACTATTTAACGTAACTTTGACCTGTTATAATGACTTTATAAATTTTTGGTATTTTCTAAAAAGTTATGATATAACATTAGCTAGAATAAAAATGTATGCTCAGATGTTTGAATTATGAGCATCCCAACACCGTGAATACCATTTCTATATTACTTACCACTATGAATACCCTAACTATTTACTAAAATAACTTTTTCACGTTATAATTCTCATATTGAATTGAAAAAATGGTTATTAGAAGAGGAAATTAATGAACCAAAATCAGTTCCCAAACTGAAAATGGAGATTTCAAGTTTAGTAATACAGTAGTTTTGACTTAGCTGCACAATCTCCTTTGCACGATTTTTTGTGCAGGTAAATCAAAAATGCAGTTATCTTAAATGCATTTACCTGCCTAAATGTGCAGGTACACAATTGTGGTTACCTGCACAAAAGTGCAGCTAAAGTAAAGTGTTTGATTTAAAAGTAGAATAAAAAAAATAATTATTTTTTTAATACATAAATTTATATTTTATTAAAATTTTATTTCAACCCAGGAGCTTACTGGGAATCTCACAAAGAGTCTTTTGATCGTCGACGAGCTCATTTTTTAATTGTAGACGATTCCTAGCACGGGAGAAACTGTTACACGTGCTGATTCGTATGAGAGATTCTTCCATAACACAGCGAAAAACGCTTATATTAATCGTAAAGGGAATCGTTTATGATGTGTGTTGAGATTATCTAACGAGTCTTTCAAAAAGCATGCTAAGAGTCGTATGATACTCATGTATGTATTATTTTACAACTCATGAAATACTCAGCCGTATGACTAAGCTACCTAAATAATGGCATCAGGCGTATTTTTCATACCAAAACTTCTAATTTTCATACAATTTCTATAAAACAAACCTTAAGGTCGCGAAATCAACACCATCTTGTCGGAAAATCCTTTTTTGCAGATCCTTAGGCCGGTTTGTTTTATTAAAATTGTATTGCCAATAGCATTTTCATACTTCAAAAACTGTCTTATTTAGGTAGCTCAGTAATTGTTATACGACTCTTACTGAGAGTCCCAAAAGGTTAATTTCAAGATTTAAAGACGAGCGTGTCAAAAAATAAATAAAAAAATAAATACATTAAAAAAAGATTAAGATGTTTTTGTTACTCGTCAGATAATCACCAGAAGATTCTTTTAGGAGTTGTATATTAAAAGAAACCTTAACAAAAACAATGAGAATTCACAAAGAACATAAAACATAAAAAACAAAATGATTGCGATTTATATTTTTATAAACAGCTTAAATTGGATATTTATGTGAAAAAGTGGCCACCATACATTTTTATGTGTGCAGCTAACTTTGATATTTTGTATGAAAATATTTTAAAGCTGCCCAAAAATATGAAAAATGTGCAGGTATACAAAATGCACGTAAACAAGGATTTTGAAGAATAATTCCGGAAAATATTTATTTTGGGCAGTTAAGTCAAAGTGCAGTGATTTTTTGTATGAAAATAATTTTAAAATGCCAAAAATTTTGTGCATTTATCTTAAATGTGCAGGTATAGAAAGTGCGCTTAAAAAAGGAATTTGTATGGAATTAGAAAGAATAATTCCAAAAATGATCAATTTTGTGCAGTTAAGTCAAAAGTGCACGTAAACAAAAGGCAGTTAAGTCAAAACTACTGTATTGGAAATTGTTAAGCAAGGAAGACCATTGTGGGATGGTGTTTTTATCAAGCAATTGCTGAAGAAAATTTGGGAAAGGCTTAGTTATAATACTAAATTTATAGAGTATCTTCCCCTGCCCAGTCAAACGGTAGGCCGTCGTGCTGTTCAATTAGGAACTTGTGTAGAATCTGCAATTAGGAAAAAAGTAGTCTGCACAGATGGAGCCAATGTAATGTTGGGCAAATATAATGGACTTATAGGCCAATTAAAAAAACACGAATTTGCAGTTCATAATTTTCACAGCATAATTCATCAGACCGCTCTTGCATCGAAATTCATAAATGATACCCCAGCTATGAAGACAGCAGAGGATAAAATAAATAAAATTCGAGGCGGACATCAAGCGCATATCCACCGAAAATTTGTAACCTTTCCGTTTTTTTAACGTCACGCCAGGGCAGATTTTTGCTTATATCTGCAAATCCTTAGCGTCGATTACTGTAATTTTTTTTCTGAATGTAGAGCTACTTCATTACTTTGTATATATAAACACCCTTTTTACAAATTTGACTTCGTCATTTAATTTTTTTACATTTTGTGCTACAAATATCACGACACGTCAAAATGGAAATGCCCAGATACGACAAGTATGTTAAATGAACTTAATTTGGAATTGCAAGGAAAGGAACGCAATATATGCTACTTGTCAAAAATCATTCACAATTTTAAAACAAAACTTTTTCTAATTTTTTCCCAATTTAAAAGTGGTGATTTTTCCAACTTTCCAAAAACTTCACTTGTTTACAGAAATCTCGAAATCGACAAAAGATATGAATATGCCGAAATATTTGAAACACTTTTCAATCATTTTCAAGACAGGTTTCAAGATTTTGTAATTTTACAACCGCTATTAGATCTTTTCGAAACCCCTTTTCGTTGCGATGTTAGCAACTACGAATTTGATATTCAATCAGAACTAATCATACTACGAAGCGAAGTAAATGCCCCAGACGAAAATAATATTGTAGAGTTCTGGAAAGATTTGGATGGCGAGTTCTATCTTGAACTAAAAAAAATTCATTGAGGTGCCTCTCTTTATTCGGCACTACTTACCTATGCGAACAAATTTTTTCGGATTTAAAATTTATTTGTTCCAAGCAACGTAATAAATTAAGTTCATCCCATTTAAAAAGCATTCTACTATTACGAAACTGCCATAAAAGTATAAATTTAGAAGATTTTATTTTATAACTTGTATAACACAAGGGAAAAAATTTAAATTTTTTTTGTTGCTAGAAAATTTGTAGCAGTTCTTTACCAATTCAATATCGCTGATTTTAAAACTGCACTTTTTTTCTATCAGCTGTGATTTGCGTGCAATATTTATTTTTTATGAATTTTTAAAACATAAAAATATTTAATTTTTTACAATTGTTTAATAAGATATTTGAAACTGAATTAGAGTCAAAAAGCTTCCGAATAAAAAAAAGTGTAGTTTTAAAATCAGCGACATTGAATTGGTAAAGAATTGCTACAAATTTTTTATCAACACAAAAATTTTTTAATTTTGTACCTTTGTGTTATACAACTTATAAAATATATTACTAACATTTTATTTCGGCTGTAAATAAATGCATTCTCTCAATTTGCTTACTCTCTGGTACTCACTAATACACAACCAAAAAAATTTTGGAAATCCCTGCGCCAAACACAAGAAAATATAGAAACAAATTAAAACAAGCGTCAAAAATCAAACAAATTAATTTGACATTACATGGGTAAATAATGAAAACTCTCCCTAATGAACATACCTGGTACTTATTATACTATGGATTTACCTGAATTTGGTGAAATCGGCCGTAAGTAAGATTTCGTTGTTTGACATTCCATGGGTAAATATTGAAAACTCTCCCTAATGATTATATGTTCTTTGTTTATTATACTATGATGTATGTATATGGTTTTGATAAATGTGTCAATAATTTTTGCACTTACATAGGTATATATCGTAAGCTTAAATGCAAAAAGGCGTAACTAACAATATGTTAAAAATCGAGTTTTTGATTGGTTATTAAGCACGACATTTAACTACAAGTCTTGACAAAATTTTACACTTCAGCAAACAAAAATCACGCTTTTATTGACAATAAACAAAGGGACGTAACTACAAGTGTTTTTATTTTATATATGGGTCAATTTAAAAAAAAAACGCAATTTTTGTGTCCCCGTACTTTACACTACTATTTTGGTAAAAAAAAACAAAAATGTCAGAGTGCTCAGCGAGGAATACGTAACAAAAAAACGTAATTCTCAAATTTGTATGTTTGTTTTTTTGTTTGTTCAGAATGGTGTTTTGTTTCTCCCTCTGACTCCTTCCATACAAAAACATGTGTCCCCCGTTAGAATTTTTAGTAAACAAAATAAAATAAAACCAAGAAAAAAGTAAATATGCAACATTTAATAACAGTTTTCGAATTATTGCGTTTCTTTCTTGTGTTTTGATTTGTTATAGTCGTCAAAACTGAATTAGTGCAAATTTGGCGTTCCAAACAAATGTTGTCCCCACAATTTGCATTGAGCGTCACTTTTTTATAATTCAAGTAATATTACTACTTTTCAATTTTCATTTGAATAAAGTAAATAAAGTAAGGAAAGGACAAACTTAAATTATTACAAAAGTGAAAAAGCGAAAAAAATCAATTAAAAAAGTGTGCATTTGCGTAGTTTTTGTGAACACCATGGTAAGGGCGCGATAAAATTTCATGAGCGTCACGCTAATTTTTTTTAAAGTGAATACATTAAATGTAAAAAATTGAAGTTGACAATCATTGTTTACATGGTTTCAACTCATTTTTTTATAATTTGTGAATTTGAGAAAAAAATTGCCTACGAAAAAAACCAAAATAGGCAAACATTTCATGAGCATCACTTTTGATATATGTATGTATATTGCTTCATAGCTTAAAATGCTTAATTTTGATTTTATTTTTTTATTTACAAGAGTAAAACAACAAAATCAATGGCGGTTGAAAGAGCACGAAAATATCGAGAGAAAATAAATCTCGATAAAGCCCGTAATGGCGAATGTAAAAGAAGGAAAGAAAGGTATAATCGATATTCACCATATAATTACAAAATCCAGAGGTGAATTGATTTACAGATCTCGCTCGTGCTTTTGCAATTTAAACCTCTGGGGGACCGGAAACTTATGCAACTGCCACAAACTTAATTCAAAGTCCTAAAACTGAATGAGAATGAGAAAAACAAAGCCGCTTATCATTTCATAAAGAATTCGAATAAAATTTTATAAATTAAATTAAGTTAAGTTATTGTTTTGCGTCAAATATTTACATATGTGTATAAGTTTCTTCAAGAATTACTTCCTTTTTTAAATTTTTGTTAAAGACATCAAAGGATATGTACATTTTTAGTTTTGTATGAAAATTTTTGTTTTTTGAAGAATTTTTGTTTTTTTTTATTTAATTTTTGTAAAAGAATAAACTTTTTTCGTTAAACTTTAAATTAGGCAATATTTCTTGTTTACGTGCAACAAAATCTCTTGATCGTCACAAAATATCTTGAGCGTCACACTTAGATTTTTTCTCTTAAAACGCTTATAATTGCATTTTTTTTTTAAATACATTGTTATAAGCCTATTACTTTGCAAGTAACCTCTAAGTTGAAGTTTTTTTTTACATATTTTCATCTTAAAATTTTAAAATAACTAGTCACTTTTAAAAAAAATTAAAGTGAATCGTGATTTTGTGTTTATAATCGAAAAGGTGATTTTCACAAAAGTCAATCTTGAGAAACAAAAGAACATCGTAGTAAGCTTGAATTTCAAATATTTTTGCATTTTTAGCGATTTCTTATACATATTTGGTGTGTGACGCTTAAGATCGAAATCATAGAAAACCTAAAAAATATCAAAAAATATGGATTTTTTTGAGAGCCTAAAAGTACCACCGGATTCTTCATGAATTTCTACATACATTTGCCACTCTTACCAGCGAATTGAAAAAACTTTAAAAATAAGCAAAAAAAAAACTCGATGTGTACGTTTTTTTTTGAAATTGACCCATATGCAAAACGATGTAATTACAGATTTTTTTCTATCAAAATAAAATGAAATGGTTTTCTGGCATGTTTATAGTTTTCATTTTATAAAGTTTTTTTGCTTTTCCTGTAAAATTATAAATTTGTTAGTTACGATTATTTGCATTTAAGCAAACGATATATGTATATCTATGTAAATTTATACTTTTTTTTATTGATTACGATGTAAATCAGTGATGAAAATAGTAGGGAATTTTTCCTTTTTGTAGGGATTCGGAAAATTTCAAGCGTGGGAAAAAGGCAGATACATATTTTACTTTAAGGCATATGTAGGGAATTTTTAAAATATCTTATTTTTAATTTATTATGTAAAAATACGTAAATATTCGTATTATTTTCAATTATAATTTTTCATATACAATAGCATTTAAGTAGAATTGTAGAATATTTTAACAGAAAAATTGAATAAAAACTTTAAGGATATGGAGGGATTTATTTTTAAAAAGATTTTTTTTATATTTTTGTTCAGAGGTACTGAAGTAAATATAGTTTTAAAATTCCTTTTCTATTGTTTGGTATAAAAAAGAAATGGAAACAACTTTAGGAAATGACATTTTGGCTGATTTTATAAACGCAGTGTTGCAATGCATCACTATAAGGAATAGCTTCATAAACTCCTTACCCTTTATCTAGACAATGCCTTGAGGTAAATTTTGCACGGTGACTGTATTTACTGCACAACGGTTGCGAAATTTGAGCATCGTTTTTATTTGTGATGATTTGTCAACGCATTGGTTTTATGTGATGCTTTGCGAACGAGATTTCGATCTTAATTATTTACAAAATGGCTGTAGTTTATCTGGTCTTCAACAGTGGTTCTTGTAAAGATAATTAGTACTCAAAGTATTAAGTATATAAAACGGAATATTTTCATGAACCTTCTTTACATGGTCGTTTTCAAAATTTGTACGATTTTAAATCCATTTCATTTTGATTTACAGAACATGCCCGAATATCAATTTTTTCTCTAATTTTTTTTTAAATATATCTATGAACGTAATGAGTTTTCTATATAAAGGGTGTTTTTTATGATGCTTTGCGAACGAGATTTCGATCTTAATTATTTACAAAATGGCTGTAGTTTATCTGGTCTTCAACAGTGGTTCTTGTAAAGATAATTAGTACTCAAAGTATTAAGTATATAAAACGGAATATTTTCATGAACCTTCTTTACATGGTCGTTTTCAAAATTTGTACGATTTTAAATCCATTTCATTTTGATTTACAGAACATGCCCGAATATCAATTTTTTCTCTAATTTTTTTTAAATATATCTATGAACGTAATGAGTTTTCTATATAAAGGGTGTTTTTTATAGAGTGATACAAGTTGAAATCATAATAAAACATAGTAATAGATTTTTGATATCAATGAAACGGTCTTTATTGGATAGAAAATTTTATGACATTAATGATTTCTGCCATGTGACCGCCACGGCTGACGCGTAAAAAACGCAACTTGAAACACAAATTTTTGCATTCTGACCATCACCGTTTTTGAAGACATATGGGCCAATAAAGCACACCAAACAGTACATATCTGTGGTTATAATTGTGTTTCGACAAGAGCTTGTGGATTCTCCTCACTCCATATGCGACAATTCTGCTTATTTACGTACCCATTCAACCAGAAATGGGTTTCATCGGAAAATAAAATTTTGAAAGGTAATTCAAAATCAATAACAATTTGTGCCCTTCGCCGAAATATTTTGATTAAAAATTTCAACAATTTGCACGCGTTACTCTGGTGTAAGTCGATCTATAACTAAATGCCAACTCAAAGTTGTATCACTCCAAAAAAAACACTCTTTACCTAGTGTATTTAAAACAAATGAAAAAGGAAATTAGAAACATTGGTAGTTTGAATAAGAATGTATCTTGTTTCTTTTTGGATTTAAAAAAAACGGTCCCAAAAAGCAGTTACTAACATAAGCAAAAATATTAATGTTTCTAAATTTTTTATTGAATCACATCCACATTGGTTTTCTATCCTTGATCCCAAAATTTGGTTTCATAAAAATAGTTTTAAATTTATAAAGTTTTTTGCTTCTTCTGTAAAAAAATAAAAAGTTCATTTACAGCCTTTTAGATTTTAGGTGACGGTATGTACTTTATATAGGTATAAAATGTGTTATCATTTGGAAATATATTAGAATACTGATTAAAATTTCTCACTTGTGGCTTTGCCGTTTTGCTGCTACTAATCGCTTGGTGAGCACTCGCTGCTGCCTCGCCCTGTATTTGTAATCTTGTCTTTGTAAGATCCAAAGGATATGTAACTAACTCTGCATTTGCTGCAGCTACTACCGATACAATATATGTACACGCAAAACTATCAGCATAGTCATACTTTACAGGGCGCATTTGATTGCGTGTAACTGCTGAGGTGTCTGCACTTGCTGTCGTTGTAGCTGTGGATGTTGTAGCATCAGTTGCAGACGAAATTGTTGCAGCTGCTGCAGTTGCTGCCTGTTTTTGACTCTGCATCGTTATGAAATATGTCTGTTTAGAAGTTCACGTGGACGTTCTTGGCGTATAATAAAACAAAAAATTCCCTTTTGTTTGAATATTTGTTAAAAATAACTTAACAATAAACAAAAATCACTTGTTGGAAATGTACAATGAATGGCGCAGTGGCTGCTTGCATATAATAAAAAATAAAAAAATTGAGAGAAAAATAAATTTAAATTACACAGAGTAGATGTATAGACGCCAAGTATTGAATAATAATTTAAATGTTTTCCGAATGCATCACAAACTCTTGTGACCTTAAAAATAGTAAAAGAAATTCATAAAATATCTACTCTACGCTTTGATACTGTCTTAATTGGTCCAGCAAAACTCACATGCCATCAATCAACAGTTTGCGTAAATAAATTTTGGAATTCCATTAACTAATAATCGACACTTTTCTATCAACTGCACACCAGCTTTTGCCTTAACTGTAAATGGGGTCACTATCACTGTGGTTCCTGCCACATCAGTTTTTGCTTTCGTTTTGATATTTTAGTTTTAGTATTTTGTACATTTTATTCACTTCTATTGTGTCGCCATTCCTTTTATATAACTTTTTTTATATTTGAGATTTTCTTAACTATTTTAATAACAAATATTTCACGTTTTATATGTATTTGTTGTTTCTTATTCCACTAACGCCTTCGGTGCTATTTAATCGAATAATGCGAGTTTCTTAATTTCCACATATTATTGTATATATTTGATTTTTGGTTAAATAGAGTGTCTTATCAATACCACAGAGCACATCAATATGTTTGTGGTTTTGTTTTTCTATAAACATAACCAATGTGATAAAAATAACAATAATAAATTGTGCAATTAAAAAAAAAACAAAAATAAATATGCCGACAGTCAGCTGTTTGTAATAATTGACAACAGGGATGGAAAACTAAATTTTATATTTCGTACCAACTTTCAAAACAATATGTACTTTTAGAAAATTACGGTACAGTTTTTGATTTTTTCGAATTTATTCTATGAGCTAAATTTCAGTTATGTATTTTATAAAGCTTTTTTGTAATAGTTCTATTCCTCAAAAAAAAATCAAAATGTTGTTACGAGAATATAACATGGGGTCTTCATCTGACAATATCATTATAAACGTCAAACTTCATATAAAAAAAAAATGCTGACAAAAATATTATGTAAATCCCCTACTAGAAATGAATGAGGGAGTAGTTACATTATTCATTTTAGTGTTAAGAAAATGATAAAAAGAAATTACCGAATGTGACCGAAAACTTGTTTTCGGGCATTTCTTTTTATCATTTTCTTAACACCAACATGAAAAATTTGACTACTCGCTCATTAATTTCTTGTAGGGTCCATTGTACTATTTCTAAACAA
Organism: Pollenia labialis; assembly: GCA_949318255.1. NCBI lineage: Eukaryota > Metazoa > Arthropoda > Insecta > Diptera > Polleniidae > Pollenia > Pollenia labialis. Next base: position 40,295,716 of record OX439142.1, on the reverse strand, counting down.
AAAGCGCTAAAAAAATTTGGCAAAAGTGCAGTACGAAAAAAAATTGAACCCCCTCTGGAATTAAAAACAAAAAAAAACAATATTAAAATTTAAGGCGGCTGAGTCCCGTGATCTTCCTGGTTCCAAAACACCGCCCCGCCCACTTAGTAGAATGTGTGGGTACTAAAATTAAAGGTTATTGTACAAGAAAAACTAAAATATTAAAATTTAGGGCGGGTCCCACCCACTCATATCTATGTCTAGGTACTCAAATCAAAGGTAATTTGCTCACGATTGTGAATAATTTATTTTGTATTTTTCAATGTTTTATGCTCGATTTTTTTTAATTTTTTTGTAACTAATAGAATATTTCCTTTGTGGTAAAAAAAAAATCGAGTTTTTGCAATCGAATTTACGTATGCGATTTTTTTACTGAAATCGATTATTGGGCTTTTAAAATCCATTTTTTTATTTTTATCAAAATTTTGGCAATTCTTAATTTTAATCTATATTAACTCGATAAATTATAGGCATGTACAATAAAACTTGAAATTGTTTTGTGCGCACAAATGCGTGTAGGAATGTTCATCCATTTTTCAAAGTTAATAGTAAAAAAACAGTTGTAGTTTTACGTATTTACCTATTAGTACCCTTGGTATACTTCAGACTTTAATATAGTACCTCTTGTGCTTCATAAATTATCAATGGACATGGATAAAGTAATCAATGGACAATGATAAAACAGTCCTATACGTATCGTACCGAACCCACACATTCCACTAAGTGGGCGGGGCAGTTTTTTGGATCCAGGGGGATCCACGGGCCTCAGCCCCCTTAAATTTTGATTATGTTTTTTTTGTTACACTGCACTTTTGCCAAAAAATGCATCCCCCTTTGTGATATAAGATATAAGTTTGCAAATCCATCTTAAACGATTTTGAAATCGATTCCCTAGTTTGGCACTTGAATAATCCGTATTTAATTTGGTGGCCACACGATCAAGTTTTGCCTTTTAATTCCATTCAATTTGCAATACACTCTCATTTTTTTACTTGCACACTCACACTTTTTAAATTGCCCTGCAAATTATAGGACCAGTCCAAACACGCGTGTAAAGAGTAGCCCACAAGGGACTAGGACTAGTCCAAAAGTAACCCAAACGTATGGAAAAAACATGGGGTATAATCACCGCATACGATATCGAGCAAAATTGATCGAAATTATTTATTTTGGTATCATGAATCTCGATATAGAATGAAATTTATTAAATTTGAAATAATAGCATTCGATATCGAGTAACTCGACATTACATTTCTAGAGTTTTCATTCGATACGTCATTGTCTATCGTATGCAAAAACATTCGATAGTTTATTCGATACGATAGTATCGAATGCGGTGATTAGACCCATGGTCTTTTTAATATTACGATGCCCTAGGGCAGGACCATACAACCCAGCTTTGGACTACTTAGGAGTAGTTTTAAAACTACTCCATGGTATACTCAAGAGGATTAGTTTTGAACTCGTTTAAAAACGAAAGCACGTCGTTAAAAAACGAAGACATGTCGTCTCACTACAAACCCTTCTTAACAATGACATGGTCCATGCTTGCATTACATCGGACCAGTCCATGGAGTAGTCCATTTTATCAAAATGGATCAGGTGGTCCAATAATATTTGCAGGGTGAACACGAGATTACTTTCAATTTCACCTTTCCATTTGCTTGGCAATTTTACTTTCAATTCAACAGCTGATTCTTGAAATTAAATTGCATACAAATTGAGTGCAGCCTACGTCACAGCTATCAATTTATGTAAATTTTGACAAACATTATATGCAATAGACTATCAAGAACAACTTGACCGTGTGGCCGCAGGGTAAATCAAGCATTGTAATTGGCCAAGGTACATTAACACAAGGTGCTGCTCTATAAAAATAACCGAGTTGAACCCAAGGCCCATTGAAAAGGTCTGCGCAAGAAGCCTGATGATCATTGTGTATGTTCTTTTTAGTTGTCAAAAGTTGTTTACATTTTGCTTACATGTGCATGTATACGTTTGTTTACGTTTATGGTATGCCACACATACACGTTTTTTTCTTTTGCTTTGTATATGTGGTAGTAAATTTTAGACAACTAAAAAGAATCGTTTTTTGTTTTTGTACAAGTAAGCAGACCTGATAGATGGGCCTTGGTTGAACCGAGTTGTCGAAATTGTCTCCATATAAATTTAACGTACACATGTACAATTATACGTTAAATAAAATTACGATAGGAACGAAAATAATGTCAAAGACGGTGGCGCATTTTGAAGAAGCCATCAAGGTACTTAATGACAAGTAGTTTAACTTTTACACGCATGAGATTAAAGATTCAAAAAGTTTTAAAATGGTGCTATTTGTCTTCCCTCAGTTTGATATAAATATCATTAAGGATGAATGTAGCAGCTCGCTTAATATAAAACCTATAAGTATTAAAGAAATAAAGGGTCCGCCAAATAACTTTTTTTTTTGAAAATGCTATAAAAAAAACTACTGAATATTTTCCCAAATTTTTTTTTTTTTTTTAAAGAACAATCCTTCCGGTTAATAATGGAAAATAATTTCATTCAAATGGCTGCCCCGGCTGGCCATGCAGTAGCCTACACGATCGGTCTAATTTTTAAGCACATTATCGATTGTGTGCAGCTGTATTTCACCAATGGCTTCACGAATATTGTCCTTTAAAGCGTCAATTGTCTCTGCCTTGTCGGCGTGTCACTTATCTTTGACGGCACCCTACAAATAATAGTCCAACGGTGTCAAATCGCAGCTCCGAGGTGGCCAAACGACATTAGCTCTGCGGTGCAAAACATCGAGTGTAGCTTCGGCTGTGTGGCACGTAGCGCCGTCCCGTTGAAACCAAATGTTGCCAATATCCTCCTCTTCAATTTTTGTGAACAAAAATTCGTTCAACATGGCCTCCGGACCAAAATCCGCACTCGTTTTGGGAGCATCGGCTTTTTAATGTATGCGTGCGGGTTTTCTGTGCCCCAAATGCGACAATTTTGCTTGTTTACATACCCGCCAAGATCAAAATGAGCTTCATCTGAAAAGATGATTTTTTGGCAAAATTGGCATCTTCTGTAAGTCGATCGCAGGCCCACTTAGCGAAGCGAAAACGCATTGGATGGTCAGTTGGTTTCAACTCCTGAACCAACTGGACTTTGTATGGCGTCATACCAATGTCTGTATGCAAAATTCGTCTCAATGATGTCTCCGAAATGTTCAATTATTGAGAACGACGGTGAATTGATGTTGATGGCGCTTCACGCACACTTTCTGCCACAGCACAAATATTCTCGGGTGTACGCACTGTTTTTGGCTTTTCACGCTTTGGTTTATCGATGAGGATGCCTATTTCTTTCATTTTTTTCACAAGATAACGAACATACGGAGCTGACGGTGCTTCTCTTCTTCCAAAATCCGTACGCAAATTTCGCACACATTCGGCAACATTACCATGATTTTCAAAGTAATGTCGCAATATTTCCCAGCGTTGTTCAAGCTATACACAACCATATTCGTTCAGCAGAAGGATAAAACTAATTATCTGTCAAATCAGACATGAGCTTACTGTTACCATTCACGAAATAAGAACTAGTTGAAAAAACGTTAGATGGCGGACCCGTTACAAACAAAAAGTCTAATGCTGAGGATGCGCTTTATACGGTTGAGTTGGACCATCAGCAGGTAACAGAAAGAGAAATCCTAAAAATTAGATATTTCTGTAATATTGCTGTTCGTTGGAAAATACCACTAAAGGGTAGGAGGGGCCCAACTCAATGTTTAAAATGTTCAAAATATGGCCACGGGGCTAAGAATTGCAGCAGAGTAGCTATATGCGCAGCCGGTAATTATGTTTATGCAGACTGTTCTTTAAACAAAGGCAAGCATGACGACAACATAGTATATAAATGTTATAACTGCACTCAGAAAAATCTTAGAAATGTGTACCACAGGGCCGATGATCTTGAATGTCCTTAATATAAATAGTTTAACTTTATTTAGTAGTTTCCCACAACTACCAACTCGCGAACAACAATGTACTTCAAGTTATATGAACTCAAATAATAAAAAACTGTTCAGAAGTAGCAAGAAATGTCATAAGAACAGTGACGACGATAGTTCAAACGAACAACTATTGGAAATATTTTTCAATGCTGTCGATGCTCTTCAAAGGTGTCAAAATAAATATGACAAGCTAAGGGTCTTAGGTATGATGCTTAAACATGCCATTTTAATCAACAAGCTTATAAGATGTTCATGTTATGCACTGGAATGCTCAGGGCATAACGACTGAGCCACCAGTTTCATAATTGCAAAAAATTTTACACAACAAAAATATCGATATTCTTCATCTTAACGAAACCTTACCACAAATTTAAATTGGTTGGCTACAAGATATATAGAGAGGATCATCGTAATAAAAACCAACATAGAACATCAATTACTTCCAAAGTCACAAATGCGTGTAGTGGAAATTATTTCCATTCAAGTATTGATAAATAGACGACCAATTTTTTGTGCTGCTACCTATAATCCGTCTCACTCTATCCATTTCACATCGGATCTGGATTTACTAACTTCGACTTCAAAGGACTTCTTCTTGTTTGGGGATCTGAACGCACAACATATACATACATTGGAATTGTAGATCTAACAATTCAACTGGAAATTAACTTTACAGTCATAGCATTCATTCGAATTACTACATATCGTCACCTAATATGCAAAAGGGCGTAACAACAAAAAATCGAGTTTTTGATTGATTATAATGCACTAAACTAAATTACATGTCTCTCTAGAATTTTGATCTTATACGTCAAGAAAAAACGATTTTACAAAAGGCCGTAACAACAAGTGTATAAATTTCAAAAACAAAAAGGCGTAACAACACACTTGAATGAAAAAAACTGACTCTTTTTATTTTGGAATAACTAAGTTGCCTACGATTTTTTTTTTGTCAATTTGTGTTTGTAATTTTTTCGTTCAATGTTAACGGTAATATTTTGAGTGAGTGGTATTGTGAAAAAATTAAATAAATATTAAAATATTTGTAAAAAAAAAAGTAAAATGGAAAATAATAATAATGAAACTGAACATAGTGCCAAAAACACAAATAAAAGAGTGGAAAATAAAAAAAAACGGATGAATGGCAAAGCATACAAAGGATTTTCGATGGGAAAAGTATGTGAAAGAAATCCAAGAGATTTAAAAGTGGGATGTTCATCAACTTATTGTGATAAAAGTAAAAAAAAAATTGCAACCTTTTTTCAGAATTAATAGATATTTTTAAATATTTATGTACTGTTTTAATACAATAAGGGTCCTCATGATATCGTTTATAAGTCTCGTTATCTGTGCAAACTGTGCATTTTTACGCCCTCGTAAATGAACTGTCAAAAATTGTATGAGAATTAATTTACACAAACTTGGTAAATTTGCCCAACAATTTTGTCTCGTAAACTTGCGCTGTTCAATTGTGCATTTATACAAACGGATCTTTTAATGATTTTAACTTCGTTTTCAATGAAAAATCCAAGTGTCTATAAATCACAAACAATAAATTCTAGCAATAATTTCAGTAAATTGGTCTTTTGGCTTTCTTTGAGCATTTTTAAAAGCAAATTTCTCATACAAATTAATCACAAATTTAAACACAACTTTTTATATTTTTGAATTTTAATTTTTAATTTATTTTTGTATTGACGTTTCTTACAAACTGACATTAATTGTTTAAAATTACACAAAAGTAAAAAAGGGGCTTCATGAAACAAGACTCGTAAGTTTGCGCATTTGCACAAATGGCAATTTTAAGCGACATCATGAGGACCCTTAATGAATTTTAATAAATTTTGTTTTTAATAAACTTCCTACAAAACATGTTTATTACTTAATAAAGTGGGAAGAATACTTATATTCTAAAAACAAAATCACCATTTCTAATGTTTAATGTTGTTACGTCTTTTTGTTTCAGAATATCGAATGCCAAAAAGGTGTAACAACCATAACTTAAAAAATATTAACAAAAAATAAAAAAATCTTAAAAAATAAGTCTGTAGTCGTGTTTTAAGCAAGACAATAAAATATGTCTTTTATATCTAAAATATCTTTAATTCTACAACGTTTTTTGCTTCTCCTATAAAAAAATAAAAGTGTTGTTACGCCCTTTTGCATATTAGGTGACGATATGTATATCATACAAATTCTTTCACCCCTTTTTTCAAAACATATCCCCGGTCCAACCGTCAACAGTGCATATTATTCTGTCAAACTCCTGTCTGCCTTTCTCAAAACTAGAATCACTGCCGAACATATTGCAGTCTGCCCATGTCCCAATTTCTTATTATATCTTTGGACCAGTTCAAAGTAATAAACATCATTCCACTGTATAATCGTGCAGACAACAATTAGAAACTGGGTAGAGTATGAAATGATTTCCCAAAACATTGATCTAACAGTAACCAATTCTGCCAACCTTGATTTGTCGTTAAACAAACTAATAACTGTAGTAAAGGAAGCCTTTGATAAGATACCAGTTGGCGTAAAAATGCTTGGCATAGAGAAATCTCGGATACTAGTTAAATGCTAATTACTCAGAGAAACAAATTTAGGCGGAATATGCAAAGATGCTATGATCCGAACCGTAGAATTCAAATTGGTTGTATTTTAAAACAGTTAAATCGCTTAATCGATTTTCACCTAAAGAAGGACAGAAATGATTCCTGGTCGAAGTTTCTTTCTAACCCAGTAAACCAAGCGATATTATAACGATATTGAAACAATATCATATAGGAGATAGAAAGTATCACAAGTGATAATCGTTTTCGAATCGAAAACGATAGTTTTTACGGACTAACTTGTACCTTTCCTTATAATATCGTTTTCGATATCATAATTTCCAAAATAACGATAGTGGAATCGCATTTTTAAATTTCTTGAAAAACTATCGTTTTGTTATACTGATAATGATATCTAGCTAAAGAAAAGTTGCAAATTTATATATATGTGATAATAATAATAATATTAAATTCAAGCTAGAGTAACAAAAAAATATTCTTAAAATTTTTATATGTATTTGTGTGTAAATAATTTTCTATGATTAAAAAATGTTTGATATTTTTTTCAAATGTTTGTTTTTAAATTGGAAAAAATATTTCGAAAAGTGATGTCGTAACGATAACGTTTTAAATAATAGTACATAATATTATAAACGCCGTAAAATATAATATCGTTTTCGCTATCATATCGTTCTATGGTTTATTGGGAAATTGCCTACTGCCCAGTAAACCAAGCGATATTGTAACGATATCGAAACGATATCATATAGGTGATAGAAATTATCACAAGTGATAATCGTTTTCGAATCGAAAACGATAGGTTTTACGGACTAAATTGTACCTTTCCTTATAATATCGTTTTTCCATTTAATTATGATATCGTTTCCAATAATAACGATAGTGAAATCGCATTTTTAAGTTTTTCGAAAAACTATCATTTTATTATACTGATAATGATATTATAACTAGCTAACAAAAAGGTGCAACTTGTTATCTTAAAAATAAAACAGCTTTTATTTTTGTATGTGAAATATAATTATTATTTATAAAAGTTCAATAAAAAATTAATAATGAATATTAGAGCTAGATTAACAAAAATTAATAACAGTAAATAATAGCTAAATTAAAAAAAATAAAAAAGTAAATTAAAGCTAGATTAACAAAAATGTTATGTATTTTTACAATATTAAGAAATTGTTAGGTAATCCTTAATAAAAAAAGTTCTTTAATTTCTTCAGAAAATGCTTTCTTATACTCCTCCAATTTTTCACTATCAGTTTCATAATTACAACTGCATTTTATGTCTAAATAACTTTGAATTGCATCCTTGTCAACCTATTCTTCCATTAGATTATTATAATTTTCACATTGTTGTTGTGATTCAACTGGGAAATTATGGAACGATTCTGTGTGATAATTAAACTGCACATTGCAATCTTTTCTGTCCTTTAATCGTGGTCTATTCTAAGGTATACATACATATGTATGTTGAAAAAGATTCACCTAATTTATTTTTAGAGATCCAGTTACTTACAGTTTTTAGCGATTTTGCTGTAATAAATATATTATTAAATTAAAAAGTTTAAATATACACAATAGCTAATTCTTACACATTTTTGCAATACTTATAAAATAATTCGATCATAATGTATTTTAATATAAACTTCTTTTGAAATTTTTATATGCAAATTTGGTAAAATAATTTTCTATGTTTAAAAAAAGTTTGAGGTTTTTATCAAATGTTTCTTTTTAAATTGGAAAAAAATATTTTGAAAAGTGATGTCGTAACGATATCGTTTTTAATAATCGTGTATAATATTGTAAACGCCGTAAAATATAATATCGTTTTCGCTATCATATCGTTGTATGGTTTATTGGGTGGCTCTAAAAAGTTTTGGAAACTATCTAAAGCCCTGAAGGTAAGAACTCTACTATCTGTGACCTGCATGTAAATGTTAAGGTATTGAAAACTTCCACTGATAAGGCAAACGCAATTGCCGATGTTTTTGGTAAAGAACATGAAATTGCAATCAATAACACATCTCCTTTTGAATCCGTCGTTTCCACTTACATTATCGATCTTGATAATGAAACTCTTTTCGATAGCTTACAAGTTAATCTAACAAATTTCTCAGAAGTCAAGTCATTTGTACACTCTCTAAAAATCAACAAATCTCCAGGACTGGATGAAATACATATATAGTATTATACTCAAAAACATGCCAGATGAGAATGGATATTTCCCTTCTTGTTTAAAAAAGCGAAAGTTATTCCAATTAATAAGCCTGCAAAAGGAGCTATACTGCCCTCCAGCTATAGGCCAATCAGTATTCTAACTTTACTGGATAAGGTTTTTGAGAAAATGATTCTTAAAAGAACTTTAGAATTTTCAACTAGTAATAATATTATTAATCACCAGCAGTTTGGATTCCGTAAGGAACACTCTACCGTACACCAAATAAAGAGAGTTACTAATTTTATTGACATCAACAAAAGGAATTGTATGAGTACTGGAGTTGTGTTTCTCGATATTGAAAAAGCCTTCGATTCCATCTGGCATAATGGTCTAGTGTTTAAACTTAACAGATTAGGGTTTCCTAAATACCTAAAGAAAATTATTAGAAATTCTTTAAAAAAACGTTTTTTTTTCGTATGCATGCCCCCTTTTAGACAGGCAAAGTTTACTTTGACAAATTTTTTTGAATTCTCTTTTAAACTTTGTTCGGTGTTTAGACACACAAAGTATAATTTCACAAAGTTTTGTTTTCTTTTGTTTACATAATATTGATGAAAGAATTTATTTGTGAAAAAATCCCGTATTATTATAAAGTTTCATATATTAAAGAACAAAAAATCAAGTATTTAGTACCAAAAGGTAAAACTAATGAAAATTAAGAAGCTTTTAGTTTGAAAATTCCACCTTCCATATATATGATCATTTTTAAACAAAGTTTGTGTATACATACTACATATGTATGTACATATAAGTGCTTAACTATTCCATTAAGAATTAATTTAGAAGAATACATTTAAATAGAATTTTATCAAAATATCTTCTATATTACATCGAATCAAAATATATAATATTAAATTGAGAACCCTTAATATTTCATATGACGTAGGAGCTTCATAGCTTCATATTAGAATTTAATTACTAAGATGGACTTTTCGACGTTCTTATTCCTTAGAAATTAATGGATTTATAATGAATTTTTAGAAAAATTTGTACAGAAAATATAACCGAAAACAATTTAAACCTATTTAATTTTGCAAATTCGTCAGCTCATTATTTAACTTCAATAGATATAATTTTATCGAAAAATCCAAGAGCCACGCCTCTTCGAATAAATACCATAAATGGTTTTTGATTTTTGACAATAAGGCATTTGAAACATTTAGATCGAACTATGAAATAGCGTCTTTAATGAATTGTAAATCTTGACGTGGTGCAGATACAGCGTTAACGCATCCGAACCAATACGAAACATAAATTCGCGTCAAGAAAATGCAAATGTTTCGAATTGGTTTCAGTTCGAAGAATGTCATCTTGAATTGTTCGCGAAGCAAAACAATCTTATAGCAGTATATAGCTTTGGACATAAACCTTGCATGAATTGTTGCGCCAGGCAAACGCAACTGCGTAAAATTTGGTACTTCTATTTATTTATTTATTTATTTAATTAGAAAAATTACAGTACAACAAGACTTTCAATCTTATATAATAGTACTGCTGATACAGTGGCAGATTTATTTGAAGTTACTTATAGATTAGAGAAATTATTTATATTAATAATAAGTAAAAGTAGACAATAATTTTAATATAAGTTACAAAATTTTAAGCAAAATGAGAAAATATTGCAATGTTAAAGTGCTTAGCATTGCCTAGGACTTGTATATTAGATGGGAGTTCATTCCAGAGACGGATGGCATTAACGAAGAAGTGTCTTTCTGATATTAGTTTACGGTATCGAATGGAGTTTATTTTGTATCCTCTATTGGATCTTGAAAACGTTATTCTTTTGTAAAGATACTCAGGTTGTTTACTATAAATAATTTTGTGTAAAAATAGTAGAGTGCGGCATTTTAGTAGGTTTTCAAAAGGTGCATTAAAGATTTGGTAAGAAAACTGTGATATTCTACTGTATCTAGTTTTACCATAAATATATCTTGCAACATTATTAAATGTAACTTTGAGCTTAGTCTGGCATAGTGAATTGCAGCTAGAAAAAATTTCGCAACCATAAAGAAGTGTCGGCAGTAAAAATGTCCTGGCAAGAAGCATGCGTATATTAAATGGAGTGAAATATTGCGTGGTCCAAAGATTTCTTAGCATGGAGTAAGTTTTTCCACAAACGAAGTTTACGTGACTTGACCAGGTTAGTTTATTATTAATTACAATTCCAAGGTTTTTTGCAGTATCAACTATGTCAATTACGGATTGCCCAACGAGTATTGGTGGTAGATTTGAGTGTACATAACTGCTTTTGCTTATCAGTATTGCCTTGGATTTTTTTGCGTTTAAGCAAAGACCATTTATTAAGGCCCATCTATGAACTTTACCAAGATCATGGTTTAACTTTTCGATGCATTCATTGATACTAGATGGCGAACAGCTAATGTAAAGTTGTACATCATCAGCGTACATGTGAATTCCACAATAGCTGACTCTAGACGGTAAATCGTTGGAATAAATTGAATATAGAAGAGGACCCAGAATTGAGCCTTGCGGTACACCTCTTGATGTCAAACAAATGTCAGATTTTTCAGAACCTGAGCATACAAATTGAGTTCTGTTATAAAGATATGACGAAATTAATTTAACAGCAGTGTTTGAGAAATGGCACATGTGTGTTAATTTTTGGCAGAGTAAAGTGTGTTCGACAGTATCAAATGCCTTTGAGTGATCAAGTAAGATTAGAAATGATATCATGTTCTCATCCATCTTTGATCGTAGTTCCTCACAAACGTCGATTAATGTTGATATACAGCTATGTTTGGGTCTGAAACCAGATTGCCTATCAGATAGTATTGATTTATTATATAAGTGTTTTGTCATTTGCCCATTGACTAATCTTTCAAAAACTTTTGACAAATACGGTAGTATTGCGATAGGTCTATAACTTTTATCGGCCTTTTGGATAGGTTTAATTTTTGCCTGCTTCCACAATAATGGGAAAGTTGACGTTGTTATTATTGTATTCATCAAGTGTGTTAATTGTGGGAGTATATATGGAGTTATTAGTTTAATAAATTTACCAAGAAAAATTAGCGAAAGTTGCAACAACTCCTTATAATCGGCTCGCACATAATGAGATTTCAACGCCTCAAGACAAAAGTTCTTGTGCGTCTCTATTTCGGCTGCTGTTAAGTTTTTTTGCACTGCGTTATCCAATACTCCACTCTTAAAATTATTGATATTCATATTTTTCCAGTCTTTTGAAAACCGATTAAAGAGAGTGACTTCTGGTGCTGATGTTTTTCCGAAATTTAACTCAAACACAGCTTTAATAAGCAATTCGCTGATATGATGGCGACACGGTAGAAAAAGTAAATCGCGACCCAATTTACTTTCAAGCAAATTTTCTGAGCCTTTTGCAATACCAGTGTTTGTAGATGTTGTGTAAAAAGCCACAATTTGCACTAAATTATCAATCTTCCATTTGCGTAGGAATTTTTCAATGCCTTCAGCAATATTTTTACTACATGATTCTTCAAGTTTTGCAATGCCACCGAGTTTTTCTTCGTTCTCTGCGGTTATAAAGAGAGCCAATCAATCAACTTTGTCCTTGCCTTTCGTATCTGGAAGCATTTTACCGTTCCAGTGCAAGACAAAAACTTCAGGAATCTATGTTGAAATTAAATATTATGTTAATTACATACCTTCAAGATATTTATTTATATTAATTTATTAAATATGTACCTTGAATTCATCTATGATCTGTTTCGCATGTCTGCGCCGATATTTCTTTCTCATTGTTTAAAACGATGTTCGGTTAAAGACGAAATCTTCCACTTTTATGTCGTTTAAGTCAGGTTTCATTTCCTGCAACTTCCGCAAGACGGCTGTAATTGTAGCAGATGTTAAATGCATTGCATCGCGATCACTTATGCGGCATTTATCCATGCTTCCTAATATTCGATCATCAACGAAATAGATTTTTCCGCGAGATCCCTGATCCCGCAAAACGAATATGGCAACACTTAACCGTTGTTAATGACCCGGCAGAAAGAGCAATTACTAAAAACTAATTACAGATTTCAATCGAGCATTGACATACGACGAAGAGGATAAGCCCAAAAAAGGCTTCATTAGTAAGTTATCAACAATAAAAAAATTTTAAAAATTCACCTATTTTTTGGACTTTGGTTTTAGGGTATTCCGGGCAAGATTATCCGTAGTTTATCAGCAGACTATTGCGGCTCGTTGGAAAGGTAATAATTATAGGTATCAAAGAAATTCAGTTGGGAACATAAAAAAAAAAATAAAATATGCATAATTATTTTTATCCCCAACCTCATATTTTTCAGTGCGAAAACTTTTGGATTTAACATTTTTAATTTTTTCTATTTAGCGCTATGGCCAGTCTACTATACATAAATCCTTATAAAGTTCAAAACTCTCCGTATCCAATATATCTTTCAAGTTGTCAAATTCTTTAAAAAAGGCGAATTTTGCCCGATTGCATTCATAATGTGGGCATTTGAAGATATCATGATCATTAGTCTCAGAGACCCCACACATAGTACAATCAGCAGAAGAACATATATTTGTCATATTCAAATATATTTTATTATAGGAATGACCAGCAAAAAGTCTGTTTATGGTTTTCACATCTTCAGCACTAAGTAAACTTTTCTTATAAAAAACCTTTGTAGAAATTCGAGCCTTTATTTCACGAAACCATTTTCCCTTTTCAGCAAAAATTTGCTCAAATTTCTATTTAATTTTAACATAATTTAAATTGTTGAAAATATTTAACAGCAAAGCTAACGTAAATTTTATTAACGGCCATTTTCACCAAGTTATATAGCTGTCAAAACATATTGGTAACCGGAATTTTAATTGAAAGTTAGTTTTAACCGAACTTGGTGAAAATGGCCGTAAGTAACTTTTTTTAACAATAACATTTACTGCAACGTTTAAGCTAACGATATGTGTTTTGTTTGTGAAAAAAAATTCTTTGATACCTGTAAAAGAGTCCCTTTTGCTTTCTTTAAAAAGACGTACCTAAATGCAGAAATTATTAAGAAAAAAAAATAGCCAAAAGAATTTGTTGGTATTTTGCTTGTAAAAATATTTTGGTTTCTGTACCAATCGCGTCGGTGGGTTTTTTTTCTATGAAAACACTTTTCTTAAGTAAGTAGAAATATTTAAAAAACAAGTAAAAAAGTATTGTTTTGCTACAATTTATGTGTAAATAACCTCTACACATAAAAACAAATGTGACAGTAGGTAAAATGTTTGGGTAAGAAGATGTATTTTATTGATGTATTAATGAAACTTTATTGTTTCGCACTATTTTTATTGCTTACTTTTTTATGCTACAATTATTTGACCGAGCCCAAAGAGTTAAGGCTCAGTAAGTCTTTACTTTCTGTTCTGTTACGAACCAGCTGATTTGTTTTTGTTATTAAAAAACCTTTGAAATTGATTAGTTGTTCTGTTCTGTTGCGTTTCAGTTTGATAAAATCAAAAACTTGTAAAGTAATTGTAAGTGACCGCAAAATAAATAATAAAAAATACATTAATTAAATTTTATTTCTTCAAATTTATGTGCATAAAAGTTATTGAAATAAAACAATGGATGGTGCAAAACTAATAAATTTGTCATAAATGGCTAATAAGTTGCTACAGAAAAAGTAACTTTTACAATTTTGAAACAGAACGGCACGGAACAGAACAGAAACAGAAAGTAAATACTAATTGTGCCTTTAACCTTACTAATTTATGATAACTATTAAACGTAACTTTGACCTGTTATAATGACTTTATACATTTTTGCAGGAAAATTCATGTGCGCATTTGGTATTTTCTAAAAAGTTATGATAACCCATTAGCTAGAATAAAAATGTATGCACAGATGTTTGAAGTATGAGCAACCCAACACCGTGAATACCATTTCTATATTACTTACCACTATGAATACCCTAACTGTTTACTAAAATAACTTTTTCACGTTATAATTCTCATGTAATTTATTTTATTTTTGAATAAATACACCAGGGAAATCCATTTCCATGCACAATTGTGTCAGCGATGCCAACTTAGTGCTTTTGGCACTATTTATGGTGCTTTTTGATGTCTCAAAACGCCAAAATTTTATCCTTAGTGCCAAACCTAGAAAAAGCACTAACTTGGTGCTTTTTCAATTTTTCGTTAGTGCCTTTAGCGCTTTTTACAATTTTTATTTTTTTCTACCATTTTTTAAAACTTCGATATAAAGAGGATGATTTAGATGAGCTTTGCTATTTGGATTGCAATTTTGAGAAAGCCTGTAAAGATTTTAAGATTTCAAATGATAAAAAAGTGATAAAAGTTGCATTCGTTTTGCCAAAAACTTTATTTACGAGGTTAGAGCTGGGCGATGACAACATATTTAGTAATCGTAATAAAAACGATGCAGTTGTTTGCGATAAACATTTTTTTAAAGATGTAGACACTGTGTCAAAAATAGAAAATGACTTGGAAAATATAAGGAATTGTGAATAGAAAAATAAACAACGATATTGAGTCATGTAGAAAAGTTAACAAACATGCAGTAGGAAACCGTACAAAAGAACGCAAACACTTTAAAAACAAAAAAAGAGTCGTAACTTAGTGCATATAAGCAAAGTGTTAAATAAATTAAAAAATTAGTTTTCAAACGCACAACACTCTGCACCAAATAACCGCTTGCTGTGCACTTCTACCTCTAGTCCTATTGCAAAAAGGTTTGACTAAGTATCAGAATGCAAACAATAATGTTTTTTCTATTTAACACCTTATGTGTGTTTTTTATTCAGAAGCGTACATAGGTAAACATAATTGGATAATATCATACGCCAATTGTTTAATAAAACTTTGCACGATTTTAATTTAGATTTATTTAAACGATAAAATATAAAGTTTTTTATAAAAATATAGGATGTCATTAAGTTTTATAAACAATGGTCGGTCATTGCAAATTTTCGGTAATTGCAACAGGCAAGATTTTTCGATTTACAAAAATCGAGCTCGCTCTGTATTACTTTAAAACGGTTTTATGGCCAATTCAAACATACCTGATGGATCATCATGATTTGGATGATAATAATAATACAATTAAAAATGTTTTTATACAAATGTAAACATATTTGTTATTTAATCTAAAAAAAATGGTCCCCATAAACGCCATCGCCTTTTTTAAAATTTTAAAGGTATATAATATTCGGCATAGCCGAATGCAACTTGTTTTGTGTAAAATTAAATTTAAAAATGGGTTAGTGCTTTTTAACGCGTTTTATTGCTCGAAATAGTGCTTATTTTTAATTTTAAAGTGCTTTTTTCTCTCAAAAAGTTGGCATCACTGAATTGTGTATACCACTACTAATACTTGTATACTTTTTGTTTCAGGTTAACAGAAAAAACTTTATGATGGCACTTAAAAAATATTGTGCGGTCAAAAACGCTTTTGGTAACATCCAATGCCTTATTAAACGACATTGCGATCATTTTCATAATAATATAAATAATTAAAATGATAGGGAAAGAGAAGACCTGTTTTATAAAAATAAAACAATTTTTTTAGAAAAATTGAAAAAATGGTTATTAGAAGAGGAATTAATGAACCAAAATCAGTTCCCAAACTGAAAAAGGAGATTTCAAGTTTAGTAATATTGGAAATTGTTAAGAAAGGAAGACCATTGTGGGATGGTGTTTTTATCAAGCAATTTCTGAAGAAAATTTGGGAAAGGCTTAAGGTACGTTCAGACTGATGAAATATTTGATAGCAAACATCAAATATTTCATTAACGTAGTCTGAACACAAAATATTTTTGAGTGTCAAATAAAATATCAGCTGATTTTGAGCAAATAAAAGTATTTGCCGGCAAACAAATATTTGTCCAATGTGAACATAGTGTGAACACAAAAAATCAAATATTTCAGTAATTTGTTATGTATCTCCTATTTAAGTAGGATGTGCCGTTTCACTACTAGCTCAATTTTTCTCTCGGGATGGATTCTTAACCCGCACATTCCAACTCTAGATCACAACAGCAAAACTAAACAACAAAAAAAAACTAAACAACATAACCATCGCCTAAAACCACCAAAATCAAATAGACACGACATACACGGGATAGATGTTTCATCCCTGTTAGCGTTGCCCTTATCCCAACCATGTCATCTAACTGAGATACGATGACCCCTCACGCTCGAATACACTTCAGACCACTACACAACCATTACACCGGAAATCCTGTTAAAAAAATTACTCACACATATTTAATTCTTTTCTAAAACATTACTTTATAATTTATTTTGATTATTTCTTAACCTAAACACTTAACCAATAATAAATGACTAACATATAAACAATTCGATACACTAAAAGATTATTGTTTCAATATAATAATTAATACGAGATATACATTCACAATTTCTTGAATTGTGAAGATATCCGTTATATATAGAGAAAAAAGTTGTTCTTTTTGTTTTATATAGGTTTTCACCCCCTTTTTTTTTTTAACAATCAAAAAATTTTCACCCCTAGGTAAAATTTAAAAAAAAATCAATCAGTTATTAAACGAATGGTATCATATACCCTATGTCTTGAACTCACAATAGTTTTCAATCTCTTAATTTTAATATTTTCAAATTTCACTGTCAACTTTACTTTCTTTTTCTTTTTTTTTTTTTTTTTTTTTTTTTTTTTTTTTTTAACGGTTAACACACTAACATATACATATATAAAATCTTGTCCTTTTCCTTAAAAAAATTACAGCACACACCATAAAAATTAAGAAAAAAAAATCACGAAATTATCCACGTACCCCAAAAGGCTAAAATTAACCACTTCTGGTACTTTAGTTTCAAAATTATAACTCTATTCTTGTACCTATCGCTTTCCCCTAATGAGCTCACTAGAAAAAATTCGGATACGGTTCAAATGCTCTCTTTAGTTCCCGAGAAGCTGAATCCTACTATTGTCGATCCAAATTTCGTTTTTTTTTCTTTTACAAAAAATACACTTACACTAACACCTATACCTACATCTATCACTTATTCTAATCTTAAATTATTTTTATGTCCCTAGTTGAATTTTTTTTTTACGCCTTAAAATATACTATTCTTTCCTTCCAAGTTAAAATTTAATTTTTCCACAATTGACAAAGTCAGACACTTTGATTTCCTCCCTTCTGGAAGGCAAGGAGCGGGAATACACCACTAGCTCTACTATTTACTAGGTCTACCAGATCTTTCGTGCTGGCCTATGGCCGGTGATGCCAGGGTGGATACCAACAAAAATCCGGACAATAAATCTTTTTAAATTTCCGTTACCTTTTATTCCTTTTTTATTTTGTTGCAAATGTTATTTTCCTTTGTCTTCATTCACGAGGAATTTTAATCCTCTTTTTTTTTCTAGAAACGGACAACCAATTGTCTGGACTCTTTCTCCTTTGCTGTCCCAAAAAAAAGGTCCTTTAAAAACGATACATATTTATAAGACAAACTTCCATAACTTTATTAATAATTAACTCACTTCACTCCTTTCCAATTTCAACTTCACTCACTTAAAAAAAATGTTCTATAATTTTCCTTTTTAATTTCAATTATCAATATATTACTTTCGGCAACTTGTTAAAAATCCGCACAAAAGTGTTTAAGGCTCAACTTTACTTAAAACAATAATCTTTCAACATCGTTTTCTTTTATTAAACCCTTCACTTTTGTTAAACACAAAATGTAACGGCTTTACTGCACTAACAAAGTTATTAATAAAAAAACAAACTCTCACATAATTACAACATTTATGTACAATAAGCCAGGTTCAATGCCCTTTTTCCTTTTTAACCTTGAAGCCCTTTATTAATTCTACCACAGTCGCTACCTTAAAGAGAAATTTTTTCTCTTTTAAGAATATTCTTTAGTGGCAACTTTATCCTTCTTAACTACTAAAAAATAGCAACTCTACATATAACAGTTTTCCAGAATGGACTTCCAATACTACTTTGACAGCCCATTACATTAAAAACACACACATTCCTCAAACAAAACAACATACATAAAACAAAATACAAAATAAGAAAAGTCCAAAACCACCAACCACCTGCATCAAGCAATTTGGACCAGCAACAAACCACCCAAAGCACACAAAAACAAACACAAACAGCAATATCCACAGGCCACCAAAACAAAACAACAACAATCACAACATCCATGCGAGAAGGTTTGTAATTAATTTCCCCCTTTCCCAATATATTAAACTATTCTTTCTTTTTCATAATCCATGCGAAGTACAAAACACTTGTCCAGAAACCACTCCCTCACAACAGCAACCGAATCGGCCTCCGGCACATAAAAAAAACCCCAATCAACCAAGATGTCATTAGCCCTATTACACTCATAACAAAACTCTGTGGTTTCTCCCACCGACAGAAATCGCAGTGAAATGGGTGTTATAGGCTTAGGTTCTTCGCGGTGCCCAACGTGAGCCACACCCGCCTTCCATTTTGGTCCCCATCAATGCACTACAACTAGACCACTGCCGCTGAGATAGCCGGGCACTTTTATTCCCTCCAGCCCAGGCAACTATTCATTCCCTTAATTTTCCTCCAATTTAATTTACTTTTCCACCTACCCCTAGATACATTGTAATCACTGTACAGACATCTGCACCCGCACACACTGTCACCTTAATACAATAACTCAAGGTAAATAAAAGACAATTAGCACATATTAAGAACATTCACAGACATACTCTTGGCGACACATAAACCTAACCTAATATTGCACAATCATCGAGTATTGCACCCCTTGGTCACGTCTATCTATTGCCATTGTCCCCTTATTGCCTCATACTTTCACCTAGCCTCGATTTATTGCTTCAGGTCCTTCGCGTGATATATCCCAATCGACTTACCACCTAATGATTCAATCTCGTACATATTATTTCCTAATATCCTACCAATTCTACACTTAGTAAATTTACGACAAAATTTCGCGTTGATGCTGTTTTTAAAATCACTTATAACAAAATTTCTTTTATATACTTCCTGTCCTGGATGAAAACGTATCATTCTCGCCCCTTGATTGTATCTAAGGGCACTTCTTTTATATGTTTGATGTAAATTTTCTTTAATTTTTTCCCTTATTAATTTTATTCGTTCAGATCTTTCTAAATGTCCAATTTCCGTATCATCCATTGCTTTCAATTCCCTAGCTAATTTGTAATCGGAACCATAAGTGAACATATTGTGACCGAATAAAGCAAAGAAAGGATTCACACCTGTAGCCGTGTGAATTGCTGTTCTCAAAGCTAGTTCTATAGATGGCAAATTTATATCCCATTCCCGGTGATCATCCTTCAGGTACATTCTAATGCTGGCTAAAACACTTTGGTTCACCCTTTCTGCTGCATTTGACTGAGGAGAATATACCGCAGTCCTTGTGTGTTTAATCCTATAATCCTGAATCATTTTTTTGGAATTCTTTTGATATGAACTGGGGTCCATTATCTGAGTGGATATTTTCTGGTACTCCAAAATTGTGAAATACATGATTAACTAAAAAATGTATTACATTTTTGCTTGTGGCCTCCTTCATTGCTTTTAAAAAAACGAATTTCGTTAAATGATCCATAACTATAAATATATAGGTGTTTCCCTTCTTTGACCTAGGATATTTTCCCAAAAAGTCGATATAAATTTTTTGAAATGGCCTATCTGTAACAACCTCATTCCCAATTTCAGGCATTAACCTCTTATTTGATGATTTACATTCTTTGCAAATTTCACAATGATTGACTAAATTTTTAACTTGTAAAATCATATTCGGCCAATAATACCTTTTTCTTAGATGATTTAACGTTTTGTTTATTCCCCCATGTGCCTTGTCTGCTGATTCATGCGCTTCTTTTACTAAAATATTAGTTAATGAATTTGGTATCCAAAGTTTCCATTGGAACTCATCTAGCTCATCCATTTCACCTCCCAAATTATTTCTTTTAAAAATTAAACCGTTTTTTATTCGTATATCAGGCAATTTTTCTTTATTTTTTTCTATTGTGTCCCTTAAATTGGTATACTCTTCCGACTCAAACTCAGTGGTATCAAATCCTAGTATACATTCCGGCGAATCATTTATTTCCTCTATATATCTTGAAAGTGTATCGGCGACTATGTTTTCTGATCCCTTTTTATGTTCAATGACAAAATCAAAACTTTGTAGTAATAATGCCCATCTTGCTAATCGGCCACTCAAATCTTTAAGTGACATCAGCCACTTAAGACTGGCGTGATCAGTTATCACGGTGAAAGGCATTAATTCTACATAGGGACGAAATCTTTTAATAGCTAAAACTGCCGCCATGCACTCCTTTTCCGTGACTGTGTAATTCTTTTGTGCCTCATTGAGTTTCTGTGAGAAATAAGCGATTGGCCTCTCGTTGTTTGCTTCATCCATTTGAAACAACACTGCCCCTACACCATAGTCCGAAGCATCACATTGAATATAAAACCTTTTTCCAAAATCAGGATGTACCAACAATGGAGCCGTGGTGAGAGCATGTTTTAGTTTGTTAAAGCTTTCTATAGCTTCTTCATTAATTTCAAATTTTATTCCCTTTTTAATAAGGTTTGATAAAGGAGCTGTCAAAGTGGAAAAATCCCTAACAAAACGACGATACCATCCCGCTGTGCCCAAAAAACTTCGTATAGCCTTAACTGATTTGGGTATTGGTATCGCCCTAATGGCCTCAATTTTCTCAGGGTCTGTTCTCATTACGCCACCTCCCACTATGAATCCTAAATATTTAATTTGTTTGAAGCAAAATTTTGATTTTGTCAGCCCAATCGTCAGGTTTGCCCTATTCAAACATTCAGCAACTTGACTTAATAACTTGACGTGATTTTCAAAATCCGCTGATATTATTAATAAGTCGTCTAAGTATACGAACACGTTTGCTTTTAATTTCTCCGGAATAACCTTGTCCATGAGCCTACATAGACTCTGCGCGGCGTTACATAAGCCGAATGGCATTACTACATACTGGTATAGAGGTCTTCCTGGAATGGTAAAGGCTGTATATGTTCTCGATTTTGCCTCTAAAGGAATCTGCCAAAATGCATGTTTCAGGTCTACACTACTTATGTAATATGTTTCATCTAACCTACTTAAAATGCCTTCAATATTTTGAATTGGATAAGCATCCTTAATAGTTTTCTCATTTAATTTTCTCGCATCTAAACATAACCTGTTCTTTCCTGGTTTTCTAACTAAAGTCGATCTATTAGACCATGGACTATTGCTCTCTTCTATTACTCCCAATTCTAGCATATTATCTATTTCAGCGTACATTAGCTCTTGAACTGCAGGGGAGACAGGATAGTATCTTTCTTTCACGGGGGTAGTATTTTCCATCAACTCTATCTTATGTTCCTCCAATTTGGTTCTTCCCAACCCATGCTTCTCATAGGTCTTAAATTCGTTTATTACCTTTTCCAATTTTTCTCTTTGCTCCTTGGACAATATATGTTTATCAGCATCATCAATAGTTAGGGGATATTCCGAAATCAAATTTTCTATGGCTATCTCCTCGGATGAAAAAATGTCTGGTGCCAATTCAAATTTTTTCCAGAAATCCACACCTAGGTAGGCAGTCTGAATCAATTGTGGGCACAAATAAAATTCCACTTCCTCTTTTCGGCCATTAAATTCTACTGGCAAATTTATTTTTCCTATTATCTCATAATTTTCTCCTCCAGCTGTTTTTATATTTGAGACCCACGGGCATATTTCACCCTCAAAGTCGCTTAGTAACTCCTCACAATTTTTTCCTAGTATACTTATAGAAGCACCTGAGTCCAATAATCCATTAACTTTTGTTTTACCTATACTTAAATCTACAAACACTCTTGGATCATTTGACATACCTCTTCCTATTGCGCTACAAATACGTACAGATTCCTTGAGTTTCAGAAAACCTTGTTTTTTCCTTTTAAACCTGTTTCTGGTGTCAACTAACCTTTTTATATTTCTATCATTTTGTGTGCCATCCATTATTCTATTTCTTATATCGTTATATTTTCCTAAACGCTCTTCATAAGTACCTGTTAATTTATTTTTCCTAATTTTAGAGTTGCTACCATTCTCTACTTTACCATTTTCCCTGATGGCTCTTTCTAGCAAATAATATGGTCTCTGTTTAATTCTTATTCTATTTTCTTTTACATTATCGACTTCTTCATTATTACCCTCCATTTGTATACAGGATTTCTTTAATTTTCGGTGGGAGCTTGTGTGGAGTGTGCCTCTACCGAACTCGACACACTCCTCTTCAAGTTTCCCATACAATTGGGGCATTTAGGAGTAATAACACCATCTAAACCGCACCTGTAACAAAACAAATTTCGTTGCATTGAAGAGCAGTCCATAAACATGTGCCCTATCTGTCTACAATTCCAACAGACTGCTGCTGATACAACCCTTTGAGGGGCTTTTGTTTTATGAGCATTATGATAATTTATTTCCTCGACTATTTCTATATCTGGTTCCGTCTGGCACTTTTCCACAATTTCATTTACTTGTCGCCTAGGCAAACCGAAACGGGCTTGTGTTAAATTAGTTGGCTGTTCCTTTCTTAAATAATTTCTTTCAACTATAGAACACTCATCACGAAGTTGTTCCACGGTGTATATAGACATTGGGTACAAAATTTGGCCAATACTTGGTTTTATATTTCTTTTCAATATGCGAATCATTTCATACTCTGGTAGTGGAGTTCTTAAACGAGCCCTTAATTTCTTCATAGTTTGAAAATAGGTATCTATTGATTCTCCAGGTCGTTGTCTTCGTTCCTCTAAATTTCTCATGAACTCATATTCGCTCCGATTGGTTCGATATTGTTTTAACAATTCATCTTTAAGATCTTCCCATTTCGTTATGCCTTTAGTCTGTATTGTCAACCAGTACCAATCTTTAGCCTCACCCTTAAGAAGTTTATGTAGGTCTCTGAGTATGTCAATCCATGAACATTGGTACTGTTTTTGTAAATACTCAACCCTAAAAATAAAATCTTCTATGTAGCAATGATTTGCATCCCCATCAAAACTAATATCCCATCTATCCACGTGTACTTTGTTTTGCCTCAAATTTTGAATATTTTCATTTCCTGTTGGCATACGATTTTCGCAATTGTTTGATATTATTCCTGATGAATGATCCGAACTTGTTCTATTATTTTCAGAGGAATCCACAAAATCAAGTCTTCTTGAAGGCAAATTTTTTTCCCTACTTGCTTCCTTTTCATACATATTGACACACCCTTCATTTATTTCCCTAGTCGTTTCAGTAATATGAATTCCCTCTGTATTCAAACCTATCGAAATTTTCTTGAATTCCTTCATGATTTCTGCAAATCCATTCTGTATACTTTGTTGTATTTTATTATCCAATTTTTTTTCCAGATTCTCTCGAAACTCCTTCTGTGCTTCAACAATAACATTTTTAATGACCCTGGAATACACCTGTGCATCGTCTCTGTCCTGAGCTTTTATTGGAGGTGGTGGGAATGCTAAATTTACCGGCGGTTGTATAAAGCCCTTCGATACTGCACCTGTATGCTGACCCACTGGACGTACTTGAATAGGTGTTACATTAGGAGTATTAATCGTTCCCGACATATCTATCATATAAGGATTTTCCCCCTCCTGTTCAGGCATACGTTTCCCATTAGTCCTAGGTATCATTCTTTCTATTGTTAAATAAATACTTACACCTAATCACAATAAAAATATAAAATCCAAATAAAAAAAAAATAAAATTTTAACGTTCCCTAGCCACTAAATGAAAAATTGTATACTCTTTTTCCTCCTCACAAAAGACTATCAATACCGGAAGTAGTTACAAATTATTCTTCCTCTTTTATATTTGCCTATGATTATTCGCTATTATTAAAAACAACAGCTTGAATTAAATTAACAAAAAAATCTTTAAGCTCAGAAGATACACTTAACAAACAACTAAACAAAAAAAAACATTAAAAAAAAACAATAACCACATAAATAATTAAATATATAAGACTTACACACAGATACTATTCAAAAATTACAAAAGTCTTATGACAATTCACAATTTAGGATTTCTTGTGCAATGGTTTTTTAATATACATCGGCTATTATCCAAATCTATATCTTAGTAATCATAAAGTGTATTCATTTTTTTTTTTTTTTTTTTTTTTTTTTTTTTTTTTAACTTTCTTTTCTTTTATAACGCTTTCCTTGTCGTCTATCTATTAACCTGGCAATTTACACTAGTAACTATTGACATTTAATTGTCCATGCAAACTAACTATCTTTTCTTAGGTCATGAACAACTAAAATTTCTCCCTACTCAGTAATTAAAATGTCCCTAGTCTTCAAAATACTATATCAATCAAACCAAATATTAATTCTACTTTATCTGATAATCCCCAATATCTATCGCCATTAAACAGACTTCGGTTTAAGTCGCTGGACATTAGAGGAGTCTTCGTTAGCCCAGTCTTATTCTGTCCGGAATTCCCTTGTGCAATTGAAATAACCTCTGTTTCAAGTCACTATCTTCCTTCCACACCATAAGACCGTAAGCTACAATTGGACTATTGATCCTGGATGTTATTCCATGTTTCCGTTTGGGCGCCATTTACTGTTATGTATCTCCTATTTAAGTAGGATGTGCCGTTTCACTACTAGCTCAATTTTTCTCTCGGGATGGATTCTTAACCCGCACATTCCAACTCTAGATCACAACAGCAAAACTAAACAACAAAAAAAAACTAAACAACATAACCATCGCCTAAAACCACCAAAATCAAATAGACACGACATACACGGGATAGATGTTTCATCCCTGTTAGCGTTGCCCTTATCCCAACCATGTCATCTAACTGAGATACGATGACCCCTCACGCTCGAATACACTTCAGACCACTACACAACCATTACACCGGAAATCCTGTTAAAAAAATTACTCACACATATTTAATTCTTTTCTAAAACATTACTTTATAATTTATTTTGATTATTTCTTAACCTAAACACTTAACCAATAATAAATGACTAACATATAAACAATTCGATACACTAAAAGATTATTGTTTCAATATAATAATTAATACGAGATATACATTCACAATTTCTTGAATTGTGAAGATATCCGTTATATATAGAGAAAAAAGTTGTTCTTTTTGTTTTATATAGGTTTTCACCCCCTTTTTTTTTTTAACAATCAAAAAATTTTCACCCCTAGGTAAAATTTAAAAAAAAATCAATCAGTTATTAAACGAATGGTATCATATACCCTATGTCTTGAACTCACAATAGTTTTCAATCTCTTAATTTTAATATTTTCAAATTTCACTGTCAACTTTACTTTCTTTTTCTTTTTTTTTTTTTTTTTTTTTTTTTTTTTTAACGGTTAACACACTAACATATACATATATAAAATCTTGTCCTTTTCCTTAAAAAAATTACAGCACACACCATAAAAATTAAGAAAAAAAAATCACGAAATTATCCACGTACCCCAAAAGGCTAAAATTAACCACTTCTGGTACTTTAGTTTCAAAATTATAACTCTATTCTTGTACCTATCGCTTTCCCCTAATGAGCTCACTAGAAAAAATTCGGATACGGTTCAAATGCTCTCTTTAGTTCCCGAGAAGCTGAATCCTACTATTGTCGATCCAAATTTCGTTTTTTTTTTCTTTTACAAAAAATACACTTACACTAACACCTCTACCTACATCTATCACTTATTCTAATCTTAAATTATTTTTATGTCCCTAGTTGAATTTTTTTTTTACGCCTTAAAATATACTATTCTTTCCTTCCAAGTTAAAATTTAATTTTTCCACAATTGACAAAGTCAGACACTTTGATTTCCTCCCTTCTGGAAGGCAAGGAGCGGGAATACACCACTAGCTCTACTATTTACTAGGTCTACCAGATCTTTCGTGCTGGCCTATGGCCGGTGATGCCAGGGTGGATACCAACAAAAATCCGGACAATAAATCTTTTTAAATTTCCGTTACCTTTTATTCCTTTTTTATTTTGTTGCAAATGTTATTTTCCTTTGTCTTCATTCACGAGGAATTTTAATCCTCTTTTTTTTTCTAGAAACGGACAACCAATTGTCTGGACTCTTTCTCCTTTGCTGTCCCAAAAAAAAGGTCCTTTAAAAACGATACATATTTATAAGACAAACTTCCATAACTTTATTAATAATTAACTCACTTCACTCCTTTCCAATTTCAACTTCACTCACTTAAAAAAAATGTTCTATAATTTTCCTTTTTAATTTCAATTATCAATATATTACTTTCGGCAACTTGTTAAAAATCCGCACAAAAGTGTTTAAGGCTCAACTTTACTTAAAACAATAATCTTTCAACATCGTTTTCTTTTATTAAACCCTTCACTTTTGTTAAACACAAAATGTAACGGCTTTACTGCACTAACAAAGTTATTAATAAAAAAACAAACTCTCACATAATTACAACATTTATGTACAATAAGCCAGGTTCAATGCCCTTTTTCCTTTTTAACCTTGAAGCCCTTTATTAATTCTACCACAGTCGCTACCTTAAAGAGAAATTTTTTCTCTTTTAAGAATATTCTTTAGTGGCAACTTTATCCTTCTTAACTACTAAAAAATAGCAACTCTACATATAACAGTTTTCCAGAATGGACTTCCAATACTACTTTGACAGCCCATTACATTAAAAACACACACATTCCTCAAACAAAACAACATACATAAAACAAAATACAAAATAAGAAAAGTCCAAAACCACCAACCACCTGCATCAAGCAATTTGGACCAGCAACAAACCACCCAAAGCACACAAAAACAAACACAAACAGCAATATCCACAGGCCACCAAAACAAAACAACAACAATCACAACATCCATGCGAGAAGGTTTGTAATTAATTTCCCCCTTTCCCAATATATTAAACTATTCTTTCTTTTTCATAATCCATGCGAAGTACAAAACACTTGTCCAGAAACCACTCCCTCACAACAGCAACCGAATCGGCCTCCGGCACATAAAAAAAACCCCAATCAACCAAGATGTCATTAGCCCTATTACACTCATAACAAATTTTTGAGCAAACATTTATTTGATATTACAAAAAAATTGTAAGAGCAAACAACGACAAATAATTTTAGCCATGTACCCGATAGAAGCAATTTTTCCTGTAAGTTTTCGGATTTTTTACAGTTTTAAAGATTTTTAATAATTATTAGACTTTGCTATCATGCCGCTATTAGCCAATTTTTGCGAATTTTTGCTAATTTAGCAATTTTCACCGAATTTTTGCCATTCCTTATACTTTTGGGGGCTTTTAGTCAATTTTATGGCTTGTATGAAATATTAAAATTGTTCGCGAATTTTCGCTATTTTTGCAACATTTTTTTATTTGGTTTTTCCCCGACATTTTGTTTTTTTAACCGATTTAGCGCTTTCAAATAAATTGTAGGGTTTGCTATTAGCCAATTTTTGCGAATTTTTGCTAATTTAGCAATTTTCACCGAATTTTTGCCATTCCTTATACTTTTAGGGACTTTTAATCAATTTTATGGCTTGTTTGAAATATCAGAATTTTTCGCGAATTTTCGCTATTTTTGCAACATTTTTTTATTTGATTTTTCCCCGCCATTTTGATTTTTTAACCGATTTAGCGATTTCAAATAAATTTTAGGGTTTGCTATTAGCCAATTTTTGCGAATTTTTGCTAATTTAGCAATTTTCACCGAATTTTTGCCATTCCTTATACTTTTAGGGACTTTTAATCAATTTTATGGCTTGTTTGAAATATCAGAATTTTTCGCGAATTTTCGCTATTTTTGCAACATTTTTTTATTTGGTTTTTACCCGACATTTTGTTTTTTTAACCGATTTAGCGCTTTCAAATAAATTGTAGGGTTTGCTATTAGCCAATTTTTGGAAATTTTTGCTAATTTAGCAATTTCCACCGAATTTTTGCCATTCCTTATACTTTTAGGGACTTTTAACCAATTTTATGGCTTGTTTGAAATATCAGAATTTTTCGCGAATTTTCGCTATTTTTGCAACATTTTTTTTATTTGGTTTTTCCCCGACATTTTGTTTTTTTTAACCGATTTAGCGATTTCAAATAAATTTTAGGGTTTGCTATTAGCCAATTTTTGCGAATTTTTGCTAAGTTAGCCATTTTCACCAAATTTTTGCCATTCCTTATACTTTTGGGGACTTTTAGTCAATTTTATGGCTGTTTTTGCAACATTTTTTTGTTGTTATTTTCCCGACATTTTGTTTTTAACCGAAGCATATATTTTAGGGGTTGTTACCAATTTTTCGCAAATTTTAGCCATGTTTCCGTTAACCATTTGTCTTCCAGTTTTGTTTTTCTTTTACATACTCCTGTTCTAACAATATAATAGATGCTGCCCCACAGAATAAAACAAATAATTAGGCTTCTGCACGAATTTTTACTATTTGTGAAATATATTTTTATTTTTGAACACTTTCATTAAATAATTATTTGATGCAAATATTTGTTTTAGTCTGAACGCATGGCAAACATGAATTAATTTATTTTATTTGACTCTATTTGCCAACTGTTTCAACAAACAAAAATTGTCAAATATTTGAGCTTAGTCTGAACATTAAACAAAATATTTTTTTGTTTCACACAGTTTGAAGCAAATATCAGAACAAATATTTTTGTCAAATATTTCATTAGTCTGAACGTACCTTTAGTTATAATACTAAATTTATAGAGTCTCTTCCCCTGTCCAGTCAAACGGTAGGCCGTCGTACTGTTCAATTAGGAACTTGTGTAGAATCTGCAATTAGGGAAAAAGTAGTTAAGTGCTGGTTCACACACGTCAAGTTTGACTCATCAAGTCTTGAACTTTTAGGAGAGAAGGGAAGAGAGAATGCCATTTCTTTTCCCCTCTCTCCTAAAAACTCAAGACTTGACGAGTCAAACTTGACGTGTGTGAACCGGCACTAATTGCGAATTTTTTTTTCAATTTGTTTAGACGAAAACACTGACATAAATGATCTGTGTGAACTTGTAATTTGTATTCGATGCGTAGACACTATTTTTGAGTCAAATTTTACTTTAGAATCATTTTATGGAAATGTAACTGGCACGTTGTTGTATGATGTTGTCAGAGAAAAGCTTATTTCCATTGTAGACATAAACAAATTTGCTGGAGTCTGCACAGATGGAGCCAATGTAATGTTGGGCAAATATTATGGACTTATAGGCCAATTAAAAAAACACGAATTTGCAGTTCATAATTTTCACTGCATAATTCATCAGACCGCTCTTGCATCGAAATTCATAAATGATACCCCAGCTATGAAGACAGCGGAGGATATAATAAATAAAATTCGAGGCGGACATCAAGCGCTTACCCACCGAAAATTTGTAACCTTTTTAAAAAACAAAAATGCTGTGAATTGTGACCTGATAATGTTTACAGAAGTTCGGTGGCTAAGCCGCGGTGATTGCCTGAATAGACTTTATGATTTAAGAGAAGAAGTTCTTCAGTTTCTAGAAACTGAGAAAATAGAAAAAGTTTTAGTCCAGTGTTTAAAAGACAATAATTTTATTTTAGACTTAGCTTTTTTGGCAGATACGACAAGTATGTTAAATGAACTTAATTTGGAATTGCAAGGAAAGGAACGCAATATATGCGACTTGTCAAAAATAATTTACAATTTTAAAACAAAACTTTTTCTAATTTTTTCCCAAATTAAAAGTGGTGATTTTTCCAACTTTCCAAAAACTTCACTTGTTTACAGAAATCTCGAAATCGACAAAAGATATGAATATGCCGATATATTTGAAACACTTTTCAATAATTTTCAAGACATGTTTCAAGATTTTGTAATTTTACAACCGCTATTAGATCTTTTCGAAAACCCTTTTCGTTGCGATGTAAGCAACTACGAATTTGATATTCAATCAGAACTGTTGAACGCTTTTGGCAACATGCAATGTGTTTTATGTTACAAAACATTTAAAGAAAGAAGAGAGTATGTATTAAAATGGCATTTTAGTTCTTTTCATAATGCAATCAATAAATTTAATGATAGGGAAAGAGATATCCTTTTTAATGAAAAAAGAAATCTTTTTTAGAAAAATTAAGACAATGGTTGTTTAAAACGGACAAAAGTCCGGAACAAAATTTAGGAGGGAAAAAATTAAAAACCGAGTTATCAACCTTGATAAGCTTGGATATCGTAGGGCATGGAAGACCTTTTTCTGATGGGTTGTTTATAAAAAGTTTATAACGTAATGAAAATTTACTTGATATGTCCAAAATACTTTTCAACTTCAAAACTGAACTATTTTTGCTACTAGCTCCAATTAAATCTGAAGATTATTCAAATTTTCCCAAAACTTCACTTATTTACGTCAAACAGGATCACACTAAACAACATGATCATGTGTCATTATTTGAAACACTGTTTTATAATTTCCAGGATCAGTTTTTTTATTTAGTAACAAAAATGGTTTACAGAAGTCTACTCTAAGTAAAAAAAAAATGTTTCTGTTAGTATTAACCCAGCGGAAAAATTTGGAATTGATTACATAAATAACTAAATAAATAATGTATTATTTTCGAAAGATTATTCGTATTTTTTAAAATTTTACTTTTTTGTCTTTCCTTTTGCATACATTGTGCGAATGTTACGATTCAAGAAGTTTTAATTGCATTCTACTTCAAATTCGAGTTTTAGTGGAGTTCTTTGTTTCAACATAGGCATTAATTGTTGTAATTACCAGCATATAAACAACAGCCAAAGCAAGTTCCTTAAAATGGGTACATACCTGACGTATCCTTGTAGCTTTAGACCAAAACTGATTTAAATTAAATGGAATATCATCATTAAAATACTCTTTCCAATTAACAAACTTTAATTTTTTTCATTGTGTTTCATAAACATCCAAAGGAACGTTAGGATTCATAAAAATCTTTAAAATATCTTTAACAACAACGAATTTTACATGTGATAACAAATTGCCACATTTTATAATGGAAAAATGTTCATAAACTTCAAATATATTCATGTTTCAAGAAATTTTATTTATTGGCTAGCTGACCCGGTCCGCGTTACTGGCCCTAAGCAAACATTAGAGTTGTATTACCAGACGATTAATATTGAGCCCAAACAGCAAAAATGATGTAACCAACAAAAAATTAGTCAAATCGATAGAGGCGTTTTCTGATTTTAAGTAAATCGAAAAAGCGATAATTTTAAAGAAAAAATCGGTCAAGCCGTTCTCCAGTTATGCGCTTAATAGAAAAAGTGGACGTAAAAGTAGGCGTGGTAAATTTTTCTTTCGATGAAAACTTAAAGTTGATTAATACAAACATTTGAAAGAAAAATTAGTCAACTCGATGGAGCAGTTTTCTGATTTTAGGTAAATCGAAAAAAGTGGGCGGGGCAAAATTTTCTTTCCACGCCCCTCCTCCCCCAGACCGAAAATCAAAAATCAGACTTCACAGTGTCACCCGCCTGAATATTCTGAAGCCGTTTTGGAGTCCATGCGTTACATACATACACACATCCTATTTTATATATATAGATTCTTTCAAGAGCATTTTTAAATATGAAAAACAATTTTCTTGAAGATTTTCATTATCTTCATCAGCCATTTCAGCATAATTAAGTTTCAAATTCCATACATATGAATGCCTCACATTTAATTCATAAAAATAATATTATTACTTCGTAGGTATTGAATTTAACAAATTTTAAAATAAATTCATGGCTCATCAGAAATAGGAAACAAAATCGCTAATTTTTTTTATAAATCGCCAAAAAAATCGCTATTTCGCCAAATCGAAAATTAGTCTGGGATCACACTA
The DNA here is from genome assembly GCA_949318255.1 of Pollenia labialis. NCBI lineage: Eukaryota > Metazoa > Arthropoda > Insecta > Diptera > Polleniidae > Pollenia > Pollenia labialis. The sequence continues at coordinate 40,263,040 of OX439142.1, read as the reverse complement.
TGAAAGTTTTTTTTCAGAAAGTCTCTCACCCATAAACTCAGACTTTCTGAAAGAAAACTTTCATAGTGTGAACCCAGACTTAGGTCGCCAAACAAGTTTGAAAATCGCCACGTTTGGTGAGAATTCGCCACATCTGACAACCCTGTTGTTGACTTTTAGCAAGGCGAATTAACATTTAAATGAATTCGCCTTGACTTGTAGTCTCGCTCAGGGATGATTGCAAAAGTACTGAAGTACTCCAATGCCATTTTTAGTACTTTTTAAAAATTTCAAATGCTTCAAAATATAAACATATCAGTCAAAGGTTTGATAATTGAAAAATGAAATTAATGATCTAATGTTTTCAGATATCAGAAAATTGCTGTACCAAATTTGTCGGCGAATATCTTCGTCTAAACTTCTTTTTACATATTTTTTTTTTGTTAATTGCCAAATATATATTTCAAATAAGTATAAACTTGAATTTTAATGAATAGGATGTTTTTTTTGCTGTACAAGAACTTAACATGATAACACAAAATTTGCTATGGTTGGAATTACATTTTTTATTATAATCTGTAATGGAATTCTCTAACTTTTAACGATTAACGTTAATTTTACCAGCACAGTTTATTGCTTACGGTAACAATTTTAACAACATTGCTAAAAATTTCAATCAAGTGGCATCTTTGTTAATTAATTAGTATATTTAACGAACACTGTCATCGAGGGCAAACTATTTATCATGTGGAACGACTTAAAGTACTTTCTAAACTAACAAAACCACATTTAGGTTTTGCTATTCTAGCGAAAATTGCAAAAATTCTGAAAATTTGCAAAAATTGCTACATTAGGGAAAATTCGCAAAAATTTGCTAACAGCAGCATGATTGGAAAGTCTACCACTTATTTTTGGTGTAGAAAAGAAAACACTTTTAGTGATTCCATAAGCTGCATCTAAAATGTAATATTTTTAATTATATTCAACATTTTTTTAATTTTTTTCGAATTTATTATATGAGCTAAATTTCAGTTATGTATTTTATAAAACTTTTTTGTAATAGTTCCTTTAATTTTTAGGAATGACATTATACACTACCAGACTATTAAAAATAATTCCTAGTTTCTATTTTTAATTATATTTATAAATTCCCAAAAACCAAATTTTTTAATATTATTTTCGCAAAATGTATGTAAATAACGTGAATTTTAAAAATGTTAGTGTGGCTTTAATTTGCCAAAATTTTTGTTTGTTTGTTATTTTTGAAAAATAACTACGAATTTAAAAATAAACAATGAAAAATATTTTGCCGTTTAAGATAACTTAAATACCTGAAGTTAAGATAGGACATAGCAGTAAACGTTATTGTAAAAAAGTTACTGAATAAAATTTACGTTAAGATAGGACATATGTAGCAGTAAACGTTATTGTAAAAAAGTTACTGAATAAAATTTACGTTAACTTTGCTGTTAAATATTTTTAACAATTTAAGTTACGTTAAAATTGAATAGAGAATCGAACTACTGGTTGATAATTTCAAGGAAATTATTTTTAATATATGTTTTCAGGCATATATCGCGCGCTACAAGTTACACGGACCATTCTGTTCAATTTTGGACCACTTCTTCTAAAAAATCTGGCCGTGTGGCATAAGTTTTGGCTTGAATATTGGCTTCCAATAAAGAAATGACCTTAACTAGCTCCATAAAAAGTTATCCAGATGCGTTAAATCGCACGAACGAGGGACCAGTTACAGAACAACTTCCTGAAATTGTTCTCGCTCCAAATACAGCCATTTGGCTTATAGACGTAGCCTTTTATTCACTAATCACTAAACACAATTTTTTGATAAAAGTGCCCGCGAACAGGTTTATTTTTTCAAAGGAAATTTCCATAATTTGGAAGCGTCGTTGTAGAATCAAACAATTCATAATGACTTGCCAAATCTTACTGAACAAAAATGTCTACACAGTTTGATATTCTCAGCTCTCAAAGCATAGTTGCGGATAACAAAATTAAAAAATAATTTTGGGTTTAAGTACAATAAGATTTGAAAAAGTACAATTTTTTACTGAATTAAGTACAATTTTGGGAATATCATTTATCATCCCTGGTCTCGGCGCCAGCTATAGCTAATTCGCCTTGTTTTTTAATTTAGATTTTTTTTAGTGAAATTGATCAAAAATCTGTATTTTGTTAAGACATTAAACAAAAACATATTAGATTTGGCAAAAGTGCAGTTTACAGGGTGTACGAAAAAACTTAAAAAAAAATTTGAACCCCCTCTGGAATTAAAAATAAAAAAAACAGGGCTGAAGTGCACTTTACGGGGCGTACGAAAATAAATATGCCACCCGATTCAGAATAAAAAAAGAAAAAACCATAATTAAAATTTAAGGGGGCTGAGGTCCGTGGGGCCTCCTGGACGCAAAAAACTGCCCCGCCCACTTAGTGATATGTATGGGTACTCAAATTAAAGGTAATTTGCACACAATTGCAAATATGTATTTTGTATTCGCATATTTTCCTCTCTAGGTTAATTTAAGTATCTTTTAGGTGCAGAAAAGCTTTAGTTAGCGAAGCCGGTGTTTGTTATACCATAGAAGAGAAAATCCTAGCGCGCGGCCGTAGGCCGGCTATTCAGAGAAGCTTTAGTTAGCGAAGCCGGTATTTGTTATACCATAGAGGAGAAAATTCTTGCGCACAGCCGAAGGCCGGCTATGCAGAGAACCTTTAGTTAGCGAAGCCGGTCTTTGTTATAGAGCAGAAAATCCTTGCGCCTGGCCAAGGGCCGGCAACGCAGAAAAGAATTCTTTAGCACATCGGAAATAGGCTATTAGTTACAAAAAAAAATTAAATATTTTTTTTTTAAATCGGGCCTAAAACATTAAGGGCCAGTATTACAACTTGCCAATAGTTAAAAGTCGGATTTTGTCGGACCGATAAATAGCTTTGCATTATAAAACCATCGTTTTTAACTATTGGCAAGTTGTAATAATGGCCCTAAAAAATACAAAATATTTACAATCATGAGCAAACTACCTTTAAAGGTAATTGTACAAGAAAAACGAAAATAATAAAATTTAGTTTGGGCGGGACTTTTGGGGCCCTCTGGGTAAAAAAAGTGCCCCCATCCACTTACATACATATATCTATGTGTAGGTACTCAAATTATAGGTAATTTGCTCACGATTGTAAATATTTTGTGCAAGGCCCATCTATCAATGGGTTCAATGGGCCTTGATTTTGCGTTTTTTAATGTTTTATGCTAGTATTTTTTTTTAATTTTTTTTTGTTTTTTGTAAGTAATAGCCTGTTTCCGATGTGCTAAAGAATTATTCTCTGCGTTGCCGGATTTTGGCCGGGCGCAAGGATTTTCTCCTCTATAGCATAACAAATACCGGCTTCGCTAACTAAAGCTTTTCTGCACCTAAAATATACTTACATATATTAACCTAGGGAGGTAAATAATGTTCGAATACACACATATCACTGAGTGTGCGGGGCAGTTTTTTTGTTCCAGAGGTCCCCACGGGCCTGGGCCCCCTTAAATTTAAATTTTGGGTTTTTTCTTTTTTTATACTAAATCGGATGGCATATTTTTTTTCGTACGCCCCGTAAACTGCACTTTAGCCAGTGTTAGTTATATCATAGAGAAGAAAATCCTTGCGCCCGACTTAAGTTAGCGAAGCCGGTGTTTGTTATACCATAGAAGAGAACAAAGTTGCGCCCAGCAAAAGGCCGGCTATGCAGAGAAGCTTTAGTTAGCGAAGCCGGTATTGTTATACCATAGAGGAGAAAATCCTTGCTTTAGTTAGCGAAGCCGGTCTTTGTTATACCATAGAAAAGAACATAGTTGCGCCCAGCCAAAGGCCGGCTATGCAGAGAAGCTTTAGTTAGTGAAGCCGGTATTGTTATAACATATGTATATTAGAAAATCCTTGCGCCCAAAAGTGTTTTTGTTATATTTTTAATATATAGACCCAGAGAAAGAACAACATAACAATTTTTAAATATATTAGAATTCTATTAAAAGAAAAAAAATTAAATGGGAAATAAGATAATGTATGGCTTTATATCCTAGGCTTTTACACGGCGTCACTTTTTGTATATGGAGCTGCGTCGGTAAACTAGTTTAAGCCTATTTCTTGATATACAAAATTAATTTAAAAATACTTAACCCGTTGATAAAATACAAGAGTTTTTAGTAAGCATGTGTATTAATATGCAGAGAAGTTTTAGCTAGCGCATCCGGTGTTGTTTTACCACAGGAGAAAATGCTTCTGTCAGGCCAAAGACCGACTATGTAGAGAAGCTTTAGTTAAAGAAGCCGGTATATGTTATACCATAGAGAAATCCCTTTCGTTCGTCCGGCGGCCGTCTATCTAGGAAGCTTAAGTTAACGAAGCGTGTGTTCGTTATATACGCGCATGTTCTACAAATCGAAATGAAGTGGGATTAAAATCGAACAAATTTTGAAAACGAGCCTGTAAAGAAAGTTTATAAAAATATTCCTTTTTAAATACATCATACTTTGAGTACCAAATTTTTTTACAAAAACAACTCTGAGAAACAGGAAAACCGGCAGTAATTTTGTACATAATTGACATCAAAATCTCGTTCGATTTTAAATCCACTTTAATTCGAATTTCAGAACATGCCCGATGATATATTTTTTACAGTTTTTATCATGTATGTAAATTAAAAAAAAACTTGGAAACTAAACAATTAATACATTTTAACTAAAGATTGTATATTCATAAAGACATGGATCCAAAAGCTTTCAAATGATAATGAAAACATTTATAGAAATTGTATGTAGTTTTCCACTTCTATACCTATTTTTTTGTTAAAATGTTAGGGGTATTCACGTCACAAGTTGCACCCATGCAAAAAGGCAAAAGTGCAAACACAAAACAACAACCACAAAGAAATTTATTTACTCACAACTAATTGTCTGTATGGTTGTTGTTATATTTTTGCACTTTCGCAAGGGTGTAACTTGTAACGTGAATACCCTTATTTTAATAAACAACATACTCTTGAACAGCCGACATTCCACTATCTATGTGAGATGCAAGGGGTTTCAATATGTATACCAAATTTACCAAAAAGAGAAAAGTTTAAATTTTTTCTTTGTTTATATATTTTAATTTATATACATAAAAGGTAGTTTTTCCTTTCCCCATTTTTACAATTACATATGAAAAATGGGAAAAAACTCCCGGGAAATTTTTAATCTTAACAAGTTTTACGAAAAGAAGAATGTACCAAAGAGTACCAGCTTTTCCTCATTTTACGCCCCGAGAAAGTACACTGTATGTTAATGTTGTCTAGAATCTGTATATAACTATATGAAATTTATTGAAAAGATAAGTTCCAATTTTACCCTTAAAAAGTACAAATTTTATCCTTAAAAAGTACCCCATATTTTAACCCATATGGAATCCACATAACAAGTTTATAGAAGAGAAAAAGTGCCTTTGTACTAATTCCCCCACCCCTTTTCGCATAAAAAGTACCCTATATTTGAATCTGGGCCATATGCTATCATATTAAGGCGATTACGGAGCCAGAAGAGGCAGAATCTGCTTCCTTACAGCTTAACACTGTCGATATGCTTAATTTGGAAATTTTTACAGGTAAATCGTAAATTTAATTTTTTTTTAATATTTGGAAACGTTGCAAGTTTTCTTTAACAAAGTAAGTAAACAGACCTATTATAATTAATTTGCAGTGTGAAATTTTAATTGGAATGCTCTGTTAACACAATAAAAATGGAAAAACAACGTAGTACAAATGATTCTCGATCGAAGAAAGTATCCAAAAGTGAAACAAACTTATTAAATTTTTCCTTTTGTGATTACAAGTCATCGTTTGAGCCATTACTTGTGAGTCGTGATCAACGCTGGACTGTTATTGATGATAGAATAGACTTTTGGAAATTTGTCAACAAGTATGAAACTATGCTCAAAAATTCGGGTCATCCAATTTTGGTAAATGATTTAAAAGACAATGAATATACCGAAAAGGATCCGAGTCATAAATTAAAGTGCATTTTTTTGAATTTAAGTGAGAAAGCCAAAATAAGTAAAGACAAGTTAGATCACAAGCATTTGTTGGGTGACGTTAATATTACAACTTCTAGAATAACACAATTTCAGGAAATAATTGTTATATACTTGGATTTCAAACAAAAAGAAAGATTTTCTAAAATAAAAAAATTGAGAAAAAGTCAAAAATTATTGCCAATATGGAAATTTAGAGATTCTTTGCGAAATGCGCTAAAAGAGACACGAGTTTTAATAATTGCCGGTGATACTGGATGCGGTAAATCGACCCAAGTACCGCAGTATTTATATCAATGTGGTTATAAAAGTATTGGTAAGTTTGCACTTTATACAATGGAACAAAGGTTTTTATACAAACGTATTTCCTTACAGCTTGCACACAGCCGAGACGTTTAGCTTGTGTCTCATTATCAAAACGAGTTGCTCATGAAATGTTGGAGGATTATGGTTCTAAAGTTGGATTTCAAATTCGATTTGAAAAGAATAAAACAATGCACACAAACATTCTTTTTATTACGGAAGGACTTCTCCTGAGACAGGTAGACTATCAATTTTAAAATAAACTTTTAAAATAGCAGCGTAGGTTTACAGCCTTGTTAATTTCATATTATATTTATGGTCTCTTCATCGATTTCGATTGAAGACTTATTTTGCGTCATTACATGTAAAACAAAAATATGTAAAAAAACAATATTTTATAATTTGTTTTTGTTTTAAATGTACGTTAAGCAAACGATGTTTTCGTTCAAAAATAGATGGACAAAAAGTTAAGTAGTCAGAATTTCGACTTCCAACTAAAATTTAAGTTCTCGATAAATACCAGTTGCATGAATGTTTACACAGTTTAAGTTACAGGTACTAATCGAATTTTTGACTTTTTTCCAAAATTAAAAGTCCAAAAATCATAACTTCTCTCTTTATGAAGCGATTTTCAGAATTCTTCTTTTTTTTATAAAGTTGTACTTGCTTGCTTCATTTAATTGCTTATTACAATTTTTTATTATTAAAAATCATGAAAAATCCAAAACAAAAAAAGTCAACAATGTCTTATTACTTTCACGTAAATTCACACAACCTATGAACAGAGTGAGACAAAGATCATAAAAATCGATGAACGCGTTTCGGTTTTATTCACAATTAAGTGAAGGGACCTCATTTTAAGTAAAATTGTCCGTAAATAGAACACAGCAAACACACACACATTAAAAAAGTTCTTTTTTTTAATGGAAATCGCGATTTTTATGAATTTAATTGTCTCAGTAAATTGTGATTAAATTTTAAAGTTATGCACCGATTACAATAAAATGAAGCTTTTTTATTTGAAATATGTTAAGCTAACTGTTTTTATACCAAAACTGAGATTTTTTACCGAAATTTAAGTTTTTATAAATTTTTTATCTTACTTTTATTTATTTATTTATTCATTTTCAATAGCCTAGCCTTTTGGCCTTAGTCGGTTACAAACTTCAACTAAAAAAAAAAACAATCTATAAGAAAAATATTATATATATTAATAACAATAACAGCCTGTTCATCGATATCGAAAAATTAACGTTTGCCTAGAAAATTATATTTAAAACAAAAACAAAACTCAAAAATTTGTTTTTGTTTTAAATTTTCTATGCGAACGTTAACGTTCGAAGATAAATTACCATATGCAATTCTTTTCATTTTTCTAATAATAGTTTTGGCTCGATTTCTACACCGACAATAATTCTTCCATTTTGTCGGCCTTCTGTCATGTAAATAAGTATCATAAGCAAGATCCTTAAGTGATAAATAATAGTGAATTTCCGGAGCTTTAAACCAGCTGTCATTAACATTGTTCACTTTTCTGTTTTTTAAAGGTACAACAGAATGCAAAAATTGCAAATTATTATTAAATATATCTAACTGCTCATCTACACTCTCCGCATTATAGATATGTATAACTAAAATCACATTCTAATAACGCAGCTTCCATACCATTCCTATCACCTTTCCTATTGGACTTGGGACTTGATTTTATGTATAGATTTTGATTGATATAAAATAATGATTCCAACCATTTAAAAATCTAGAAAACTCAAACCAGTATGACTCCGGATTTTAGCAAACGACAATAATTTATATTCATACATATGTAAGAGAAATTTACTTAAAATAGCTTGCTTTTCTTCCATTAATTTAGCTGGCAACTGAAACTAATCTGGATCAATACGATGTTTTAATACTTGATGAAATACATGAACGTAATTTGTTTGGAGACTTTCTTTTGGGTGTTACTAAATGCCTTTTGCGAGCCAAACCTGCTTTAAAATTAATTCTAATGTCAGGCACAATTAACATTGAGTTGTTTAATAACTATTTTCAAGAAGAGGGAGCACAACTTTTACAAGTTCCAGGACGTCTTTATCCTATCAAAACAATTTATATGCCACCACCTGCTTTGGAATTGCAAAACAAGGGATCACGTTCTCAACGATCATCAGGTCGGTTAGACCCTGCGCCATTTGTTCAAGTACTTAATTTAATTGATCAAAAATATTCTCGTACGTAAACTGCATAGAACTTTTTTTAAATCAATAATAACATGTTATTATATGTATATGACACCTTTAGCTCAGGAACGGGGCGATGTTTTAATATTTGTTAGTGGAGTTAATGAAATCACTATGGTTTGTGACGCAGCCAAAGAATATGCCGAACAACAACCTCACTGGATCATATTACCTCTACACAGTGGCCTGTCTTTAGCTAATCAAGATAAAGTAAATATATAACTTATTTCTGTCAGGATCGCTTTATTATTATTTTGTCTTTTATAGGTATTTGATTATGCTCCAGAAACAATGCGTAAATGTATTGTGTCAACAAACATTGCTGAAACATCATTAACTGTAGACGGTATACGTTTTGTTATTGATTCTGGTAAAGTTAAAGAAATGTCATACGATGCTTCTTGTAAAGGACAAAGGCTCAAAGAATTTTGGGTATCAAAATCATCCGCGGAGCAGCGTAAAGGTCGCGCTGGTCGTACAGGACCAGGGGTACTTTATTATTTTTCTTGTACCAATGTTTCTAACTAATATTTTCCCTTTTAATTTAGACATGCTTTCGTTTATTTTCGGAAAAACAATATGCTTCATTTGAGGCGTACCCCACTCCAGAAATATTTCGTGTACCACTTGATACTATACTCCTACAAATGATATCAATGGGCTTGCCAAATGTTCGACAGTTTCCCTTTATAGAAGCTCCAGAAGAAGAAAATATTGAGCGAACTATACTGGGCTTAAAACAACATGTAAATTATTTTTGTTAACATAATTGCTTCAATATCTAAACCTACAACTCCGATCGTCCGCAGATCGTTACGTCGCACACTGGGAAATAAGTCATATCTAGCGGCGGAACAATCATATTTTCTAAACTAATAATCTCATCAGCAATTAATGTATGAATGAATTATAGGCAAGAATGTAGGCTATAAGCTCATCAGTCAGATATATTTAATACAGTGGGCGCTATATAGTGTTTATATAAGACCAATTTTACCGATAAAATACTTTATTCTGCGAAAAACTTATCTTCCAAACGGAACAAATCTTAGGAATTTTTAAATATATTTTGTGTATAAAGAAGGATCGATATAAAAGCTTTAAAATGTTACCAGTATTATATTTTCTTTTTATTTTTCAATTTTCTATCACCCTCACTTGTTTTTTTTTTGGAGCTGCGTCGGTAAAATAGATTTAAGCCTTCCCAACTAATAGTCAAAAAATGTAGGGATGAATTATAGGAATTTATGTAGGATATCAGCTCGTTAAAAATTAGGCAGATATTTTTAACATAGTAGGTAGATAATATTTGTTGTAAGATAAATAACTCTTTCGTCGATAAAATTTTAATCAGTTTTAATATTAATTTATCTTTTAATTGTTAATGCAAAATATGTGCAAGCTTTAAAAAGTACTTTACATTGAGTATTATTCTAAAATTAGTTTTAAATGAAACACAAATTAGCAATTTAAATGTACAATTTATTTACATATTTAAACAAGTTTAATACTGAAATTGATTTTTTTAACGTGGCCAGTTTAATCACTTTCTCATCCTGAATCTTCTTGGATGTGAAACTATAATTTCTGAAGTCTTTACTCCATTCCATTGCTTTCTCTGGAAACATTAGAATATGCAAAGATGCAGATTTGATTATTTAAGCACCATGAATTAATATTTTATGTAAGGTGGAAAACATGTTGACCCAATGATATGAATTGAAATATATGTAGCTGAGCGTTTTAAATTCTCCGCAGATAATTTTTGGAACAGCATTGCTCTATAATGTCTATATACACAAAAATTTCAGGTATACTCGGGTATTGTTTTTTTGTTTTCTTTATAAAGATTTAGAGAAGTTCTCAAAACGAGATTTTGTTGATATTTATACTTCTAAACCTTAATAAAGAATTGTAGTAAAAGTAGTAAGAATTTCGAGTAAACGAACACAGCTTTAACATCAAAATATGTTCTTTTGATTTAAAGTTGCTTAAATCTTTAAAATTCGATAAAAAAATTAAAAAAAAAAAAGAAATTTTCCGCAATATACAAATATGAGATTATTTAAACAAAAATTATTGTTAAACACAATTTTAATAATATTTTCACACTATTTGATAAAAATAAAAATTTAAGTTTCTTTTAGCAAATAAACAAAATTTTTCCATTTTGATAGCATTTTCGTATTTACATATTAATCTAATTCCTATTCTGCCGCTGCCTGACAATTCCATTCCAACACAAAACCAATTCACTTTCAATCAATTCAATTCAAATTTCAATAAATTCAATTCAAATGAGTTGGAAATTAATTGCCAATTCGTTTTTCTAATTAATTTGTATTAATTCGAAATCAATTAAATTTAAATGAATTTGTAAAATGAATTGCAATTCAGTTTCACTAATTCATTTGAATTGGAAACGAATTGCAACTCATTCTACAAATTAATTTGAATTGGAAAACGAATTGAAATTAATGTCTGCCTAATTCGTTTGAATTGATTCAAATTTCATTCAATTTATTTTTTTGTGTGCAAATAATTAATTACAAATTTGCTAATTCAGTGCATGAATGATTCGCGAATTAACTCAATAATTAATGATTCATTTACAGCTCTGTTTGTAAGAACATAATTGTATAATGTAATTTTGAAACTGTTAAATGATGTTTGAATTAGCAAACGTTTTGCAAAAGCAAACATTTTTTAATAAAACTAGTGGATACATGTAGGACGTTTAATATTTAATAGGTGTGAACATAGCCACAGATTACTAAACAGATATGACACAAGACGGAAGATTTTGCGTTTTTTTTGTCTCTTTTTTTCTTTCTAAGAAAGCTGCCCTTTTGCATTTCTCTTTGCATCATCTTTTATGCCGCAATACAATTAACACAAATTTATAAAGTTGAGATGTATTTGCAAAACTGTTGTTAAAATTAACTTTTAAGTTTACCACAACACGAGTAAATAATATTTAAGTAAGTGCTGGTTCACACACGTCAAGTTTAACTCGTCAAGTCTTGAGCTTTTAGGAGAGAATGCCATTTCTTTTCCCATCTCTCCTAAAAACTCAAGACTGGACGAGTCAAACTTGACGTGTGTGAACCGGCACTAAGTAAATAACATTATAAAACAAAACAATATTACGAAATAAATTTTTTCTGCACAAAACAAACGTTTGTTGAACTAATGCATTTGTTTAACGTGGTTTGTGTTTTGTTATTTTTGTTTTGATCACGCCATTTGTGCTGATTGTTGCGGCCTGTCTTTTTCTTCGAAAGCTGCCTTCGCAACTGATTTGGGCCCTTTTCACACGTCACTTTTTACAGTTCTGTTAGTATTCTGTGGCATAGCAAAAGTAAGAGAAACTTTTATTTTCAAATACACTAATTTGTTTAAATTTAAATTTTTTTTAATATGTATTTTTTTGCCGCTAGATTTGCTTTTTCTCTATATTTGTCGGTTTGTTTTGTAAAAAAATTATGCAACAAAATTTTTATTTAAGTTGGCCTGTAGAGTGATAAATACATATTTAATTAATTATTTACTTTTTATTACCAGAATGCTTTAACGTCAGATGAAAAAATAACGGCATTAGGCAAATCTCTTTCAAATTTACCGGTAGAAATCTCAATTGGAAAAATGCTATTAATGGGCTGCGTTTTTCCAGACGTTGAAAAGATTTTAACTCTGGCTGCAGTCATGAGTGTTCAAAATCCATTTACAAATCGGGCTTATACTGATCCCAAGTGTGAGGTAAAAAAGTTTTAAATACTTATAAAAAAAATATAACATTTTTTTTTCTTAAATAGCAAGCTCGTATCTCGTTAGAGTCGGATCAAGGAGACGTTTTTACTTTAATGCGAGCGTATCATGAGTGGTTACAAATTAAATGGGAACGAGAAAATTCCCGCAAATGGTGTCATAAACTAGGTATTGAAGAACAAAGGTATTTAGAAAATTATTCTCAAAAATTTTATAAAAAAATAAATAAGGGGTAACAAATTTAACAAGAAATTGCAAATACTAAAATTAAAAATATAAATACGAGCGTGGGTCAAAAAGTCTGTGTCTTTTGAATATCCCGCCTCTTATTCGAAAAGAGGCAGTAAAACTCTTTTCAACAGGCATCTGTCTGTTAACTCTTGTCCAGAGCTGTCGTTTTGGTTGTTTCTAACCAAAATTGGTATTGTTTATTCAATGTTGAGATAGGAATATTTTTTCATTTTGTTTACTTTTTTCTACCCTTATGTCAACCCTAAAGTTGTATATAGTTTACTTTATTGAAATATTTCAAAATCTATTGTTATAGTCGAATTCTAAAAAAATTCAAGGAGCCGAATTTTGGAAATATTTTTTTTTACAAAAATTAAAAAAATCAATATTTAATTAAAAACTCGAATTTTTAACATAACGTTTTTTAAATAATTGCCAAAATTTTAATTATTGTCAAAATCAAAGTGCTTAAATTAAAAAAGGCAAGTTTTCGCAAAATTTAAAAAAAACAAAAATTAACAAAGAAAACCTGTTAGATAATAAAATTTATTTATTTATTTATTTAATATAAGTAATATACAAAAGCCTATCAAGGCCAATAAAAATATATTACAAAATCAAAATCCTGAGTATTACACGGTGCTACAGTGTAAAAAAACTTGGAAAACGACCTAGCGTGGGTTATTGGTCTTGTTGAGTACATTAAAAATTGTGTCAAAAAATTTCAGAAACACCCTCAAATTCAGAAGTTATTTTAAAAAAACCGTTTTCAGTGATGTTCGTCAACTTATCGACCTGTAACTGAGTCAGTTCTTGTCCGATTTTAATTTTTTTACCAGGTTTGGAAAGAAAACTGATTACGCTTTAAAACAACGTGCATTTTTATACATTTCTAAATTATAAGTATTGTTTTTGTTAAGAATATCTACAAAAAAAACGAAAATTATAAACTTTTTTGATTTTAGTAGCTTTTCATTGCTTATTTTAATATGAAAGCTTATAAAAATTTATATTAGCGTATGAAGAAAATTTAGTTCTTAACAAAACATGGTTTTAATTTTTCAAATCGGATAAAAATTGTATAAGTTATTCAGCTTTTCATTAACACCTATTTTTAGTATTTTCTCCCTCCGCGCAAAAAATATGAATGAGTGCTATATTCAGCTGTGCCGAATTTTTAATACCCTCCACCGACTGTTCGAATATTTCAGGAGGGATATCTATATGATGTCTATTTATTATTAATTTATCTTTATAAAAACAGACATCAGCATTAAAATTGGTTGGTTTGAGGTTTAGATCTATATTAAATTATTTAGCAATTTAAACTAGCTTGAGTAACAGTTTCAATTCAAATTTTGTTATGATAGCATTATTTTTTATCGGTTTTAGGCGTACTAAACTATTTTCCGGGAGTAGTGTTTATATGGGGCCTAGGGTAAATTATGGACGGATCTTCACGAAATTTTACAGCGTGATTTCCAGTCGAATAAAACAAATTTTTGCAAAATCTTATCTCATTCCGTGCCTTGTTCCACCATTTATGTTATTTTTTATAAGTAAGTAGTATATACACGTTAAGGCCATGTGCACCCCGACCCAAAGGATCTTTTGTGCAGCCTATATGTCTCACCAGGTCAAGTTTAGGCCGCGTATAAAGCCCATTACCTTACCCGGTGGAAGATCATAGATGTCGGTCGGGCCCATTGTATGCCCCCCGAAAAATTTCCGCCTAAAAGTCCCCAGGGCGGGACAGCAGCAGAGCAGATGTTCCGACGTTTCATCATCCAACCCGCAGAATCTGCACATTTTGGTAGGTGAATTACCCAACTTAAACTGGTGGTACCTGAGACCACAGTGCCCCGTGAATAGGCCAACGAGCAGTCGAAGTTCCGCTTTTTCAAGCATCAGAAATCTTCCTGCCCTGTACCGGGACAGAGTCACAAATCTTTTGGACTGTCTCAATCCAGAAGTGGACGTCCATGCGTGAAGGAATTCACGCTCGGACCATTTTTGTAGCGTCCCCCTGATGTGACCCACAGGGACGCCGAAGAAAGGCTCAGGACCTATAAATGGACGACGAGCGCCCCTGTTTGCCAAGCAATCAGCCCTTTCATTGCCCGCATGGCCCTCATGGCCGGGAACCCAACACAAATTCAAGTCATTGTGTTTCCCTAGCTCATTCAGAGACGCAAAACAGTCCAAGACCAACCTTGACTTTATCTCCAAAGAAGAAAGTGCCCTAAGAGCGGCCTGGCTATCTGACATTATATAAAGTCTCAAGCCCCTTGCTCTCCTCCTTAGACATTCCCCAGCACATTCAATGATGGCGTAGAGTTCCGCCTGAAATATAGACGGCCGTTTGCCCATTGGCAAGCCCCTTTGGAAACCCGGGCCCATGATGCCCGCACCAGTATCACCGTTTACCTGTTTCGAACCATCCGTGAACCAGACCTGGTCCGCGCATGCACTCCACCAGGATTGGTTCGCCCATTGGTCCCTGTCAGGTATAAGGACATTAAAATTCCTATCCAATGCCAAAGTAGGCAGCATATGATCACCCACCATAATGGATGGATCATCCCTAATGATTTCCAGGATCCGCATGTGACCCACCAGGTCCCCTGCTTTATATTCAGCAATGCGCGGCATCCTGCTAGCACCCCTGCAGGCTTCCTCCCTTATAGAAATGTGCAACGGAGGAATGTGCAGGATAGCTCCCAGAGCCAGAGTGGGACAGGTCCTCATGGCACCCGTGATCGAAATGCAGATCAGGCGGTAGACCTTATCAAGTATCACTCTAGCCTTGCCCTGTTCGGTCTTAGTCCACCACACCAGGGCGGCGTAGCACAATATTGGTCCAATAATAACAACAAAAGACCAGTGGACCATCCGGGGTTTCAGCCCCCATGTCTTTCCGAAGAGTCTTTGACAGGCATATATTGCCCTAGACGCCCTTCTAGTGACATGTACCAACTGAGCGTTCCAGTTGAGGGATTTGTCCAGAATGATCCCTAGGTATTTCACCTCATTAGAGAATCCGATAACCTCTCCGTTAAGGGTCGGTTCTTTCAGCCTCAGAATTCTCCGTCTGGTGAATGGTATCAGGGTAGTCTTTGCGGGATTAATGTTAAGTCCCCTCTCCCTGCACCAGCTAAGTGTCAAGTCCAGGGCCCGCTGCATGGCCCCTGAAATCGTCGCATCATCAAAACCGGTCACAGATATAACCAGATCGTCAGCATATCCATAGGTTCGCAAGCCCAGGTTATTAAGTTTTTCCAATAGCTCATCGATAACCAAGGTCCACAATAGAGGCGATAAAACGCCACCCTGTGGGCAGCCCTTGGTTGCTTCAATGGTCATCGACGAACCACCCAGATCCAACTTAATCACCCTAGATGCTAGCATCTCCTTTATCCAATTCCTTATGAGAACTGGAATACCCTTCCTTGTTAGAGCAAAGTCAATTGCATCATAGGAAGTGTTGTCAAAGGCTCCCTGAATGTCGACGAACGCACACAGAGCTATTTGCCTTGCCCCCAGTGCCCTCTCAATCGTACCCACGACGTGATGGATTGCGGTCACCGTAGACCTGCCCGATTGATAGGCAAACTGAAAGCGATGTATCGGGTTATCCGATAGATATTCATCCCTTATAAATCTATCTATTAGTTTTTCCATGGTCTTCAGGAAAAACGAACTGAGGCTTATTGGTCTGTAGGACATGGGCAGATGTTCGGACTTGCCCCCAACCTTGGGTATAAAGACCACTTTAACCTCTCTCCATGGTTCTGGTACGTGGCACGCCAGTAAACTGGATCTGAAGATCCTAGTCATTTGGGAATTGATAGCACTCCCCCCCTGCTGAAGGCAGCATGGAAGGATACCATCCGGTCCCGGTGATTTGAATGGACTGAATTTGGATAAAGCCCATGCCACTCGTTTCACATCAAAGATTCTACCCGCCAACCTTATATTCCCTTTGGACGCAGAGGGCGACCATGTGGACACTCTTGGTGACAAGAAGGGTAGAGAATCTGGGAAGTGGGTCGCTAGTAGGAGCTCACAGGTCTCCTTTGGCGACTCAGTAAATGTACCATCTGGCCGCTTAAGTGTGCTAAGACCATTAGTGTGGTCCTGCGAAAGCGCCTTTTGCAGCCTGAGTGATTCAGGAAGACTGTCAATCCTGCCGCAATATTCACGCCAGGTTGACCTCTTGGACTTCCTGATTTCCCTATTATATCTAGTGAGCGCAGCCCTATATATGCTCCACGCACCAGTTTCCTTAGCTTTGTTGAATAAACGTCTGGCTTCAGCCCTCAGACTCTCCAGATGTTCATTCCACCATGGAACATCCCTTTTAGGCCTGCGGATCCGGAGCCGGCAGCTCCCTTCGAAGGCCTCCCGGATGTTCGTACAAAGTGTATTGGATTCAAAATCAATGTCCACTGGGCTTGTAATCAAATCCCCCGACATGTTCTCAGTAAGAGCCAAGTGATGGCGAAAAATGTCCCAGTTCGCGTTTCTAGGGTTGCGATACGTTTGAACAAACGTCGAAGAGCATTCGATGTCGAACAACAGATACTGATGATCCGACAACGAAATGTCACTCGAAACGTGCCAGTTTTTAATGGCATATGAAAAATTGCTACTAGTAAGTGTGAGATTCAAGACCTCCTGTCTAATAACGTTCCTAAAAGTGGGCTCATCGCCCCTATTTGCTACAAATATATTGTTTACACAAATATACTCAAGTAAACACTCACCCCGTTTGTTGATATCGGTGCTACCCCATACAGTGTGGTGGGCGTTTGCATCACAGCCTATAATCCACCCAAGGCCGCGCATTTGGCAATATGATACCAGCTCAGTGACCTCGGGAGTAGGAGCACTATCAGCATCTCCTGGCAAGTAGGCAGAGGCGATAACGACCTCATGTTCGCCCGCAATGGATGGGATCTTCGCCCTGATCGCCACCAGATCCCCGTGCAGAAATTCTGAAATAGGTAAATAGATTAAATCCTTCCTGACTAGGAGAGCCGCTCTCGGCCTCGAAGCTGCAGAGTTATAAATAATCTTACCTTGATCGTTTTGGAGCCCCTGAATAGCCCCAGAGTTAACCCATGGTTCCTGGATGAAGCAGATATCCAGGTGGTTTTTGGTGAACCTACGACATAGCAAATACGACGCTGCCTTGGCGTGGTGTAGGTTCACCTGAAGGCACTTCAGATGCCTGGTACCCTTATTTAAACTACTGGCGATTGGGTACACTACTTCCTCCTGTTTCTACCCGCCATCTTCCTGCCGCGGTTAGTGCCTAATAATGCCGCTTCCTCAGCGGTTGCACCGTGGCCCTTTCGCGGTATGCTATACGAGGTCGTGTTAGTGCTCGTGGAGGTTTTTCTCCTGATGTTCGGAGCATGCCCCCTAGAGCCCGATGGGACCTCGCCAGCTCCGTTGTTGTCATTTACTGACGTACGTGCCGGGCGATCCTTACCCGTTGGGCCCGATTTGACCCCTCCAGTATTGGCAGGATTCCCAGCCGAGGCAGAGGTGGACGGTTTGACCGAACTCTCCCCTGAACTGCTAGCTTTAACCGTGGCGGCCTTTATCCGGCCGGCTTTGTCACGTGGCTCAGTCCTCCTGGGTACGTCATGCACTGCCCCGTGTTGACGGTTGGTGGGCCTAATGTGGACTGTTCCGTACCCGTAGCCAATGTAATGATTTTTCCGCCTTATAATGGATGCCGAGTTTGGGTCAATTGCAAAGGTTAACTCAGCAATGCTACCTTTGCTGACCCGATTCAGCACTCTCCATAATTCGACGGAGAGATCGTCATTCTGTCCTTCCACAAGAGACAGAATCCTGCTGGTGGGTGTGTCGGGCTTCTCAGGGAAATATCCAATGAATATTTCAGCCCTTGGTACCTCTTCCTCAGATACGACCTTCAAAACTGCATCCTTCCAGGGTTTTATTAAGGGAACATGTTCCCTTACCCAATCGGCTGACTTTTCTCCCTTGCAGTTGAAAGTGAGCCAACCTGGTTTAAAACTGCAGCCTGAAAACTGTGGTTTTACGCTACCCTTTTTGAGCTCCACAATCTTGTCCAGGACCGCAGTTTGGATAAGCTTCAGCTTATCCTCTGTCCATACACTCGTCGGAAAGTCTGGTGGGATTACTCCCAACCTGATGACATCGACCATTTCACCGTATGTGGGCTGGACATTTTGGTTACCTGTCCCTGAGGCTTTTGTACTGGCACTATTGGCGGTAGTCGCGCCAGTCGCCATGCTGCCTGTAGCCCGTTTGGGAGGATTTGGTTTGTCCGGCGAGGAACCGTCCGAACGTACCCTCTTCCTGGGAATTTTCAGGTCACACAACTCATTGCGGACTTCCCTCATTGGTTTTTGGCATAGCTCTCGTGCCTTTTCAAGGCCCATACCCTCTTTCAGGTAGAGCTTTAGACGCCTACGTGCAGAACCAGGCAATTTGATCCTACCTTCCGCACCCTGGTTAGTTTCGGCTGAGGAGGATTGTTGCGTGTTTGGCACTGATTCCAGGAGCGCATCCTCTTCATCCGTTGGGATAGATATCTCAGTGGCGTTGGGACCAGCATCCCCCTGCACTAGGATATCATCCAAAGGTTCGCTCACGGATTTCTCCGCTTCGCGAGCGTTGGGATCCAAAGACCCTAATACAGGTGCATTTGTGTCCATAGGGACACTTTCGATATTATTTTTAGTTTCTAAATCCATTTGTTGTTTTCTTTAGAATGGGGGTTTTGGTAGTACACCATATGACAGAGCCCCATGCCATAGGTGGGCACAACTTACAACCGAGAAATTGCCAGTGTCCGGAGGCCACCGTTAAAAGACACACTCACGCAGTGCCATTCATCCCAGGGACACGTTTCGGATAACATCGGGGATTGCGGGTTTTTATCGAGCGTCCACTCTAGATCCGCCATGTTCAGCTTAAAGCAGAGACACCTCGGGCAGGATGTGATATTTGATCACGCATGGACGATCATTGGAACCTGAAGTTGGCTACCGCAGTCACAAACTGACCAGCTATATTACGCATTCAGATTCCCTACGGTACTCACCGCTTGTTTTTATAACAAAGTTATCATTTTTTTTAGGTGATGGTTCCACATTTTGATTCATAGCTCTGGTCCAACTGCACCGATTTTGCTGAATTTCAATCGCAAACTGCTTAGGATAACTGCAAGCAATTTGGCACCAAGTTTGTTCATTTCTTTTGAGTTGTTCGAAATTAAGCGTGTTTTCAACATACGAACAGACGGACAGACAGACAGACATATGTTTGCGGTTTATTCGCTGACAAAAAAACATCGCTTTGATCTGAAGAAAAATAAAGCCTTGGTAAATGCCTTCAATACAGTTTTTAACTGCTCATACAGTTCTAGCAAATGGTATAAACCCTAAAGTATTTGTACAAGCTGTTCCAGTATGCTTAAGAAAACTAAGTCCGAAAAGGTTATGAGCCAGCCATTACCATTACCTTTCCCAATGATTTGGCATCATCAAATATTCCATAAACCACAAGACTGTTATTTTTGCCAAACAACCATCACTGGTTATCAATATAAAAATCGTGATAGCGTTAAGTATGCTAATGTGCTAACTGTTACTAAGCCAGTATTAAGTGCAATTAAATGTAATGAAACTTTACATAAACAAAGTGATGATGAATCTGAAAACGAGGAATGTTGTATGGAATATTTACCAAAATCGGCTGAGCCACATTTTGTGACAAATGCATATTTTTGCGATCTTCTGCGTGATTTAAAACTTTAGTAACTTTTGCAAATAAAAGCCGATTTTAACAAATGATATCCCGTTTTTTTCTACACAAAATTATCTTTAAAATCCAGTGCAAACAAAGATAGGGTTTCATAGAAAAAAATTAAAATAACTCTTGTTGAATTTGAAAAATTATGAAAAAAATTAGAAACTTTTGATAAACACTCACATAATTTCTTGGAATATATTTTTTGTGAATACATTTCATAAAAGCTTACTTCTTTGCCTTTTCAAAACTGTTTAAAATTTTGAAATCGATCAAAAAATGTATGAGTTAGAGGTACTAAAGTGCTACGACCTACCCTAAAACAGTTTTTTTAAAATAACTCAAAATTTTGAGGGTGTTTCAAAATTTTTGAAAACGGTTTTTGTATGTCCTCACCTAGGCCTACAACCCCCACTAGGTCGGTTTTCAAGTTATGACAAAAAGTGTTTTTTTGTAGCAGTGTGTTATTAATGGATACAATAAATAATTCAAAATTCATTTATTCAAGTATATATGTACACCTTATTATAAAAATACAAATACAAATGGCTCTCCAGCCAAAGATTGAAGAAATTTATAAAAAATACTAATTTATGAATTAACAGGTCCCAAAGTAGTAGCCCAGATTAAAAAATAGATAAGTCAAGTAGATATACCATTACAGAACATTCTGTCTGAAATAAAGCCATACTAAACTCATTAAACATAAGATTAGGCAAAAAAGGGAAAACAATCAAAAGAGTTCTTAATCCTGAACAGAAAAGTGTACCATAATTTTTAATCGGAATGCGTTATTTGAATGAGAGAATATACGAAGGTCCACTGGTAAATAATTCCAACATCGAGCTACTCTGACTACAAACGACCGTTCAAAACAACTACAGCGAATTCGAGGTATAATAAGTTGTGGGTTCCTAGTTGAATGTGTGAAGAAAAACTTCGAACAAAGTTGAGAAGGTTGTCCAGTTTTCAAAACTCTAAAAAATAGTAGCAAGTTACGATAGGATATAAATCTTTTAAAAGTACAACCAAGAAAATTTTTGACATATTCAGAAATATGTGCTCGGCGTCGAACACCATACGTATACCGCACAATAGTATTCACAATACGATTTAATCTAGCAGAGAGACAGATACAACTTCGAGCCCATAAAAAATATGCGGCATTAATAGTCCATAAGCCAATTTATACTTTATGTGAAATGGTAAATAAATATTGTTCGAGTAAATTCTTCTCAAAATTGCAGAGACCCTACAACAAATAACGTCAACATGCTTATCAAAAATAAGACGATCGTCAATGTAAATACCTAAACATCGCATCCGGTCAACAAAGGCTAGTCTATTTCCACCAATAAAAATATTTAGGTCAACAAAAGTGATGACAAGTTACCCCAAAGAGGATCGCCTTAGTCTTAGAAGTATTGATAATTAAGAAGTTGCTAGACGCCCATCGTGAAAATCGTTGAAGGCTATAGTTGATATTGGATTCAAGAACATCAGTATTATCACGATCAGCACCAAAAAGTAGAAATACGTCATCAGCAAAAAGAAAAGAACAGCATATGAATCGTTCAGTGGATAAAGGGAATGAGTCCATTTTTGGCGTTTTTGAGATTTAGCGTGGATATACTTCCTTTTATGACTAACGATGTATGGTAAAAATTTTGTTTTCAAATTTCCACGGAAACCCCCTTTTAAAAACAAAACATTTTTTTGTACGAAACATAAAATTTTTATTTTCAGTGGAAAAAGGGAATAAGTCCACGCTTGCATTTATATTGCATTAATCACTTGTTAACTTTGCTTTTAATCGCTCTTATTTGTTTCGATTTCTTGCCTCTCTTTGAGCTTTCGCTATCTGCCAATTTTTTGTTTTCTTTAAATTGTTGTTGTACTTAGTTCATTGCTTCAAGAGAGCAGCAATCGGAAGCGTAACTGTAATCGAACTTTATGCTTTATTACATATGAATTCGACCTTTGATATCTGGTATGATATCGTTGTGGTTAGAAGAATTTCTAATTTAGTAAGTTCAGTGAGTGCAGATCGGTCGTAACCTTCGTCGTTAGTTACAACCTTCCTGCTAATGCCCGTAATTCCTACAAATAGATATCTAGCTGTGTAAAGATGTCTATGGTGGAACGAATTTTTCATAATTTTACCTACTAGTTAAACTGTAGTGTATTTTACGTCATCGATTTTTGACAGTTAATTCTAAAAATTAATACAAATACAAATGTTGCCCTTTTTAAAAGAAAAGTTAAAGGAAAAAACACGTAAGCAAAATTAACGTTGAAATTTCGAAACTAGTTTTACCGGATAGGTAAAGATAACTGATAGGTAAATATATCCCTCCCGTGTACCATACTTTCTATAAAATCTTGAAAACAGTATCAAGTCAGAAAGATTATTTTGAAGAAGACATATTATTTTGTTAAATTTGTTATACTTACGATTCATTTAAAAAGAGTAATTTTTTGTTTTAAAAAGAAGAAATGTTTTATTTTATTTTTTGTTTTAAAAAGATGAAATTTTTTACGTCATTTTTTTAATTTCATTTAAAATAAAACTGTGCGAATGCACTGAACTAAAAAACAAATTATCTGCAGCCTTTTTTTGCAAAATTATAAAAAATGTACTCTTTCCAAAATATATTAATTCAATTAAAGCACTGCGCGAGGTAAGCCAATATTTAGATGGATATTTTTTCTTTTTATTTTCGAACGAATGCTCAAAGTCAAAACATAATTAATTTTCATTTTTACGCTATCGATTTTAACAACAAAAAATTTGGTGGACTTATTCCCTTTTTCCACTGAAACTCTTATCAATAAAAATGTATTTGTATCATATTAACAGGTTTTGTGAACACATACACTTACATACTAACATTATATATTTACAAATTGTAAAAGAAGCCCTAATAATTAATTTTGCAATTTTAGTTTTGAGTTTTGTTGCAACAACTAGTTTTAAAGTCAACGTCAACTGTTCTGTCGTTTTTCTCCATTTCAAATTTTTGGACTCATTCCCTTTATCCACTGAACGACTCATATATTATCATCAATATATTCGGAAAGATCATTAACGTATAATATAAAAAGAAGTGGTCCTAAGACAGAGCCTTGAGGTACTCCTGAGTGAATATTTACCATTCACATCAACAAATTGACACCTCTCAGACAAATATGAGCAAATCATCTTACACGCAGACAATGAAAATCCAAAAAGATCTTTCAATTTGGACAACATAACATTATGATTAATCGAATTGAAGGCCTTAGTTAAATCCAATGCAACCAATGACGTCAATCGGTTCCTGTTTATATTTTCTCGAATAATATCAGTTAGACTCAACAGCAAAGAAGTGGTATTGTATCCACTACGGAAGGCATACTGCGAAGGAGAGACTTTCCCTTGAACAAAAGAGAGAATCTGGTGTTTCAGAATATGTTCAACCACCTTAGATAGGGCAGGGAGGATAGATATAGGCCTTAAGTCCTCCATACCACCAACAGTTCCAGACTTAGGGATAGAAACAACCCGCGCCACCTTCCATAAGGTAGGAAATGTGGAAGTAGTTAGTATAGAATTTAGACTTAGACTTAACTCTTTAAATACATAAATTAGGTTTTTAGCTATCAAT
The DNA here is from genome assembly GCA_949318255.1 of Pollenia labialis. NCBI lineage: Eukaryota > Metazoa > Arthropoda > Insecta > Diptera > Polleniidae > Pollenia > Pollenia labialis. Next base: position 40,238,992 of record OX439142.1, on the reverse strand, counting down.
ACCTCCCTAAAAAATTGGTGGAATTGGAGAAATAGGCGTAGCACTTTCCACACAAAGACATTATAAATTTATGTATATCTGGAGAACGAAAAGTACCAAAACGCCCAAATTAGGAAAAAACATCTAGCTAATCAATACACAAAATCACAATGAGGGCAGGATTGGAGAAGAAGGCGTGGCACAAAATAGATTATTTTTTTTTCTAAAGAACGATAAGTGGAAATTTTTCAAATTTGATACACAAGCTGGGTTATCTTTACACAACCTCTCTAAAAAAAGTAGGCGGGATTGGAGAAGTGGGCGTGATGTAAATTATTGTACAGTAAAAATTCGATAATCCGGATAATTGATTGCATACCCCAATCCGGATTAGCGAATGTATGTATTTATTAAAAATTATAATAATTCATAGCATGAAAACATAAATATTAATTTGTGCAGTTCAGTTAAAATAAAAAAAATACCCATTTACATACATATGTACATATTTAACAATAAATAATATTAATTTCAAAGTTTTTCTTGGGATTCAAAAATTAATTAACAAGGTTTCTTTCAAATGTGCTAAATTCCCATTTCATACTATTGAAACCTTGTTAATATTAATTTAGTTTGACAAAGTAATCTAATACGTTTGCTTGTAGCGAAATTGTTAAACTTCTTTCTAAGGCTTTTATCACGTAATTCATGAAGAATTAAGAGTTTTTCTACTCCTACATCATTTTCTTCGGCCCACTTTATTGAGACATCCAAACTTTGTACAGCATCCTTGGCTTTTACGACTTGTTAAAGGGGTAAATTTTCATCCTCTTCATCTTCTGAGGATATCTGATACCGTTGAGTTATTATCGTTAATCCATTCTTCTACTTCTTCGGTATTGAAATTTATTTGAAAAAAATTTTGAGCATGTCTGATAAAAATGTAATAGTATTTTCATTGTCATCTAGCCTTTCCTGCAAAACTGACAAAGGCATACCATCTTCAGAGTCCCTGTGATTTAAATAAAAATATAAATAAAAACGGCTGTTATTCAATCCGGACTTTAGATTTGCAATCAATCCGGATTATAGAATACGCAATGACTGTATTTTTCAAAGCATGCTGTGATTTGAATAAGAAAATAAATAAAAACGGGTTTTATTCAATCCGGACTTTAAAGTTGCAAATAATCCGGATTATAGAATACGCAATGAGCTGCAAAATTCTCTCCGGATTACCGAATATTCTGGATTAGTGGAGTCCGGATTATCGAATTTACACTGTATTTATATTTTAAGAACAACCTCTCAAGAAGTGGTGGTATTGGAGAAATTGGCGAGATTCTTTATATGTACCTGGAGAATGGTAGGAGAAAAATTGTCCAAGTTTCTGTTAGCAGAGAAATAAAATAAAAATTTCGTGTTGTTCGTTTATAGAATTGTGACAACAATTTATTTATAATTTAATATAAAATAAAAATACATATAACAACATTTTCAAAACTAAAATGTTTTCAATAACAAATTATAACAATTATTCAAACAACAAGTATATATATGAATGAATAATATGAAACAAACTCTTATATTCTCAACACTTCCACTTTTGTTTAATAACACACTGCTTCAAAAAAACACTTTTTGTCAGAACTTGAAAACCGACCTAGTGGGGGGTTGTAGGCCTAGGTGAGGACATACAAAAACCGTTTTCGAAAATTTTGAAACACCCTCAAAATTTTGAGTTATTTTCAAAAAACTGTTTTAGGGTAGGTCGTAGCACTTAAGTACCTCTAACTCACACATATTTTGATCGATTTCAAAATTTTAAACAGTTTTGGAAAGGCAAAGAATTAAGCTTTTATGAAATGTATTCATAAAAAATATATTCTAAGAAATTAGGTGAGTGTTTATCAAAAGTTTCTAATTTTTTTTATTTTTTTCCTAATTTTTCAAATTCAACAAGAGTTATTTTAATTTTTTTCTATGAAAACCTATCTTTGTTTGCACTGTATTTTAATGATAATTTTATGAAGAAAAAAACGAGATATCATTTGTTAAAATCGGCTCATATTTGCATATTCGCACAAGATCGCAAAAATATGCACTTGTCACAAGATGTGGCTCAGCCGATTTTGGTAAATATTCCATATCACATTCCTCATTTTCAGATTCATCATCACTTTGTTTATGTAAAGTTTCATTACATTTTATTGCACTTAATACTGGCTTAGTAACAGTTAACACATTATCATACTAAATGCTATCACGATTTTTATATTGATAACCAGTGATGTTTGTTTGGCAAAAATAACAGTCTTGTGGTTTATGGAATATTTTATGAAGCCAAATCATTGGGAAAGATAATGGCAATGGCTGGCTTATAAACTTTTCGGACTTAGTTTTCTTAAGCATACTGGAACAGCTTGTACAAATACTTTCGGGTTCATAACATTTGCTAGAACTGTATGAGCAGTTAAAAACTGTATTGAAGGCATTTACCAAGGCTTTATTTTTCTTCAGATTAAAGCGATGTTTTTTGTCAGCGAATGAACCGCAATCATAACAAAAATTATTACGCTTATCACACACTGCAGAAAAAATTAAACACAATTTAAAATTTGTTAAAGTATTACAAAAATTACAAACTTACTTATTTTAATAAAATTAAATATTAATATCACTTCACTTGTCACAAATTTTAAACTAGTTACCCTTTTTTTACTCTTATATAAAAACAATATCCTTCACCAAAAGTTAGTATTTAAACTTTGCCATTGTGTTGGTAATAAATTCGATTAGTTTATGTATTTATCCAAATATATATAATTAAAAATTGCATATAAAAACATTCTAAACTTTTTTAATGATTCAAAAAAATAGGGCATAATAAACCCTATTCATCTGTATTATCTTCCATTTCTTTTTTTTTTAATAAAGACAGATTAACAATAACTTATTAATATGTGGTTAACTTACATTTAAAACAAACAAAAAATTTTGAATTCGTGTTCTGTAAACCGCACATAAGTTAATACCAAAAACGTAACTGTAAAATTACAACAAACAAATTATTAAGTTGACAAATTTGCCTGTATAGTTAATTGTTTTTTTTATTCATATGTTTTGCGCGGGGGGAGAACATACTAAAAACAGGTGTTAATGAAAAGTTGAATAACTTATACAATTTTTATCCGATTTGAAAAATTAAAACCATGTTTTGTTAAGAACTAAATTTTCTTTATACGTTTATATAAATTTTTATAAGCTTTCATATTAAAATAAGCAATGAAAGGCTACTAAAATCAAAAAAGTTTATAATTTTCGTTTTTTTTAAGATATTCTTAACAAAAACAATTGTTATAACTTTCAAATGTATAAAAAAATGCACGTTATTTTAAAGCGTTATTTCCAAACCCGTTAAAAAAAATTAAAATCGGACAAGAACTGACTGAGTTACAGGTCGATAAGTTGACGAACGTCACTGAAAACGGTTTTTTTTAAATAACTTCTGAATTTGAGGGTGTTTCTGAAATTTTTTGACACAATTTGTTATGTACTCAACAAGACCAATAACCCACGCTAGGTCGTTTTCCAAGTTTTTTTACACTGTAGCACCGTGTAATTATTCACCCATTGGCATTATTAACATTCATTAACTTCTTTATATAAAAGGAAATCACGATGTGTAGTGCAAAATGTGCAAACGATGCAAATGCGTGCAAAAATACACACATTTGCACAACACAACAACAAAATGTACGTATTTGCAATTTGCTCGTTTGCACTAAAAAAAACCATGAGCAAAATCAGTAGTGCATATTGGATCAGTTGCAAACAATAACATTTGACATATTAAGCGCCATATTGGTTTTAAGAAAACTTATAAATTCAACTTTTCGTAGATTTAAAAATAAAATAGAGAATTAAATTTAAAAAGAAAAAATTATTTTTAATATGCTTGTGTATAATTGTAAACAAATGCAGATTCTTAAAAGTGTTGTGTTGCCAGAATACATTTATAGAAAAATAACACATGTGCACAAAAAATAAAAGTGGTATGCTCACGATGAATCATAATATGCACTGCACATTTACAAATTGCAAATTTGCACAAAGGCCATCCTGATTACCAGGAAAACCAGAAATATGCTCTAAAAACACGTGTTATGCGCGTTAAATATGCAGTAAAAACTTGAAAATATGCCCTAAAAAGTGTTATAAATATGCAGGAAAAAATTCAAAAAATGCTTAGTTGAAAACAAAATATTCAACAATAACAGTCCATTTAATAAAAACAATCCTAAAAATTTAATCGTTAAAGCCCAAACTCCATAGTATTTACAGATGAATTTTTGGAAACGATGGACAGTCAGTCACAAAAACAGGGTTATGTTAAGAGGTTAAAATTAAAATAAGAATTATTTGTGCCGAATATTATCTAGATATTATGATTCATATGAGATTTTTTGCCTTAAAGGAATTTTAGGGACGGTCCCTAAATTGTTTATTAATATTAAAATTTAAAAGGAAGTTAAAGCTTTTTACAGATGGGAGCTTTGGGCAAATGTGAACTGATTCAAAAATAATTTAATTTAATTATTACAATGAAAATGTATTTATCAAATTACCTACAAGATTGCAACATGTACTTTGCGCATGTCCATGCAATTAACATGGACAGGCAACCACCCAGACGGACGGATGGTTGTCGTAAGATGATTACTTTAAAAGTGGTTCTAAATCGATCGGTATACTAAAAGATTGGTCCACATTTCTACATGTTACACACCAAAAACGTATATAGTACATAAATGATTTTTCCTTAATTTTTGCTTATTCATTTATAAAATTTTAAAGTTTAAAATAACAATTTTTATTAATGACAGCCTGCTTTGTCTTACTATTTTCGAATAAAAATAAAATGTAGATGGCGAAATCGAAGAAACACCTTGGGTATTCATATAGATATTTTAAACAGAGAAGCCAAACTATCGCAAACAAATTTTTGTTTTATTTGCTGCGAAAGCTATTGTAGGCATCTTAAAAAATTTTAACATGCATCAAAATATGCGCTTAAAACTTAAAAAATGTTGCAAAAAGGATATCTTAACTAAATTATGCAAAAATATGCACTAACAAATCGATCCCAAAATTAATAAAAAGCTCTAAACGCAAGGAAAAACATTCAATTGAATATTTGCGTTACCGCCCTTATTGATGTGTCGGAAGATATACGTGAAAGTATTGATGATGGTGATATATGTTTTCTTGTTCTTTTAGATCACTCTAAAGCATTTGACACGGTCGACCACAATATTCTATGCACGAAACTATTAACAATGTTTAATTTTAACCAAAATTCACGTGCTTTGCCTGTGATTAAGGGTGTGCCTCAAGGCTCAATTCTGGGTCCACTTCTTTTTTCGATCTATATTAATTATCTAGTTTAACATCTATCATACTGCAGAATTCATTTGTATGCTGACGATGTGCAGATATATATAAATAGTAAAATTTATAAAATTACTACTTGCGTGGATAAATTGAATGCAGATCTGGCTAATGTACACACTTGGGCAACAGCTAATGGCTTATGCATTAATCCATCTAAATCGAAATGCCTAATTATAACCCGTAAGTCAGTAAACTTGATTACTGAACCAACCGTATCTATTAATAATCAACCAATTCAAGTTGTAAACTCAACCAAAAATTTGGGTATCATTTTTAATAATACTCTTTCTTGGTCTGATCATATTAATGCCGCAGCCGGAAAAATCTACTCCATGATACGTACACTTTGGACTACTCAATACCTTACCCCACTCAATATTCGAATTTTGCTTGCCAAAACCTATATTATACCTTCTTTGTTGTATGGATGTGAAGTGTTTGCCAACCTTGATTCTACTACTAAGAAAAAACTTTCCGTGACTTATAACTCCATAGATATGTTTTCAACTTAAGAAAATATGATCATATCTCAGCATTTGAGAAACGCCTTTTTGGGGTTAACATTATTGATATTTTGGAGATAAGAACTTTGTTACTTTTTCATAAAATTCTTTTCACATGTGAACCAAAATACTTATTTAACAGATTAGTCCCTACCAGGCGCGGATTCAGGGGGGGGGGGGGGGGAAATAAGGAAATTTCCCCCCCTAAATTCTAAAAATATGTTTGGTTTCTCTCGATAATACAAGAATTCCCAATAATAATATTTTTTATATGCACAACATTTTAGGAAATCCCAGCAAAGTTTTTTTTTGTTTTTTTTATTGAATCTAACGAAATTTTCAATAAGTATCCAAAACTTAATTCTAATAGTTATTAATTAGATATTTCCAATGAAACATCTAGTTTACTGTATTTAAATACTTATTATTCTACATTCAATCCCAGCAGGTGGCATCTATTTATATCCAAAGAATAAGGCCTGGAACAGAATAAAGAAGTTGTTGTAGTAGCTGAAACTGACGAATGCTTTGTAGCGCGACAAAGTTCAAAAATTTGAATCTTGTACTTCAACTGCAACGATTACTACAACTACGTATTCTGTTGACATTACTTTGAAACTTCCGTTTTTAACTTTTGCCAGCTGGCAGCGCTATTCGAAACGTTGTACTACAGCGACTATTCTGTTCCCCACTTAAACGTTTGACATGAAAATGCGTGCGGTTGAATTATTAATAAGCCTTAGTATATGCAATATTTATGTATGTATATATGTGTTATATGAATAAAAATTCTATTCGATAATTTTTGACGAAAACACAGATTTTTCGGGGAAAACCCAGATTTCCTTATCTTAAAGATATTTCAACATACAACAAAAAATTAATAGGAAAGTATTTATTGGCTTTGTTGTAAACGCATTTGAAGAGGCTTCAAAGGATATTGATAGTGACGTTGATGTGTAAATTGATGCGAAGGCACTATCATCAATGTTCTAAAAGCTTTGACAAAGTTTAGTCTTGACCTAGGAAATGGAACAGATGGGTGTCCTCTGATGTCATCAGAAAATGGAGCTGTTATAAAATACTGGACAAATGCAAAACAAACGCCTTGCTATTCTCATAAATCAAACAACTCAATTTTAAAAAGCAACAAAATGACATTAATACAATAAGTTGTAGCATTTGTTAAAGAAACTACAAATTTTTTTAAATATATTCATCCCAAGCGAAACACAGTTTTAGCAAAGTATTTGGAAGCCAAACTTTCTACATTATGCGAGACAAGATGGTTTACATTTTACACCTTGCAACAAGTGTACATCATATAGTAGAAGCTTTGGAAAAAATATCTGAGTGGAAAGGTAGAGATACTTCATCAAAAGCCTTATATTAAGGAACTCGCTTAGTATTTTTGAATTCATTTGAGGAATAGTATCATTTTACAAAAGCACGATATAGATCTTCAAAAAGGATCAAGCCTTATCAAAACTTAAATCATGTGCCTTGAAGAGAAAAGAAATAAAGCCGAAGAACTATTCAAAACGATTTTTGAAAAAGTGAAAGTTATCTGCGTTCAAATCGAGGTTCCAATCACATTCAAAATGTTGAAGATTACTACCGAGTTGTAGGTTACATTCCTCTTATTGAATTTATTTTAGAAGATCTCAAAACACGTTTCCCAATAGATCTCCTAAATGTATTGAACATACCTAAACTTCTACCTCAAAGTGTAATCAAGTCAAATACAGATACAAAACTTTTAAAATCACAACCAGCTGATGAGCTGATTATGTTTGATAAAAGAGATAGATAAACACCTACTAACATCTAAACTTGAGTCTGAACTGTTGCATTTGCAACAAACATGAAAAATATCTAAAAATCTATCAGATAACATTGTAGATGCTTTAATAAACTGTGATGAAGATATCTACCGAAATCTAAGAAAAATATTACAAATTTTCGTTTCAATGCTCGTCAGCAGAGCAAGTTTAAAATGGCACGAAAAATGGCTGGCAAAATGCACGAAAAAGTATAAAAAATGGCACAAAATGGCAAAAATAAACATGTTATTAAAGAATCTTTTTTTTTATTAAGTTTTTTTTGTAAGTACAATTGTATGTTTCTTCAAATTGTCAAAAAAAAAAAAAAATTCTGGGGGCAAAACGCAAGAATTTGGAAGTTGTTTTTAATACACTTTTAATGTAATTTTTGTTATAAAATTCTGTTTAATACAGAAATATTTTTAAAATATTTGTCACAAAATTTTTTTATCAGGGAAATGTTATTAATGAACGACGTTTAAAATTCTTGTGTTTTGAGTCTTCGATTTCTAGAACACCCCTGATAATTTCCTGTTATCACATAAAATAGTTCTATAAATGAAAAACACTCTTTCAACATCGTAAGATGTAACTGGAGCATATTTGAACACTAAAAGTACAGATGGAGAAAGAATGTCAATAAATTCATCCGTCTCACTTTCATTAAAACAAAATTGTGAGAAAATCGATTAAAACACTTCTTTAAAATTGAAATGACAAGCCATATAGATTTTTCAGGAGTATTGAATAATTTACCACACGTATTACGATCTAAAACGTTTTTTAAACTTTTCAACAAAATCTTTTTTACTGACATCTTGTATTATTTTCCTTAGCACTATCAATTAAGCCAAAGCTTTCATTCATAGAAATCCCTTTCGTTTGTAACTTCAAGGGGCTTGAGCAGATGCATTGAAAGTACTATTTACGTCCGATTTTTGCATTATTCAGTTAGCATTTCGAATAGATTCTGCCTTATATTCGCTAAGCTTATTTAAAATTTTTTTTCTATGATGCAAAAAGGTATTATTTAGCAAGCTGGACCAAAAATTGCTTTTTAAAAATATAATTGAAGAAATGGCAAAAATGGCATATGCCATAAAAAAATTGCCCTACTCGTCAGTAATGCTACGAGAGAGAGAGGTCATTCCTACCCGTCGTCTAAAAAAAACATGTCTCAGATCAACAATGACAGAAGAAAGACTGTACTATCTAAATTTGCCTCACGAGTAAATCACAAATTGCTTATTTAAAAAAATTAGTTTATATTGAACTGATCTTATATTTCATTTAATCTTATTGTTGAATTTTTTTAATAAATATACACATATTAATTTTAATAAGCTTTTAAAAACAAATTTTTTACTTTTTTGTATCAAAACAAATTTCCCCCCCCCTAAGGCTCGAGCTGGATCCGCGCCTGGTCCCTACTTGATCTAGAAGATATAATGATATGATACCAATCAGATATAGAACCCCTTTCTCTTAACATCATTTTTATATTTTTGCTATACGTCTTTGGAACGAGCTACCGCCAAATCTACAATTTATTAGTAACGCTTTGCAATTCAAAAAAGAAATTTTTAAACATTACAATTAACCATAATTGTTTTTGATTTGTTTTATAATTGTATAAAGTATGCTTGCCAATGATTTTTTTTTCATTTTTTTTTTATTTTTTTTTTCCTTATTATAACATTATTTTAAATTATATAATATTTTTTTTATTGTAATAATTATGCTAATTAACATTGTAATAATTCTGTGCGATAATAATAAGATTCTAAATCTTGTATTATGAATATTATTATATTTATGGTTTCCCTAGTGATTACCCTTATTATTAAATTGTTGCTTTAAGAGCGGTTTTGTTAAAATATCAGCTAACTGCTCAAAAGTGGGGACATACTGCAAGTAAATCATTTTGCTTTCATATATCACATGTATGAAATGAAACTTGACTTCAATATGCTTACTATTTTGTGAAATTGGGCATTGTTGACAAGCTTAATGGCACTTTGGTTATCCAAATGCATGATCGGAATTGAATTTTTTTCGCCCAATAAGTCCTTTAGCAATCTCTGTAACCAAATGAGTTCTTTAACACTTTCAGATGCTGCCATATACTCTGCTTCTGTAGTTGAAAGAGCTATAGTTTGTTGTTTTTTTTTGACGACCACGAAACTGGATTACCATATAACATAAACACATAACCACCAGTTGAATGCCTTGTTTTCTTACCTCCAGCATAATCTGAATCTGAATAACAATTTAAAATTTAATCATGAGTTTTAGTAAAAGCTTGATCAACGGTTCCTTTTAAATATTTCAGAACTTGTTTTAATCCGACAATGTGTTATTCATTATAAGAATCCATAAAACGACTTGCATACGGCACTGCAAAAGCAATATCAGATCTTGTTACTATAGACAGGTACATTAAGGACTCAACGGCTTCCCTTTATTAAAAATTTACTTGGTTCGATGATACACTTGATGTTTGAACGGACTTAACTGGGGTACTAACAGGTTTTGAATCTTGCATGTTAAACTCCTGTAGTACTTTCTTCCTATACGATGTTTGACAAATGAAAATTTTTGATTCTTCCTGTATTATTTCCATGCCAAAATAATAAAATGATTTAAATATTTTAACATCAAATTCACCTCTTAAACCGTTAATTAACTCTTCTGCTGTTCTCTTTGATTCCGACCATCATCAACATAAATCGCTAGTATTTTTTTCTTTGAGTTAAAATCTCCAATAAAAACACATAAATCTGCATCACTTATTTTAAAACTAAATTTCTTTTAAAAATCAGTAAATCTTTTATTCCAGCATCTGGATGCTTGCTTCAATCCGTAAATACTCTTATTTAGTTTACAAACTTTAGCACTACCATCGGAATATCCACGAGGTTGATTCATATATATATCCTAATCTAGATTTCCATATAAAAATGCTGTCTTTATATCAAACTGAGTTATAGTATCATTAAGAGCTGCACTCAAAGATAGTATTAATCTAATAGATGTAAATTTTGCAACCGGTAAAAGTCTCCTCATAATCTATTCCTTGTTTCTGAGTAAAACCGCGAATAACTAGTCTGGCTTTATATCTTTCTACATCTCCCTTCTGGGTTTTTCTAATTTTATACAGGGTTTAAAATGATATCGCCGTATTAGCAAAAGCATCCAAAATTTGCCTTTTTCCTAATTAAAAAAAATACAAATTAAAAAGCAGACAAGTTTCACTGCGAAAAAAGCCTACACTTTTCAAAAGCAGCAGCAAAATAAACACACTGTTTTTAAAAAGTACCTTTTTAATGGGCACCGGCTTTTTTAAAATAGCAAAAATTTCTTATATGATGAAACTTAAAAAGCAACGTCAATCACCTTTATGTTGTAGGAAAAAATATGTAGGAAAAAGAATGATGGGTTAGGTTAGGTTAAGAAGGGTAATGTGCCAAAGGGCACACTTCCACTCGAAGACCAATGCGGTCCATTGTGAATCCCTTCAATGAAAAACAGGTATAGAAAGAGAAAAGTAAAAAAAGATCTGGCCCATAGTACCCTAGACACCCTGCAATCCGTTCTGTTCTCCCAGGATCGGTTAACGTCATCACGGAATTTCTCCAGTATCACCCCCTAGTAGTAACATAGGGGGAAGCTTTTCCCCCTGTCCCTTACCACTAAATCCGGATTCGAACCCCTTCTCCCGAGTTCGTCCGCCACCTCATTTCCATCAACCATGCAGTGTCCAGGTACCCAACACAGCGTTACATTGAATGCCTCCATAGTTCCCTAAGAGCATTCCTACACCGAGCGACCAGGCACGATCGCACTGTATAATTTGTCAATGTCCTAAGCGTTGCCTGACTATCGACGTAAATTGATCCAGTATCACTTCCGTCGCCCTCCAGATCGCTAGGATCTCAACCTTTACACCGGCACCAATGCCGGTTTACATCTTGGATCCTTCCTTAAATACTGCCCACCCCTCAAACAGTCCATTGGACTCACGCCAAATTTTCCTATCCGGGAACTCCACTGGCGGTGTTAGGTACACCAAAGTGCAGGGTAATAGTCCTATGATCCGATATTCCCTCGAGAATAATACCCCGATCAAGCAGACCCACCTCGTACGAAATTCTCGTGTGATCATCCAGCCTATTTCTAACTAAGGAAGACTCGTAAAGGATAAGTAAGTTCCTAGCAGCCACACTCCTCACATAATGCTCAATAGGGGACAGATATATAGTAGGATGTCCAGCGCTGTCTGTGGAGTGTTTCTCCTTGCGCCTGTGATGCTAAGAGATGCACTCCTTTAAACCTTGCTGAGCATCTTCCCATATCTATCCACTCTCAACGCATCCCACCAAACAGTGCATCCATAGGTAAGTATAGGCCTAACCGATGTGTAAATCCAGTTTACCATATCAGGCCTCAGACCCCAGTTCTTACCTATGGAGTTCCTGCATGTGTAGTAGATATTGAGTCCCCTTCTTATCCTCTCCTGAATAGTGTCCTTCCAGACAGTTTGCAGTCCATAAAGTTACCCAAATACTTTGCACCGTCCGATAGAGGTAACTCGACGCCATCTAGCACTGGCCCCTAAATCCCTTTATCCTGTACCTTCTGGTAAATAGCGCCAGCTCAGTTTTCACAGGGTTAACACCCCCTATCCTTTGCCCATGCCGAGAGTTCGGCCAGTATCACCTGCATAATTTCCCCGATCGTGGACAGACATTTTCCCCTGACCTGCAGAACTATGTCGTCCGCATATTCAACAACTTTTCTGCGCATGGAATCAAAAGACCAGAGAATCCCGTTGACCGCAAGCAACCACAGTAGAGGCGATAAAACCCCCATTGTGGTGTCCCCCTGGTAATCCTCCTCCTTATCACATAATCCCCCAGGCTCGAGTTTATAATCCTACTGCTAAGCATGCAGACTATCCACTACTAGAAAGTCGTCAACTCCATCAACGAATCTCTAATCGCCTCCTATATCCAGAAAAGCGGCGAGAGTATATTCCTTATGCCTCAGACCGTGCTCAATACAACCCACCACCTCATATAACGCACTCTCAACAGATTAAGCCTTCAGAAAGGCATGTTGACGTTGCTAATAAGGCGGGTCTCAATACTACTCCTGAGATAGAAATCTATTAGACTCTCAAGAGTCTTCAACAAGAATGAAGACAGACTAATGTGACTAAAATCCCCCGGTTTCGAGTGGCCCGCTTTACCAGCGTTGGGTATAAAAATCACCCTTACCTCTCCATCCCCTATGCAGATCCTCATACTAAGGCACTTTTTAATTATATTCACCAGCAGAAATGTTGCATCGTCCGGGATGTTGCAAAGCATGGCCGGAAAAATGCCATCCAGACCCGGTGACTTATATGGGTCGAACGTATTAACCGCCGTCGCCAGCTTCCCCCTTGTGACCATTCCCTCGACGCAAGCGGAAGTATGATCTAATGTCATGGACATCACGTCCCACTGACCATGTTACATACCTCCTGTTTCAATGCATCCGGGAAAGTGCGTCTCTATAAGTAAGGTTAGGGTCTCAGAGCTAGACTCAGTCCATGAGTCGTCATTCCTTTGGATGTAACCCAGGACCTTGGATAAAATCCGTCGGAATCTTGACAACTCGTTGACATTATCGATGGATACACAAAATTGTCGCCATGATAGTCGATTTGCCCTTTTTAGATCCACCTTATACCTGTTGAAATTCACCCTGTGATTGTTCCAATCCTCTGGTGCTCTCGTAAGCTTGGCCCTATTAAACAGTCTCCTAACCGTAGACCTTTGAACTTGAAGTTCCCAAGAATTTGTTTTTGTTTTCTATACAATTAAATAATAAAACCACTTCAAAAATGTTGTGCATGCCTTGTAACATTTTATATCAAAACCAAAGACAAAAATTTATTTTTCTTAACCACCATGAATGAATAAATACCTATGTACATACATAAGTAAAAACCATGTTGCTTGCACACTGATCAGTATTTTATCGTTGTAATCTGCCAGATTTGTAATTTTGCAGAGCTAATAGCTGTGCTCAGACTGCTTTTAGCACACACTTCAGCTGCTTTTCATTTTATAGAATCGGCTTTTTGTTATTACCAGCCAGAGAAAAATTTTTGTTCTTTGATTTTTAGATTTTTTTTGGTTTGTCTTTTTTAACTAGCTCTTCTTTTAGGAAAAAGTAAAAAAGCAAATGGCGAAATAATCATTTTTAGCTTTTGCTTTTTAGGTAGTTATCTATTTTTGTCGCTAGCTGGTAAAAAAGCAATTGTGAAAAAATAAAAATATACAAAATAGGGATTTGCTTTTTTGCACGAACGAAAAACAGAACATTGGCTGTTGATAGAATTAAAAATTGCAATGGCAGTGGCAGTGGCAAAAGCAAAAATAAAAAGCATCTAGTTGATGGGTGCTTTTAAACACTGATTTTATATACCCATTTGTTTGATATTGCTCTTTTTCCTTGGGGTAAATCTACGAGATTCCATGTTTCACTACTTACACTGGCAAGCAAAACCGAGTACATGCTCAGCATATTTATATTTACTGCTTTATATCTTAGCTAAAAAAACTTCGTATTGAATGTAGTAATCACAGAACAAAAACAAAAAAATTGAATATAAACAAATAAGGCAACTCAATTAACTCAGTTTTGCACGATTCTTTAGTATTATTAAGACTTGTTATTTTTAGTTTGGTATCCACAATCCTTTATTTTTAATAACATTGTTTACACGCCTCGGCATGCTTTCCAACAAATTCTCTTTAAATTCGCTTTTAATAGTTTCCCATTCCACCTTTACATGGCTCCAAAGTTCTTCAATACTAGTAGGCGCTCGATTGTGTTCTGCAACTGACATTTCTATATGTTCAACAGCATCATTTTCTGCTTCCTCAAATTTATCATTTGAATCAACTGTAGGAACTAATGCAATTTCTTCTTCAACACGAGGAACATTATAACTCCTCTCAATGTCATGATTTATACAATTATCAGCTTCTGGCATTACTATATTCATCTCCTGTTCTTTAATTATAACATTTCGAGATATTTCTATTCGTTTTCCTTAGGTATCCAGACACGATAACCTCTACAATTTTCTTGATAATATACAAATACCCCTTTCTTAAATTTTGCATCTAGCTTTCTACGTTTTTCCGTCGGAATGTGGACACACTCTTCTGAGCCAAAAACACGTAACATAGATACATATATCGGATACTTTATTGAACCATAATTAAAAATAATTTTGTTCTTCTGAGGACTTCTACCAGTTCTATTCAAAGTAAAAATTACGTTATTTACTGACTCCCCACAGTAATTAAGACTAAGATCCTTACTATGTATCATAGATCTAGCTGCTTTTACTATAGTTCTCATAATTCGTTCGGCTCTACCATTATGTTCGGGTGTATATTTTTGGTGTGTTACTTTATATTTACGTAAGATATCACTTACTTCTTCCTTTTTTACGTATTCTAATCCGTTAACCGATCGTAATGTTTTTACTTTTATTCCAGTATCTGCCTCCATTTGATCTAAGTATTTTGAAATTACTATGGTAACATCAGATTTTGCTTTTATACAATAAACGTTACGATAATTTGCATCGGACCACACAGGTCCAACTTCTTTTGCTCGATTTGCACTTTCAGCAAACGGTATTCTTATTTGCTTACCCATTAAACATCCTTCACAAAAGAAATCAGTGCTGCAATATTTTACATTTTGATTTGCAAACATAGCTTTAACGTGCTTTTTGTCTTGATGGCACATTCTTCCGTGGCAATTTTGCAGGGAATTGATTTTAACATTTGCAGTACCACTGCCTTCTTCAACTTGTATTAAAAGTTTAAACAGCTTAGAATTCTCTCTTCGCTCTTTTATATACACTTGACCATTATGTTTGAAAACGCATTCACTGCCAATGGCTTCAAGAAAATAGCCCTTGTCCAATCATGCGTTAGTAAAAAAAAGATTCAGTTTGATATTTGGAACATAAAGAACATTTGACAGAAATTTTGAATTGGAGACCTTACCGTCATACGCCTTAATAAAAATATCACCTTTACCAACTGCAGGGATTGTGTCGCCATTACCAATTCTAATACTTTTCAAAGTTTCAAAATGTATATAGTTTCTAACCCAATCTTTCCTGTTAGGCATGTGGTCACTAGCACATGAGTCACCACACCAAGTCTTCTCTTCAGAATTACACGCAAATAAATGTTCACCAACAAATGCATCACCATTATCGTGGCGTTTTTTGTTAGGGCAATCGCGATTCTAATGTTCAAATTGTTTTTATATCGTTACTTTAATATAGAACATTAAAACATTAACCTCTGATATTTTTGTTGCCTTGATTTTTTGAACTTTTTATTGCCATGCTTTGCTACGAAGGCCTCTGATGTTAACGGTTTAGTACCAAATCTAGATTCTTCCATACACAACCTTGAGGTTAAATTTTTTAAAGTCCTTTCCTTTCTATCAGTTTTCGTTAATAGCATGCTATCTGTTTTCACCTAGGTCCTCTAACTGCTTAGCCAACTTTTGGAATTTAGAAATATGCACAGACATTAGCTCTGTTTCACATGCATAACGAAACAGTCCGAACTTGCACAAAGTTACCCAAAAGCGTTCCACATAACAAATTTTGTGCAATTAAGAGAGTAATTGAGGAATAATTTTTTTAATTTCCTGTAAAAATTTGCATGAACTTTTTCTTTGGGTAAGTTCGGACAGGAAAAAAACAGCCAGCTGTTTACATATGAAACTGATTATTCAGGAAATTAACAAGCAAAGGAAAAAGTTTAGTTTTAATTAAAAACATATGTATTTAAAACCAAAATGTAAGGTTTTTGTGAAAAAATTAAAGTTAAAAACATTATTACATACATATTTTCAAGGTATATTTACACATATAAATGTACCTTAAATATAAAAAAATACAATGATGCAAATGTTTTGTTTTCATAATTTTATGACTTTTAAGCGTCTAAAATCACTTAAATATATCTTAATTTAAAAAGTAAGCAGCATTAGTATAAGAAGAAGTGCGAAAATGGTTTTTTGCGTTCCAGCAATTTTGGGTAGTTTTGGCAAATTTAGAGAGTAATTTTCATCATACTCTCGTTAGTCCGAACATTCCCAAGATCTTGTGGAATACACCTATTGCATCTTCTGAGGCTTTTGCATATTGAACAAACTGTTGTTGTAAAAGGTGAATTGACGTTTCTGATTTCTGCTCGTAAACATTTTCCAGGACAGACCACATGTCAGCTGCTGTATCACAATTCATAACATGAAGCATTGGCTCTTCACCCATAAACACAACCAAAGTTTACTGGGCTTTAGCATCTAAGGAATTACACTTACTTATTTCGGGATTATCTTTTTCTGGCTTCTTTGCAACTCCATTTACGATATTAGCACATTACCACTTTTACCTGGAATTTCCACAAAGTCCAGCCTTCTGAACCATCTACTTTAGACATCTTGAATTCCTCCATTTTTACAAACCGACAGCTGCTTACATAATGATATATTCAATAAACCATTGCTGACAAGTTAAATTCTTATAAAGTTATGGATTCTGGGCCCATAACCTGTTAGTCCCAATTTCTACAATGCAAGTCTTATTGATAAACATCACATTTTCTTCTTTGAATCAGCTTCGGCGTTTTCACGAGTCAAGTCTTATTATTTATCTGTTATTCCATTTGTATTCATGTATATGTGCGTTTTGACATTTCGTTTAAAACATATTTCTTATTAAAATGTATTTAAATTCAAATTCGTGTTGAATATTTTAAAAATTGTTTAATTTAAAATTAAAGTTGTGTAAAATGTACTTTTAATTATAAATTTCTTTTGTTTTGTTAAATAACAAATATTTAAAAAAATTCACACACAAAAAATCACATACAACGAAATTAAATATGAAAGATAATTGTCAAAATAGACCTGCTGAAAATTACGAATGAGAAAACAAAACGCATATGACGAGTACAGCAAGCTGAGTACTCGTTTCTTTTCCCCTCGTCACTCTCGCCTACAAAGTAGCAAGCTGATCAATAAGACTTGCATTGTGGAAATTGGGACTTAGCAGAGAAATAAAATGAAAGCTTCGTGTTGTTCGTTTAAAGAATTGTGATAAAGTGACAAAAATTTATTTTCAATTGGAAATAAAATAAAAATACATTTAACAACATTTTCAACACTAAAATGTTTTCAATAACAAATTACAACAAGTATATATATGAACGAATAATCATGAAACAAACTCTTATATTCTCAACAGTTTCGTACACAATGTCAATACAAAAAATCCTTTAAAAAAAGTGGGTGTTATTGGATAACTGATCGTGGTACCTCCCATACAAAACCCAAAGTAAATAGTGACAGTAAAAGGTAGCAAAGCGCTCACGGTTTATTTATATATATTAGGGTAAGTCACGACCGATTTCAATCAATTTAATAGCCTATTTCCGATGTGCGAATTATTTCTTTAATGTAGTTGTACGAAAGAAAGTATTCTTTCGCACACCGGAAATAGGCAGTAAGACAAAGCATATTCTTCCTTATTTTACTTTAAATTCAACTTAAAGGAGTGTTCAGACCTAACAAATATTTGACGACAAAAACCCAAAAAAAAACGTGACCACACGCAGAGAAAAAATATGGTTGGGCATGGTTACGGCAACCACACTGTGTTTATTGTAACAATATATTGTTGTTGTACACAAATAATTGTTATTTTTATTAAATATCAGCAATATTATAGTTACTGTAAACATATTAATGTTTATCGCAATTATAAATTTGAGTATTGTTGACCGAAAAATAATTATTTTTCTAACAACTAAATTATGATAACTTTCAAAACATATTATATTACTCACAGCCATAACATGATATTTAATAGCCATAACATGATAACTTTATATACATTTATCATAATAAGTTTATGATGCAATCAAAATATCGTTACTCTAATAATATTTTGGTATCGCCATTTGTAAAATAATTTTGTATCAGTTGTGTCGTGTTTTACATAAACATATCGAATTATTTGTAGTGAGTGGCTAAATAATAAAATAATAACCATTAAAATAAACAAGATTTTAAAAAAAATAAAGATAAATATTAAAAAAGAAATAGCAAAATAACCATTAAAATAAACCAGAAATTAAAAAAAAATAAAGAAAAAACAATAAAAAAAGGTTGTAGTGTCACAAAATAAAATATTTTTGCTAAAAAATTTTAATAATCTTAAAGTGGTGGAAAAATTTGTGAAATATTGGTGCAAAATATTAACCATTACTGGTAAGTTTTGTGTTATTTTAAGAGAAAAATATTGAAAACTCCATAAAATAATTTATAAATAATTGCGACCTACGACAAAAAGATTACAGTAACTATATTATGTTTTTTATTTTATCATAAGTATTTTTCCCAATAAAAATATTATGTTTAAAGTTGTAGATACAACAAAGATATGATATCATATTATGATGTAAAAAATTTATGTATAACAGTTCATATCACTTTGCATCATAATATGATTACTTCTAAGCTTATTATGATTGCCATGACAATAATATGATTACTTCTAAACTTATTATGATTGCCATGACAATAATATGATTACTTCTAAACTTATTATGATTGCCATGACAATAATATGATTACTTCTAAACTAATTATGATTGCCATGACAATAATATGATTACTTCTTAACTTATTATGGTTACCATGACAACAATATGATTACTTCTTATCTTAGTATGATTACCATGACAGTAATATGATTACTTCTTAACGTTTTATGATTAACAGGATAACAATATGATTAAGGGAAAAATATTATGATGTAATATTACGAACATATTTGGTCATAATATGATTTAATAACAATCGTAATATGGTGACTACAATCATGAATCTTATCATAATATGTTGCTCTTAGAATATGTTTACCACAACCATGTTTTTTCTTTGCGTGCAGTAAATTGATCAAACTTTAATTAATTTTAAACAGTTTCTATTGATTTTCTTAACTTTATTTATAAGAAGATAATTGTATGGGTAATTCCATTTCAAATCAAACAAGAGTGGGACCCGACCCCTTTTGATTTTAATGACATTTGGTGAGAAGGTTCCTTTTATCCTATAAGGAACATATACATATGTATGTATGAACGAAAAAAATGTAAAACTATTTTTTTAGTCAAAAGTTATGTCATATTCAAAATGTCATAATTTCGCCGAATTAGCCGAAGGCATTGAAGTTATTTCTTCAATATCTCGAAAACTACTTTACATACGAAGATGATTTTAATGTCATTTTAAAGAGAATACTTGGGGCTACAAACCATATATTGAAAAAAAAATTTTTTAAAAAATGTAATATCTGCGAAATATTAAATTTTAAAAACGGACTAAGTCAAAAACCTATTTTTTTATTTGGCTGATTTTTTTTATATAATACCTCCTACGCCGGGAACCTGGCGTATTTGGCCCAAATTAAAGAATTTTATTAAATCGCAATATTTTTATGGTACAGTTGTGTGTAGATAAGTATGTACAATATAAATTTAGAATTTTACAATTAAAGTGTTTAAAAAGCGTTAATTTATCTTGCAAACACACCTACACACATGTTTTAAATTACAAATGCTTTTTGTTGGTCTTTTCTTTTTCGTTTTTTTGTACTTATTAAGAATGAGTTCAATAATAAAAGTTATTAAAAAAAGAATTAAAAAAAGAAATGAAAAGAATGAAGAAAAATAAAAAAATTTTCATATAATTCGAATGTGTATTCCCGCTACGGCCTTCGTCAGCCAGAAAATGCATTACATTCTGCTGGTATCTCTTAAGGCCGTTACACACTATCCCACAAAGTCTTACGTATTTTTCAAAAATGATTCCCTGATCTAATTATTCCTTGAACATTTTCAAAAAACAATAACAACTTATCATGACAGGGTTGCATTTTCGTAAATTACTAAAGACTTTGTGGGATAGTGTAAAACGGCTTTTAGTTGTATAAATTTCCTTTACAATTTACTTCATTACAGCCAAAGGATAGCTAAAGTAAGCTCGTAACAGAAATATGCAATAAAAAATTCTGATGGTGCATAGAAAATATTAAAGGAATAATAATATTAAAGTATAAAAGCTTTTGAGGATTGCAATTTGACTTGGAATACACATTCGAATAATATGAAAATTAATATAATAAATGTTCTTACCATCAGAAATAAATTCCCAAATTATATTTGCTAATATAATTTTTCAAAGCTTTTATTGTATTGTTTTCATGAAAATGTATCTTTACATTAACATTATTTTCGTAAATATTATCAATTTCCGATAAAGATGTGATAATTAAATAATCAATTAATTCACGTTTATCACATATTTGGCATATTGGAAAAATCAGTTACTTACACATATTATTTGATAGATTTTTTTTACAGTTTATACTTTTTACAAAAAAAAAACCCCGTTCACGTCAATAAGAGTGTAATTTTTCTTTTTTCCATTTTTCCAACTAAAAAAAAATTGAAATGAATACCCTTATTATTTTTAAGGAGCATTGGAATACTTTAATATTAAAAAGAGATAACTGTTATTAATTCAGCGCTTCTACTTATAGAAAAAAGGGTGAAATTTATTCAATAGTATACACAGTATTTGATATGCTAACCACGCATTACAAGAAAAAAGTTTCATATAAGCTTGCTTACATATATGTGACCTTCTCCGAGAAAAGGGACGGACCTAGTGTGTGAAAATGAAGTTTTGAGAACAACTGATTTCATCTTATTCAACACCCTTTTATGTACCAGAATCCTCTCTTAAGTCCAAACCCGTTTTTTGATACACTAGGTCCCTTTTCTCGGAGAAGGTCACAAATATGTATGTATGTAACTTTCATTAAGGCTGGGATTTTAATAAAACAGAAAGTAAAAAACTTTTCTCTACATTTAGTAAAAGTATCAAAAAAGTGTCAAGAATTGCAAAAAGCATCACATTTGTGATTGCATTTTGTAAAAGTAGCAAAATAGTATCCAAGCAGTCGAATTTTGGCCACCGGGAGAACTTAGTTAAAATAAAAACGCTCAAATGAAAATCCACGTTTACACTTACAAAATCAAATTAACATTCTTTTAGATTTTATGAAATTACAAAATTACGTAATCAATTTCAAAAAATTTTGGAGTCTTGCAACATGACAACTTGTAAAACGGCAGAGGAACGCTCTAGTTCGGAAAGAGCCCGACACCATGGAGAAGTACGCATGTTAAAAGCTATTAAACGTAAGCAAAAATATGAAGAACCACGCAAACGCAAACTACTCAAAAATCATACTGGTCAAAACAGTGATGAGGATGATGATGTTGAAATCGCTGGAGATGATATACGTGATGTAGATTTCCGCTTACACAACGATAGTGCCAAACTTGAGGTAAATAACATTTAAAATTGTTAAAAACAATACATATATGTACATAAGCATATCGCAATTGATCAGCAAGGAGATACATATTACTTGAAATTTAAACATTTTCTGTAGAACCAAACAGTTTTTAATTTGATATTAACAAAAGAAAAAAAGAATTTCATTGCCAAAAAGTAAACAAAATAGCATGATATTTTAACAGCGATAGATATGTTTATTAAGTGTCTATATTTTTCAAAAAGTTTTGAGTTAATACCCTATTGTTGATCAAGTCCGATGTGTATACTGATTTTCTTTTTATTTTTAATTTATTCAGATTTTACTCAATTCTTCTAAAACTGATAAGTTCCGTGATGTAATTTTATTGAAACTTATTATTTTGAGCGGGTTTTATCCTCAAATAGCTATAGCAGATGAATTTAATTATTGCAAGGGTGGTTCTCAACAATTTTTTCATACTTTTCTGAAACCTTTTATATCTGTACATCCTAATTCGTATTTTGCAAAATCTTTTGATATTTTAAAATTAAATGATAGTGATATCTTAGATAAACCTTTGTATTATACTCCTAAACAAGTGTTAAGTGAAGCCCATCAAGTTTTGTGTTATCAGTAAGTAAATTTATTTTAAATTAAATTTATCGTTTTAAATATTTACATATTTGTTATTATGTTTTTGTTTCTAATTTTAAAGAAATTTATTAGAGACGGCTAAACCTTATTTGATGAATTGCATACGAATGCCCGCTGTCCAATGCTTATTGTTATTCTCTTATAGTATTGACACTAATGCTTCAATTACCCGTTTGATTTGCGATTCTTGGTTGTGTTTAGAATTTCCTACACCCGAAGCAGGCTGTGAATTGTTGCAAAGAGCTATTAAACTACGCAGGTTGTGGAATAAACTTTTAATGAATAAATTATCTGGTAATTGACTGAAATACAATTTCAAATAAATATTATTTGTTAACATTTGACAGTTTATTTTCCCTGAACAGATTTAGAATTAAATATTGAAAATCATGCAAACGTTAAGAGATCATCACCGGGTAAATATTGCGAAGAGGATTTGTGGTGTAAATTAGTTGATTATATGGGTGCTAATGTTGCGTATACCATTAAACGTTTACTGCCAGCTGATTTAAAAGGTTTATACACCCACAAATCTTTACAGGACGTTGAGGAAAGGTTTAAGAATAATCCATTTGATAGTGATTTCCAAATTACAATCAATTTAGAAAAAGGTGGAATAAATATTAGTGAAAATGTGGTTTATAATTGGTAAGTTTAATATATTTTTTGCTATAAAGTAAAAATCTAAATACGATAAAAATTTTTGCTATTTATTAAAAGTTTTTTAAATAATTTCATATCGCACTTGATCATTTTTTAATTTCATATTCAAGGCATATAAAAAAGAATTTTGAACCGTTTCATTACCAACAAGTAAGAGTGCTTTATTCGGCTATGCCGAATCTTTTATACAGTGTTTAAGACATAAATAAATTAACTTTATGCCGCGCTCACTTTTAAACCCCCCCCCACATTTTGTCAATTGCTGTGTATTGATAACCAAGATGCTTATATGTAGCTCTTTCGAAAATTTTAGCTGTGCTGTTCTCCAGATTTAAAAAAATTTGTAATGTGTTTTTAAGGAAGTGACACGCCCTCTTCTCCAATCCTGCCCACCTTTTTTCGGATGTTGTGTTTTGATAACCTAGATGCTTGTACCTTATTTGGAAACTTTAACTGCTGTCATTCTCTAAATAGTTAAACAACATGTGGTTTTTTGCTCATATCTAAGCCATTTGTGGACAAAAGCAAACAATTCCGGACTAACTGTGACATAAAAATATAACAACCAGGTCCGCATCATATCTTGCCCATTTTAACGGGCACACGGACATCGTTAAATCAGGTTCGCTCCCCTAAAGAAAACCTGGGTGCAAGTATCTCCAAGTCACCAGTTTTGTCGACTATTTTGGTGACATTGTCAACGAAGTGTCTACACTACACCACACATGCCACTATATTTAGCTTTAATACGAAAAAAATTTATTAATAACAACTTAGCAGTACAATTCCTATAAAAGTTGAAGAAATAATAAAAAAATACTGTTATGATTTCGTATTCGTATCAAAAGTGATGACTACATTTACTAAAATGGACTAGTAATTCTCTGGTTCCAATTAACTTCCGATGTCTACATATTTTAAATGTCTATAGTAAATAAAACTGTCTGGGGTATAATAAGTCACTATATAGTACAAGTGACTGTGTCAATAATGAATCAGTACAGTTTCACTAGAGACATTTCCTGCAGGATCCTCATAAGGATCCAGAATATATGTATGTAGGGTCTAAGGTCAATATTGTAGAAATTACAAACGGAATGACAAACTTATTTATACCCTTTTACCTTCGGTGGAGGGCATAATAAAAACACCAAAACAACAAGGCATTTTATGAACAAAATTAGAGATAGTCGTAGTTGTGGTTTTTTGCTCATAAAAGTAAATTATTTACACGCGTTTTTTTTATCTCGGCTTACGATTTTCTTTTTAACATAAATTAGTTTGTATAATATTATTTTCATAAAATAATATAATATCAGCTAATGGACGCACTTAAATAATTTTTAATTAAAATTGAAAGAGTGTACAAAAAAGGCTAAGAAAGTTACTGAAAAACTCTGGAAAGATATGATAATGCAACTCCACAATCAGACTAGTCATTATGGCGTGCAGCTAGAAATCTCAAAAGGTCAGTTGTCTCTAAAGCTGGGATCACACGATTGCCGCAATGCACCAATTTTCACACTTTTTAATACCCCAATCGTGTGACCGCACAACCAAATGGCTCATGTACCAATCGAGGACAATATTGTGCTTACTTTTACCAATCAAATGCAACCCTGGTGCGGCAATCGTGTGACTGTTTGCTATGCAACCGCGCGTCAATAAAAATGACAAAAATGCACCAATATTTATTGTGTTCTTGTGCGGCAATCAAACAACACAATACGCGCCAATATTTGCCTTTTTTTTATTAAATTTACTTTTTTGTGTTTCTTTTAGTAGGTAATGAAAATAAATATGTATGTATGTATTTATTTATTTTGCATTTCAATTTTTTTAATTAATTATTTTAAGTATGTATGTTCACAAGCATATTGAGCTTTTCTGTGCGAATATTTTTAAGATATTTCTATTCGAACCTAAACATACGAAATTGTTGAACAGACTGTTAATTTTTGGAATATCTTAAAAAATTAAATAAAACTATTCAACAATAATTTGTTTAATTATATGTTTTGTATCATTTATCATTTAATTTTGTTCAATGAACAATCTAACAAGAACTTTCAAACAAATAAAAAAGCTACCACAACAGCTGTTTTCGCAGTTAATATACATAAGTAAGAACAATCGTGTGACTGTTCTGCGGCAATTGTTGTAACCATTTCGCTTTGTACCAACTAGCGGCAATTAAATTTGTATAAAACAGGGCAATCGTGTGATTTGAGAAAATTTGGTTGGGGCAATTTCATTATTGTGCGTCAATAAAGCACAATAATAATTGTGTCATATTGGTGCATTTGCGGCAATCGTGTGATCCTAGCTTAAAACACCATTACGAAACGTGAATGTAAATTGGACAAGAAATGATATTAAAAAAGGAAATCTGTTTGTTAATCAGCTGTTCTTCTAAGATTTGAGATAAGAGAAATCAAAAAGGCTATTTGTGATTTAAGCCGCAAAAAAGCCTCTGGTTTTTATAAGATCAATAGCAAAATGATTTGAAGCTTCCCAGCATAGCAAAGAAAATTATTCTCTTAATTTTTAATGCTATTTTACGCCTTGAATACTATCCTCAAAAGTGGAAGGTTTCCTAAGTTTCCATGATACCTAAACCAGGAAAGGATCACACATAATTTGAGTCATATAGGTCTATAAGCTTACTATCTAATATATCAGAGCTGTTTGAGAAGCTGTTAGTATCAAAATTAACCCGAATTTTAAATTCCAAACCATCAATTCGGATTTAGAAGAAAACACAGCACAATTGAACAAACTCATCGAAAAGTTAATGTCAAAAGAAAGACTTTGAAGAAAAAAATATTGCTCAGCACCTTCATCGATGTTTCGCAAGCTTTTGATGAAGTCTGGCATGAAGGCTTATTACCAGGGCCCAGACTTTTATGCAGTTAAAATTGCGTTTTATGCGCATAAAAATGCAATAAAAATAGAAATATATGCGCTAAAAATGTATCTTAAATTTGTTTATTAGAGATAAAAATAACAAAAAAATAACAAGAAAAAACAAAAATAGCATGAAGAACGTTAAAATAATAAACGTGAGTAAGGCACAATAACCACAAAAGTAGAAGTTAAAATAAAGTAAAACACAAATATATAAAGAAACGGTAAGACAATTATGTAAATTAAGTCACTTGTAAAGGCCCAACTATAATATGCATAAGCTGGTTTGAGCAACTGTGCGAATACATGTTTATCATAAGTGTCAAACAATATTGAACTTAAGAAAAATTGTTGTTAATTTTTTTAAAACTGTCATTTGCTTAAGCAAAGTGCGAAACTTCTCGCATTTAAATACGAATCAAATGTTTATTGATTTTGTTTTTTAAAATGCGTTTAGAGATATATGTATTTGACCCTACATTTTTTCAAAATAAAAGTTTACTGCCTGTTTTTCAACATAAGTGCATTTTTAAATGCTGATAGTTCTTCTGTTGTATATACAATTTAAATTAAATATGCAAGCAGTTAAGGATTTAAAACAATAAATTTAAATCCTTAATTTTTGTTTAAACTTTATCAAGCTTGCTTTGAATTTGTGAACAAAAGTTACCGTTCACAAAATACATCTTATTTATGGCAATATGAATTAACTTAAATTCACCATTGTTGAATTCTTTTACGACAGCTTTGAATTGGCCAAAGTTTTCAGCATAATACACAATTGTTTTAAACCACGTCTCCCATCTGGTTGTTTTAATCCGTATAATTCATTTTATATGAGGCAACACGCAAGGGTGATTTACAAAATATTTTTCTTATTAGAAATCAATAAATAAATATCATCGAAGTTGTCTTTTATCTCTTCTGCGGAAGGGTGCATGGCAAAATAAAGCAATTAAAACAAATTTTTTCAAAATATGCAACTAAAATATGCAACATCAACAATATATGCATAAATATGCATTCAAAGAAAAATATGCACTAACAAATCGATGCCATTTTACTGCAAATTTCTTGATCAGCAAAGATATTTTGTATATGGTAATCTCCGACTGACGAGAACGAATATGCATAAAAATGCGGGCCTTGCGTATTACATAAATTGAAGCTACTTAGTCGGTCGCCAATTTATTATTAAATAAGGCAATTTCCTAAGGTCCCATCAGCCAATTTGCGCTGGAGTCCCACAAGGCAGCATCCTGGGGCCTCTTTTATACTTCATTTACACTTCGGACAGGCCAACAAACAACTACATCCAAACATTAACATTTGCAGAGGCTTTTCTAAGCGTCCACGAAAACCGTTATGAAGCATCTCGTTACTTACAGCATCGTATATTTCAACTAGAAATATGGCTAAGACAATGGAGGATAATGGTCAATGAGCAAAAATGCCTACATATTACATTCACCCTGCGTCGGGAATCTTGCCCCCATATTACAATCAATAATCAATTAATTTCTCAACATTCGCATGTAAAATATCTCGGTATACATTTGGATCGGCGATTAACGTGGAAATGTCATATAGAGGCAAAATTAACTGAAAGGAAACTAAAATCCATTTAAATTCATTGCCTTATTGGAAGAAATTCTTTCCTTAGTCTCGATTGCAAGCTTCTACTTTACAACTCTATCTTAAAGCCTATCGGGTGCTATTGTATTCAACTATGGGGCACTGCCTCGGCCTCTAGTATCGAACAAATTCAAAGGCGCCAAAATAAACTTCTTCGAATAATCAAAGCCGCTCCCTGGTATGTTAAAAATTCAAACATTCATAAGGACCTCAACGTGCCATTAGTAAAAAATATTATTACAGTAAAATATTAAAAAAGGCTTGAACAACACCCATGTCCACTAGCTCGAAATGATGAAACTGCAAATGAAGTAGATGGTTATATGATGCCACATCACTTCGTTGTGAAACCTACAACTGCTACATCAAAATAACGTGTGGTCTTTGACGCCTCGTGTAAAAATGCGAATGGAAATTCCTTGAATGATGTATTGCTTGTGGGTCCCACCATACAGAATAATCTGTTTTCGATTATACTGAAATTTCGGTAATTTGAAATTGCAATATCGGCTGATGTGGAGAAAATGTATAGGCAATTTCAACGTACATATTTTATGGAGAGAGGATTATAATGAGCAGATAAAAGAATATTGCTTAAATACGGTAAACTACGGATTTGCATCGGCTCCATTTTTGGCAATCAGAACGTTACACCAAATAGCGCTCGATAGTATTTCCTGTTATCCCGAGATTGTTGAATTAATAAATGAACAATTTCATAGAATGAAGTAGGATCAGCAATTATCTGATGAATTATGTGACCAATGGCGTATACTTCGTGATGATATTAATACGACAAGTATCTTAAAAATACCACGATGGATAAGATTCCAAACTGGAGACGATATTGAATTACACGGGTTTTCAGACTCATCTGAGCAGGCATACGCAGCAGTCATCTATGCAAGAGTAGCGTGCGGCGAGTGGTGCCAATAAAACAAATTTCTTTACTACAATTGTAACTCTGCGGCTCACATTTATTGGTGAAGCTCATGATAAAAGTTCGAAACGCACTTGGCATCGATAAATGTAAGACTTTTGGTTATTCAGATTCGACTATTTTACTCGCTTGCCTTCCTGATCACCCCGTTCGTTGAAAATCTTTTATTGCGAATCGTACTTCATATATTATTCAGAACATGCCATCACAATAATGGAATCACATATCGTCCTCCGAAAATCCAGCGGATTTGGAAACCAGAGGCGTGTTAGTAACTGAATTGAATAATAACAGACTTTGGTGGTATGGTCCAGATGAGCTTCTTTTCTCACGAAAACAACGTGTAATCTGTAGTTTACCCGAAAACATTGATATGGAGGAGAAAAGAAAAACTATATTGCACACCACAACAGAATGTTCATATGATATATTTTACCAGTATTCTCAATATGGTAGATTATTGCGTATTACTGCATTTATTTTGAGGTTTATTAATAATTGCAGATCTGATGGAAAGAGCAGCAGTAAGTCTTGTCTATTGACTACTGAGTTGCGAGGGACAGAATATCGGTTGGTAAAACTTGCTTAGCAACAGTCATTTTCAAAAGAGATACGTACTTTGAAGGCACACGAGCAACTGGGAGCAAAGCATAAATTATCTGGTTTATCACCGTTTATTGATGAAGATGGTATTTTAAGAGTTGGTGGAAGAATTGATAATGCCACTATTACATACAACCAGAAGCATCCTATAATATTGGAAAAGGATCACAAACTATCAGAATTGTTGCTGAATCATTACCATTTAAAGTATTTGCATTCTGGACATAGGCAGACAATTTACTTATTTGGTCTTAAATATTGGATACCGCACCTCACTCACATAGTGAAACGGTGCATTTATAAATGTGTTAACTGCATGAGATTTCGGGCTATTCCTTATTGCCAACAAATGGGCAAAGTGCCTAAGTGTCGTCTACAGCAAACATCGTCCTTCATTAATACGGGCGTTGACTTTGCAGGTCCAATACAGATTCTTTCGTGGAAAGGGCGTGGGTCAAGGCTTTACAAAGCATGGATAGCAATATTTATTTGTTTGACTACCAAGGCCATAGACCTTGAATTGGTGACGGAACTATCCTCAGCTGCATCATTGCGAAGATTCGTGTCAAGACGCGGAAAACCATTACACATTTATTCGGACAATGGAACGAATTTTGTTGGCTGCAGTCAACAATTGCGAGAATTGTATCATTGTCTAAATCAGAATACGACACAACATGATTTGCAAAGGGAAATGTGTGATCAACAGATACAATGGCATTTTTCACCACTCTTCGCTCCAAATTTTGGAGGAATGTGGGAAGCAGGTGTGAAGTCGACTAAATATCATTTGAGACGCGTATTGTTAAATTCATATATTACCTTTGAGGAAATGAATACTGTGCTGTGTCAGGTGCACAGATTACCACAGAACTGTCACGAGACGGAAGATTTTGCGTTTTTTTTTGTCTCCTTTTAAGAAAGCTGCCCTTTTTGCATTTCTCTTTGCACCATCTTTTTTGCCACAATTCAATGAACACAAATTTATTAAGTTGAAATTAACATGAAAAACTGCTGTAAAAATTAACTTTAAAAATTACCACAACACTAAAAAATAATATTTAAGTGAGTAAATAACATTATTAAACAAAACAATATCCCTAAATGAATTTTTTTTTTACTAAACACAATGTTTGTTAAACTAATGCAATTGTTTAACGTGGTTTGTGTTTTGTTATTTTTGTTTTGATCACGCCATTTGTGTTGATGGTTGCGGCCTGTTTTTGCACATTGCCACTTCACTATCAAAAAAAGCTTTCTGTCTTTTTCTTCGAAAGCTGCCTTCGCAACTGATTTGGGCCCTTTTCACACGTCACTTTTCACAGTTCTGTGGTATTCTGTGATCAGGTAGAATGTTGTTTGAATGCCCGTCCATTATGTATCAAGTTCGAAGGCGATTTGGATCCGTTAACACCGGCACATTTTTTAATTTTTAGACCGATTGCAGCAATACCAGATTAAAATTTAGCTAATGTTCAAATAAGCCATTGTGACCGATGGCAGCATTTGCAGAAGATTGTTCAATCTTTTTGGAAAAGGTGGTCTCTTCAGTATTTAGTTGAAATGAAACAACGCCCCAAGTGGTCAAGCAAGCTGAACAATTTAAAGATCAGTGACGTGGTTATCATTAAAGATGAAAGGTTGCCTCCAACAAAGTGGTCGATTGCGAGGGTTACCGAAACTCATCCTAGCACAGATGGACTCGTGAGAGTTGTTACCTTAAGGGGGTATTTAAAACGCCCTATTTCTAAACTTTATCCTTTGTTTTTAGACGTTTGAAATCTGGTGCTTTCAAAGGGCGCTGATATGTTTGAATGTAACTTATTTTTGACTATAATTTTTAACTTGAATTATTAATTTTAATTTATTACTAAAAGTGTAACTCTGTTTAAATACCTTTTTTACAATCCTGAAATGGAATACAAACTGTTTTGTTTCTTTTTTATATACAGTCCACTTTTTTGGAAAACAAATACGAGATTTATGTGTATTTTAATTCGTGTTTGAACAGAGAGTCAACCCAACTTATGCACAACCAAACTCATTTTAGGTATTGTGATACCCAACTGTTTTTAGTGGAGTTTGCTATAAAGTTGCCATCTTAAAATATCACGTTTGACATGTGAACATTTTATAAAATTAAATAATTTTTTTAAACTACAAGTGTTTTTAACTTTTGTGCAAAATAAAAAGTATTTTTAACGGGTATTAGTGTCGATATATTGTATGATTACGAAAAGGAAAACTTGTATAGATCAGGGTTTAAAATGCTATCGCCATATTAGCAAAAGCAGCCAAATTTTGCCTTTTTCTTAATTAAAAAAAAAATCAAAATGAAAAAACCGACAAGTTCCACTGCTAAAAAAGCCAACACTTTTCAAAAGCAGCAGCAAAATAAACAGACAAAATAATGGGCACTGGCTTTTTCCAGCTTTTGCTTTTTTAACAAAAGCAAAAATTTCTTATTTAATGGAACTCAAAAAGCAACGGCAATCACTTTTATGTTGTAGAAAAAAATAGGTAGGAAAAAGAATGAAACAAACAGCTTCTGTC
This sequence comes from Pollenia labialis, assembly GCA_949318255.1. Taxonomy (NCBI): domain Eukaryota; kingdom Metazoa; phylum Arthropoda; class Insecta; order Diptera; family Polleniidae; genus Pollenia; species Pollenia labialis. The sequence continues at coordinate 40,206,787 of OX439142.1, read as the reverse complement.
TGATAGCCGCCAAATCAAAAACCAATATAGGCTAGCAGCCACACAAACAGGAGAAAAAAGCAGCGAAAAAAGCAAACTAATGTGCCAATGGCAGGCACATGATTGCGAAGAGACACTCGATATTTTTCATGCAAAACAAACACAACAAGAATTTTTTGTTGTTTTCTATAAATAATTAAATAAATAATAAAACCACTTCAAAAATGTTGTGCGTTGCATTGTTACATTTTATATGAAAACCAAAAACAATTTATTTACAAAATTAAATATGCACATTCATAGGTACATACTTATTTAGGTATTGACGCATGTATCGTTTTTGTGCAAATATGTACATACGTGTGAATGTATCACAAATGGTGATCATTTCCTATTAGCACATAAATCGGCTGCTTTAAGCACTTATAAGTGCGACTTTTTTTGTTCTCTGCGTTTTTACCAGCCAGGGAAAAATTAGATTTTTAGATTTTTTAGTTTTGTCTTTTTTAACTAGCTCTGATTTTGGGACAAAGTTAAAAAAAGGAAAAAGCATAAGAACCATTTTGAGCTTTTGCTTTTTATGTGGCTGGCCTTTCTTGTCGCTAGCTGGTAAAAAAAGCAATTGGTTAAGATTTGCTTTTTTACACAAACGAAAAACAAAACATTGGCTATTGGAAAAAAATTAAAAATTTCAATAGCAGTGGCAAAAGCAAAAATAAAAAGCATCCAGCTGATGGGTGCTTTTAAACCCAGGTATAGATGCGCTATGTACAAGAAGACAAATTCGCGATGAATCCAACCCTGTTGAACTTCCCAGTGGCAAGTAGGAACTTATAAGTAACGAAACTTTCTTGTGCCTGATGAGTTCTTCTGGTTGGGGTAGCTGTTGGCTAATCTGCTGGTTGTATTATTGGTTCAACTGATTAAGTAAAATTGTCATTTGATGGTGAAATATTATCAACACCAAATACTTGGCCGGTTGGTGCCACTTGCTCTTGCAATGACAAGAGAGTTTATTGAGAGTTTATTTTATTGTTGGCAAGTTTTTTTATACTTGCCTTGTATTGTATCCAAACCTGTGCCAAGAATATTATAATTTGATTTATTGATTAGTTCAGTAGATAAAGAAGATTATAAGTGTCTAAGAGAAGTACTTGTCGTGGTCCCAAACTATTTAACTCCATTCCCATTCCCATAACTCCATACATTAATTTTTATATCATATCAAACTTTGGTGTTTTGCGCGAGCAATTTCTAAGTTTCTCTAAATAAGCAGGACAAGGCGCTCAAATTGAGCTTTTGTTTTTATTTTCAAACTAATAAAAGTTTTTAAAAATAGCAAAAAAGTTATAACAAAAATTTATACATACGATGTCTCCGTTTTGTTTTCGATTTTCACAGCATTAAAAAAAATAAACTTTAACCGCCAATAACACAACTACTTTTTAGAGGTTGTGTGTATTTAACATTTTTGTCGGCCAAACTTTTACAAAGTTTAAAACGGCAATTACACGAAAAAAAACATACACAACCGAATAGCCAACTACCTGTTGAGTTGAGAATGGCAATGTGGATTTACCAAAGACAACCAAACTGTTAAAAAGTGGAGAACCCCAATAGGGGCATTAATTAATTAATATTTATACACTTTTATTTATTAATTTTTTTTCACATATCGCACCCTAAATACTAAAGGGTCACAACTCAAAATTCTTAAATTTTCAGTAAAGACAAAAAACGGTTTTCGTTTTATATGTACTCTAATGCAACAAAGAAGGATTTAATTGTATATTTTTCGCAAAATACTAGAGAAATTGATCTAAGATTTGTACAGTGCGTAGATATGAGCACTGTGCACCGATCTCTTACAAAAAGTGAAAATTGAAAAATTTTGAGTTGTGACCCTTTAGTATTTAGGGTGCGATATGTGTTTTTTTTACTATATTTTAAATCAAAAATTTCTGCAGTAAAAATTTGTAAATACCCAGACAAGAACTGTCACTTTACGCTCTCAATTTATGTTCTCATTTACTGTATTTTGTGAACGCGAACACAATTTAGTAAAATGCGGTAAAGTTCATTAAAAAATAGTAAAAACTTTTGTGTTCTCGAACGCAGCTAATGTAAGATAATCAACTGATGGAATAACTTTTAACATAAAAGAAATTGTTTTATTAATCAACTGATGGAATAACTTTTAACATAAAATAAAACGATTTCTTTTATGTTAAAAGTTATTCCATCAGTTGATTATCTTACTAGCTAGCGACAAGAAAGGCCAGCCACATAAAAAGCAAAAGCTCAAAATGGTTCTTATGCTTTTTCCTTTTTTTAACTTTGTCCCAAAATCAGAGCTAGTTAAAAAAGACAAAACAAAAAAATCTAAAAATCAAATTTTTCCCTGGCTGGTAAAAACGCAGAGAACAAAAAAAGCCGCACTTATAAGTGCTTAAAGCAGCCGATTTATGTGCTAATAGGAAATGATCACCATTTGTGATACATTCATACGTATGTACATATTTGCACAAAAACGATACATGCGTCAATACCTAAATAAGTATGTACCTATGAATGTGCATACTTAAATTTTGTAAATAAATTGTTTTTGGTTTTCATATAAAATGTAACAATGCAATTCACAACATTTTTGAAGTGGTTTTATTATTTATTTAATTATTTATAGAAAACAACAAAAAATTCTTGTTGTGTTTGTTTTGCATGAAAAATATCGAGTGTCTCTTCGCAATCATGTGCCTGCCATTGGCACATTAGTTTGCTTTTTTCGCTGCTTTTTTCTCCTGCTTGTGTGGCTGCTAGCCTATATTGGTTTTTGATTTGGCGGCTATCAGACAGAAGCTGTTTGTTTCATTCTTTTTCCTACCTATTTTTTTCTACAACATAAAAGTGATTGCCGTTGCTTTTTGAGTTCCATTAAATAAGAAATTTTTGCTATTGTTAAAAAAGCAAAAGCTGGAAAAAGCCAGTGCCCATTATTTTGTCTGTTTATTTTGCTGCTGCTTTTGAAAAGTGTGGGCTTTTTTAGCAGTGGAACTTGTCGGTTTTTTCATTTTGATTTTTTTTTTAATTAAGAAAAAGGCAAAATTTGGCTGCTTTTGCTAATATGGCCATAGCATTTTAAACCCTGATCTATACAAGTTTTCCTTTTCGTAATCATACAATATATCGACACTAAAACCCGTTAAAAATACTTTTTATTTTGCACAAAAGTTAAAAACACTTGTAGTTTAAAAAAATTATTTAATTTTATAAAATGTTCACATGTCAAACGTGATATTTTAAGATGGCAACTTTATAGCAAACTCCACTAAAAACAGTTGGGTATCACAATACCTAAAATGAGTTTGGTTGTGCATAAGTTGGGTTGACTCTCTGTTCAAACACGAATTAAAATACACATAAATCTCGTATTTGTTTTCCAAATTTTATTTGCGTGTTATTCGCTCTTACAAAAAAGTGGACTGTATATAAAAAAGAAACAAAACAGTTTGTATTCCATTTCAGGATTGTAAAAAAGGTATTTAAACAGAGTAACACTTTTAGTAATAAATTAAAATTAATAATTCAAGTTAAAAATTATAGTCAAAAATAAGTTACATTCAAACATATCAGCGCCCTTTGAAAGCACCAGATTTCAAACGTCTAAAAACAAAGGATAAAGTTTAGAAATAGGGCGTTTTAAATACCCCCTTAAGGTAACAACTCTCACGAGTCCATCTGTGCTAGGATGAGTTTCGGTAACCCTCGCAATCGACCACTTTGTTGGAGGCAACCTTTCATCTTTAATGATAACCACGTCACTGATCTTTAAATTGTTCAGCTTGCTTGACCACTTGGGGCGTTGTTTCATTTCAACTAAATACTGAAGAGACCACCTTTTCCAAAAAGATTGAACAATCTTCTGCAAATGCTGCCATCGGTCACAATGGCTTATTTGAACATTAGCTAAATTTTAATCTGGTATTGCTGCAATCGGTCTAAAAATTAAAAAATGTGCCGGTGTTAACGGATCCAAATCGCCTTCGAACTTGATACATAATGGATGGGCATTCAAACAACATTCTACCTGACCACAGAACTGTGAAAAGTGACGTGTGAAAAGGGCCCAAATCAGTTGCGAAGGCAGCTTTCGAAGAAAAAGACAGAAAGCTTTTTTTGATAGTGAAGTGGCAATGTGCAAAAACAGGCCAACCATCAACACAAATGGCGTGATCAAAACAAAAATAACAAAACACAAACCACGTTAAACAATTGCATTAGTTTAACAAACATTGTGTTTAGTAAAAAAAAATTCATTTAGGGATATTGTTTTGTTTAATAATGTTATTTACTCACTTAAATATTATTTATTAGTGTTGTGGTAATTTTTAAAGTTAATTTTAACAGCAGTTTTTCATGTTAATTTCAACTTAATAAATTTGTGTTCATTGAATTGTGGCAAAAAAGATGGTGCAAAGAGAAATGCAAAAAGGGCAGCTTTCTTAAAAGGAGACAAAAAAAAACGCAAAATCTTCCGTCTCGTGACAGTTCTGTGGTATTCTGTGCACCTGACACAGCACAGTATTCATTTCCTCAAAGGTAAGATATGAATTTAACAATACGCGTCTCAAATGATATTTAGTCGACTTCACACCTGCTTCCCACATTCGTTTTATTTTTCTTTTTTGATGCTTTTTCTTGTAATTTATAAGAAAACTATTTCTTTTAGGTTAAATAGATTCAATAAAATTTGCCATGGCTATTGTTGATACATAACTTAATCGGCATTCTAGTTAGCAGCTCGTTGTACGTAGTGTACAAAATGAGGCTAACTTTTTGTTACGAATACGGCTGTTAAAATTTAGCTCGTGTTCAAAAATTTAAACTTTGCACAGCTGTTGTGCGGTAAAAAAGCATCAGCATCACTGGTAACTGGTGTTCACGCATCAGCAATATAATTTTGCATCACTGCAGCAGTGATGCACAGTTTTGATGCATTTACGAACGTACCCAATGCTGAGTCTGGGGCCTGATTCTGGCATTCGTGATCGAGTAATTTCTCGATTCGAAAGCAATTTAATATCTAATTATTTCAGTCAATACTGAACGAATCGGAATTATTTTTTCAGTGTTGTAAAGCATTAATTTGAGTTTCACAATACTGAAAAAATAATTTCGATTCGTTCAGTATCTACTAAAATAAAATTGCTTTCGAATCGAGAAAGTACTTGATCACGAGTGCCAGAATTAGGCCCCTGGTAACGATGTCATCCTACATACAGCTTAATAAAGTAAACGTATTTTAATAAAACTATTAATTTAAAATCCAACTTTTTATATCAAATTTTGCAGCTTGGAAGAAATGCAATGGTCTTTAAATATGGATTTAGATTTAAGTGCTCACACTTGGATGTGCAACTACTGTGACTGTGAAATGAAGTTTAATACTATTGAAAAACTATTACATAAAACAAGTTAGAAACTAAACAAATATTTAAGAAAGTATGTATTAATGTTATTTTTCCTTATACAGATTGTACCAAACGCTGTAAATACTACGAAGAAAAGGAAAAAAAATCGAAATGTTTACCAACATCATCACAAGACCGTACGGGCAGCAGCAAAAATAAAATTAAATATTATTGTCCAAAATGTTGTAAAGAATTGTTGTTTATAAGTCAGATTGACGTATTAAAACACAAAAAAAACTGCTAGTCATGAATTTTTTTACAAAAAATCAACACAAAAATAATTGTAATTTACATATTTTATTTTAATTGATTTATTTATATTTTTAACTTAAAATATATGTAAGTTCTTTCTGAAATAAACTTTAACATTATTTACGTACACAGATGATTAAATATGTAAATGAAAATAATTGAATTAAAACCAATGTAAAGTAATGCAATTGCCTTTTTCTTTAATCCGGAGAAACAACTGTGGTGATAATTTCAATTCAATACAACTTTTTTTTGCAATTTGTCTTTTTAGTGTGCATTATCGAATCTCGCACCAATTTTTGGAATACGTGGCGGCTTCTTGCGTCCATAAGTGGGCTAAAATAAAATACAAATAACAATATTAAACAAAAACAAAATGCATATGTAATAGAGATTAAAAACAGAAAAATGTCATGTTTAAAATGCAAAGCTTAGTGTACATATGTAGTACGTATTCCACGGATAATTACCTCAACAAAAATGTCAATATTTTTGGGAAATTATGAGCGGGTAAGCATTTAAACGAATACGCTTAACTACCTCGTTGAGGAAATTATAAGAATACGTTGAGGTAATCAAGCGAATACGTTGAAATACCTCAGTGAAGTAATTAAGGCCCTAATTTTGTAAAACACAACGCAACGACAAAGAATTACATTGAAATCAAAAACAAATTCATAAATATTTTGTAGTTTTCTTGTTGCCTTGTTGAAATTCACATTGGTTTTTAAGATTTCATACGCCCCATTGCTTGTGGCGTTGAAAATTTTAAAACGGTAAATAATGTGCTGTTTTCACAACACAAGTGACTGAACGTGTAGTAAAATTTATATGGAAAACACTCAAATAACTGAGTGCTTTTCATATAAATTTTACTACACGTCCAGGCACTTGTGTTGTGAAAACAGCACATAAATTTCTGTACAAAGCAACAACAAAATTACAAAATATTTATGAATTTGTTTTTGCTTTCAATATAATACTTTGGCGTTCGTTGTGTTTTACAAAATAAGGGCCTAAATGTATTTACTTACATGATACCTTCACTTTGATGTATGAAAAAAAGTTAATACATAGGAACTTTTACATGTATCAGCTAAATCTAAAGAGAAAGCAATAAAAAACAATGGGATTTGCTGTCTTATAATGTTTTTGAGATGTCCTGTCATATCCTACTAACAAAAGCGTACTCATCTATACAAACTTATGATCAGCGAAACCGTAAATTTGCAATTGCATAGTTTTTTTATGCGACCAATAAGGGATCCTTAGTCCGGTCTCCTTAGGATCAAGCTAGCATCGGGACTTGCTGAGGTCCAGGGGCAAGCTTGCTTGATGGACGTGGCTCCGGGTCTATCTGTCTGTACAAGGGCAGACATAATGACCACGGAACTGGTCTTCAACAGAAGGTTCAGGGCAATCTTTCCGGACGAAAGGTCCTGGAGTGTTGGGAATCCATGTCGGGGAAACCGTGAATTGCACTGGTATACTGACGGGTCTAAATCGGAGCACAGAGTGGGTGCAGGGGTCTTTGGACCTAATACACGACTCTCGATGGCAATGGGCGAATCACCGAGTGTTTTTCAAGCCGAGATTTTCGCCATTGATGTGTGCTGCAGCAACATTCTTGATAGGGGAATGGTTGGTGGCGGTAATGTGATCTTTACTGATAGCCAAGCGGCCATCAAAGCACTCTCTTCTTGGAGAATGTCCTCGAAGCTGGTGGCGGAGTGCCGTGGAAAGCTACAGGAGCTGGGAACAAGGAGCAGATTGACGCTCTGCTGGGTGCCGGGGCACTCAGGGATCCCGGGTAATAAAATGGCTGATGAACTGGCCAGGGCTGGCTCTAGCGCACAGATGGTGGGTCCCGAGCCCTTCTGTGGACTAAGTTGGGCAGGGGTTCAGTCCGTCATGGAGGACTGGGCTCTGGGCGAACATAGAGGATACTGGGTATCGCTACCGGGAATGCGTCAGGCAAGGAGATTTATCTCTCCCGGAAGAGTAATGAGGACGAATGGTCTCGGCAGACAGGATCTGCGACTGCTGGTGGCCTACTTGACTGGTCACCACGCGGTCAAATACCACCTTTATCGGATGGGCCTGGCTGAGGATCAGGAATGCAGACTATGTCTAGACGGGGACGAGACGACTGAGCATGTACTGTGTGACTGCCCGGCGCTGGAGGAGGCACTTGGGGCATGGTACAATGTGTGCGTCCCAAATCGGTGATATACCGGCAAAGGCCCTGGTTGGGTTCCTATGGGAAGCAGAGGGTCTTTTGGCCAACTAAGGGGAGTGGGTACAATAGACCTAATCTGGTCGCGGTACCTGTCACTGTGGGGAAACCTCCCCGCTCCATCGTACGAAAAAAAAAAAAAATAAGGGATATAATACAATAACGGGTAATCACGATGGTCCTTGTGCAAATTTGCAATTTGAAAATTTGCAGTGCATATTATGATTGATCGTGAGCATACCACTTTTATTTTTGTGCAAATGTGCTATTTTTCTAAAAATTTATTCCGGCACTGTAAAAAATCTGCATTTGTTTACAATTATACACAAGCAAATTAAAATAAATGTTTTGTTTTTAATAATTAGAATTGTGGTTATTTTGTTGAACTATTTATGGGTTTTAATCCAAATTTTTAATATTGTAATCATCATTGTAAAATTCCTTTCTTCATAAAAATAATTTTATGAAAATTAAATTTGATGAACTTAAGCCTGGTTAAAATATTAAAAATTTGAATTAAAAACCATAAATTGTTCAACAAAATAACCACAATTCTAATAATTGTTAAAGCTAAGGCACGAGCTCTATGTGTACATTTGTCCTTCAAGTTGTGCTGAAAAAGGTCAACAAGAAAATGAAAGACAAAATGAAAAAAACAAAAAATGAACTTTGGACTTCAAGAAGAATTCTTGACATACATACATAGGTACGGAAAAAACAGAAGTTAGGAAAAACATGTAAAATCAATTAAAATGGATAATCATTCAAAAAAGCAAATTTCGATCTACCAAAGGTTAAAATACAATTTGGTTTAAGGATTGATGTTTGACTATTGACGTCAGCAGTCGTCGATGGCTGCGAGTGTAAGACGGCAAATCCATCTGAGGAGATCGAGTGGTTGCGATCGAAACATGTAAATTCTTTCCGTTTTTAGTTTTTCCAAACAATCCTTTTTATTAATAAAAAACAATATGACCAAAAACCAAAAGTACATAAGATATTTAATATTAAATTTTACAATTATGAATTGTTTCATTTTCGTAAGACAAGTATATTTTAGACAAGTGGTTTATTTGGCTCCAACATTTCCTCCCCCCGTGAATCAATTGGATTCACCTTAAGTAAAGCAAGTTTAGAAGCAGGACGTCGAAGTATTCCATTTACCGTTTTCAAATCCACAAACCTAACTTGACCATCCTTAGCGGGATATGTTCTTAACACGATACCTTTAGGCCATTTGTGTCTTGGTAAATTGAAATCACAAATCAAAACCAGGTCATCTTTTTTTAAAGCTTCAGCCTCGTCAAACCATTTTGATCTGCATATTAGTTGCGGTAAGTATTCCTTAATCCACCTCTTCCACAAACAATCTTTCAAATTTTGCGCTATTCGCCATTGCTTACGATAACATATTTCTTCTGTTGAAGTATTTCCCGTTTGAGTTGAATTAAGACAACCAATTAAAAAATGATTCGGTGTTAAAGGGTCCTCATCCACTGACGATATTGGTATTTCTGTTAGTGGTCTGGAATTTATAATATTTTCAGCTTCAATTAGCACACTTCTTAGTGTTTCAACTCTTGGTGCAACTTCAATTAAAGTTTTTTGTAAAAGACGTTTTACTATACGAATCAATCGTTCCCAACAACCACCAGCACTTGGGTTGATTGGACAATTAAAAACCCATTCTACATTTCGTTTTGTTAACTCAGTATTGATTGAATCAATATTCAAAAGCTGATCTTCAGTTTTTAACACCTTTTGAGCACCCAAAAAATTTGTACCATTGTCACTTCTTATTCGAATTGGTGTTCCTCTGCGATTTATAAAATTTCGCAAACAAAGAATAAAGGCATCTGTAGACAAGTTCTCAGCAATTTCGATATGTGCAGCACGAATGGTAAGGCAAGTAAATATGACTGCCCATCTCTTTTCCCTACGACGGCCAACTGCTACATTGAATGGCCCAAAAAGATCAACTCCGGTATATGAAAAAGGTCGAACGTATGCAGTTACACGATCTAATGGAAGTTCACCCATGCGCGGCTGCTTTGGCTTTACGGAATCTCTTTGGCAAATAAGACAATTGTAAACAACCCTTTTCATAACCGATTTCACACGAGGAATCCAAAATTTTTGGCGTAGTTCATTTATAGCTAAGGAAGTATTTTGATGGTAATTCTTCTCATGATAATACTTTACGATCAATTCAGAAACACGATGATTTTGTGGCAAAATTATAGGTTTCCTGGTGTTGAAAGGAAGGTAAGTGGCTTCAGTGATGCGGCTATTTACTCGTAGTAATCCATCTGAATGAAGTATTGGAATCAATTTATAAATTGGACTACTTTTTAAAACCCTTTGTTTATTTTTTAAACATTTCATTTCATTCTCGAAACTTTCCTCTTGTACTAGGCGACATATAAGTCTTTCTCCTTTTTCTAATTCTGCTATTGACAGTTGTCTAGTTTTTTGATATTCTTGACTTACAAACCGATTTAACCACGCAGCGGTTCTTTTAAGTTTTACATATGAAGAAAACCTTGTGTACTCTAAAACTTTACAGCTTTTTCCTTTAACTATTAAGTTTACTCTTATCTCTTCCTCTATGTTTTGCTTTGGTATAACAATTTCTGATTTAGGCCAATCCTTTTCATTGCATTTCAAAAAAGAAGGACCCATTATCCATTTACTATTTCGATTAAACTTTGGTGGATATACTGCTCGTGTTCCTGCATCTGCCGTATTGAGTTGCGTTGAAACCCAGTTCCATTGTTGAGGCCGTGTATGTTGTAGAATTTCAGCAATTCTATGGCTCACAAATGCCTTAAAACGCCGTTCTTTGGAATAAATCCACCGCAAAACCGTTTGGGAATCAGTCCAAAAATGAGTAGACAATATCTCAACCTCATGATTTTGAATAACTAGTCTCGACAATCTTACGCCCAAAACTGATGACTGTAACTCTAATCGAGGTATACTCAGTAACTTTTTCGGTGCACAGCGAACTTTCCCAATAACAAAGGAAACATCAACTTCACTATCAAAAACTGTCCTAAGATAACAAACAGCAGCAAATGCTTCTTGACTAGCGTCTACAAATACATGAAGCTGTATATTTTTACTTTGTAACAAATTAGTTGACAGACATCGAGGAATTTTAAATTCTTTAACTTGCTCAAATTCACCCCACCAGGCCATCCAATTCTTTTGAAGTTCATCTGGAATCAAATCATCCCAATTTATATTCACTTTCCAAGTTTTTTGTATTAACGTTTTTGAATATAACATAAAATCAGCGATCATACCAAAAGGGTCAAAAATTGACATGGTTATTCTGAGAAGCTCTCTTTTTGTAGGTGCTCGAAATCCATTTAGAACTTCTGAAGGGAGACATTGAAACTTAGTCTCAAAACAAAACACATCTTCATTTTTTTCCCAGTACATTCCAAGAATCTTTTCTGTGGACGCCTGCTTTTCCATTTTAACTGTTGTAGAAATTTCTCTTTGGCTACCATTCGTAACGTGTTCAACTCGCCTACTGTTTGAAGAAAATCCTCTTAATTCGAACCCACCTTGGGAATGTATATAAACAACCTCTTGACAAATTCTTATAGCTTCTTCTTCATTATTAAAGCTGCAAACGAAGTCGTCTACATAATGTTTTTCCCTTATAGCCGCACTTGATTCCGGAAAGTTGTCAGCGAATTGTAATGCATTTAAATTTTTTATGTATTCAGCACAACACGGAGAGCAAATTGCTCCAAAGGTCATTGATTCCATCACAAAATATTGAATTGGATCATTTGAATTGCCATTTCTCCAAAGAAATCTCTGAGAGTGTTGATCTTTGGGTTGTATCCTTATTTGAGAAAACATTTCTCTGATATCAGCGGCAACTGCAACCGTTCCTTGTCTAAACTTCATTAAAATTCCAAGCAGCGGTTTTGCTTGTTCTGGTCCTTTGACTAATGTTGAATTTAAGGACACATCTTGAACTTTAGCTGCAGCATCAAATACAATACGCAACTTCTTTGGCTTATGTGGAGACACTACTCCAAAATGTGGTAAATACCATATGGGATTGGATGAATCTGTAATTTCCTCTTCGGTCAATTTTCGGGCATAGTTCTTTTCTATATATTTATTCATTTCCTCAATATATCTTGCAGCATATTGTGGGTCTTGACTCATCTTTTTTTCAACAGTTAACAGTCGTTTCTTTGCCATTGCAAAACTTGATGGAAAATTCGGTGGATAACTTTTCCACAAGAGGCCAGTTTCAAATCTATTTCCAATTTTGTGCGTAGTTTGTTCCATAATGTTCTTGGCATGTTGATTTTCATCTGAAAGTAACAATTCGGTATTCAGATTGGATCCAAAATTCTCATTTTCAATAAACTCTTTGACCATATCATGAATTTCATTGTCCTTTATGTACATTACGGTTGGTGTATGGGGCGTATCAGAATTCGTTGGTCCATAGGTTATCCAACCAAGCTTAGTCTCTGCTGCAATTAAGTTGACGTCTTTACATACAGTCACATGAGAAGTAACACCAAGGTAAGAGTAATCTAATCCAATAAGTAGTACTGGAGAAACGTTGAAATAGCTTTCGATAGGCAAAGAACAAAGCTCATTATATTTGAACTTATCAAAATCTTGAACCGGTAAATTTAAATTTGAAACAGTATGTATATTCTTTAACTTATATTTGGCTGCTGAATTTTGAAAACCTCTGATTTCAAACTGAACCTTGTAGGAATTTTCGGTAACTACATTGTCTCCATACCACTGAAGAGTAAGAGGTGATGATTTGCCTTTCAGACCAAGCTGACTTGCAGTTTGTTCAGCGATTAGAGATATAGATGAGCCCTCATTGAACATGGCGAAAACCTTTAAAGAACCAGCTGGGCCATAAATTTTCATAGGAAAAATTTTAAAAAGTATACTTGCCTGTTGCGCCCTACAGTTCAATATTGGTTGCAACTGGCTAGAACTCGACTGATTTCCTACATCATCTTTACTTGAATCATGTAACATTTTGTGGTGATTTCGATTACAATTATTTATTCCACAAGATTTCTTATTACGACATAAAGCTGTTCCATGACCCTTACACAAACAAGAAAAACATAGTTTCCATTGTTTTACTTTATCCCATCGTGTTGATATAGACATCTTTTCAAATTCTTTACATTTGGCAATATTATGGTTATTTTTGCAAATTGCACATTGTATATTTTTTGGTTTATCTATAACCATCATTTGTTTCGGCTGTACAATTTGTGAAGGACTACTTGGTATAAGGCTAACTACTCTAGCTACATCACTTAACCAATCCGCAAAATCTATTATTGTTGAATAGGGTCTAATCGGCATTGAATATCGAGCCCATTCAAACTGCTTATCTGCCGGAAGTTTATTTACTAACTCATCTAACAATGTGGCATTCATCAAGTGGTGGGCACAGTTTGCAGAATTAAGATATGTCACAACATTCCTAACTTTTGTTGAAAATTCAACCAACTGGTTTAATTTCCTAGGACTTATTATAGGAAACTGCTGTATTTTCAATAATTGTGAACGTACTAATATATTTGGTCTCCCAAACAGAAATTCTAATTCTTCAATAATTTTGGGAACACTTTCAGGATGTATTAACATTGAAATAACAGCCTCTCTGGCAGGCCCTTGCAGGCATCTTTGTAAACGCATCAAGTTCTGACGATTGCTGTATTTATACATACTACTGGTTTCTTTAAAATTTGTAATAAACAAAGGCCAATCTTCTGCAAGTCCAGAGAATTGTGGCAAATCATATAGCTTATGGCTGGAATCGTGGAAAACTACAGAGGATTCATGAGGAAGTTCTGGCTGTTGCTGCACATCTGCAACATTTTCTACCACATTTGATTCTTGTCTCTGGATACTTGCAGACATTTGATTTCTTAGCATAGTCATTTCCTTTCGGCTATCAGAAATTGACCTTGCTAGTTCTTGAACACAATTAACCATTTCAGCGAATTGGCTTTGAGTAACAGGCGATTCATCTACCTCCTTCATTGTATTATTAAGATCTTCGGCTGATCCGGCTTGACTTCGTAAATCGTATCGCTTAGACATTTACAAAACTTTAGTTGCAATTAAACGAGACCACGGCAAAAGGTAAAATGGCAAATAACAAAACGGGCGTGTTTGTAATATTCAACGGCAAAGTTGTGGGTTTCAAACAATAATCTTGTATAAAAAATACAATGAAAATGAAAACTTGTAAATTCTTTCCGTTTTTAGTTTTTCCAAACAATCCTTTTTATTAATAAAAAACAATATGACCAAAAACCAAAAGTACATAAGATATTTAATATTAAATTTTACAATTATGAATTGTTTCATTTTCGTAAGACAAGTATATTTTAGACAAGTGGTTTATTTGGCTCCAACAAAACATGTCATGGTAACCAGCCGCCTGGGTTCGAATCTCAGGTCAGTCAAGAATGAATGATTATCAATAACAATTTTAATTAATTTTCATTTTGTAAAATTCCTTTCTCATAAAAATAATTTAATGAAAATTGAATTTGATGTTTTGTTTTTAATTAATTTAAATTTATTTCTCTATTTTATATTAAAGCCCACGAAAATTTTCAATTTATATGTTTCTTTAAAAAACAATATGGCGCTTAATATGTCAAATGTTATTGTTTACATTTGTTTGCATCTGAGCAAATATGCACTACTAATTTTGCTCATGGTATTTTAAGTGCAAACGAAGTAAAACAGAGCATATTGCAAATACGTACATTTTGTTGTTGTGTTGTGCAAATGTGTATATTTTTGCATCGTTTGCACACTTTGCACAACCCATCGTGATTTCCCTTAATATATTTATCCGTTTTAGAGCTTTTTATGAGCTTATTTTGTTTGGTATCGATTTGTTTGTGAATAATTTCTATATTCTGTATTTTTATTCCACACATATTTCAAGTTTGTACAGCATTTTTTAATACATGTTCAGCAAACACAAAAAATGCTTAAAGTTCTGCTTAACAGATGTATTTTCTTTAGCTTTAATTTCGCTATCTACATTTAATTTTCACTGTACAATTGTAAAGCAACACTGAAATGAATACATAAAAAAATAGCGTGGTCGTAAAGCAAAATCAAAATTTAATTGAAAATATTTGCAAAAAATAGTAGAAAATATTTTTTTTTGGCTCATAATTAACTAACAAAAAAGTGCGTTTGGTATCCATACGAAAAAATTATTTAATTATTGCTACAGCTCCAGTTAATACATTTTTTTCATAAATAAATATTAGCAACGTTAAATATGCCGCAAAAAAGCACGTTGCAGTGTCCAACATGCAAATGTAATGTGACAAAAACTCAACTGAGTGTTGGGTGTGGAAAATGTGGTAAGTATTTACTTCCACTCAAGTTGTGCTGGTGTTTCTGATAAATCCTTGGCCTCCATTAGCAAAAATCTTTCGAAGTTCATTTGTGAGAATTGTATAAATGGTCCTACTGTGGGTAAATTTAATAATGGTGATATTATTGAATGAATTGATGAAATACAGAAATCCATTGAGAGTAAAATGGATGACACAAGATCGGATATTGAAAGAGGTATGGTCACTGGATTCCAAAATCTCGAAACAAAATTGTTAAATATTGTAGACAATTTTTGAAGTGAAATCAATAAAGAAATTGCAAATGTTAAATCTGATGTGTCACGCTGCTGCACTCTTGTTAAAGAGGCAGATAAGGCTAATGTAGCCAAATTTAACATTCTTCGTGATAAATTTAATATGTTGGTGAGAAGATTAAATAGATCTGATATAGTGATTAGTGGTTTAAGTGGCCCTATGAATGACTTAAGAGACAATATGATAAAAATTGGGAAGCTGGTGGGTGTTGACATTGCTCAGTCGGATATATATCACTGCTGCTATATAAAACAACACAACCGTTTTATTACCAAATTTAACTCGGTTCAATTACGGGATGCCATAATGAAAAACTATTTTAAAGCCCAGACTTTGTTGTTTAATAAAATAATTGGTGGCACTATTGAATCTAGAGTATATCTGAACGATAACTTATCTCCTGCATCCAACAAATTGCAATATCTCTGTCGAAAGTTGTTGCTTGCTAAGAGAATAAAAAAATTTACATAGTACTTAACATGGATAAACCAATGGCTAAGATCACAAAACTTGATGGTGAGAATGCGTTGATGAATGTACAGCAGTGTGCGAATTTTCTTGATGGTCGTCTAAGTGATATGGAAACCAACTCCCCATAAAATTTAAAATAAATCGTAATATGTGTTCTTATTAGATAAATTTATACACATACATTAACCCTACGTCCAGACATGCAATTTGTTTTTGTTAACATTATGTAATTACGACGGAAGAATGACGTCAAAATATTGTTCTGTGTTTGACAAATTTGACAGAGACGAGCAAACGCATGTACGTATTGTTGTCTAAGCTTGTATTAAGAGATAGTTGTCACAATTGTATTGCAACATCTGTTGATTAACATGTATTCTAATGCATATTTATGCAGTCCACACGTTAATATATAGTGTGGGCAATATAAATTGAAAATTGCCTAGGCAACAATTGTCTTAACGAAATTCTCGTCTGGACTTATGGTTAATGTAAATGTAATTGATACATACATATTGATTTGATTTTTTGTTTGGCATATTCAATTTTTTATTGTATATTATTATTATTATAATTATTTTTTGATCTTTTGCTTTATGGACTATATATTAAATGTCTATAATAACTTATCTCTTTTTTCTTTACCATGAAATAAATTTCATTTTTTTTTTTTGAATAATGTTAAAAGTATTTCTATATTTTATCTGTTTTACTGTAATTTGGCTCCCCCGCAAATCTTAATATTGGTTTCGCAATCGCTAAGTCTATCTGGATATAAAATTGTCAGGATCCTACAAGGGCCGGGGGTGTCTGTCTGTACATATCTGACAAATTACGTTACAAAACAATTAATTTTGGCAGACAATATGGGGTCTGTGAATCGTTATTCATTGAAGTTTTTGGTAATGGTGTTTCCGTGATAGTTGGCGTGGTATATTTGCCAAATGGTGATGAAGGGGCGTTAGAAAACCTTCATAGTGATTTGTTAGACCGATATTCTAATATTGTTATCATGGGCGATTTTAATTACAATCTATTTTAATGTGGCAAAATCGAACAATCTCCGTGATTTCAAGATGTGGTCTAACCTGTGTGCACAACTGTTTGCCCACGCATCTTCATTTGCCTACTAATAATACCTCCAAATGGTGATGAAGGGGCGTTAGAAAACCTTCATAGTGATTTGTTAGACCGATATTCTAATATTGTTATCATGGGCGATTTTAATTACAATCTATTTTAATGTGGCAAAATCGAACAATCTCCTTGATTTCAAGATGTGGTCTAACCTGTGTGCACAACTGTTTGCCCACGCATCTTCATTTGCCTACTAATAATACCTCATTAATAGACTACTTCCTCCTGAGTCAACCTTTTACTGTAGCTTATAGTAAACAATTTGTATATCCATATTTTTCATTATACCACAGCTTTATAATCGTTTCAGTTAAATTCTCATCTCAGAAACGTAGTAATTGTTTTGATATTAAGGATTATAATCGTGTAAATTATGAGGATTTTAATCGGTATCATGATTTTTTTGATATATCCCCTATTTTTACTACCAACGATGTGGACATGCAACTTTCTACAATTAATGACTTAGTGAATGGTCTCCATGACTGTGTACCCACAACAAGGGTAAAATTAAAGACTGATGATTCAGATTGGATGTGTTCCAGACGTATTGTTGAAGTGAGATCTTTAAGAGATCGGGCTTACGATGCCTACCGTAGTGATCGGTCTGAGACTAATTGGAGGGTTTATTGTAGACTAAGGAATAAAACGAAATCTATTGTTAGAAAATCTCGAAAGGAGTATGGTAAGAATCTCTTTTCTGGTGTTGATATACTCAAACATGGAAGAAGATTCGCCAACTAGGTTGTGTTGGTCGTGAATAATCTGAGCTTGATCAGTCAAATGTGGAATCCATAGCTTCAAGTTTTTTGATAATCAAAATCCAAATTTTTTAGGTGATTTAAATTTTGATAATTTTACTGAGAATTTTAATGGTTTTTTCTTTTATTCCTATAACCGAATATGATCTGATATTTGCTATAGGCTCCATAAACTCTAATGCAACAGGTAATGATAAAATTCCCATTAAGTTCTTAACATTTATATTTCCGCTTATAAATAGACCACTCCTCCATCTTGTAAACTCTATATTTATGGTCGAGTTGTACCTATTTTGAAAAATGGTAATGTGGAAAATTTAAGACCGATATCAATCTAACCTGCGATGTCAAAAATAGTTGAGACTATAATGATAACACAGATTTTGACCCACTGCAGTTCAATGATTAGACCTAATCAGTTTGCTTTTAGGCAAAATCACAATACAACATCATTACTACTTTCTTTAATTGATAATATAAGAGAGCAACTTGATAATCATCAGCACTGTATATTAGTCTCTCTAGATTTAACGAAAGCGTTTGATCGAATCAACCACAATGTTCTTGCAAGGAAACTTCAGGAAAACTTTAATTTTTCGAAATCGGTATACAGATTGATTTATAATTATTTATTGGAACGATCACCGTTTGTTTCAATAAATGGGGTAAATTCTTCTATAAGTGCAGTAACTTCTGGGGTACCTCAGGGATCTATACTGGGTCCTATTTTATTTATTACTTACCTGAATGAATGTGGACAACGGTTTTTGTCAGTCATATATATTTGCGGATGATATTTTACTCTTATATACATCTGATTCTCATCAAACTGACCTTTTTGAGATCTGTTTAAACAACCACCTGGGCTCAATATCTAACTGGATGTCTCTTAACTTTCTCGAGATTAATTCTACTAAGACTAAAGCTATGACTTTTCATTTGCAGGGCCGAAATTGGTTTGGTCCTCGGAGTTATGTAAGTGGACAAATAGTTGACTATGGGCCTGTTTGGAAATGCATCACTGCGCTCCATCATAAAAGCAAACTTTTTTTAATGCCGATAAAAAATAATTTTAATTTTTTTTTATTTTGTGACTATTATTTTTGTGGAGTATTTGACAATTTTTTGGTCCACATCTATTTCACAGATATAAATTTAAGCATTTGAAATCAATGATGCAGCGCAGTGTTGCATTTCCAAACAGGCCCTATGTTGACCTTCTTAGATGTCTCGGTGTAAATTTGGGCCTGAATTTTGACAGTCATATTAATTCTCTGTCTAATAGGGTTTGTCTCACTTTGAGAAAGTTATACTCCCTAAAACCATATACACCTAGACATGTAAGATACCGATTAGCTCATTCCCTAATTATGTGTCAGTTTAATTATGGCCTTGAAGTTTTTTCAGGTTCTTGGTTATACAATGTGGATATACTTAGTGGAATTATAAGAAAGGTTGTTCGTTTTGTTTTTGGTGTAAAAGTTAATGAGCATGAACGTACTAGGGAACTTGTTCCACAATTTTAAAAATGTTGTTTTAATGATTATCTGAAATTACGTATTTAACTTTATTTTTATAAAATTATGAAAACTCAACAACCGGAAATTTACGTGAATTCATTTTCTTTTATCAACTCCACAGATTGATGTGCCGTTCTGACCGCTCTTTCGTAGTGCGTGTCTATCGAGTTTGGAATGTTCTACCTAATATTCTTGAACTTTTTTCTTATTCATTTTTAACATATGTATGTATAAGCGTAGAATTATTGAGTACTTTAATGGAATTATAACCTAATATATTGGCACTTAACGGTTTTAATCTTCTGTCTCTTGCCACTTTCTAAATTTTTAGTTTTGATTTTTTTTACTTTTATTGGATTTTAATATTCTAATATTCATATGGCTGGGGGCCACTTATATATAACAGCTAAACTGCTATATTTTCTTAAGTTTTAAGTTCTAAGTGGTATACTCGTGAACTTTGTTATTTATCAACAATACATAAATAATTGATCCTGGAGGACCAATAAATAAATAAAAAATAAATAATATTCCAAACTGTTAAGTTAAGAACAAAGTTATTATATAAATTTGTGCTGATACATAGAAATCTGATGCATCGTTTAGTAAACCGATCGAATCAAAAACAGAAACAACCGTCCAACTGGCTGGTTGTCTGTCCATGTAAACCTTGTGCGGAATGTAAAAGTAGCAGTTTTTAGATAATTTCATAAAAAAAAGAACGAAAAGAATGTAAATTGTGAGAACCGATCTTTAATATCACATAGTACCCATGGCAACTTGTTTCTTTATGTCCATAAACCATTTAATCATGTTCGTATTAAGATTAAAATTGACGCAAAATATTTTACTGCAAATTAAAAATGGTTGAATCGGTTCGGATTTAAACATACAGCTTCCATTCAGATATCAATTCCTAAAATATTTAAGATATTTTATCCTTTTAAATGTTAATATAATTTAAAAGAAAAGGCACTATTCCTTCAATCCCTTTAAAACAAAATATCATATACATATTTGGTGTAGCTTAGGGCTGTCAGAAGTCTGAAGCCGTCGACCAGGACGCTTGTATGACAAATTACAAGTGAACGTACAACAAAACCTTACTGCTTCACTTATTTTATTAATTTTAATTTTTTTTTTTTTTTGTTAAAATAAAATTAATATTAAGAAGTAGGATCTGGGAATTTATTTCTCATGTTGAGTAACATTTATTGTATACATTTTCATATTATTCGGATGTGTATTGTAAGTCAAATTACAATCCTCAAAAGCTTTTATACTTTAATAGTCTTATTCTTCAATATTTTCCAGGAATTTTTTTATGCACTATCAGAAATCCCATACCCATATTAAAAGGTGTTACACACATCAGCACAAATGCATAATACCTTCTCCACTATTGTGGTGTGGGTATAATAATAAAGTCGAATGAGAAAAAATGTATATTAATAAAAATAATTTTTGCAAGATGTCGTCAGTTTTAACATTGCACCTTCTTCCTTGATTTTTCAAATTATCAGTATACATATGTACGTTTTCCCATGCTTTTAACATAAGTTGGGCAATAAGAAATCTTGCTATGTTATTCTGCCGCCGTTATTGCCAAATTGCTTATTGGTATATAGAAATAAGAATTGGGGTACATAATACATAATAAATAATATTTATTTTCGATCTATCCACACAATGTTACAATAATACAAATCAATATTCTCAGACATTTTCTCTTGGGGTATTTACTTTGCATTCAAGTAAAGGTGCTACAAAAATCTTAAAAGACCCGTTATTTGTAAACCTCCTTTACGCGAACCAAATGGAAATTGAGCTAGAACTGACACTGAAAAAGGAAATCTGTTCGTTGATTCCTTAAAGGATGTTTTCACGCCGAATTTGTCTAGCACTATAAATGAGTTACCCCCTGTAATATCCCAGCACATAGCAAGTGTCCCGCTTATCTTTGAGAGCTATTATTGAGTTAGACCAAAAAAAAGCACAAGGCATCGAGAATATCAGTAATAAGATGCTTTTGGAATTACCGTGCATAGCAGTAAGAATAATTCTCTATATTTTTAATGATATTTTACGCCTAGGCTATTATCCTAAGAATGCAAAACATCGCTTGTTAAAATGGTACCCAAACCAGGCAAAGGCCTCACTAAAGTAGAATCTTATAGACCCTTCAGTCTTTTACCCAATATGGCAAAACTGTTTGAAAAGTTATTCATAAACAAGTTTACTAAATATGTAAACGAAAACAATACTATTCCAGCACATCAATTTGGCTTTAGGAGAAAACACAACACCATTGAACAAGATCATAGGTTAATCACATTAATCAGAAAATCTTGAGGAATAACAATATTGGTCTGCTCTCTTTATTGATGTCTCACAAGCCTTTGATAAAGTTGGGCATTAGGGACTTTTTTTTATAATAAAACTTTTGTTACCATCAAATACCCACAAGCTGCTAAAAAACTATGTACATTACAAATCGAAAATACAGCACCTTCCCAAGACATACGAGCTGGAGTACCGCAAGGTAGTATTTTGGGACCACTTCTATATATACTTTACACATCAGATATGCCATTAAACACTTGTACCCACACGTCCACATTTGCTGATGATAAAGCAATTCTTAGTGTCCACAATGACCCATTAGTAGCGGCAAGATTGTTACAAAATCACACATCACAATCGGAAAATTGGTAAGATAAATAGAAAATCAAAGTGAATGAACAGAAATATATCCACATAACTTTTACGTTAAGTAGAGGATCAAGTTCAGTTTGTGCTTTGTTGTGATACAGACGTGTATTATTAAACCCGCATACTATTTGAATTAATTAAATTTGATTATTTTTTATTTAAAATAAACATTCCGCGAATGAACG
The DNA here is from genome assembly GCA_949318255.1 of Pollenia labialis. NCBI lineage: Eukaryota > Metazoa > Arthropoda > Insecta > Diptera > Polleniidae > Pollenia > Pollenia labialis. The sequence continues at coordinate 40,184,357 of OX439142.1, read as the reverse complement.
CAAAATACATAAATAATTTTTAAATAAATTATTTAGCATAAAAGTGATCAAATAATAAAAACGAAAAATTAATAAAGATAAATAAAAAATATAAGTGAATATATGTACATACATACTTATGTATGTATGTAGGTATACATAATCTTGCAAAAACATTTTAATTTTGTAAAGAACAAAATAAAAAAAAAAAATAACAAAAATATTAAAAGCACAAAGTTACGGTGAAAAACAAAAACAATATTTTGTATGAACAAAAACAATGAGACAACAATAAAACTCAACGAGAGAAATTGCTATGTAACAGTTCATGCAAATGATAATAATGAAATAAATAAAACAAAACAAAACAATATTAACTACCTAACGGCTAAGCCAATTATTCGTACACGTTCCCTCTCACCCTCGGTATTTACACAAACGGTGGATAGTGACTCATTAAAAAAACTAAAACTAGACCTGGTGACAAGTGTTGCCAGGCCAGAAAGTATTGCCGCGACGTCAAAAACAAATTTAGTGGGAAATGATACCATGAACTTAAACACAAATGCAATGGAAAACCCCCCTGTAAAAAGTTGTCAAAAGCCTCAAGTCCAAGTTGGTATGGACAGGTACATAACAGTCCTTAAACGGGGTCGCAGCCCTACATCTTCAGCTGTTGCTTCGGCCTCAAAAGTGCCATTTTTTGATAAAATAAATTCCCAAAATCGCTTTACAATTCTGGAGGATGAATCCTCTGAAGCACCAAACGTAATAAAATCGTCCAAGCCTCCCCCGATATATCTTAGGGAGCATAACTCAAATGATCTAATAAAGAGTTTAATTTCGTTGATTGGTGAAAACTCTTTTTATGTAGCCGCAATAAAGCGAGGTAGTATTAATGAAACGAAAATTCAAGTAAATAATGAAAATGATTTTCGCAAAATAGTGAACAAATTTGAGGCTTTTATACATACCAACTCAAGAGCAGTAAAGGTCTGCAGGTGGTTATTAAAGGAATTGATTCATGCGTGGACCCAGAGGAAATTAAAACATTCTTGGAAGAAAAAGGTTTCAAGATAAAATATGTGGTAAATATTAGAAATAGGGAAAAAAATCCTCAACCACTTTTTCGTGTAGAATTAGAGCCCGGCGACATTAAGTTAAAAAAAAACGAAAAATATATTCTATACAGAAAAATCACAATTGAGGAGCCGCACAAAAAAAATGGACCTGTTCAGTGCTGGCCAAGAATTTGGCCATACCAAGGCATACTGCTTCTTACCCCCTGTTTGCGTAGTATGTGGAGAACTACACGGTACAGTTTTTTGCGATAAGTCTAAAACCGACCCCAACGTAAAAAAATGTAGCAACTGTGGCGGCAATCACACTGCCAATTATAGAGGATGCCCTGTATATAATATCGTTAAGCAAACGGTTGGACCGAAAACAAATACCCCTCAAATGCAGGTTGCAAACCAAGTAAACACAAATGCAATTCAAGCCCCCCAGCCTGGTAATAACAGGACCTCTTACGCTAACGTCCTAAAATCAAACCATGTGCCAATGCAAGGGGCCTCGCCAAGTAATGACGAAACTCCAGTTTCTAATTTAAGTCGCTTAGAAAAAACCATGGAAACATTAGTGCAAACAGTAAATAATTTTACAAACACAATGGGTAATATGATGCAGGAGATTCTTAGAATGCAATCGATGTTATTGCAAGCTGTACTTAATAAACCATGAACTGTTTAAAAATTTGTTTTTGGAACGCAAACGGCATCCGCCAACATAAAAATGAATTAGAATATTTTCTTAAAAGTAAACAAATTGATGTCATGATGGTTTGACCTCAAGAAATACGTTTAAAATTAATGGTTATCGGGTGTGTTCTAGAATCCGAATCCACTCGAAAGTGGATTACTTTAGCATTATTGGTGTTCTGCATTTCACATCCACATGTTTTTATTCGTTTTCAATTAGAGTAGATATGGGTTGGTGAAAGTAAACCGAATCGACTTTTATTGTAATATGTGATAACATTTTTAACAAAAAAATTAATATTGCTTTTAGTTGAAAATCTTCTAAATCCAATTTAATCAAAAATATATCGTTATCTAAAACGCAAAAGGCCCTTACTAACCATAAATTTAAAGTCGACTTTTTCATTGATTTTATGTAATTATACCAATTTTTTTTTTAACGATGTTTATGTTATTTTCAGACTATTTGTTTCTTTAATCGATTTAGCGATCTCTTAGTTTTTGGGTTTGTTTAAAATTTTGCAATTTTTCGCGAATTTTAGCCATGTTCGCGACATAAGCGATTTGGTCGTGTAAGTTTTCTGATTCTTTACAGCTTTAACGATTTATAATAAATAGTTGACTTTGCTATCATGCCGCGGTTAGAAAATTTTTGCGAATTTCCTTGAATTTAGCAATTTTTACCGATTTTTTGCCATTCCTTATAGTTTTAGGGACTTTAAATCAATTTTATGGCTGGTTTGAAAAATCAAAAATTTTCGCGAATTTTCGCTATTTTTGCAATTTTTTTGTTATTTTCCGACATTTTGTTTTTTTAACCCATTTAGAGACTTCAAATAAATTTTAGTGTTTGTTTAAAAGATTGCAATTTTTCGAGAATTTTAGCCATGTAAGCGATTTTTTTTGTGATTCTTTACAGCTTTCACGATTTTTAGAAAATATTAGACATTCCTATCATGCTTCATTTAGCAAATTAGCGATCTTTAATTCAACAAAAGTTTTTTAGAACAAAAACTTCGAATACACAAAAACATGCGGATTTGAGAACACCAATTTATGACTTATGCAGATTCAAAAAATTTTTCGTTTTCAATTCGAGTCTAAACCTAGAACATACCTGTATATACTATATGATACCAAGGACCCTCGAGATAGAGCTTGTGGAGGTTCTGCCATTTTGATAAAAACAAGAGTCATACACTACCTAATGTGTGATCATCGTAAAGATTACCTCCAAGCAACAAACATTTGCGTTGAAGAATTAAATAGAAACGTAGTAATCTCATCGTTATACTCCCCACCTAGATATTCAATATCAGAAGGCCAATATAATAATTATTTTAAATCATTAGGACCTTGTTTCCTGGCCGCTGGCGATTATAACGCTAAACATACCTTCTGGGGGTCCCGACTTATAACACCAAAGGGTCGTGTACTATTTAATACTATTTCTAAAATGGATTTGAATGTGATAGCGAGTGGACAACCAACATATTGGCCTACTGATCAGCAAAAAATACCAGATGTCATCGATTTTGGCGTTGTTAAAAACATTCCCTTAGAAACGATTTATGTTGAAGCTTCCTTAGAATTATCTTCCGACCACACACCAACAATTGTTACTTTAATGAACCCCAATAGAATTGTATCTCCAACTGGTTACTTAGCGACGCCAGCTACACAAATCAATTGGCTAAAATATAAAAAATATCTCAGCACCCATTGCACAGAAAATATTCTGCTTAGTACACCGGAATATGTAGATCGCGCTATTCTTAATTTTGACAGTTTTCTGAAGCTAGCTGTGCAACATTCCAGTATTACCCCAAAAAAAAATATTAAAATTTATCCCACAGATGTTGAGCGTCTCCTGTCTGAAAAAAGAAGAGTTCGAAGAGAGTGGCAATTGCACAGATCCCCTCAACTAAAGAGTTTATTAAAAGATTGTACAAAAAGGCTAAGAAAGTTACTACAGACTCAAAAAACAGCTTCTCTGCAAAAATATCTTAAGGAACTTGATGCAACTCCGCAATCAGACTACTCATTATGGCGTGCAGCTAAAAATCTAAAAAGGCCAGTCGCCTCTAAGCCACCATTAAGAAACTTGAACGGAAGTTGGGCAAGAAATGATAGCGAAAAGGGAAATCTGTTTGTTAATCACTTAAAAAACGTATTTACCCCAAATATATTTCACGATACTGCGGTCGAGTTACCACCTGTTCCTGCTAGAGCGGCTGTTCCCCTAAGATTTGAGATAAGAGAAATCGAAAAGGCTGATTGTGAATTAAACCCCAAAAAGCCCCTGGTTTTGATAAGATCAGCAACAAAATGCTTTTGGAGTTACCCAGCACAGCAAAGAAAATTATTCTTCTAATTTTCAATGCTATCTTACGTCTTCAATACTATCCTCAAAAATGGAAGTTTTCCTTAGTCACCATGATACCTAAACCAGGAAAGGATCACACAAAAGTTGAGTCATATAGGCCTATAAGCTTACTTTCTAATATATCAAAGCTGTTTGAGAGGCTTTTAGTGTCAAAATTAACTCCAATTTTAAGTGAAAATAGATGTATACCTAACCACCAATTCGGCTTTAGAAGAGAATACAGCACAATTGAACAAACCCATCGTATAGTAAACGCCATAAGAAAAGCCTTTGAAGAAAGAAAATATTGTTCCGCTCTCTTCATCGATGTTTCTCAAGCTTTTGATAAAGTCTGGCATGAAGGCTTATTACATAAATTGAAGCAAAATTTTCCAGCAAACACACACAAGCTGCTAGAAAGCTACTTAGTCGGTCGTCAATTTATTATTAAAGAAGGAAAATTCTTTAGTTCACCTCAGCCAATTGGCGCTGGAGTCCCACAGGGCAGCATTCTGGGGCCTCTATTATACTTAATTTATACTTCGGACATGCCAACGAGCAACTACACACAAACTTCAACATTTGCAGACGATACAGCTTTTCTAAGCGTCCACGAAAACAGTTATGAAGCATCTCGTTATTTACAGGATCATATATTTCAACTAGAAATATGGCTAAAACAGTGGAGGATAATGGTAAATGAGCAAAAATGTGTACATATAACATTCACCTTGCGGCGGGAATCATGTCCCCCTATTAAAATCAATAATCAAATAATACCTCAAAATTCGCATGTAAAATATCTCGGTATACATTTAGATCGCCGTTTGACGTGGAAAAGCCATATAGAGGCAAAATTAACTCAAATGAAACTAAAAGCCATACAAATTCATTGGCTTATTGGAAGAAACTCTGTTCTTAGTCTCGACTGCAAACTCCTACTTTACAACTCTATCTTAAAGCCTATCTGGTGCTACGGTATTCAGTTATGGGGCACTGCCTCGGCTTCTAATATCGATAAAATTCAAAGGCGCCAAAATAAACTTCTTCGAATAATCACAGCTGCCCCTTGGTATGTTAAAAATTCAAATATTCACAAGGATCTCAATGTTCCATTAGTTAAAACTGTGATAACGAAATATGCAGTAAAATACTTAAAAAGGCTCGAATTGCATCCGAACCCACTAGCTCGAAATATTTTAAATGATAGCGGCCACACTCGCTTAAGAAGAAGAGACACTGCAGCAATTGTCCAATTAGATGAGCGATAAACACCTACATATATAAGTGAACAGAACCCGTGATGAAAAAAATTGTTTGTCTGGCACTAGCAGGACATAAAATAAAGTATTAGGTTAAGATTTGATTAATTATTGTGAGTTCATATTTACTATATGAAGATTCAATAAATAAATAAATAATGAAAAGAAAAAAAAAAGTAGAGGATCGCGTCCACCTATCCAAATTAATAATTGCAATTTACCTCAACAAACAAATGTGAAATATCGCGGTATGCACCTTGACCGTCGTCTTACTTGTAAAAATCATATAGACGCGAAACTTATCCAGATAAAGTTAAAAACTGTTGAGCTTGCGTGGCTTATGGATAGAAACTCTATACTAAGCTTGGATTGTAAACTGTTGCTTTATAACTCGATTATTAAAAACATATGGTGCTATGGAATTCAGCTCTGGGCTACAGCCTCAGAATCTAATATAGAAAAAATACAAAGACGTCAAAACAGGCTTTTAAGAATGATTACGTGTGCACCTTGGTATATCAGAAGCTCCAACATACACAAGGATCTAAACGTACACCTTGTCAAAGATGAAATAAAAAAACATTGCCAAAACTATCCAAATATACTAGCCCGGAATTTATTAAATAGCAGTGGCCACCTGAGGTTAAGAAGGAGGCATACTGCTGACTTGGCCCACTCGGGAGAAAGCATTAAATAAACAAAAATTTAAAAAAAACCTTTTATTATATTGCACACAAATAAATTAAAAGTAGCTGAAAGCGTTTTAATAATTTTTAGAAGACTTCTCTGAATTTTTCTATAGACACACACAATAACAGTAACTCAACAAATCGAAAACATGCCACAAACACTCCTTTAATGAAACATGATCATTTTAACAAATATATACACATTTTTATAAAATTACCTTAATATCAGCTTGTTCAACTGCTTTACCACATTCGTTGCCATGCAAAGACAATTCGTTTATCTAAAAAAATAATGAAATTAAATAAAAAAGATTATGTTTTATTTTTTAATTTATAACTACTATTGACTTACATTTTGAACGATTATATCGTTGTTGGATAATGAATCACTTTGATTATTCGCTGATATGCTCGGCGTTTGGGTGTTGTTAGAGAGGGTTTTAATTCCGCGAGAAACTTGAAGCGGTATAAATGCGCCTTTCTGGTTTAAACTGTTTAAATTGAATATTTTATCTTGTGGCATTCTTAAATTTTGTTGTTGCAGTAGTTGTTGATAATGGGGTGAATGTTGATATGTTTGAATATCTTGCTGACATTGTAACTGCAAATGAAAATTTAAATCTAAGTATCTGATTTTAAATAAAAAAAAAACGAAGTGTTAATACGTACATGAAGCTGTTGTTGATATTGTGGCATTGTTTGTTCAGTAGTGGATAACGGAGCAACATTGTCTCCCGTTAGAGCTATTAGAGGATTAGTTGGCATGTACTGTGGATTCTGTTGTAAAGGCATGTAAGGGAAATTGTAAGGTATAATGGGCATTTTTTGAGCATCAGTACGCCAACTTGTTGGTGGCTGTGGCAATTGAGGCTATAATAGAAGTATTTAGGTAAAAAGAAAACAACATTTTCTTAATAAAACTTACTTTAGCCGTAATTGTTGAATTCGACATTATTGTTTGAGATTGATTAGCATTCAAACCTAGAAGGGATTTTAAAAGTTGTGTGCCATCACTACTACACTGTTGCGGTCCTACAGTCGGCGCAATTACTGGTTTTTGCTCGATGTTTTTGTTCGATGGATTCGATTGAGTTGGATTGGAATTTTGCATAATTTTTATTTGATTTGAATGTTTTTGTTTCGTATTTACAGCTGGCATCCAAAATTCATCGCCACCTCTTTGTACACTTGGTGTTAGATTCACTTCAGGATTGTTTTCAAACATTGACGCACTACATTCATTGCTTGCTGGATTTGTATTTACTACCTTATTTTGATACCATGATTTTGTTGTGTTTTCTAGTTGATAAGGCATTTTTGAGTCATACAAATTTTCGTTTTGTCTATTGTTATCTGAAATTTTTTGTATTAGATTTTAAATTAGAAAACTTGAAAATTTTTAAAATTAATCAATCACCTTGAGTAAATATTAAAAGGACGGAAGATTCTGGTACTTTGTAGACACGTTGTGCGGCAATACCATGTATATCGTTACCATTTGAAATATGTTTATCAAAAAGAACTTCGTAAAAGTTATCCACTGCTTTAACACATTCTAAACGTACTGGATTCGGATCACTTACCGGATAAATTCCAACAACAGTACCTTTAGACCCGAGAGGAACCTTTAAACAGGTTACAATTATTAGAAAATTATTCAATATTCAGGTGTGTCACAGAATTTGTACAAAAGTAAAAAATTTCGTTCATACGATTTCATAAATCAAAAACAAAAGATTATTTTTTTTTTAATATGGAATCTTTTTTGAGTTTCTGCTATGATAGAAAACAATAAAGAAATATGGGATTTCTTTTGTTTATTTTCACAAAATAATTTTTGAACGTTTCTTCAATGTTAGTACCAGCGTGACCATTTCAGCATTTTTGGAGCTAAATTTAGCATTTTTATGTTTATTTAATTAACTGTAAAATTTCCGATTTAAGCTTTGTTCATAATGGGAGCAGCAACAATTTCGTTTTTTCTATTTCTATCTTATTTCTTCCCAAAGTGTTTCATGCATATATTCTCCTTCCCTTTTTCAAACAAAAATGTAGCTAAAGTTTTTTTTTTAAAGTTGAGTCAACTTCTACTTCAGCAACAATTTGTATGAAATTGTTTAACGTTTATAATAATTTAAAATAATTTTGAATGAAAAATTTTACAATATGTAACAACAAATAATAATAAATACGTAAAATTGTTCTGGGCAAAATTTGCAAACGGTTTCTTTATTTCAAATGTGTGTGGTCGCGAAAAAAATCTTTGCTCTATTGTGAACAAAGCTTTATTTTTCAAAATATTTTTTTGTATTTAATTAAAATAATTTCAATTTGTCGTTTAAGCTTTGTTCACAATCAGGTCAGGTCTTCCCAAAGTATTTCATATGTACATATATTTTCCTTTCATTTTATAAACAAAAATGTAACTAAAGTTTTTTTTTAAAGTTGAGTCAACTAGAACTTCAGCAACAATTTGTTTCGCAGTTATAAATAAATGTATTAAGAAAAAAACTATTTTTTGCCTAAAAAATTTAATTTTTTTATTTTTAATTTATAAAATATCCAAAACGGTAAAAAAAAGTGTCAAGTCCTATTACTTTCACGTAAAGTCACATAACCTTTAAACAAAATGATTTTCAGAACACGCCTGATAGATCATGAAAATCGATGGACGCGTTTCGCTTTTATTCACATTTAAGTGAAGGTATGAATTTCAAAAATTTGCTCGAGATATGCTCAAAATTCCTTGCAAAAAACATTGATGACTTTTTTTTATGATTGTCAGAATTAAAAAAAAGTAATAAACAAAAGGATATTTGATTTTAATGGTAGCGGTAACAAACTAAAAAACGGTCATAAATGTGCGTGGAAAATTAAAAGGAAAAAAGGAAAGTGCACTTTTTTTATTATTTGGGTTTTTCCGTTGGCTACCTGTATGATTTTTTTACACAAATTGCACCCACATTTATGAGTGGTCATGTTTTAGAACGTTTCGAAAAATTCAAAACGCACACGAATCAGGTATATAGCCAACCTTAAAAGATGCGCGAATTACCTCTCAGTAAAATATTGAAATACCTCTACCGCATTCGGATGAAATACCAATTCCACCGCTTCCAAGTCCTGACAGAGAAACTTCTTTTTCTATTGAAACGATGGATCAATCGGATTTCACCTATAAACCAACACCAGAAGCCGGCCCATCGAACAAAATAATTCTAATATCACAAGCAAGAATGGACAAGATTGTTGCAGAATCTTTCTCAACGTGAAGCGGGAAAACTTGCCTAGCTTTTGAAAGAAGACAACAATTTGGAGCCTAATGTCAAAGTCACCGGATATCGAAGATGACAATTGCTATTCCAACGGTAATACACACTCAACGAAGGGAACACATTTGTTTACTGCCACGATATAAAGGGACTGATGGAGGCGATGGCCATTAATTATGTCGCAGATGATTGACGAATGTTCATCGATTCTTCGAAATCAAGCCTGAAAGTCATTTTGCTACATAAATATAATAAAAAACCAAGCATTCCCATTGGCTACAGCACAGACATGAGCGAAACATACGATTCCATGAAAATAATTTTGCATAAAGTTTGCAACACTGATCACATGTGGCGGATCAGTTGTGATCTGAAAGTCGTGGCGATGCTAAGAGGTCTCCAAGGAGGCTATACGAAAAACATGTGTTTCTTGTGTCTTTGGGATACCCGATTTAAAGGAAACCAATACGAAACGCATGAGTGGCTTGCTCGAGATTCAACGGGGAAAGGACACAACTGCGTAAATGATCCACTGGTGCCAATGGAGAACGTCCTCATGCCCCGTCTCCATATCAAACTGGGAATCGTAAAAAATTTTATCAAGCCCATTGTGATTGTGATTGTTTGAAAAATATTTTCCCACGAATCAGCGAAGCAAAATTGAAGGAAGGTGTTCTGAATGGGCCGGATATACGAAAGCTCATGAAATCAAAGGAATTTAAAGGTGCTTTAGACGGTAATGATTACTTTGCGTGGAGGGCAGTGAAGAAAGTCATACGATATTTTTTGGGAAGTACACGAGCACACAATTACCCCGCTCTTGTGACCAAGATGTTGCACTACTTCCAAAAAATTGGAGTGAATATGTCCCTCAAAATTCACTTCTTGCATCACCATATCGAATACTTCAGCAAGCAGCTAGCCTCAGAGACGGATGAACATGGCGAGCGCTTCCATCAAGTGGCAATGCCAATGGAAACGCGACATAAAGGCAAAAGGCTCGATTCGCTGGTGGCTGAAATTTGTTGGTGGTCGCAAAAGACGTACGATCCCGACAATGAAGATGAAGAAGAAGAATATACAATGGGAGTTTCCTCCGAGGGTAAGGCACAAAAATGAAGTTAACTGACTGATTAAAAACAATTGATTTTTTCCAGATGAAGACAGATCCTCATCCGATACAGACTCTGAACAAGTGGGCGAACCACCACGCAAGAAAGTTAAGGGCGCAAACAAACGAAAATAGGTTTTGCGTTCATCGATTTTTATAACCTATGTATCTATGTAATAACCTAATAATTTTTAATTTTACGTGTTAATAATTATAATAAATATTATCCAAATTCATTGAAACATAAAATCAATATTCTTGTCAAAATGACATACCTTCACTTAATTGTGAATAAAAGCGAACGCGTCCATCGATTTTCATGATCTATGTATGTCTCATTTTGTCTCAATTGTTTAAAGGTTATGTGATTTACGTGAAAGTAAAAGGACTTGAGAATTTTTTTACCGTTTTGGATTTTTTATGAATTAAAAATAAAAAAATTCAATTTTTTAGGCAAAAAATAGTTTTTATCTTCATACATTTATTTTTAACTGCGAAACTGTTGCTTATATAGCGAAATGTTGTATGAACAGATTAAAGGAATTGTAATTCCTAATTTTTTAAAATTTGTTTCAGCAAAATCGGACTGGTGGTTCTCGAGTATGTTAAAAAAGACCATCAAAGGTCACAATTTGCCGGGACACGTATAACTTCTTTTTTACCGATATAACTTTCCCCGGTAGTTTGAACCCTTCCTGATCACTGACCCCTACCATTTGTCGCACAGTGTTATTGCACATGAAAATGTTGACATTTATCAATGTTACCTATCATGCGAGTTTATAAAATTTAACGTTTTTATTCCTGCTAAGCATGCGACATTGTTTTGTGTACGTCAACAAACTCCACATGTATTTTACAAAAATTATTTTCTTTAATAAAAAAGAAAGTAAATATGGATAACCAACTGTTTATTTCTTATTTAATAATCAGTTCATACCTACATTATACCTTTTGCTTAAAATTCCATGTGAAATAAGTGCAGCTTACGTTATTTCGCAGTTTTAAAAAAATTTTGCCAGAAACATTTCGGAACTTTTTCACAAAATGACCAGAGTACAACTCTATCAAAATTATTCCGCAAAAGTTTTTTTCATATGCGTTTTGAACGGGTTCTTAATGCAAAATGTTTGTGGTTGCGAAAAAAAATTGTTGCTCTTCTATGAACAGCAAGTGAAAAAGTTTCTGGGATTGTGAACGAAGCATTATTGTTAAATTTGTTAACAAATTTGTCACCCTGTGAAAAATGCAGCCGCGTAAACATGTTGGCTTGGATTGAATTGCATCATCTTTATGAGTAGTCTGTGTTTTTGTTCGAGAAAAATCAGACATATTTTCGTTAAATATATATGTATGTATCTAACAAATATATAAAAAAAAGTTCTTTAGTGGTTTTTCTGACATTGTATGAACACGTTAGTGACATATGTTTTAGAAGTGGGATAAATTATCCAAACGCACGCAGGAAAAGTTATTCGTAAAACGTAAAACATTAAAAACTTTCATAGTACGACCGTTAAGAATCTACAAGCGAAATGTAGAGTATTTGGTGTGTCATCTACGGGAAATAAAAAACAGTTAATCGAACGCCTTGATAATATTGGTGAGATGCCTTATGTACCTACAATAGCCGAAAGAAGTGTCGAAGCGGATCCAACCGTCACAAGCGTAATCACCTATACAAACGTTTGCCTCTTTTGATGGTTCACCAGTGCGTAATGAAAATGTTGCTGTTTCATACAGAAACAATACCCCTGTTGCTACGCTATGCAACACGTTTAGTGGTGGTCGTACAATGGCCACATTCGCAAATAATTACAACAAACGACCAGAAGTGTTGCCGCATACAACACAAAACGTTGGCATGTACAGCTCTGCTTGTCCACAATATCCACCGCAATTTGTGGCACCCAACTCCGAAGGACAGCAGCCGCCATCACATGTTTTGGTAGACCGTAATGTTTATCAGCCTCCTATTAGTGTTCAGCCCACCATGCCTCATGCTGTTGATGAACGGCGTAGTTTTTCAGCAAACAACGCACGAATTCCTCAACAGGTCCCTTGCTATTTAACATGCGCAGACCCTACCATCAAACGTTGGTACTCAACGACATAATCCATTTTCGGTGTTCAACGTCAATGAACAACGGCAGCAGCATTCACGTCCTGGAAATGGTTTTATGGTCGGTCCGTATAATGATGTAAGAGAAATGAAGGCAATTTTGCAGGAATTAAATCCTTCTGTGGAAGAGTATTAATTCGTCTCAGTTCGTTAAACGTGTTTACGTTTTAAGGTCAGCTCACGGATGGAATGATCACCATCTTATATTCGCTGTCCAGCAGAAGCTGCACGGCCCGGCAAAGTATTAGGTTGACTCGTTGCAAATCGTTTTTAGATCATGGGAACAGTTTGTGGATACATTTTCAAAAGATTTTCCTATTGTCGACAACTCTGCTGACATTCATATAAAAATGTATTATACAAAACTAACCAGACGAACAGCCAAGCGAATATTATTTTAAAATGGTTGCTTTGGGTACTAGAGGTGGTTTGCCAGAATCAGCTATCGCTAGACATATTATAAACGGTATTAACGAGCCTTATTTGAAGAAGAAAATATCTAATGAGTATGAATCGTGTAATAATCTGCTTAAAGATATTATCAGTTATTGCAACTACAACGACGCTATAAACGTGCAAAGGCAAGTCAAGCCAACGGCGTCAAATGAAAGGAATGTAAACAACATGAGAGGTGAGAAAAAGAACAACGAGAACATCCATACAACGGAAAATGTGAAATGTTACAACTGTTCGAAGTTAGGACATTTTTCCATAAATTGTCCTGAGCCGTCACGAAAACCCAAGTGTTCAAATTGCAAACTTACTACACGCACTACAGAAAGGTGCCCCGAAAAGTCAACACCCAGAAACGTCGTAAACCAGATAGATACAACAACAGTGTCATCGGCTGTAAACCAAATAAATTTGACAGTAGTCCCACCAGGCGTGGAGAAAATAGTAAAAATGATGAGTGTAAACGGACACGACACCAATTCATTTGTAGACCCTGCAAGTAACCGTTCACTGATCCGTAAATCGTATGCCAAGGAAATCGGTAAAGTAAATTTTGCAAATGTGGTGGACAATACGAATGTAGAGGTAAAGTGCATGTAATTTTAGTTGTTGATGATAATTCATTATTTTACTGGGTATGGATATATTATTTGGCAAGGGTAAACGTTTGACTATTGGAGAATATGATTGCCGCCTGGATAAACTTGATAGTGTCCAAGCCAAAAAGGCATTAACGTCGCCAGAAAAGGGCAAGTTAAAAACCTTACTTCTTAAGCCTCGTAAGTGTCTTGCCAAAAATACATCTGATCTCGGAGTGTGTAATATTGCTAAAATGAAAATTCATCTCAGATCTGATAAGCCTATTCAAGCAAAACCGTATCGTGTCCCGTTTGCAAAGCGCGTGATTTTGACTGACATAACAAATGATCTTCTAAAACACGGAATCATCCGTTCGTCCGAATCATCGTACGTATCGCCTGTCTTCCTGATCAACAAAAGCAACGGCGAACATCGCATGTGTGTTGACTATCGTAAGATCAACGCATCCGATGCCAATCATGGACGAGCAATACACGGCTCGTAAATGCTCCTGCTGGTTTTCAATCCATTATGGGCAAACTTGTATGTAAAATGAGGCATGGGAAATTCTGGCGTATCTTGATGACAGTGTGATCAATAGCAAAACGATCGAAGAAGGTTTTTCACGTCTCGACAGATTTTTGGAAATACTAACCGAAAGTAGGCTAACTTTACGATTTGATAAATGTGCTTTTCTCTCAACGAAGATTGCCCATCTAGGACATAAAATTGACGAAAATGGTATACGACCAGGTGAAGCGAAAATAAGTGCAATCAAAAATGTTGGTGCACCAACGAACATAACTGAGGTAAGAAGATTTCTCGGTTTAACCGGGTTCTTTAGAAAATTTGTGCAGGATTACTCAATCATAACTAAACTAAATGTTATTGCGGAAAACTGATGTTTTTGTTTGGGGTGAAGCACATAGAAATTCTTACACGTCAACCGGCACTTGCACTGTATGACAGTAAGGCCCACCATGAAGTCTCGCCGGTATTCTATTGCAGTCTGTGGATGGTGAGCAACGGAAGCCCGTTTTTTTATTATAGCCGTCATTGTACACCGAAAGTCGGTACCATAGTTATGAGCTAGAAGCCCTGGCAGTAGTGGAGGCGTTAGATCGTTTCAGGATTTACCGGATTTACTGATTGCTCGGCAATTGCTAAAGTGAAAACCGATAGAGAGCTTAAGCCGAAAATAGCTAGGTGGTAGATGCGACTTCAAGAATTTGATTTCACTCTCGTTCACCGCGAAGGTCGCCGCATGGCACACGTATATGCCCTCAGCCGTAGCCCTGATGAGCCGCCACATGAACTCGAGCCTGCTGGATTTATTATGAAAGTCACAGCTGAAGTAGATGACTGGGTCGTTAAGATGCAACTGAAAGATGAAAAACTTATTAATATAATGGCTGTTTTAAAGGGAGATATAAAATCCGATCGGGAGAAACAAATAAAGTCGGAATATTGTGTGCGTAACCACCGACTATACCACAGGAACGCAGATGGTATGAAGTTATCCCAAAAGACATCCGATGGAGGATCGTAAAATACTCTCTTGATGATATGGGTAATTTCGGAATAGAAAAAACTATACAGCGAATTCAACAGAAATTCTGGTTTCCGAAAATTCGGAAATATCCAAAGGACTATATCGCCAGCTGTATCTCATGTTGTTACAATTAAAATCGTAGTGGTAAGTCCGAAGCTCGTTTGCATTATGGTTAAATACAACCTATCCCGTTTCATACCGTCCATATAGATCATCTTGGCCAGTTCACGAGAAGTAAGAGGGGACAGTTTTATATATTAGCTATGTCCGATTCGTTCAGCAAGTACCTGATTGTAAAGGCAGTACGAACAACAAAAACAGCAACCGAAATCAACACCTTGAATGAGATGACGTCATACTTTGGTCTGCCTAAATGTATTGTCAGCGATCGAGGCACCGCTTTTACGTCCAAGTCATTTGAAGAATTTTGCAACCAAAATTCAATAAAGCATTTTAAACTTGCTGTTCGGAAACCGAGGGCAAACGGTCAGGTCCAACGTGCAAACCAGACCATACTTTCATATATTCGTACTACAGTTGAAGATCCAAAGCACTGGGAGCTTACCTTACGTGCGCTACAATGGGCCGTAAATTCCCAAAGAAACGCTACATCCGGTTTAAAGCTACGATGAAGCTTTCGGGAATAAAAATTCCTTGGGGTTTTTTCCCTTTTTCCATTTATCCTATGTTAATACAATTGTAAAAATGGAAAAAGGGAAAAAACTCCCAAGGAATTTATATTCACGATAGGGGTGATTGTTGTATTTTAGAAAACTAATTTGGTGCGTGAACTTTTTTTGCGAAATAACCCTAGATAATGTTTTCGTTAATAAAACACCATTGCCCACATCGTAGTATAGACATAATGTTCATATCACACGTTTTCAACGATAGTGTATTCTAGGGATGTATCGATACGCCTTTTTGCCGATACGATACCGATACTCAAAAAGAAATATCGGCGATACTGATTCCGATGCGAATATTAAATTAAAATTCAAGGTAAAATCAAGTAGAGTAATTTCTTTTTCCTACAAATTACAGCGTAGGAGATTGATAAAATTTTAAATTTATATTATAATTATTTTAAAAACAACGAATTGAATTTGAATTCATGGTAAAATCAGCAAAAAATTTATTTTTATTAAGCAAAAAAACATGTAAATTCCCTTGTAGTCCCTGTTAATCATATTAATTTAGTTCAAGTACTAAGATTTACAACACTGCAACAACAAAATGTATTCAGCCTGCAGTACACGAAATGTAAAAAGCCACATGCGCATGTGGTTCAGAAGTAATTTTGACGTCACTACAAAGCCATAATAGCAAGTTCATGATGTGCGATGACGACAAAATAACGTCAGAACCACATTCGAATGTGGCTTTTAAAATTCCGTGTACTATAGGCCTTATACTATGTTTCCACTATGAACAAAACAACTTGTTTTGAGCAAAACGTGTCAAACTGTTTCCATTTTGTAAAACTGGTTTTGGTTTCTGAATTTTCGAAATCAATTTGACATTTATGTTGTAAACAAACATGAAAGACAAAAAAATATATGTTGAAAAAAAAAAATTTCTTTAACATGAAATTTCCTTTTTGGTTTTTTAATACACATTTATACATATACATGTGTACGTATATAAAAGCTCATAATTTACTACCTTTTTATTATATTATTTTATTATGTTATAGCTGCAAACAAATAAATTAACTGGAGAGTTGCATAAACCTATTTAATAAGTCTTGATATTTTGGTAAATCAAGTAGAGTAATCATGCTTTTTTCGAAATTGTTAATTTACAATACTAACGAAAAAGACACTCATGCTTTGTAGTATAAAATTGTATTAAGAAATGCAGAGTTGTACACTTAATACAAAGGGTGAAAACCGCTTATATTAATAAGATTTTTGCTATAAAAAAAAATATTCTCAACTTTTGCGGAGATAGACGATTTCGCAACTCGGCTGAAAGCAGACCTGCAGTGGAGTGCCCCTGTAGGCTAGATGGTAGTGAGCTAGTCTATCAGCGCCGGGATTGCGGGTTCGATTCCCGCCAGAGACTCTGGTTTCTCTCCTGCAGACAAGCGAAGAGCTTCGCGGGATTAGCTTAGGAAATTAAAAAAAAAATGGTCTCAGGTGTAGCTTTTGAAAACTTATTTGACAACAAGGGCAATCCAGCTCATTCGGTAAGTGAGGCTGCTCATACTGTCAACAACACAGTAATCACCATAATGGAGCATGGTGAGGATGACACGAATCAAAGTCCACTACTCTAAAGCAGCATACGCTGCATTGCACCTCCGACTAGCGGAAAAAGAAGAGGAACTCGTGGTGGTCCAAGAACCATGGATTAACAAGAATCGGGGTTGCGGACTAAATCTTTAAGGCTACAAGTTATTATTGAATAGGTTTAAAAACTTGGTTAGATCGGCGAAAAGGAATGCTTGGAGGCACGAACCGTTTACGTAAAATAATAGCTGCGAGCCCGGTCGTCCCGACCTACGTCCGGAAATCAGATGGTTGTTGAACTACGAATAGTCAGGAAACACTTGAGGTGTTGATTGACACTCACTTACCTGGAAATTCCCAAGAGAGCTTGCGGGATCAAGTGTGGGAGTCGACAACTACTCCTATGTCCATTCTATTGGACTACAATAGGATCAATTGAGCTGTCGACATCTCCGGGTATGGATGGTTAATTCCTGCGGACCTGCAGAGGAATTCGACCCTCATCATACCCTGGATGATGGCTATATACAGGGGACTCCCCAAGGGGGAGTTCTTTCCCCACTATTCTGGAACTTGACTATGAACACCATGTTGAAGGATATGGACGACATAAGGATTAAAACAGTGGCGTATGCTAATGATGCTGCGGTGGCCATCACAGGGAGGCTGCTTTGAGGGCACTCAGAAACTGGAGCGCATCATGCGGGCTGGGTGTCAATCCGTTTAAGGCGGAACTGGTACTCTTTACGAGGAAGTATAGAACCGGGGACTTTACGCTTCCGAGGTTAAAAGGAACTAAGCTTCAGATCTCAAACAGTGCCAATTTTGTGGGCGTGGTTCTGGATAGTAAGTTTTCATGGAGACTAAATGTCCGGATGAGAGTGGAAAGGGCAATAGTTGACATATATGGGTATGGGCACGAGGTCGTTGTATGGTGGACTGCACTGGACAAGAGCAGGCACCGCGTGATGCTTGAGAAGGTACATAGAATGGTCGCGTTGATGATCACGGGATCAATGCGATCTACTCCCCCGGGGGCGCTGTTTACGATATTAAACTGGCTCCCGGCTATTTGCTCAACGACACGGCTGAACGCGGCGCACAACTGGACGGCCCGTGATTATGGACATGCCGGGATAATCAAACGTTCGATTGTCCCTGATAGAGTGGACTATTGCACCCCGAAGCCTATCTTTAGCGCGGGGTTCGTGACACATATGGCGCACGGCAATATGCTGTCGGGCACTTTCCATGGACAGATCCTAGGATTTATACTGATGGTTCAAGGAAATGTGAAAGGGTTGGCGGAGGTTTCTTCAGAGGAACTGGATGTGAAAGTTTCCTTTCGTCTGTCGGATGGATGCAGTATCCTGCAGGCGGAGATCTTGGCTATAAGGCGGGCGGCAAACTGGCTGAGGTATTATCACATATCGGGAGATATACGTATATTTACTGACAGCAAGGCTGCCCTTGCTTCCCTAGCGGGTGTCTACACGACATCTAGGTAAACTGTAGAATGTCGGATGTCTTTGAATGATATTGCAAAGCATTCAAGGGTAACGCAAATATGGATATCGGGGCGCTCAGAATGCCCGGACAATCAGGTGGCAGATGGGCTGGGCATACAGGGTGGTCGCATGGATGACATATTCATTGATCAATTCGTTGGCCTTCCAATGGCTCACTGTCAGTCACATATCAAGCGCAAGTCTTATGGAGCTGCGGAGATGCTCGACCTGTTCGATTTCAGGATACTATACTCTCTACAAAGGGTCATGATTAGGACAGTGATATCGGTTGTGCCTGGGCACTAGCCGGTGGGGACTCATGCTGGAAGAATGAACTAGAATTTAATGATTACTGTAGAAGTTGTCAGGACGACTAGGAAGAGGAGACTGTGCTTCACTTTCTTTGTCAATACCCTGGTTGCTTGGAGGATCTATCCAGGATAGAACTTAAATCGCTTCTTCTCTTCATTAGGAAGACGAATTGGTTAAACTTTGCAGTGACGCCATCTGAGTACCTGCTCTAAAGGATGGGCATTGGCCCTCGGTATCACAAAGGGACCAATAAAGGACCCAAGTGAGCTGTCTCTTGATGGCTACCCATGGAACCTAACCTATTTAAAAACTTAAGTATTTCTGTACAATGTTCTTAAATATATAGCATTTAGAAGATCTAAGGTATACCTAAACTTCTTCTTTAGGTGAACCACAGCGTAAGATGGACAGAGGCTCATCCTTCTCGAAATTTCCTTTTAAGATTTTTAAAAACGCTCCTAAGGTCAATTCTTGTAGACTTTTACTAGGTGTAGCGGTGACCGTGTAATCAACACTTTCGAAATGCAGAGTAATGTTAAGTAGCTCAATAAAACGTTTCTTAGAACTATTTTAATTGACATTTTCTAGCTTTGTATCGAAGTTCAAGAATTGTAGATAAACAATAGATTTTATTATTCTCTATATCCTCAAATCTTTCATCCATAGCTAATACTACCTAGGTCGTCAATTTCTGGGACTCTGAACTATTTTGCATTTCAGTTTATTAATTTACTGTATTTTGTAATAATGTTCGAAGACTGTTAACTAGCTAAATAGCGTCAGAATATGTAGCAATGGCATTGCTTATGGATTTTGTGGTCTCTTTAAAGTAACCCAAAATTTGAAGCAAAATATTTTTACAAAAATCATTTAAAATGAACTGAAATGTCTTAAAACGTACAAATACATACAAGACTACTGAAATTTAAATTTTGAATTTGACATATAAAAACATAACTTAAGACTGATCTAATATTTTTGTTGTTTTTAATACTTTTTATGTTAAATAAATAATTTGTTATATTAAAAGAAATTTTGTTTTATTTAAAGGAAATAAAAACATAAGCAGAAATGGCAAAAAAGACATTACTTTAAAAGAAATAAAATAAAATTTTAGCATTATGTTTTACACACTTTATTTAATTTTTCGGCATTTTTTAGCTATTTTTTTGAAGCCAATTTAGCTCCAAAATTTTTTAGAATCTGGTCACACTGGTTAGTACTTCTAATATTTTGGAACAATTTACAACAAAAACAGATCATCAGGAAACCTTTTTCCAAAGATTTTAGAAAAGCTAAAAATATTTAATCGGGTTTTCCAACAAGTACTTTGTTTTTTTAATTGTGGCAACACCAACAACATAATAGTTTTGACATCTTTTTTTACGTATTCGTAGCTATGGTATTGGCAATTGTTACATTGAATTAAATTTCGCTCGAAAATCGCATTTAAATAATTAAATGTCGAATCTTTCATGAAAGTTTTAATTACTTTTTGCCAAAATGCCGGGTCTATTTCGTTAATCACATCACATATTTTGAGTTTTAAGGCTGCAATCGATTCGATTGGCTCCTTATAGACTCTGTCCTTAACATAGCCCCCACAAAAAATAATCTAGTGGTATTGAATCACACGTTCTAAATGGCCACCTAACATGTTCGTGAAATTATGCGATCGGGATATTTGGTTTGCAATTAATATCGGACATGCTAGTATTCTGAGCGAAATAAATTGGCACATGGATGTTGATTATGTCACACCCAAGCCAATCTTTGATCCTGGCATCAGGGTAAGCATTTTGGATAACCGGATGTCTCTGTAGGAGATAGCGAGACATTCACTGGTCACCCTTTACTTGGTCCCCAGACACGGGAACATACAGGGAAACTGCATGGCGGATTCGTTGGCGTATGCAGGAACCTCCTTGAATCGATACGGTTCAACATATAATGTAGGTGTTTCGCTCCCAGGGAGTATGCACAAGTTTCGCCTTATTGCCAGTCAGAGGTGGCACGATGAAACTACCTGTGGGGAAACCAGGAAAATTTGGCCCATTATATATGAAATAAGGACACGGCGGGCATTGCAGCTGTCCAGACATCACCTAAGGAACCTAATTGCGGTTATAACTGGCAACTGGCCCATTGGGAGGGACGTCCAGAGGCTGGGGCTACCTTATAATGACTTATGTAGAAGTTGCGGCGACGAAGAGGAGGAGGAAACAACTGAACATCTCCTCTGTAATTGTCCGGCATTCGGAGATCTGAGACTTGAAATGTTTGGTCGAAGAGCCCTTGGGGACAAGACTTGTCTCTCTGATGTTAAACAGGATCCACTCCTTTGTTGAATCGACCGCGTGGCTGCGTGGGAACACTAGCAGCCAGATAACATAGGACCCATGGGAGACGGTGTGACATGGTAGCATAACGGGAACTAATAAGTGGTCCCACGTGAGCTGTGCTTAATCACGGCTGCCAATGGAACCTGAACTAACCTTAACAGAACCACCAATTTCATAGTGGATTTTAATTATTTTAATGCGGTTTTCGAGCGAAATTGAATTCAATGTAACAATTGCTAACGCATTAGCTACGAATATGTCAAGAAACTAAATGTCAAAATTATTATGTTGTTGGTGTTGCCACAATTAAAATCAAAAGTTCTTGTTAATATACATACATAAGATAATATTTTAAGCTTGCCTTTAATCTGTGGAAAAAGGTTTCCTGGTAACATGGCCTAAGCAACCAGTGAAATGCGCATAGAAACTAGTTGTCCCGCAACAATAAATGTCAGTGTATTTATCAAAAATAAATTTTATTAATAAAATATTTTAAGTTTTACGTTTTCTAATGAAGGTAAAAACGTTTATATTTTAACTTTCGCAAGAATTTGTTTCCTGGCACACCTGATAACCTCTTTTTAATTTCTACCTTATTGTTTTGGCTATATTAAACTTACCATATAAGTTGTCTTTACAATAACAACACGGTCAAATAATTCAATTTGTCTTTTGGGCTTGTATACATCAGGTAAACTTACATCAGGTTTTAGCAGCAGGTGAGGCTTTACTTGCAATTTAACAGTCTTAACCGGCAAGGTCTGAAATTATCAAATGATCAGGATAAAACAAAGCTTAAAATAAACATTTGTTTAGTAACACCTTTAATTGTTCAATTGCGTCTAATATCTTTTCTACAGATTCCTTTTCCATAGTCTTTGATCCACAAGCAACTCTTTCCGCCTTCATGTGATCCTGCTCTTTCAACCAAGCCACAATTTCCTCAACCTTCTTTTCTCCCACTTCTAAGGGAAAGAGATCCTGTTCAAAAAGCAGTTCTGCCCGATCAGAAGATTTGCTTAAATACTCAATAACAATGGGAAATCGTTGAACGTATGACTGTATAAGAATTAGAGCTTTAGATGAATAAAGCCATTGATTATCAATACGTCTGGCATAACCAGCTAGTTCTTCCTGCTGTTTAATGTATTTAAATTGAAGTCCAATATTGAGTTTAGGTAAATTTTCGGGTAGATCAGATTTGGGACGTCTGGCTCCTTTAACTACTAGTATAGAGCCTGTAATGCGACCTAAGATTTTTACATGTATACCAATCTCTACAGCTGCCTGGTAAGAATTAATGTAATCCCGTGCGAGGTTATTTTGTACGTATTTCGCTTCGGAAAAGTCCGGTTCGGGCAATACAGTAATATTAACTAGTTTGAATAAAAACAGATTATAATAATTCTATTTCGTGAAGTTCAATGATTCTTACCCTTAAGTCTGCCACATTCATAAACTAACATGGGATTCATTACAACACCCTCACTTCCATAATATGGGTTACCAACAAAAAATATTCTACTGTTTTCAGGAAACAATTTTTCAATTTTCTTATGTTGATTTGGCATTGCGTTATGTACAAGAATTTTCGATACAATACCCTGAGCAGGATAGGCTGTAGTTATAGAACTCCAAACTTCGTTAACTGAAACTTTTCCCTGACTGCCAAATGTGTACGAAGTACCAATATATGTTCGTACATGAACTAAAACAGAATAATCTGAAAATTCTATGCCCATACGTGTAGACAAACTAAAAAAGATATGTTTATATATAAGAATTTATAGCATTATTTAAATAACAAGTGGTACTCAACTGTTCTTGCGCCGTTTTTACATGAAAGTCAAATATTTTTGATTCTAAGTCTTTTATATTATCTACATCTATATATTTCTCTTTATTTGAAATACCTACAACTTTAGCCTTAACTAAATGTGGCCAACCAATAAAAACAACTTGTTGTAGATATTTTTCTGCTACTGTATAAACATCATTCATATTTTTTTGATTTTCGGGCTGAAGAATCATGTTTTCATTACGGCTTGGATAGTCAAAAACTTTTACACGAGCATTTTTAATTTCGAACTGCAATAAAATAACTACTATTAATATAAATAATTTTTATGAATAGAAATTAAGCAACCTTATAATTTAAATGTTTCATTGTAGGAAAACCTGGGAAGAATACAGTGCGAGCTGCATTGGGCAGTTCCATACACACAGTCTTTTGTGAAGATACCAAAATATCTTTAGACCAAAATGGCTTTTCATTACAAAATACATTATATAATGCTTTAAGGGAATATATGCCAGCAACTTGTCCTTGGGACTCTGGATTAAAATCGTACTGCAACATAGGGCCATGTTGATTACGTTTGCATTCACCAGGAGTTAAACGTTGATCGCATACTGACATAGCTTCTAATAATCTTTTCTACATAGAGAAATACACAAATAATCCTAAATATTGCATCAAAATTAAACTATTCTTACTTCGTCGATAAAAGGTATTAAAACGACTGCTTCCCATTCATGTTGCTTGCCATTGAGATCTGTTTGAAAGTCTTCTGGATAATAATCTTTTAATTCGCTACTAGCACTGGTCATTAAATCTCTATATGCTGCTGGTAATAGTGATTTACTAGCCGCTGGAAGAACTGCCAATAACTACAGGAGAGAAATTTAAAAGTAAACTAAACAATTTGAAGATAGTAAGACCAACCTGCTGAAAGGGTAAAAATGGTTTACCCATGTTAAATTTAATTTCATAATCTTGAAAGTCCTTTAAATCGCTTATAAATGGAGCATAATGGTGAGGATAATACCAATCCCATGATTGAACGCCACGATAATAGTAGTCCAAAATCCATTGTAATGCTGTTATATAACAAATCGCTTGTTCTCTGGTATGTTCACTAAATCAACCAAATAAACAATTTCAAACTCATTATTATTTCATAAATTTTTCAAATGTTCTTTTTTAATTTAAACTATAATTTTTAAAGCTTTTGCCTAGAGTCCTTCAATATTTTACATGCTTTTGATTTGCGATACTATAAAATTGGTTTTAAGAGCACGTTTAAAAATATTGACAATAATAAAATACATACTTAAAAAAAGAAAAATTCTTGAATTCATAGCGGAATCCACGCTTAGTACATTTAAATACTAAAATTTGTAACAAAAATGATGAGCGTCTTTTTTTGAAAAAGCTGATACATAGTTGTTTTTTTACCAATTTCTAAAAACATCAAAAAGATTTTTTTGCTAATATCTATAGCAGAAATACATAATTAAAATAATTTACAGCTTAAAAATTCCTAAAATATCTTTTTTTTATATAAAATTTTTTAATATTAGTAAACTGAATTAATTTTTATAAGTATTTATTAAATTATTTCAAAAAACAGAAAAAAAACCAAAAGCTTGTAAATCTATATATGTATATAAAAGAAAGTGGCGTTAGTTACTACGTTTATAACTAAAGAACGGCTGGACCGATTTCGATGATTCGTACTAATTCGGAATGATCTCTGACCAAGTAAGAAGAATAGCAACAAAAAAAATCTAAAATAGGTGGCGCCTTTGAAAATTAATCAGTATAAATTAAATCGTAAACTCTGCATTTGACGATGCAATGATCATTAGCAAAGTTGTTGAGCATGCGCCGGCGAATGTTTATAAGTTGATGTGACCAATTTCAGACAGGTGTCGCCACTCGAAATGAGTTAAATCATAAACTGTGTATTTGATCATGCTATGATCTTTAGCACAGCTGTTGAGCATTATCATACAAAGGTTTCTAGGTTGGTATGACCAATTTCCGATAGGCGGCACCATTGAAAATTACTCAAAATAAATTATATCATTTGATCATGCTATGGTCTTTAGTAAAGTTGTTGCGCATGAACCGGCAAAGGTTTCTATGTTGGTATGAACAATTTCCGAAAAGAAGTGCCATTGAAAATGAATCAAATCTTAAGCTAAATATGCAATTGATCATGATTTGATCTGTATCAAAGTAGTTGTGCATGAGTCGACGGAGGTTTTTCTTAAAATTTGGAATGCAGACACTGTAGTATCAAAAGGATCTTTAATATATTGGAAATTCCAACAATTAGGGCGTAAAATAGGGCAAAAAGGGTAAAAGCTATATCTACCCGTGGCTTATTTATTAATTATCCGATGAAAGTTTCAAGTCTTGAAGGAACTAAAGGCTATAAATTTCAACATTTACGTCGTGAAATAAAGCAAAAAGGGTAAAAGCACCCCCTCCTATACCTTTTAAATTTATTAACTGATTCTTTTGAAAAGGTTATGTACTTTTGAAAAAAAAATTTTCTCCGGTTATTTTACTTCGGCTATGCAATATTACACGATTAGTCGTTAAAAAATTTATAAAAAACGTTATCGAAGCTAAATTTTTGAATAGTAAATTGATTATCTCTGTTTGATTTTCATTCTTCAGGATAAAAAATACATTACTTTTTTATGTTTAACTATGGAATATGTAACGAACAGAAATAAACAAATAGCTATTGTTTTTTTCATCGCCGATCATGGTATACACCGTTTTATTCCTCTTTCTTTCACTTAAAATTAGGTTTATGGCAAAACAACGTTTGCCGGGACAGATTATTCTATAGTATGTATATCAAAGTAATTTTTGGGAATACAAAATTTTAATTTAAAATATTTTGTTAGCCGTTCTTAATTCCCAATTTTTATTCTTGATAAAAACACTGAAATTTATTGTTGATGGGATAAGCTATTCCTATGCGCATTTCACTGGTTGCTTAGGCCAGATCGTCAGAAAACTTTATCTAAAGATTTTAGAAACCCCAAAGACTTTAAACCAAATAAAACTGTTAAGCGTATAAGAATTATTATAAGCAACAGTTCTACTTGTAACGATATCAAAGTTATACAAGATATACAAGAATAAAAATTGGGAATTAAGCACGACTAACAAAATCTTTTATATTCTATAATATATTATAATATGTACATTAGGGGTATAACAAACTTGAACTAACAAAAATATTATTTTACATAATTTAAAATTATTTTGAGGTGGCCTTCTTAATGCAATATTGAATATTCATAATTTTATACGGTGTTTTTTTTTATTCATTTTTACTTTTTTTCGTTAAAAAAGGTTAAAGATACTCTTTGGTTTGCGAAAAAATCTCTTACCATCTTTAAATATTAATGAAATTTCATACTTGAGTTATTTTTGGTTTTAAATTAACATATTATTAATTTTTCTTAACCAAAAATAAAATTAAAAATTTTCAAATTTCATCGCGGTTGGTGCGTGAACTTTTTTGACCTTAGCGGAAAAAAAATATACGTTCCCTTATTGTTGTTTATGCTCTATCGGACTATGCCAATTTTGATATTTTAAAAAATTGTTAAAAAGTTATTTCCCTTATGTACATATTCTACCACAGTGTTTGGCATAGTACGTTAATAACAATGTCTTTAATTACAGTTAGATGCATTTTGTTGTTGTGGTCATGTAAACACAAGAGATGATAGGTCTACATTGCTAGTATAATACTAATCGAGAATTCCGCTTAATGTTTTAGTGTACCCAGGGTTAAAATTCATTACTATACTCATTAATTTTCTTAATACCTTTTAGAGTTGTCTTGATTTAATTTATTCATATAATAATTGCGTTTGTAATTTGCAAATTCATCATTTATGTGTTGGTCATTATCTGACAAGACATCATCGTCATCTAGGAACTAGAAATAATAAAAATTTAAATAATTTTAAGATTGTATTTCTTTGTAAAATTTGTTATTATACCTGTCTACTACTTTCAATTAAAGCTGCCAAATCGTTATCTGTGTTTTCATTATTAATTTCACTCACATCAAAATCAAAGGCTTCATCAATGCCATTCTAAATGAAACATATTTCAATACATATATTTATGTATAGAAATTTTAATTATTTAATAATCACCTTTGATTGCTTAGCTTCAAAATATTTAAGATCTGCATGATTTTCCTGAAATATTTCAAACTCTACCTCTGCTAACGCAGCAAAATATTTTTCTAAACGTGACAAATTTAATTTACCATTTACATTAATGTTGCCTTAAAAAAGAAAAAAAATTAAATATTTAATATCCACAAATTAATATAAATTGTTTTAAGTAAAATTTGACTTACCTCCCAAACTGCTATATATTTGTTTGTACGTTTTGTATAACAAAGGCAAAGCATTTGAAGAAATATGCAGACACGGCAAATGGGGTACGAAATCATTACCAACTAAAAATCCCATTAATACCCAATCATCTATTAACTTGGCAATGTCGAAATTAGGGTCCTGTTGCTTTATTTCATCAAATTCTAATTCTAAATATTCGCGCATTAAACCTAAATGTAACAAGAAAAACCGTGTTTCTTCTACAGAAGTCTTCTTTGTTTTTCTTCCAAATTTAACTTCCTCGCGTAAAACTACAAAGTGAAGCTCATGGGTGCATAAGCCCAAAATAATTAAATCAGCATCCAAGCCATAAAGACAGTGACGAGTGTTGGGATTGAAATCGCTTTGGGATTTTAAATAACGTATGTAATCCATTATCTTATGTTCTCCTTCTCCGGGAGACTATAAGCAGAATAATATATAAAACTTTTTTACAAATAAAATAAAGAAATGAAATCAATTTTATCCACATTTTGATTCCTTTTTATTATAACCAAAGTATAACTTCATTACTTATTACAAAACCTGGCAGTCTTAAAATTTTTTTTGTTTATGTACCTATGAAATTTTCAAATCAATTTCTTTATCAAATTTCTACTTACATCATGTCCACTAAGTATAACGCGACACTTTTGCCAGAGTGGATCCGTACTTATTTTACTTTTAATAAAATAACGCAAAGCTTCATGTAAACGATCCATGAATTCAGTACCAGGTGTAATACAGTTACTATCAAAACGTTCATGTTCTCTAACTTCGCCACGGTTAATGGCCACTTTCTCAAGAGTTTCAGCTTCCTTTGCTGAACGGAAGCGACGACTTCGTTGTTGATTCATTTTTGCTCGTGGTGCAACACCGTCGATTGCCATGAAAAACAGTTTTTGGGGTTTTATCAAAAAGAATAATTTATCAATATAATTAAAAATATCCTTAAACATTTCCTCCTCTGTAATATTAAAATGTATATTAGTGTCATCGGGATGTGAGCAATTATGTATTATGCCATTCATGTCCAAATATAAATTATCAAAATCTGGAATCTATATAAATTAAAAAATAACATTTAATTTAATTCATCAAGCCACTTTTTAATGTCGGCTTAATCAAATTATACTAACGCATTGTTCTCTGGCTAATTCACTAAGGCATGGATAACGTTCACTTATATAGCGAAAAAATTTTGGTACTCCCATGATAAGATCCTGTTAGTAAATAAATTTGTGTATATATATTTTTTTAATTTCCTTGTGTATTTTGCACAAAAAGATTTGCTGTTGTTGTTTTTACTGATGCCTTTGAATTTTTTTCGTCTTCTGCCAGATGGAAATTTTCCTGCTTGGTACTTTATTTCAGTTGATATTACTTACTTTTTTTTTTTATTTTAGATATTGTGTCTTGTTTCTTTAAAAGTAATATTAAAAGATTAAAATTACTATTACTTAAAGAATATTGTAAAAGCTTCTTTAAGAAAATTTCGCCACAGCCAAAGTAACAAATTGAACAAAAAAAAAAAAAACAAACTGTCAAAAAACTTTTGATGTTTAAGTAATGTTGCCAGATTTTTTTTAGCATATAGACAATTTTTTAAATAAAAAGAAGTGTTATTAAAAGTTTATTAGCAGGGAAACCGCAAATATGCTATAAAGGTATTTTATGTGCGTTAAATGTGCAGTTTAACTTCAAAATATGCCCCTAATTTTTTATAAAATATACCTAACAATCAGAAATGGCTTATTTTAGGACAACACATTTAACAAATTAATAATACATACATATTAAACATTTAACAAAAATTTTTTACAAATCTTGGCTTTTTTTTAATCTAAAGGGCGTAGGGAAATTTTTGAAAAACATTATTCCTCACAAGTAACTGTACGTAGGGTGGTTCCAGGTTTGCCGCGCGGAACAAAAATGTTTTCTCTAGAACTAATTTTAAATTACGTACAAACTGTACGATCGATTTTCTTGTTGAAAATAACGTGGGTTGGGAGATATGTTTTCAATTGAACTTAAATTCGTTATAATTTTTGCAAAAAATATAAAAAGTTATTAAGATTTAACCATGGTAGAACAATTCAAGGTATAGTCATTAGAAATTTTGTTCTCAATTAGAAAACCCATAGAATGTCAAATTTATTTCAAACAAAAGAAAATGCCAAAAAGTAAAATAAATAAAAAAAAAAAATTCAAACAAAAATTTAAAAATTAAAATAAAAAAATTTACTAATATAATTTTTTAATTCAGGCAAAAAAAAAATGTTGCATATGCAATTGTTTTTTTGAACAAAAAATGTACAATTTTATACATGTCCCGAAAATAAAACGAAATTGTGGAGCGATTCATGCGGTGTTGATATCAAAAACATTCAAAAATCTGTATCCTTGTGTCCTTTATAATATTATTTTTTTTCTTAAGCTAAAACTAAAATACAACCAACTGTTGCAGAAGTATTTAAAAGTAATGACCAGCTTTCAATGCATTTTTTAGAACCATGTAAGACAATATAAATTTTATTAGTCCAAAAGCTATTTTTAAAATGAGTATATCATTTTTACAATGAAGCTTCATCAAGTGATTGTAAAAAAGAGACACTAGCGCAACATTTTTCCAAACGGCGGGTTACAAACTTTAATAACTTGTCAATAATAAGGGATGAAATCACCGAAACTGAAAGTATGTATACATCGGTATTTATAGATATTATTCTTTTTGTCTTTACTCTGTACAATTGTAATGTTTCCTGAGTGCGTGTAAATTGGGTGAAGTTTAAGGATTTGCATTGGTAGATCCAGTTTCTAAGGGCGGCTTAAGAAAACCCAGTAGATAATTTTTAGAAAACTTTAAACTTCTTGAGATTATTTTAAAAAACATCAATGGGTCATCATTACTTGACTTCACTGGATTTGCAGAAATTTATTGGATAAAAGTGATACTGCCGGAAAAATTTAAGATTTTTTTTTAAAATAAGAATGCATTTTCGAATTAAATATTTAAATAAGAACTTGAAAAACAAACAGGCTAAACTGAGATTAGTTACTAATAAAAAGTGTTAAAAACTTTAGTTTAATTTGAACTGTAAATAAAGAAAATAAATCTTTTGAATAAAATATAATCTTTACTTTATGTTGAGTTAGTATTGTCTGTCAATCCTTTGCTTTAGAACATACTCCTATTTTATTATTTCTTATTCAATAATAATAGCGGTTGTATATCGATGCAAAACGTTTATTCATAAGATAATCAACGTTACAGTAAAACAAATATTCAAGCAATGTTAGCAATAATTTACTGTATTGTTGCTTATAGCCGTGTTCTACTGTTTTTAAAAAGTAAACAAAATTTTTTTATAATGTCATTCGGTAATTTGTTTTATTTTACCCTTCACCGAAGGTAAAAGGGTATATATAACTTTGTCATTCCGTTTGTAATTTCTACAATATTGATCCTACACCCTTATGAAAAGCAAAGTTGATTTAACGATGTCCGTCTGTCCGTTGAAATCGGTTTTCCGAAGACCCCATATATGATGGGGCCAGGTTATTATAAATTTATGTCACATATGGTCCGAAATTGTTTGCTATTTAATTCAAAAATATCGTTCCACAAATGGGTGAGATATGAGCAAAAAACCACGACTACCTCTAATTTTTTTCAAAAATCCCTTGTGATTGTTGTATTTTTATTACTTTTTGCTGTATATCTGGGGAACGGCAAGAGCCTTTATGACCTTTATCCTCGATTGCTTTAACCATAGTTCGAGTTCGAAATATATGATCCTGTAGTTATCGAGATGCTTCTTGACTGTTTTCGTGCACGCTTAGAAAAGCTGTATCATCAGCAAATGTTGAAGTTTGGGTGTAGTGGTTTGTTGGCATATATTAAGTTATATATTAAGAACAAAAGTGGGCCCAGGATGCTTCCCTTCTTTAATAATAAACCTTCGACCGACTAAGTAGCTTTCTAACAGCTTGTGTGTGTTTACTGGTAAGTAAAGCTTCAATTTATGTAACAAGCCTTCATGCCAGACTTTATTAAAAGCTTGAGAAACATCGATGAAGAGAGCGGAACAATATTTTCTTTCTTCAAAGGCTTTTCTTATGGCGTTTACTATACGATGGGTTTGTTCAATTCTGCTGTGTTCTCTTCTAAAGCCGAATTGGTGGTTAGGAATACATCTATTTTCACTTAAAATTGGAGTTAATTTTGACACTAACAACCTCTCAAACAGCTTTGATATATTAGAAAGTAAGCTTATAGGCCTATATGACTCAACTTTTGTGTGATCCTTTCCCGGATTAGGTATCAAGGTGACTAAGGAAACCTTCCACTTTTGAGGATAGTATTCAAGGCGTAAAATTGCATTAAAAATGAAAACAATAATTTTCTTTGCTATGTTGGGTAGCTCCAAAAGCATTTTGTTGCTGATCTTATCAAAACCGGGAGCCTTCTTGGGGTTTAAATAACAAATAGCCTTTTCGATTTCTTTATCGATTTTTAAATGATTAACAAACAGATTTTCTTTTTCAACATCATTTAATGCACAACTTCCATTCAAGTTTCTTAATGGTGGTTTAGAGACAACTGGCCTTTTGAGATTTCTAGCTGAACGCCATAATGAGTAGTCTGATTGTGGAGTTGCATCAAGTTCCTTAAGATATTTTTTCAGAGAAGCCGCTTTCTGAGTCTGCATTAACTTTCTTAGTCTTTTTGTACACTCTTTTAGTAAGTTCTTAAGTTGAGGGGATCTGTGCAATTGCCACTCTCTTCGAGGCTTCCTTTTTTCAGACAAGAGACGCTCGACATCTGTGGAATATATTTTAAAATGTTTTGTTTTTTTGGTGGCAATATTGGAATGTAGAACAGCTTGTTTCAAGAAACTGTCAAAATTGTCAATAGAGCGATCTGCATACTCCGGAGTACTGAGCGGAATATTTTCTGTGCAATGGGCACTGAGATATTTTTTATATTTTAACCAATTAATTTGCGTAGATGTCGTCGCTAAGTAACCAGTCGGAGATACAATTCTATTGGGGTTCATTATAGTTACAATTGTAGGTGTGTGGTCGGAAGATAATTCTAAGGAAGCTCAACATGAATCGTTTCTATGGGGATGTTTTTAATCACGCAAAAATCAATGACATCTGTAATTTTTTGATGAACAGTAGGCCAATAAGTTGGTTGACCGCTGGCTACCACAGTTAAATCGATTTTAGAAATTGTGTTAAATAAAACACGACCTTTTGGTGTTATAAGTCGTGACCCCCAGAAGGTATGTTCAGCGTTATATTCACCAGCGGCTAGGAAACACGGTCCTAATGATTTAAACTATTTATAATATTGGCTTTTTGATATTGAAAATCTAGGCGGGGAGTATAACGATGAAATTACTAGGCTTCTATTTAATTCCTCAACGCAAATGTTCGTTGCTTGGAGATAATTTTCACGATGATCACACATTAGGTAGTGTTTGACTCTTGTTTATTATAACCTTTTTAATTTTTCTAAGCCATAAGTGATGTCAATATTTGTTTCCAAACCGAAATTGCGTGCAGAAACCGCTTTAAAAATCATTCATGAAGTACATTAATGATGAAAGTGTAATATTTGTAAATATGTAAATGCAGCTAATCGTGTTTTATTGAAATTGCACAACATGTAACACTTCGAGTGTCTATAGGTAACATTAGAAAATGTTACATGTATATACTGTAACATATTTTTTTCAGAAAAGAAATCGCCATTAGTATGACCATATTCTTGACAGTTTAAACATTGAACGGGACCATTTTCTCTATTTTTAATGTTTATTATTTTGCGAAAATCATTCTCATGATTGACTTGTATTTTTGTTTCGTTTATACTACCACGCTTGATAGCAGCTACGTAAAACGAATTTTAACCTATCACCGATATCAAACTTTTTATAAGCTCTGTTGGGGCTAGTATCGTTACCTAGCCTTTTATAAGTTTTAAATTTTCAAATTCAAAAAAAAAGAAACACGGTAGGTTTCAAATTCAATTTTAACAAATTTATTAGGCTTCTTGCCTGGTTGAAGTTAAAGATTATACTTACAAGGTTGGTAGGTTGAAAAGCTGGTGTGAAGTCTCCTTCACACCTTCACCCAGAGACCAGTATGGTCCATTGTGACGCCTTAATTAATGATAGATATGTAGAGAAGGAAAATAGGTGAAATAAACAGCGAAAGCACAAGTCAGAAAAGAAAGATGGATAGAAAAAAAGGTTTCGGACCAGCCCCGAAAGAAATCCTGACCAACCAAATTCGACCTACGTGTGGCCAGCACCCAGCCTCCTCTCGCGCAGCCAGGCCATCCCCATTACGAATCCTATCAGATTCTCAAGTCCACAACCCGAGACATCCCCTAATTCGTTCAGGAATCTACTGCCCAGCCACCTCAGCCTGCTGCCCTGCAACCTGGGACAGTGGCACAGAAAGTGCTCAACTGTCTCTAACTCCTCACGGTCCTCACACAACCTGCACATATCCGATAATTCGGATCCTATCCTCACCGCCATCCTGCCTATCATACAGTGGCCCGTGATCATTCCTATCATGGTCCTCACGCAGACCCTACTCCTGCCCAGCAGCAACCCCGAATCGGACTTGCTAAGCACCGGCCACAGCGTCCGTGATACCCGGCAGTCCGTCCGGTTCCCCCAGGCCCGATTGGTCGCGCCCAGAATCCACTCCCTGATCCTTCCAAAATAGAAGCCTATTGGAGGTCTAACCGCCTCCATACAGTTAGGGTCCTCCATCTCTGAGCCCTGTCTTGCTAACTCGTCAGCAACTTCATTGCCACCTATGTCGCAGTGACCCGGCACCCAGCACAACCTTAGCGTATACTCCCCTAAGACTTCTTCCAAAGCCCTCCTACAATCATCAACTAGCTTTGAGTTCACATAACAGCCCCTTACGGCCATGTGGCTGTCCACATATATAGTGACCTCAGAGCCCCTATCGATGTTGTCCCTCATCAGTTCCATGGCCCTCAATACCCCCAGAACCTCCGCCTGAAAGACACTACAGTCGTCAGGAAGCCTATATGACCTTCTGATGTCCAGATCCTCAATGTAGACTCCCGCACCCGTGCCCCTCATCTTCGAGCCATCAGTGAAAATAGCAAATCCACTAAATAATCTACTCCTACCTGACCAGCTCTCCCTAGAAGGCACTATTACCTCCGGCGACCGCCCATAGTCCACCCTGG
Organism: Pollenia labialis; assembly: GCA_949318255.1. Classification (NCBI taxonomy): domain Eukaryota; kingdom Metazoa; phylum Arthropoda; class Insecta; order Diptera; family Polleniidae; genus Pollenia; species Pollenia labialis. The sequence continues at coordinate 40,149,361 of OX439142.1, read as the reverse complement.
TGCCCACATAATCAGTGGAGCCGGGTAGTCCCAGGCAATAGCCACAATCCTCAATCACACTCAGGATCCGTGAGTGACCCTGCGTGACATTCCCCATCAATCCTAACTCCCTCAGTCCAAGAATGCTCCTGGCCGCCATTCCCATCACATACTGCTCAATAGGCAGAAGATGTAGGATGACGTCCAGGGCAGCCTGAGGAGTACTTCTCATGGCACCTGTCATGCCAATTGAAGCACACCTCTGAGCCTTAGAAAGAAGGTTCCTACGACTAGCAAATCCCAATGACTCCCACCAAACACAGCATCCATACGTAAGAATGGGTCTAACCACCGAAGTGTACAGCCATCCCACTACTGACGGCCGGAGTCCCCAGCTCCTACCTATCGATGATCTGCATAGTAGGCATTGAGACCCCTCTTAAGTCTCTCCTGAGTATTTCTTCCCCATGACAACTTGCTGTCCAGAAATACCCCCAGATACTTAGCACAATCAGACAATCTAAGCTCCAATCCTCCCAGTAACGGTAGCCTGAAATTCTCCACCTTGTACCTCCTAGTGAAAAGAACCAACTCCGTCTTCTCCGGATTAACTCCCAATCCCTTATCAGTAGCCCATGCCGACAGTTCGCCCAGCGCCCCTTGCATGATGTCGCTTATTGTCGGCAGAAACTTGCCCGACACCAATATAACTACATCATCCGCGTAGGCCAAGACCTTCTGACCCATTCTGTCAAAACGTCTCAGATCGACATTGACGGCCAAGAGCCACAATAAGGGAGAGAGAACTCCCCCCTGTGGGGTCCCCTAGTCACCGATTTTCTTAAGCGTTCGCTTCCCCAGTCAGAGTGAATAACTCTGCTGCTAAGCATCATAGTTATCCATTCGACCAAGAACAGCGGAACCCCTAGGTACACCAGTGCCTGCCTGATAGCCTCTATCCTCAAATTGTTAAAGGCGCCCTCTATATCCAGGAATGCCGCCAAGGTGTATTCCTTGTTTCGCAAACCCCGCTCCACATAACCCACCACATCATGCAGCGCACTCTTAACAGACCTACCCTTAAGATAGGCGTGTTGAGCACCGCTGACGATGCCGGTGTCAATCTTCGTCCTCAAATTTAGATCAATCAGTCTTTCCAACGTCTTCAATAGAAAAGACGACAAGCTGATTGGTCTAAAATCCTTGGGCTTAGAGTGACCGGTTCTACCCGCCTTGGGTATAAAGACAACCCTAACCTCCCTCCACCCCCTAGGAATGTACCCGTTCAGCACACATACCCTAAACAGTTCCACCAACAACAGGAGTGATGATTTCCCGATATTCTGTAACATCGCCGGAAAGATACCATCTGGTCCCGCCGATTTGTAGGACCCAAAGGTATTTACCGCCCATGTTACCTTATCCAAGGTAATCATCTCCCCCACCGTCTCAACGCCCGAGCCCGACCCAGAGAAGGGGTCACCACATACAGCCTGTTCCCCCGACCCAGGATCCACACACCCCGGAAAGTGAGTCTCCATTAGCAAACAGAGAGATTTAGAGCCAGATTCCGTCCATGAGCCGTCCGGTCTCTGAATAAATCCAGGGACTACCGGGTCCTTGGATAAAATTCTCCTGAACCTAGACATCTCATTCACGGATTCGACTGACTCGCTAAACTTAATCCACGAGTCCCTTTTCGCCCTTCTAATATCTCCCTTATACTTCCCGTAACTTACCCTGAAGTTACTCCAATCTTCCTCCCTACGCGTAGCGGTTCTACCCGCCTTGGGTATAAAGACAACCCTAACCTCCCTCCACCCCCTAGGAATGTACCCGTTCAGCACACATACCCTAAACAGTTCCACCAACAACAGGAGTGATGAGATCCCGATATTCTGTAACATCGCCGGAAAGATACCATCTGGTCCCGCCGATTTGTAGGACCCAAAGGTATTTACCGCCCATGTTACCTTATCCAAGGTAATCATCTCCCCCACCGTCTCCCTTTCCTCAACGCCCGAGCCCGACCCAGAGAAGGGGTCACCACATACAGCCTGTTCCCCCGACCCAGGATCCACACACCCCGGAAAGTGAGTCTCCATCAGCAAACAGAGATTTAGAGCCAGATTCCGTCCATAAGCCGTCCGGTCTCTGAATAAATCCAGGGACTACCGGGTCCTTGGATAAAATTCTCCTGAACCTAGACATCTCATTCACGGATTCGACTGACTCGCTAAACTTAATCCACGAGTCCCTTTTCGCCCTTCTAATATCTCCCTTATACTTCCCGTAACTTACCCTGAAGTTACTCCAATCTTCCTCCCTACGCGTATACTTCCTATTGAACAGCTTTCTGACTGTGTACCTTTGAGTCCTCAACTCGTCTGTCCACCATCTTGGCTGTGTACGTCTGCCCGGACTTAACGGACAGGATCGCTCATAGCTACTGGTCAATACACCCGTGAAGGTGTTTACCAGTTGCTCCACACCGGCCGGATTCGACCCCCAGTTCCGTGAAACCCTAAGGTTCCTTTGCACCAGTCCCGAAAACGAATCCCAATCCGTCCTTCTCGGATTCCTATACAGACACCTTTTCGACCTCTCAAACATTAGACTAAAGGACAGACGACTATGGTCAGAGAAGGAAAAATCCAAAGCCACCCTCCAGTCCTTTACTAATTCCCTACAGTTCGTCAATGTTATATTTATCACTGCCTCTCTATCCCTAGTTCTGAACGTTGGCGTATTCCCCCTATTACAGATAAAGAGATTGCTGGCAATAATAAAATCAAACATAGACTCACCTCTTTTGTTGATGTCGGCACTTCCCCATTGGGTGTGGTGTGCATTGGCGTCACAACCCAGCACCAGTCTCGAGCCGCTTCTGCCCGAGTGCTCCACCAACTCCCGTACTTTATCACCAGGTGGATCGGTAGCCTCGTACGGCAAGTATACCAATGCCAGTGCCGGAACCGTTCTGTCCTTGGCCTCCCCTGTCACGACCGTGAGGTCTCCATTACTGAAAGAATAAGAAATCATAAATTTAAACTCAGTTCTCGCCAGTATACAAGTTCGTACCTTATCATCCGTTTGGGGTACGAACAAGGTATACCCCGTGACCTTTAATCCAACTACCCGGTTTTTATTAATCCAGGGCTCTTGGATTAAGGCCACGTCCACGTTGTTGTCAATGAGGTGGGTTGCTAATTCGGTTGAGGCTGCTTCGCAGTGGTGCAGGCTTATCTGCACCACTTTCAGCTGAAGATTTCGTCGAGTAGTTTGTTCTCTAGCACCTGCCATTTCTCGACACTGATCCTTCCATCGGGATCCATACGATCAATGACAGCCGCCAGAATACCGTCCTTACCCGACGACTCCTTCAGCTTCCTTGACGTGGAGGACTGGTCCTCTCTGGAGACAGTCCTCTTAGTGGTCTCCTTGCGGAGATCCTTAAGAGGGCCGGCACCAGCCTGACTAGTCCTCTTAGCCGCTGGAGATTTCTGATCATCACCAGACCTAACTCTCTTGACAACCCCTCTATTGGGGGCCTTAGCAGAGCTCTGCCGGTGATCACCCGATTTCCCTGCAGATGTTGACTGGTTTGTCCCGGTAATTCCTTTAGTGACTCCCCTTTGGGGGTGACTGTCGGAGATTATCAGGACTTTCCCAGTCCTTATCGCGCCACTAGTACTGGGTGTTTCGTCCGCAGTCTTAGCTCCTTTAGCCGAGACCATGCTGTCACGGTTAAGAGGAACAGGTGCAGACTTATTACCCTCCTTTTTTCCTTTCGCTCCTTTATTGGAGGATTCCTCAGCAAGGGCTGGTGAGGATTCGTTGTCTTTACGGACAACTTTTGAGTCGTCAGCAGCCCTTGCAGTGTATCCCGCAGGATAGGGAATGCCTAGGATATCACCGACAGAACCGTGGATTCGTTCGAATCTAGCAACGTTCTTCCGGTGCTTCCTCAGCAGATGCCTATCCCGCCCATCGTGCAATGAGGAGTCTTTCTTAGCTATCTTTTCTAGAAAGGCTAAGGAGGCTCTCACACCACTCTTGGCTTTTTCCAAAACTCGTTCGGCTATCTAATGTGACCTGTTCTGTCGCATCCTGCCGAACAATGTGTTTTGATACACTCGCCAATCCACTTTCCATCTCGAGTGTAACCTCAGAGGCCGATGGTCCAGCCCTTTGGCCCTGATCATCAGCCGAAATCATTGTGATTTCGTGCTCATCATCAGAGCCCAGAGTTAGATCACCGAGCCTTTCCGAAGCACCTGTTCGAGATGGGGAGTCGACTAGTGAGTCCATCGCGTCCGTCTCTGTCAGTTCTGTTGCTAACTGACTTTCCTGCAGCAGAATATCCCTGTGAATACTCAGCCAGTCTGAGTCCATATCTGACTCAGAGTCTTCCGAGTTGTCAGAGACATTCCCTGCACCGCGTCCTACAACCGCGTCCTTCTCTTTGGTTTTTTTTTTTAATTTCGTCCAGTTTTTGGTCCCACGAGTATGTACGTAAGAAAAAGGACCGTCGCGCGCAGTGACGGCTTGCACGGACTAGGCCAAGTTACAACTGACCCTTGCCATCGGCATCAGAGGGAAGCTGTTCACGACCAGTTTATTTAACCACTAACTAGCCATCCAGGTCCTCGGCACTGCTGTCAACCACCTTGTCCTTAAAAGTGGGCGATGTGGGAAACAAAAAGGGGGGGGATAGGATTATAGGTATTGGGATGAGGGATGGATGGATGGATAACCCTTAGTCATACCGGCCTTAGAGCTTATGCATTATAACTAGTTTCGGCTAGACTTACCGACTCAGGTTATAAGGCATACACTACAGCCGGCATTTAAGCCACCACATCGCGGCAAGATAGTTATGCAGGTGGTGGATAACAAAAAGGTTTGTAGTAAGCCAAACAAACTCAAAGTAAACTACAAACTCGAGAGCAGAGTATATACGTATATACATATATGTTTAACAAAATAAAGGAAATTTAAGAGAATTGGCAAATTCCAACGAGTGCTCTACACCAGTGATAGCCAAGCCCCGAACGCACGAACCCAAAGATATTATGTGCTTGTGTGCGTGGTGGTGCTTTCACAAAGCTTGAGCAGAGACTGATGGTAGACTGATGTTTTGAAACGAACAAAATTGTTGTATGCATGTTAATTACCAACCGTGACTGTGAAATACGATTACTGAAATACTCGCGAGTCTATGGAGTGGTTATGACTGCTCTACACTCAGAGAAAAAATATTCTAATTTAATAAAATTAAAAATTAAATAAAATCAAATCTAAACAAAATTCAAACTTTAAATTTAATAAATATAAATAATAAAATTTTAAATGAAAAAAAATAATAAAAAAACAAATACAATTGACTACCAGACTATTATATTGTATCTTCTTGTTACATTTTACCTTAGCTGTCCTTTGGATAGCAATGAAGTATATTGTATGTACAGAAAAATTTTAATTATTAGACACCAGCAGAATGTAATGCATTACATTACTTCATTGCTATCCAAGGGACAGCTAAGGTAAAATGTAACAAGAAGATACAATATAATCGTCTGGTAGTGTATAAAGTCATTCCTAAAAATTAAAGGAATGGGACTATTACAAGAAGTCTTTATAAAATACATAACTGAAATTTAGCTCATAGAAAAAATTTGAAAAAATAAAAATGTTTAAAATTAGAAAAATACTATAAAAAATTACTGAAGTCGCTTCAACATGCTCCACCCGAAGAGTGGCAAAAGCACCCCCTTTACGCCTGCTTGGGATATAGGTGCGTCCAGGTCTGGCTGCATTGTGAATTCAAGAGCACTTTTTACAGGCCCTAGGGATGCTTGCTTGGAGGTACTGTAGGGTTCTTCAAGATGAAGTTTCTTGGCCACGGCTGCCAATTGGGTGTCATCTATTTGAGAGATTGTGGCTTGTAGTGTTGCCACCGTGTTTGTTGGTCAGAGCTCTAGCTAACAAGGGTCCCTCGCGCTGAGGTTCAGCGAGGACATCTGCTGACTTGCTGGTGTAGCAGAGTGTGGTGAAAGCATTGCAGGACACCCCGTTGACAAAACCTTGCACATCCTTCGGTTGAGGTACACTGGTCTTGAACGTGATTGTAGGCCAGGCAATTCAGGCAGTATTGCAGAGGGTGGTTGAGTTGGCAAATATGGCATCGTGGTCGCTTCTTCATCTGTATTTTTAGCAAAAGAAAAGAAAGAAGTATCTACAGTGTTAAAAAATACCTAATGCGACTGAGTTTTCTAATTTCTATTTTTGTTGAGGAATTTGGTAGACTATTTGGTAGGTTGTGGTTGGGGTTTACTCACAGTGGTGTTTGTCGGTAGCAAACATAGTTTTACTACTGGGCGTAAAATTATACCCTTCTTGGTGATTACTTCAGCAACGCTTACTTTGCTTCCTCGACCATAAATGACGTTATTAACGCGACCAAGGAGCCACTCGGTAGGTGAGAGAAAGCCTTCTTTGACTATAACAATATCGTTTTGTTTTAGGTTGTCGCGTTCCTTCTGCCACTTAAAACGGCACTGAAGCTCGGTTCTATATATTCAGCTTTCCACCGTCGAGCAAAAATATCCTGTAGCGCTTTTAATCTCTCCCAGCGTTTTAGAGACGGTAATTCTACGAGTGGAGGTTCAGCAGGTGCTTCTGGTAGTGTAATTGGAGCTCCTCTAAGTAAATGGCCGGGGGTTAGTGGTAGAACCTCACCCGGGTTTTCTGTAAGGGGCGATAGAGGTCGCGAATTTAAAATGGCTTCGATGTGAACTAGAAGCGTGCTGAATTCTTCGAACGTGAAAGATAGGTTGCTGGTAACTTTCTTCAGGTGAGACTTCATGCTCTTGACTGCGGCCTACCAGAGGCCACCCGTATGAGGTGCATATGGCGGTATAAAAGACCAGGTAACGCCCAATGTGGAGTACTTTTCGATGACAGTCTTTTCAATAGATTTCAAAAACTCGTTGTGGCCTTTAAGAAGAGCGTAGCTTGCGCCGACGAAGTTTCGACCGTTGTCGGAGAACATGGTTTTGAGGAGTCCTCTGCGCCCCGTAAAGCGGTGAAAGCAGGCTAGAAAGGCATCGGTTGAGAGATCTGAACAGACTTCTAAATGGACGGCTCGAGTAGAAAAACATACGAACACAGCAGCGTAACCTTTGAGAATCGTCGCATTTCTCAACGTCGAGGATTTAATATTAAAGGGACATGCGAAATCAATTCCGGTATATGTGAAAGGCAGGAAAAAGTTCACGCGTTCTGGGGGGAGTGCGGCCATGATTTGGTGCTGGACCTTATGCTTGTAAATCGTACAGGCCTTGCATTCTCTAATGCATTTGCGAACAAGATTTTTCAATCGTGGGATATAGAACCCTTGGCGAATCGCACGTAGTATTATATGGTGCTCAGAGCGGAGCATAATGCAATGTGTAAAATAAACTAGAAGCCTCGCGAAAGATCCTTCTGGCACAATAACGGGATGACGTTCCTCGTAGCTTAAACCTGCATTAATAAGCCTGCCGCTAACTCGTAAGAGGTCGTCCTTATCAATAAAAGGATTCAAGTTAAACAATCTGCTTTTGCGGTTTAACGGTTTCTTTTCTTTCAGGCAATCATATTCACGGTAAGAATACCTCTTTTGAGCGAGCGAGATGAGTCGAGTCTTCATCGAGCTAATTTCTTGAGCTGTAATAAACTTTTCGGTGGAAAATGGTTTCTTGAGAACTCGGTTGACAAATCTAAGTCGATAACAAAGAATTCGCAACGCCCTTGCAAAAGAGGAAAATTCTTCTAGTACATCTGTGCAATTTATGTCAAGATGAAAGTTGATGATAGACTTTGTTGTCTCCAAGTCGACTGGGTCGAACGTACGAGGTATTGGCCACAATGGTGTGGGAAGGTGTAACCAGGTGGGGCCATGCCAACAGAGTTGATTGTCTGCAAGCTCCTGCGGGGAGCAGCCTCGAATGCCAATATCTGCAGGATTTTCTTCAGTTTTGACGTGTTTGCAGTGATGAGTGCTGGCGATGCTGATGATCTGAGTCACACGATGTGCGACAAAAGTTTTTAACGTGTAGGTAGGTTTTTGCAACCAACCCAGGACTATGGACGAGTCTGTCCACAATAGGGGAACTGACACTTCGTGACTACACTACGGATAAGCTTAGCCAACAATAAAGCTCCACACAATTCGAGTTTCGGAACGGTAGTCTGCTTGATCGGAGCAAATTTCGTTTTTGCTACCAGCAAATGGCTATTTATTTGGCCTTCTGAGTTTTCTGTTCGAATGTATACCGAACCACAATATGCCTTCTCTGAGGCATCACAGAAGCCATGAATTTGGATCTTATATCCTGGGGAGAAATCTACCCATCTAGACATCTTAATGGTCGAAATAAATGGCAAGTTTTTCAAAAATAAATTCCATTTCACAAGTATGTGTGGAGGTACCCCTTCGTCCCAATCAGACTTTTTTTCCCACAATTCTTGCATTAAAGTCTTAGCAACAATAACGACTGGGACTAACCAACCTAGAGGGTCAAATAATCTTGCTATTACTGACAAGATTTTTCGTTTTGTAGCGGATGGGGAAATTTCAATTGGCTCTACCGCATAGTAAAATATATCCGCCAGCGAATTCCCAATGTTTTTAAAGAGCTGGAGTCATCAAACTTCAAGAAATCTTCGTCTATAAGATCCTCCCGGGACAAACTTTCGAGTAAAGACTTATTGTTTGCTGTCATCTTTTTAAGGGGAAAGTCACCAGATTTCAAAGCTGTAATAAGCTCCCCTTGCTTTTGCTTGGCCTCTTCAAGCGTGTGTCCCCCGGACAATATGTCATCAACGTAGACCTCGTTCTTCAGAATAACAGATGCTTTAGGATACAGGTGTCTGCAATCATGACCTAACTCAAGTAGAGTCCTAATCGCCAAAAAGGGGGCGCAATTTACGCCAAACGTAGCGGTCTTAAGTTGAAATGAATTTACGTATCCCTCAGTGTTGTTGCGAAATAAAATTTGTTGATAAGGGCGATCTGCTTCATGCATCAAAATCTGCCTATACATCTTCTGGATGTCTCCAGTGAATACGTATTTATAATTTCGCCAACGTAAAACAAGCTGCATCAAATCCGTTTGAAGCGTTGGGCACTGGTGTAGCACGTCATTTAACGAAAATCCGCTTCCTGTTTTCTTTGATGCGTTAAATACCACTCGCACTTTTGTGGTTTTACTTTCGGGCTTGATTACCGCGCGGTGGGGTAGAAAAAATGAAGAGACTTTTTCTGCTTTGGGTTAAAAATGTACAACTGGTTCCATGTGATCCAAGTCCAGGTATTCTTGGAGAACTTCAGCGTACTGCGCTTTCAAAGCTGGGGTTTCATCGAGCATTTTCTCCATCCTATGGTACTGCGCAAGAGCCATATTTCGGGAGGGGCCTAAAAAAATCTCTGTCGGAAATTGTTCCTTGAACGGTAGTCGAACTACGTAACGTCCATCAGACTGTCGAATTGTGGTACGTTTGAAATAATTTTCACAATAAATATCACTGCCCAGCGGGAAAAAGAAGGAGTACGAAGGCCTTCTAGAAGGCCTCTGTACCCCTTCTTTTGGATGTACAAGGCCTTCTTGCTCCATTCCATACTCATATCTTTTTTACACGCGTTGTCATTGCGGAGAAGGCCTTCCGTTTTCCTTTCTTTCACCAGAGCTTCTTAAAGGCATTCAAATATATGGCTCTTAGAAGGCTTTCCAGCGAAGGACTGTTAAAAGGCTTTAGAATAAAGGTTATCTTAAAGGGTTTTTAAGAAAGGTATGTTAAAAGGCCTTTTAATTAATGGCTCTTAAAAGGCCTTTCGGACCATCCTTGTAAAAAGTGCATCGGTTCTAATGGAAATTGGCTGACCATTTTCATTCGCATCGAAAAAAACATCGATGTTTTTTTACAGTGTCCATCCCTACACAGAACCTTCTTCTTCAATGAACAAAACCCAACTAAAAAGATTTACATTATTGTTTTCACTTGGTATTTTAATATGTATGTAACTTTATTTTTATAACGGGATCTGAATTCTTTCGCTTTTGCTTTGGCGAAAAACAGAACAAAAAATTTTACTCTTTCTCTTTTTAACATCAACTAAAAAGATTTACGTTATTGTTTTCATTTGGAAGTTATTTTATTATGTATGTTACTTTGTTTTTGTAAAGGAATCTGAACTCTTTTGCTTTTGCTTGTGCAAAAAAAACAAAACAAAAAATGTTACTCCTTCTTTTATCGCTTCTCATAGAAGCGAGTGTGGAAGGTGTATCTTATCTTTTATACCAAAGAGCCGAGGCCTTCTATGAGGCATTCTTTAGCAGTTACATAAGAATAGTAATTAAATCAAAAAATTTTTTAATCAGGCCTTCAAAAAGGCCTGAAGTAAGAAGGTCTTCTAAGTTTTACCGCTGGGTGTCAGCTTGAAAATCGTTTTTTTCAGCCTCTTCTATTTCCCAAAACTTTTTTAATTGCTCATGAAGGGCTAGATCGCTGCCAGGCGAAACAAAAGTATGGAATGACTGAACTCTAGTTTCTGGTTCAGGGCCTAGCAAATACCAGCCAAAGAGGGACTATCGGGCTTCAAGATTGTTTCCGATATTCATTTTTACGCCGCTCAAATTTATAAAAGGCAGGTAATCACTACCAATAATCATTTCAATTGCAGCAGGATTGTAGAAACAGGGATCTGCAAGTTTCAAACCTTTTATATCTTTTACCGTTTGAATCGGGATCGGCCGTGAAGGCATAACATGTTCCAATGTTGGTACCACAATCGCTCGGATTTTAATTGTGAAATCGGATATTCGAGATTTAATTGTGATATAGAACCTTCCCTTCGAACTTCCTACCACCGTATCACCGAACCCTGATATTTCGCTATGATGGCGTTCTAAGGGGATCGCTAAATTCTGTTGAACACACCTTAGGATAAAACTTCTAGTCGACCCTGTATCAATTAATGCGCGAATAGTTCCTTATGTTACGTCAGAGAATATTCTCACGCACGCGAAGTTTCTTCTGGGAGCTTTGAAGTGCAAATATGCATAAGAAAGGGGTCATTATCAGCTACCTCAACTCGAAACGAACTAATAATCGCCAAACCATCGCTGACCGTATTTTGATGTTGCCTTTAAAATTTCAAAGTTTCATTCTGAGGGGCCTGGATGCCATAAATTTTTCTAATTTGATTAAAATTCGCTTGTTTTCGTAGCGATTTTTCAAAGCATAATCTTTTATGAGTTGGTAGGCCTCCCCCCTTGTCTTGCTAAGTAGATAGTATAATTTGTGCACAGGCGCCACAGAAGGCTCATTTCCAACCACTGCCATAAACATATCCCTAAATGCTGGCCATTTGTCGAAACCCCCTTCAAACGTTTGGATTTCAACCGCAGGTAACTTAAGAGATGATTGACGTATTGTTGTATATGCCGCTTTTTGTTGTGGAGCCTTAGCCTTCAATAAGTCCATTATTCTAGCCTTTAGCATCTGGTACTTTTCACAGGCATCTTCGTATTTCAGAGTAATTTCATCTGGAAAATCTTCTTCTTCTTTCACCTTTTCATCGCCTTTGATGAACTCTTCAAACGTTGCTATCATCTTCAGCCCTTCTTTCAAGTTCAGCTTTACCTCTAAAAGTGAAATCGTCAAATCTTCTGAAGAAATCTTCTCAAAAGTAGAACAAAAATTCACTACTTGTCGAATATCGTATTTACATGCTCTTTCCGATACCATTTTTAACAAAGTTATATTAAAATTATTCGCGACGAATGAAAGCGATGTAGTATTTCTTAAAACCCAGCTTTAAATGTCACCAACAAATTTTCAAAATTATTCGCCTCAAAACTGCCAAAAAAAAATTTTTAAGTTTTTTGTATTTCAATGTAGTTTAAGTTAATTTTCTCAAATTTTTATTTCTTAAATTTTTCTCTACCACCATAAAATTATTTCAATATTCATCCACAATTTAATTTTACTCAGATTTCGTAAAATTTATTCAAAAATCTACTCATAAAAATTCCCAATATAATTATTATAATTGTGCTTCTAATAAATTCTTTTTAAAAATTACGCACTCTTTTCTCCAAACAATTTTTTTAAAATAATCGAACACACTGCATAACAAATGTAGAACGGTTGTTCATAAGCATTGAATTTTTTCATTAAATAATGCTTGACTTGTGTACCATATGTAGGGCCTCTGTGTACATTTTTTATTAATAAATACCTCTTTTCGGTTCACCCTTTTTATTATAAAATTAAGTAGACTTGATGTATTTTTGCATCCAATATTAATGCTATTTTCAAAAATTTGTGTACCACTTGCTGGGCCACACTGTAAATTTTTCTTAAAAAATAAGCACTTTTCGAATCACCCTTTTAGTTTCAAACTTCAGTAAAATTTGATTTCGTTGTACATTCAATTATATTGATTTCAAAAAAATGTGTGTACCACCTGAACGGTCACCGTGTACAAAGGTAGGTAGGTAGGTAGAAAGGCTGGTGTAAAGTTTCCTTCACACCTTCACCCAGAGACCAATACGGTCCATTGCGACGCCTTAATCGGGATAGACAAGGTGAAAAAGAAAAGGTAGATGAAATAGAGAATGACAGCCCGAGAATCAGAAAATAGATAGAGAAATAAAGCAAAGACCAAACCAAAATTTACACTGCGCGCGGACAGCGCCCCGTCTCCTTTCGCGCAGTCAGGTCATCCCCATTACGAATCCTATAAGACCCTCGAGTCCACACCCCGAGACGTCCCCTAACTCGCCCAGGAATCTACTGCCCAGCCACCTCAGCCTGCTGTTCTGGAGCCTGGGACAGTGGCACAGAATATGCTCAACCGTCTCCAGCTCCTCCGGGTCCTCATACAACCCGCACACATCCGATAAGTCGGATCCCATTCTCACCGCCATTCTGCCTATCATACAGTGGCCCGTGATAACCCCTATCAAGGTCCTAACGAAGACCCTACTCTTGCCCAGCAGCGATTTTGAATCGGACCTCCTAAGTACCGGCCACAGTGCCCTTGATACCCGGCAGTCCATTCGGCTCCCCCAGGCCCAGTTGGTCGCATCCAGAATCCATTCTGTGCTCCTTCCAAAGAGGAAGCCAATTGGTGGCCTAACTGCCTCCACACGGTCAGGATCCTCCATCTCCGAGCCCTGTCTCGCCAACTCATCGGCCACCTCATTGCCGATTATGTTGGAGTGACCCGGCACCCAGCATAGCCTCAACGCATATTCCCCTTAGACTCCCCCTAGAGCCCTCCTACAATCATCAACCAGCCTGGATTTCACATAACAGCCCCTCACAGCCATAAAAGCTGCCTGGCTATCCACATATATAGTGACCTTCGAGCCCCTATCAATGTTGTCCCTCATCAGTCCCACGGCCCTCAAGACCCCTAGAACCTCCGCCTGAAAAACACTGCAGTCGTCGGGAAGCCTACATATATGACATTCTGATGTTCAGATCCTCAATGTAGACCCCCGCACCGGTGCCCCTCATCCTCAAGCCATCAGTGAATATAGCAAATCCATCAAATAATCTGCTCCTTCCCGACCAGCTCTCCCTAGTAGGCATTATTACCTCCGGCACCCGCCCAAAATCCACCCTGGTGCTCACGTAATCAGTAGAGCCGGGCGATCCCAGGCAGTAGCCCCCAGCCCCAATCTCACCAAGGATCCGTGCGTGACCCTGTGTGACATTCCCCATCAATCCTAACTCCCTCAGCCTAAGAAGGCTCCTGGCTGCCATTCCCATCACATACTGCTCAATAGGCAGAAGATGCAGAATGACATCCAGGGCCGCCTGAGGAGTACTTCTCATGGCACCTGTCATGCCAATTGAAGCACACCTCTGAGCCTTAGACAAAATGTTCCTTCGACTAGTCAATCTCAATGACTCCCACCAAACACAGCATCCATACGTAAGAATGGGTCAAACCACCGAAGTGTACAGCCATCCCACTACTGACGGCCGGAGTCCCCAACTCTTACCTATTGGTGATCTGCAAGCATAGTAGGCATTGAGACCCCTCTTTAGTCTCTCCTGAGCATTCCTTCCCCAAGACAGCTTGCACCGTGTACAAATCTTTTATAACAAAAAAAAACTGCTTCTTTATTATTTTTGTACTTTATGTGCACTTTTTACTGCTCATGACACACCACTGTATTTCTTTAAATTTTAAAATCCCGTACCAAATTCTTCATCAAAAAATATAAAAATAGCTGAATTCCACAAACTCACCGTTTGCCCGCAAAAAACTCCGTACTGGGAACCCTCGTTCCGGTTCGGTTTGAGTTTTGCTCCCTAAGATATATTGGGGGAGGCTTAGACGATTTTATGACGTTTGGTGCTTCAGAGGATTCATCCTCCAGAATTGCAAAACGATTTTGAGAATTTATTTTGTCAAAAGATGGTACTTTTGAGGGCGAAGCAACTGCTGCAGAGGTAGGGCTGCGACCCCGTTTAATCACTGTTATGTACCTATCCATACCAACTTGTACTTGAGGCTTTTGACAACTTTTTACTTGTGATTTTTCCTTTGCGTCTGTGTTTGAATTCATGGCACCATTTGTTACTAAGATTGTTTTTGCCGTTGCGGCAACACTTGCAGGCACTAGCGAGAGATTAATATCTCTTAATGTATCAGCATCAACCGTCTTTGTGAAAACCCAGGGCGAAAGGGAACGTGTACGAACAATTGGTTTAGCCGTTAGGTAGTTAATATTGTTTTGTTTTATTTATTTCAGTATTGCATTCTTTAGCATTAACTGTTACGTATGCATTTCTTTCATCTAGTTTTATTGTTGTTTCATTGTGACTACTCACATAAAAAGTTGTTTTTGTTTTTCACCGTTTTGCTGTGCTTTTTATTTATTATTAATTATTGTATTTACACCAAAAATTAGAATTTTAAACTAAATGTTTTTGTTCAGTATACATATGTATGTATGTATATATATATAAATACAGGTAACCCTCCTACAAGACGGCTTCCTACAAAACGATTTCGATCTTACACGAAAAAAAAATTGCGGAAATCTCCTCATCTACAACACGTTTTCATTCTAACACGATAAACTGGAATTGCGACTTTATCATGATTGGGTTGTTTAAATTGTACGAAAATAGTACAAAAGTACTAGATTAGAATAAAAATGTAACTGTTGTGTATTTTTGTCTATGTATTTTTTGTATGTATGTACATATCTATATATATAAAAGTGAATGTATGTATATTTGTATACATACATATACATATATATATATATATTTGTGCCTTATAGGAGGCCAAACCACTTGACCGATGGCCTTGAAATTTTCACAGCATGTAATTGTGACCCTGAAAGAGACATTAGGCTATATAAAATTGTGACTGGGCAAAGGGGCGATGCCACGCCCATACAACCCAAAATTTAAAATCGTGTTATTTATGAAATTTTTAGACCTACGGCGATAATATTTGGTATATATGTTGTTGGCATGAATAGAAATACGTTTAATTAAAAAAGTGGGCGTGGCCCCGCCCATTTATAGAAAAAGTAAAAAACGTTATATCTAATAAACTACTGAACCGATCGTCATCAAATTTTTACAGAAGGCGATTGTTCTGAATTAATGAGTCGTTGGGTTCAAAAAGGTGCGATTGGACAAAGAGGCGGTGCCACGCCCATACAACCGAAAATTTTAAATCAATAAATCTCAGGAACTACATGAACCGATTTTCCTGAAATTTTTACAGTAACATTACGTGAGCTAAAAATAAAAAAGGGTACTTATTTTTTCGATAGGGGCAGAGGAATTGGTACCCCGCATAGGATGCCAATATTAAATATGGCATATCTTAAGAACAGCTGCACGCATTTTATTGAACTTTTGGAATAAGGATCTTCTGAGCCCCAAAATTGAAACAAAGCAGCAGCGGGGAGTGGTACCCCCCATAGGAAGGCAATGTTTAATATCGCATATCTTAAGAACTGTTATAGTGAGAATGTTCAAACTTTGTAGAAGTTTTTTTATGGTATACTACACTTTTGAAAATAATAATAAAGCGGGTAGGCGCAGAGGGGGAAATGCCTCCTATATGATGCATATATTAAATATCGCTCAACTGAAGAACTATTATAGGGAGAGTCTTCAAACGTGGTCATAGCTACTATTATGGTAAACTACAAATTTCAAAATGAAAATGATCGGGGAAGACGGAGGAGGAGCAGTACCCACCACCCCCAAAGAATGAAATTGTTAAATACCTAATAGCTAAAGACAAAAGTCTTCATAAAATAAACTGCACCTTTCAAACTAAAAATGAAGGGTGTAGGTGCAGGGGGAGCAATAAACCTTTATATATATATATATATATAAAAGCGAATGTATGTATATTTGTATATATATATCGATGCCTTACTTTCTCAACCTGGTATCTTAAAAAAAATACAATTTTTCAGGAGAGAAAAAAAACGTTTCATCTTTGTATACTTCGGTGTTTGGGTTAAAGTTAAAATGGAATTATTAAAGAATTGATTACATCTATGTATATTGTATCGAAATAATAAGTTGTTGCAGTATTAGAACAAAATAGAAGTCGTTTGATATGAAAAAGTCAAAACCGTATTTTTTAAGTTACGAGGTTGAGGAAGTAAGGCATCGATATAGTATATATATATATATTTATGCCTTAAAGGAGGCCAAAACACTTGACCGATTGCCTTAAAATTTTCACAGCATGTAACTGTGACCCTGGAAGAGACATTAGGCTATATAAAATTGTGACTGGGTAAAGGAGCGATGCCACGCCCATACAACCCAAAATTTAAAATCGTATTATCTATGAAATTGTTTGACCTACGGAGATAATATTTGGTATATGTATATGTTGTTGGCATGAAAAAAGTGGGTAAATACATTTTTGTTAATATACATATATTGCAAATTCTTTCAGTTTTATAACGATGGGGGTAGCGAAGCACACCGGGTTAAGCTAGTTTCTAATAAAAACAATGAATTTAAAGAAAATTTTTAATTAAAAAAAATTTATATTTTAAACTGTCTCCTAGCCTCATATTACACGTTTTCCTACAGCACGGCGTTTTCTAGGAACC
Organism: Pollenia labialis; assembly: GCA_949318255.1. Taxonomy (NCBI): domain Eukaryota; kingdom Metazoa; phylum Arthropoda; class Insecta; order Diptera; family Polleniidae; genus Pollenia; species Pollenia labialis. Next base: position 40,132,211 of record OX439142.1, on the reverse strand, counting down.
TATCTACCATGTTGTAGGAGGGTTACCTGTAGAGTCGAACTTTCCCATAATAAATTTGCTTGGGACCACAAAATCACTTAATTTTTAAGAAAGTTTATTTTTTTATTTTAATTTTATTTCCACTTTTAGTAAACAATAATGAGGCTGTTCTAGTTTGGATTACATTCCCACGTGTAGCAGTTAACCATTTGAGAATTGCTTTATTTGTTTCTCTACAAATAGAGGTTTGAAGGCTCTTGCGTTTAGTGCTTAATTGCTTGCATTCTACATTTTAAGAATTAGCACCCAGGCTACAACTGACATCAAATGGTTAACATTAACACTAACATCATGTTAGTGTTAGGTATAGCCTCCTCAAGTAAGTGTTTTGTTTGTGTTTTAACAGCGTTGTTATCTATGTTCATAGTATGTACACTGCACCTTCTTCCTTGATTTTTTTCATATTATGAGTTGACATAAATACGTTTCCCATGCCTTTAACATAAGCTGAGCAATAAGAAATATTGCTCTGTTATTCTGCCGACGTTATTGCCAACTTGCTGAGATAATTATCTTTAGTGTAGACCTAGGGTTAGGATAACAATTGTTGCAACATAAATTGCCGGCAACAACCATAATGTACTAATAAAGTGACCTCACAAGCGCAGCTGTTTGCATTGATTTTCTTCGTATGTGACGTTTGGCGTCATTTTTTTTGTTTATTTACATTTTTATAAAGGCATTTTGACAGTTGCCGTCTATTGTTTCATTGTTGTAGTACTGAGGTCACTTTGTTAATACATTTTGGGCAACAACTATGTACAAACAATTGCTGTCTACATTACCCTAGGTCTACACTAAAGATAATTATCTCGGCAAGTTGGCAATAACATCGGCAGAATAACAACAATATTGCTTATTGCTCAGCTTATGCTAAAGGCATGGGGAAACGTATTTATCTTAACTCATAATTTGAAAAAAATTAATGAAGAAGGTGCAGTGTAAAAACTGGCGCTGTCTTGCAAAAATTATTTTTATTTATATAAATTCTTTCCTATTCGGCTTCATTATTTAAATGTATATTAATTTGCTTAAGCAATAGGTCTTTTTTTTATATAAAAATATTAATTTTATTAAATTTTTTTGTTAAAGTAAAATTAATATCTTATATAAAAAAGAACACAAACTTAAACAAATTAATATAAAATTTAAATAATAAAGATCAAATAAGAAAAAAATTCTATTAATAAAAATAAATATTGTAATTTTATTTTAGTGTTTATTTAATTCTTTAAATTAATTATTTTACTACAATAATAATATGCTACAATTTCTCAAAATTAATTTCTTTCCCACACAATTTGCTTCTATTTTTTTTTCTTTTTTGCTTCTTTTTTCAATTGACAACCAAATTTGCGTTTGTTGTTAGCAATAATTGTCAACAAAAATGGGCTAACAATTATTGCAACATAAATTGCTGGCAATAAATATGTACAAAAAATTGGTGTCTACATTAAAGATAACATAATTTTGATATTTACTGCAATATATGTCGCAATAATTATCTCTGGAATAGACGGGCTTAAGGATAACATAATTTTGACATTTACTGCAATATATGTCGTAATATTTATCTCTGGTATAGACGGGCAGTAAAGCCTAAATAAGTCAAATCGCGGCGACAAAAAACGCACATTGTAAACGCGGAATCCTTTAAAAAATCGCTGCTGTATTATCACTAGTATCTATGGAATTATTGAATCTCAGCAAACATGTCACCAAGCAATTTGTGTTTTTTAAAAAAATATTGCTTTCACTTATCAATCCAAGCATTTGTTTTACGATATTCACAAACCATCAAGAATTACATATAAATATTTTTAAAAATGAGTTTATGCGTCAATGAAATCTGCGCAAACCTACAATTGCAAGATCGTAGAGTCAAAATCTCGACACTGGAATTGTTGCAACGAGAGTGCTTAAATGATGAAACGGCCGATTCCGAACTGCTGAAAGTTTTCGACGATTGTTATTTATATTTGTTGAAATGTTACAGTGATCGATTTGAGAGTGTTCGAGATCAGGCTATACAAACCGTTGGCATATTTATGGATAGACTGCCGCCAAATGATTTTCACTTAGTTAATATTATTTCCACACTAGAGGATCGTATTGGCCAGTTAGAAACCGTAGAAGAGAGTGAGGAAATACGTTTGCTAATTATGAAGCAATTACAGAAAATGATAAATCGCTTTATATCAACGGGAAACAATTCTTCTTTACAAGATTGTTATGAATATATTATTCGAATAATTTCGAAAGCTTTAAAAGATTCGTATCCAGCTGTGCAGAAAGAGGCATGTGCTTGTGTTGTCGCAATGTTGACCTCGGTAGATACCTTTATTTTTAAGCCATTTGCAGAAAGATTGGCCAATTGTGTGTATGGAATGCTAAAACACAAACATTCTCAGACTCGCATTGCCGCTGTTAAAGCTTTAAGCCATATTGCTTTACACATAGATGCCAGTGGTGATGCTTTGTCTCGCCTTATTAATGAGGTTTCGCCTCTGTTGATGGATTCTATGCCACTTGTACGAAGAGAGATCGGTGAGTTGGGAGTGCGATTGCTATTAGATTTGCGTGATAGATATTCATATTTTGAAAGATTGGTTCCTTTAGTGTTGTGTTGGTAAGTTGATTTTATTATATTATTCGAATTATGTTGTTATACCTATTTGGGGTCATCGGGATTTAACATTTGTTTAAAAACTCAAACTTTAAAGGAAATTGTACTAAATATTTTTCTTTCAAGCCTTAAAGACGATTCACCTGAAGTACAGTCCTATATTTTGCCTCTTTGGGAGAAGTGCGGTAAACAATATTATGATGAAAATGAAGTGGAATTAAGTAAACAAGAAATCGCAGATTCAATGTCTTTAAATTATCCTTTAAACTTGAAACGTCCCACAATTGGCTGTCGTGGAATAGTTCAGCGTACATTACGGCTGTTAAAGTTAATAATGAGAGAATCTAGTGATTGGAAGGAAAATGTTCGCATACATTCCCTTAAATTGTTGTATCAATTTATATTACATGCCGAAGCTTCCATGACAGCAAAATTTTTCGAAATCTATGGCGATGTTGCAAGGGCCACGACAGATGATGAGCCTGCAGTGGTAGAAGAAGCTTTTAAGGTCTGCGATTTAATGGGACGTGTATTAAATTATGACGATTGGTATGAATATGGATTTGAAGGCTTGGAAAGAAACGGAAAAGGCTATTTAAAGTGTTTCTATTACATGTATACTGCTTCGGTTGGTGTAAAATTTGAACACAATTTGAGATTGTCTAAAATACTAGCACAACCGGAATTTTCACATACTTTAAAATGCAGTTTTCAATTGTATGTACTCAAAATGGTCGAAACTATATTGGAAAAATTGGAAGCATCAAATGAATCTATAAATTCTATTGAGCTGTATAGGAATTGTTATTGTTCGACAATTAAAGTGATGTCTTTGTCTTTAGAATCAGAACAAACAAATAGTAAGGAATTGCAAACGAGGGCTTTGAATATATTGCAGAAAATTTCTGAAGGTTGTCACTTTAATATTGACGATTTGCATGAAAACTTTTTCACATATTCCTTACAATCAGTGGAAAATATTGATGGTCAACTAGATGCTTTAAGTGAACCCATATTACTCTTATATGGGTTTATAAAATTGGCCAAGTTTCGTCCTTCTTATTTGGAACAATTGCAAAAAAAGATCAATACAGTATTTGAACACTGTGCAGACGAGTCTAAAATTAAAATATTTAGTGGTGTTTCAATCGCTATGCTTGATTGGAATAAAACCATTCGTCGGTCTTTAACAGAAAGTTGTCAATTTCTAAAAGAGTTTTTAATATCGATAGTAGAACCTCATCTCATGTGGAAAGCGGGTGCTAATGCAGAAGCAATGCGTTGTTTAGCTACTGCTACTTTATGTTCAGCGTCTCAGGGTGCGGCAGAAGAAGTTACACAAGTTTTACCTCATTTTGCAAAATACATGGCACCTCTTGTAGAAGATCAGTCCATATCTACCCGCCATTATTCCATTAAATGTTTGTACAATTTTGGTGAAATTGAAATTGAGTATTTAAAGCCTATTGCCTTTGGTAAGTTTTAATAAACTTTTTTTTTAACACTTTATAAAAATAAATATCTCTAGCATGTTTACAGCGTCTTAATGATCCTGCGTCGAGCATTCGTATATTGTCAGCATCAGTTATACCAAAATTAAAACTTAAGCAAGGAAAAAGGGATACCAATGAAGTAAATTATGAATCTGATGTTTGGCTTACGTTTATTAAAAATTGCTTCGATGTGCTATTTTTACATTATGACAATCCAGAGGAACGTCTGCAGGCTTCCATTAAAGGTATGCACAAAACTATCTTCATTAATTGATAATAAATTTGTTCAATTATTTACAGATACCATAATCGAGTTGAGCAAACTTTATCCGGACATTTCAAACGATTCATATGAACGGACTTTGTCTGCTACTTATAACTGTTATAATTTAAAAGATCTTAAAAAGCATTTGCCTTCAAATTAAATTTCTATAATTTATTTTTTGACTTTATAAATATACTAATTTAGATAAATTTTTATCAATTATACCAACTGTTTTTGTGTAGGCTTTTTTACCACATTGCTCTCTGCACACCAGACAATTTATTGTAGTCAGCTAGGTGTCGCCAGACAATACGGCTTAAACGGTATTTGTGAACTACACCACGAGGACGTGATGTAAGAGCACAGCGCTCTCGCACACGCACTAAACAAGAATCTCTTGGAAATGCAGCTATTTCAGCATCAGCTACTTCTCTTAATTCGGCAGGAAGTATATCATTTTTACGCAAAGCATTTACTCGTAAACGATCCTTTGCGTGTTCGACTACACATTTACGACGTTTAACATCTTTAATCATTTTCCAATCGGCATATTTGGTACGAACTTGTTGAAACTAAAATGTTAACATTGTGATAAAACTTAATTTATTATTGATAATTAGCTTACACCGCATCCTGCAAACCGTACGGATCTACTAACAAAACTTCCTAATTTGCTTATAGAATTCATGTTACTTTTTCGTTTGATGCTATTTCTTTTCCAGGATTAATTTCAACAAATTGCTTAAGGTTAGTTTCTTTTCGGCAACCAGGGTTGTCAGATTTTTTTTGAGCTCAATCGCCAAACCTCAATTTTGTTCAGTTTTTGTAACAGTTTTATTTATCAAATTTTTTTTGCTTTTTTTTAATTAAATTTTGCATACAAAAAAAGCAAGTATAATGTTGCAGCCAAAAACTAAGAAAAAATACAAAAAAGTCGCCGAATGTAAATTTAGTTTTGTTTCTGTATTTTTTTTAAATAACATAAAATGAAGATCATATATCCGTTAAAAAACAAAAATTAAGAACACAAGTCATTAAGATCGTTCTCTTCAGCCTCACCGATTTTTGATCTATTAGAATTAAATAGTGACTGAATATAAAATTCACTTCAAATGATAACAAAACAAAAATCATGTGACAAAAAGTTGCAAGTTTTTTTTTATATTAGTAATGATTACAAAAAATGACAAACTGTTCAAAAATTGCTGAAATAATCACCCTTATTGTGTTTGGTTTATTTAAAATACGCCTACGGCTGTTTGGTAATAGATTGAAGGAAATAAGTTCACGTTCTCTTTAAACTATTACCAAACAGTCGTAGGCGTATTTAAAATACGCCACACGCAATAAGGGTGAATATAAATGGTAAAAATAGCCAAGTAAATCGCCAGTTATATCAAAAATCGCCAAATGGAAAATCCCGCCGCCAAACACATTTCAAAATCGCCACGTTTGGCGAGAAATCGCCATACCTGACAGCCCTGTTGGCAACAGCTGATTGATAACAGTGTTAGTTATTGTTAAAAAAAAGCAATTACATAAATTTTAGGTGCGTTCGAGTACTCTTGCAGTAAAATACAGTGAATGAGTAATTACTGAGTAAACAAAAAATTCCTCTCAGAAAGGTCGTTGGCCAAAAAAATAAGAACGGAAAATTTCTAAAAAAAAGGCGAATTTACACCAGGTGACCTTATTTTGCTACGTAAGCAACAGCTGATTACTAACCTTGTGTCAAAATGATATACCGTTCATGTGGTTCTGAGGAATATTTACTAAATTTTATAAGTTTCGCTTAAAATTATGAAATTAAAAATTTTTTAAATTTTTACATTTCAAAACAATTTAAAATTATGAAGCAAAGTCTCCTTTTACAATGTAGCAAGAGAAAGGCAGACAGGCGAAGTTTGACGGTGAGGGGTTGTAGAGGTAGAATGTGTAGTACATGACTATCTGTACTAGACATTTTTTGTTTCTCTTTTCCACTTTTTGCAGTTTTTTTGTTGCTTCATATCATTTTTCTCACATCAATGTCGGTTTAGTATCATTGCCTGTTAAATGTTCATCTTCGTCGACAGCGAAAGAGAACGAAGTAAGAAAATTAATACTCCTGTCTGTCTTTTAATTTCGAATTTGTAAAAGATTTAGGCAAGTTAAAAAGGGAATAAGAAAAATGTCTGCCTTTCAATTTCATCATTGTAAATTGGGACCCAGCCCCCCTTTTACAATGTGGCAAGTTGGAGGCAGACAGACGAAGTTTGTTGGTGAGGGGTTGTAGAGGTAGAGTGTGTAGTACATGACTATCTGTACTGGACATTTTTTGTTTCTCTTTTCCACTTTTGAAATATGAAATATTTGTTAAAATTTTTTACTACAGTGTTGTATTACCCTAGGTCTACACTAAAGATAATTATCTCAGCAAGTTGGCAATAACGTCGGCAGAATAACAGAGCAATATTTCTTATTGCTCAGCTTATGTTAAAGGCATGGGAAAACGTATTTATGTTAACTCATAGTTTGAAAAAAATCAAGAAAGAAGGTGCAGTGTAAAAAATGGCGGTATCTTACAAGAATAATTATTATTAATATAAATTCTTTCTTATTCGACTTTATTATTTCAATTTATATTAATTTGCTTAAGCTTGAGGTAATTTTTAATACAAAAATATTAATTTTCTTAATTTTTTTATTTTTGTTAATGTAAAATTATTATTTTTTTATAAAAAAGAACTCGAACTTAAACAAATTAATATTAATTTTAACAATAAAGATCGAATAAGGAAAAAATTATAATTTTTGCAATTTTATTTTAGTGTTTATTTAATTTTTTAATTTTATTATTCTACTACAATTATAATTTGCTGCAATTTCAAAAACTTAATTTCTTTCTCACACAATTTGCTTTTATTTTTTTTTTCTTTTTTGCTTCTTTCTTTCAACTGACAACCAAATTGACGTTTTTTGTAAGCAATAATTGTCAACGAAAATGGACTAACAATTATTGCAACATAAATTGTTAGCAATAAATATGTACAAAAAATTGCTGTCTACATTAACGCTAGGTCTCCACGTAGCAATTTTTTCTGCTAAGCACAAGCAATCTCGTCGGCAGAACCATGGCGCAATAATTGCTGACTATATTGCTGGAGAACACGTGAAATTGCTTTGCCTTAAAAAACGTACAGAGAAATTAAATGTCAGATAAATAACAGCTGATTTTACAGCAGATTGCTAAGCAATAATTGCTCAAGCAATAAGAAGAGCAATCATTGCGCAATGGATTGCCACTCATGGCAATATGCGGTCTATACGTCGCAAATTTTATGGAGCAATCAAATTTGACGTTTGCCGCAATAAATATTGCTACGTGGAGACCCGGGGTAAAGATAACATAATTTTGACAATTACTGCAATATATGTCGCAATAATTATCTCTGGTATAGACGGGCAGTTATATTTGACACAACGTTAAAAAACTTTACAGTGTTGTAAACGTTTTTAAAATCAAACCACCTTGTATGAATTCGCCTTGATTCGTAAAATATAGGGAACAGCGAAGGCGAATTCAAACAGGTAAACTCATCTCTACAACTACAAAAACCCCATGTATTTTGTTTATACAATTTTCTGGTTGTTTGTCAAAATTTTTTTATTGCAAACTAAAATTATCACTTTTTTATAAAAGAAATTAATAAATAAAAGTTGGTTTTCTTTTGAAATTAATAAATTCTCTTCAATCATTCGCAGTTTTGAAATTTTTTTATTATAAAAATAATATTTTTAACACTTTTCATTCAACTTCTTCTCAAAACAAAATCATATTTTGACGTTTGACCATATTTTTTAATTCGCCGTGGAAACAGCTGATGAACGGCTGACGAGATGAGTTTACCTGTTTGAATTCGCCTTGGGAACAGCCATGGTGCATTTAATGTAGTAATTCTACAGTAATTCACCATGGGCACAGCTAACCCTGCTGCCACACGGTCAAGTTGATCTTGATAGTATTTTACCCTACGGCCACACGGTCAAGTTGTTCTTGATAGTCTTTTCCATATCGACCCCTTTGCGCGAAATTATCGTATGTTACAAAAACCAAATTTTACAGGACAGCCATTTTTCTACTCTTCTCTGCGTTCGCTTGCATTACAAAATGAAAATATACATTTAATTTTTGGAGCAACGAAGTGGAATTCGCTTACAATATTTTTTCAGGTGATGTCTCTTTGAATGAAGAACAAGATTGCATCAAAAACTCAATTTCAAAAAAATTGGCATATACGATAATTTCGCGCAAAGGGGTCGATATACTGTTTGTCAAAAAAGTTGAAAGTAAACTTGCCAAACAAGGTAAAATTGAAAGCAATCTCTTAATCAATTTAAAAAGTGTAAGTGTGTTAGTAAAAAAGTGGGGGTATATTGCAAATTGAATGGAATTGAAAGGCAAAACTTGATCGTGTGGCCACTAAGTAATAGCAAGTAAATAAAGTGTTGAAAAATATCAGCCGATTTATGTGCTAAGTCCTAAGTGAATTTAATAATTTCTTTAATAAAAAAGTGATTTTAATTTGCAATAAAAAATTTTAAAAGCTATCAATTGTATTGCAAAAACAAAATACTGGGGCTTTTTGTGGTTGTAGAGTTGCACTTACCTGTTATGAATTTGCCTTGGTATCATTATTTTTCCTACATATTTTTTCCTTCAACATAAAAGTGATTGCCGTTGCTTTTAGAGTTACTTCAAATAAGAAATTTTTGCCATTGATAAAAAAGCAAAAGTTGGAAAAAGGCAGTGCCCTTTAAAAATTTACTTTTCAAAAACAGTGTGTTTATTTTGCTGCTGCTTTTGAAAAGTGTGGGCTAATTTAGCAGTGGAACTTGTCGGCTTTTTATTTTTTTTTAATTAGGAAAAAAGGCAAATTTTGGCTGCTTTTGCTGATATGGCGATATATTTTAAATCCAGGGGCCTTATTCCGGCACTCGCGATCGAGTACTTTCTCGATTCGAAGGCAATTTAATTCAGTCGACACTAAACGAATCGAAACCATTTTTTCAGTATTGTGATACATACTCAAATTAATGCTTTACAATATTGAAAAAACAATTCCGATTCGTTCAGTATTGACAGAAATAATTAGATATTAAATTGCTTTCGAATCGAGAAAGTACTCGATCAAGAGTGCCAGAATTAGGTCTCTGCTTTACTAGGTTAGGTTAGGTTCCATTAGCAGCCGTGATCAAGCACAGCTCACGCGGGTCCATTAATTAGTTCCCGTTGTGTTACCATGTCACACCGTCTCCCATGGGTCCTATGTTATCTGGCTGCTAGTATTCCCATGCAGCCATCCGGTCGATTCAATAAAGGAGTAGATCCTGTTTACATCAACATAAGAAAGACAAGTTTTGTCCCCAAGGGCTCTTCGACCAAACATTTCGAGTCTTAAATCTCCGAATGCCGGGCAATTACAGAGAAGATGGTCCGTTGACTCTTCCTCCTCCTCGTTGCTGCAACTTTTACACAAGTCATTATAAGGGAGCCCCAGCCTCTGGGGGTGCCTTCCAATGGGCCAGTGGCCAGTTATAACCGCAGTTAGGTTCCTTAGATGATGTCTGGACAGCTGTTATGCCCGCCGTGTCCTTTTTTCATCTATGATGGGCCAGATTTTCCTGGTTTCCCCACAGGTACTTAGTTTCATCGTGCCACCTCTTACTCGCAATAAGATGAAACTTGTGCGCTATAAGTTGCTTACTCCTTGGGAGTGAAGCACCTACATTATATGTTGAACCGTCTCGATTCAAGGTGGTACCTGCATACGCCAACGAATCCGCCATGCAGTTCCCCTGTATGTCCCCGTATCCGGGGACCCAATTAAGGTTGACCAGTGAATGTCTCGCTATCTCGCCCAGAGACATCCGGCATTCTCGGACAATTCTCGATGTGATGAACACATTCTTCATGGATCCGCCTTGCTATCGGTAATTATGTGAATATCCCTTCCAGATATCTCACCTTACCGATCGCGGCTGTGTGGATGGCCATTATATCGGCCTAAATGACACTGCAGTGGTCCGGTAGCCTTATGGGAATACTCCAGTTTAGCTGCTCGGAGTATATGTCAGAACCGACACCATACAGTTTTTTAGACCCGTCCGTGAATATTCGAATCGCATCTGCAGGAATTTGTAGGTCGTCATAGTGGACCACGTTATCCAAAATGCTTACCGTGAAGCCAGGAGCAAAGATTGGCTCGGGTGTGACATAATCAACACCCATGTGCCAATTAATTTCGTTCAGAATATTAGCATGTCCGATATTGTAATCCCTCCATACTTACCGCCGCGTTCGTAGCTAGCCTTTTCGCCAAAATGTCTGGTGGTGATCAGTTTAAAATCGTAAACAATGCCTTAGAGGGGGTTGTTCTAATGACACCTGTTACCGCTATCGCCACCATTCTCATTATACGTTCAAACCTAGTTTAATGACTCTTCACCTTGAGCGCCGGTCACCAAACAGCCGCCCCGTAGAATAGAATGGGTTTAATGACACATGCGTATAGCCAGTATACGTTCCTCGGGTTATTTCCCCAGTTTAGGCCAATGGCCCTTTTGCAGCAGTATAGTGCAGTTGCTGCCTTATTAGTCCTGGAAATGGTGTTCATCCCCCAGTTCAGTTTGTTGTCCAATATTAGCCCAAGATACTTGGCGCTATCAGACAGTTCCAGTGAGACCCCCTTTATCATCGGGGTATCAAATTTGGGAATTTTGTATCTCCTTGTGAAAAGTACCAGTTCTGTTTTGGCAGGATTTATATACATCCAGTCCACAATTTTGTTAGGACGTCCAATATGGACTCCATTAGTTCAGACAATAGTCTGGGATCTTTACCCATAGCCACAACTGCAACGTCATCTGCATACGCAACTGTTCTGCAGCATGTCCTTTCCATGGCCCTGAGTAGGGTATTTATATTCAGATTCCAAAGTAAAGGTGACAGTACACCACCTTGCAGGGTGCCCCTAGTCGCAACCTTGGAAATGTTCGAGGCACTTTACTATCGAAAATCTAATTTAGAAGTCGTAAAAAATGTTTTAACACAAACTTTTTACGAATAGTAACTACGTTTTAGTAATGTGCGTTTTATATTTTGTTATTAAATCTTCACTTGAAGTCCATTCCTCTATCTGCGCTTTGAACAAATTATGAGAAGAAAGCATGGAATTTTAAGTTTGTACAGTGGTTTCCCGATTTAACGAACAATTGATTGTCAGCCCAGTACCTCAATTCTGTAACTTTTTTATTTTAACTACCGATATCGTTAAGTAACGAGAAATCTCGGTCACATTAACCAATTTGTTATTCTCTATTTTAACCCATTAGATCCCACTGTACTCGCTTAAGTACAGAAAATTACCGTATTTTATGCCCTCGTAACAATATCGTTGCTATCTTTTTTGAAGAGCTGTTCGCTTTAAATATTACTTTAGAGTGTAGAGAATAAATCTGTATCAAAAGAAACTAAACATGTGTAAGAGTGAACTAATATTCCAATATTCTTAAAAAGGATATTCCCCGTTTTTCAGTATTTTGCACTTGCCATTGCTATTCTTTTTATATTTTATTAGTGTTGAGCTTGACGCGGTGAAGATCGTTTAAAATTAAAAGCTAAGCTAACTAAATTTAAGTATAATTATTAAAATTTGTTGAAAAAGTGATTAAAAGTGTTTTTTGGTAAGCATTATTATTGCTGTACTCGTATGAGTACAATGGGATAATGCATGTTATTATTTCATATAATAATTGTAGTTATTTTGCGATGGACGTTAACATGTTTTATGGTAAAAAATTTGAAAATATTGCTGCTGCATTTGATTATGCTGAAAGTAATAGTCACACGAATTTTGATTTTACCATAATTCCTCCAAATGCCCATCACGAACCAGATGAAGAAGAAATTGACGAAGGAAATTTAGTACGTAATGATTTTTCACACGACATTCCAGGGGAGTTAGGGGAGAACGTCAACATCTGCCATTAGGTTCGAGAGTTGTTCTAGACCTTGTTAAAAATATTCCATACCCTGCGGACCATATATTGTTTTTTGATAACTTTTTTACATCGTTTGATCTTTTGACTCTTCTAAAGCAAAGAGGGTTTAGGGCTACAGGAACTGTTCGAGAACGAAGAACTAAAAACTGTCCTCTGGTTCTGAAAAAGGCGATGCAAAAAGAAGAGCGTGGAAAATATGACTATAGGTTAGTATCTGTGAATATCTTTTATCATATTTATATGAAATTTTGGCCGTAAAACAGGTATGCTGAGTCGGGGGTTCTTTTTGTAAAATGGAACGATAATAGCGTGGTTACTGTTACCAATACATTCAGTGAAACGATGGTCAAGAGCTAGTAAAAGCAAAATTAGTGTTCAGCAACCAAAGCTTATTGCAGAATACAACGCCGGAATGGGAGGAGTGGATTTTCATGATCAATTAATAAATGCTTACAACATAAAGTTCAGAAGCAAGAAATGGTGGTGGCCTATCTTTACGTCAATGATAAATTCATGTGTTGTGAATTCTTGGAAGCTTTACAAGAACGCAAACCACAGCCAAATCGATCTTTTAAATTTTCAACGCGAAATAGTTCGATTCTACCTTAGAAATTATTCCATTCGTGCCATAGAGCCGAGGCAATTGCCTAATTCCCTAAACGTATATCAAATCAGATAAGATGCAAGGTTTGTGATAGTCGAATTCGATGGATTTGTGAGCTTTGTAACTTTGCGTAGAAAAAGAGTGTTTCAAAAAATTTCACACCAAATCGAATGCAAGTGGTACTAATAATAATTAATAATTTTTTTTTTGTCGTGTTCAATTTAAAAATACCCTAAACGTGAATAAAAAATATTTTGAAACTAAGTCTATTTTCTTTAATATCTAATTTATTATACACCCCAATGTCCCATTGTACTCGTACGAGTACAGGTCAAAAAACACTCTTCAAAAAATTTTTTTAAAATATTTTTAATTTTTTTTTCTTAACTGAACTCTAATAAGCTAGATTTAATAGAAAAAACGTGTGAATTTTTTATTTAAAAGAAGCTTGGGATCTAGTGGGTTAAGTTAACAAATGTATTCGATAAGAAAAAATAACGACAAATATCGGTAAAAATGTAAGAACGTCAAAGTTGAAGTTTTTTAAATTTTTTTAAAAATACAAAATAAAATTGCTTTAAAAATTTTTCTCCAATAAAACATGGATAAAATAGAGTAAGTTTTTATTATATTTCTAAAAAATATGTAGTTTTAAATCTCTTTATAAAAGGAAAAAAATTCGGGGTGCCCGAGCCACTGTTGCACAACATTCTGCTCTCCTGACTTTTTTAGAAAACGAAAAGGGCTTAGCCGAAGGAAAATTTGCTGCTTTACACGGGAAGGAGATTGCAAAAAGGAATTGGTTGGAGCTTGCTAATGAAATTAACAAAATTCCTGGTGCAGTTAAAAGTTCTGAACAGTGGCAAATAGTAAGTGTGGTGTTAGTTTTATATACTATTTAAAATTTGTTTACCAAAGGTTTGAAGAGACATGCAGTCAAAAGCGTCTGCAAAGTTTAAGATCTTAAAAAAAGAAAGGGTTCTAACGGGAAATCAACCACAAACTGAAAGTTTTCTCACGCCAGTTGAAGAACGAATTGTCGGAATAGTTGGATGGGAATATATGATGGGACACAAAAACTGTCCCGATAGCTTTGATACAGATATAGTGAGTATTTTTATATTTTAAAAGAAAAGAAGTATATAAATAATTCTATATTTTTTTTATACATATACATACATATATAATGTACATATGTAAATAGCTGTGTCAAGAAAACGTAGTGCAAATTTTGCTCTGCAAAACACTACACAAATCCAAAATGAGCCCCAAAGAACATGTGTTGAAAATAATAATCATGCAAACAATGAGCAAGAGTTTGAACAAATTTTAAAATCATTAGATTATGGTCAGACATGTTTTTCAAACATAAAAAATAATTCTAAAGAGAAAATACCCTCCAAGCGCCGCAAAGAAGAACATTCTACTATAGGTTAATTTTTGAAAATTGCTAAAATTCAGGCTGATTCAATAGTGGTGTTTTTGTCGACGCGAATATAAAAATTTCAAGATTTTGTTTATATCCGCTTAGCTAAGCAGTAAAATTTAAAAGTGCTGCTTATAAAAATGCTGCCAAGTTAGAAAACTTTTATCTGTTGACGTTATCTATTGAAAATTCAAAATGACATTTCATAAATTAACAAAAAATATTACAAAAATGACCGAGGAATTGAAAGCGTATGTTTATTCTTATGGATATTTTTTTTTCAATAAATATACGAAAATTTTACAGAAAACGAAAAGTTTGGACCCGAGAAGAGACGGTGGGATTTCTTGCTTGCTACTTTGCAAGAAAAGATGAGTTTCTTCACTCTCGGAAAAAGAAGTTCGACCGTAAGATTTTTTTCTCCGATATTTATTTATTACAATTGTGTTAACAGTTCTTTATTTTTTAGGATTCGAATACAACTACAGCTCAGTGATGCCAACTTTTTGAGAGCAAAAAGCACTTTACAATTTAAAAAAAGCACTATTTCGAGCAACAAAAAAAGCGTAAAAAAGCACTTAGCCATTTTTTCAATTTAATTAAACACAAAACAAGTTGCTTTCGGCTATGACGAATATTATATACCTTCAAAATTTAAAAAAAGGCGATGGCGTTTATGGGGACCATTTTTTAAGATTAAATAATAAATACATATATTTACATTTGTATAAAAACATTTTTAATTGTATTATTATCTTCAATAAAAATAATATCCATCAGCTTTGTTTGAATTGGCCATAAAACCGTTTTAAAGTAATACAGTGCGAGTTCGATTTTTGTAACTCGATAAAAATCTTGCCTGTTGCAATTACCGAAAATTTGCAATGACCGACCAATATCGTTTAAATAAATCTGAATTAAAATCTTGCAAAGTTTAATAAAAGAATTGGCGTATGATATTATCCAATTATTTTAACCTATGTACGCTTCAAAATAAAAAACACACATAAGGTGTTATATAGAAAATCATGTATGTTTGCATTCTGATACTTTCTGTCAACTTTTTTTTAATTTATTTAACACTTTGCTTATACTAAGTTTCAACTGTTTATATGTTTTTAAAGTCTTTGCGATCTTTTGTACGGTTTTCAACTGCATGTTTTTTAACTTTTCTAAATGACTCAAAATCGTTGTTTATTTTTCCATTCACAGTTCCTAATATTTTCCAAGCCATTTTCTATTTTTGACACAGTGTCTACATCTTTAAAAAAATGTTTATCGCAAACAAATACATCGTTGTTATTACGATTACTAAATATGTATGTATGTTGCCATCGCTAAAAAGTGAAACCTTTTGTAAAATTTCCAAATTGCTAGGAAGACTAGCTCTAACATCGTAAATAAAGTTTTCGGCAAAACGAATGCAACTTTCCTTGTTCTCTATTTTTATCATTTGAAATCTTAAAATCTTTACAGGCTTTCTCAAAATTGTAATCGTATTTTTAAAAAACGGTAGAAAAAAAATTAAAATTAAAAAAGCACTAAATGCACTAACGAAAAATTGAAAAAGCACCAAGTTAGTGCTTTTTCTAGGTTTGGCACTACAGATAAAATTTTGGCGTTTTAAGTCATCAAAAAGAACCATAAATAGTGCTAAAAGCACTAAGTTGGCATCGCTGCTACAGCTGCTCTTGAATCAAAAATGAGAACCCTGCTTAGTTCGTATAAATCGGCCAAGGATAACTCAAGGCAAACTGGAGCATCTCCATGCAACCCCCCGTTTATGGATCAAATGGAGGAGATATTTGGCGACAAGCCGATTATTTGCAATTCGCACACCCTCCAATTAGGTCACGGACCAATAACGGCATTAAGAGAACAGAATCAAGTCACAGCTGTTGATTTTGTTTCATTAAACAATACACCTAACTGCCGAAAAGTTATTGTATTGCTGATGTACCATATGTACATAAATAAGGACTTCTCTCCGTCAATACCTTGTTTGCCTCCATGGCATAAATTCAGAATAAAATGGGAAGATGAAAACCCATCTGAAATTGTAAAATGTAGGTTAACAAATGTGAAATGCAAAAGTGTTTTCTATTACCAATCAAGTATCGGGCTGTTGACGGGGTTATCCTCATATGAGCTCTAAATTCAAGAAGAGTGTATTTTTTTAAACCTCTACGAAATCGACAGACTCTTCTTCATCCCTTTCATCCAAATCGGAACTGTCTCCGCTGCTACTACTATCCACATCAATAGCATTCATCAGGGCCTCTATGTATGGAATAACGTGGTCTTCATTGTATAACATATTGAACTTAATTTTGCAATAAATTATTATTGAAGTCATTTAATTAATTTCAAAAGCAAACTTACATGTTCCATTGCTAATAAAAATAGAGAAACAATTTTTTAAGTTTTATAAACAAAAAAAAAAATACAAACGAACGTCAAAATTATGCAAAGTGATGCCAAATTATTGTAAAAAAAATAAAAGTAGTATGTACCAAGTTTAATTAGTTAAGCGGCTATGTCGTTTTTTTTGAAGCAGTTTATCTAAGCGCTTATAGCGATCGACAAAAACAGCACTAATGTTGGTAAGTATTATTTATTGTTACTAACTGAAAACATAAACTACTTATACTTTTTTATAAGAACAAAATAAATAAACGTTAGTTAAAGCTATGTAAGTTAACTCATTTTATTTGCAGGATTTGGCTAATGCACAAAGGGAGACTGCAAAAGCTTTGACGAAGATTGCCGACAGTTTTTCGTTATTGTCGGAAATTTTATTGCAACAAAAAAGAATTGAAGACACCTTACTAAAGTTGGAAGAACACGTCAAACTTATGCCCCTATTGCGGTTCTCCACTTTTTTAACAGTTTGGTTGTCTTTGGTAAATTCACATTGCCATTCTCAACTCAATAGGCAGTTGGCTATTCAGTTGTGTATCTGTTTTTTTCGTGGTATTGCCGTTTTCAACTTTGTAAAAGTTTGGTCGACAAAAATGGTAAATACACACAACTGCTAAAAAGTAGTTGTGTTGTTGGCAGTTTGTGCCGGTTCACACACGTCAAGTTTGTCTCGTCCAGTCTTGAGTTTTTAGGAGAGAGGGGAAAAGAAATGGCCTTCTCTTTTCCCTTCTCTCCTAAATGCTCAAGACTTGACGAGTCAAACTTGACGTGTGTGAACCAGCACTTAAAGATTATTTTTTTAAATTCGTTGAAAATCGAAAACAAAATGGACATATACATTTTTGTAATATCTTTTTCGCCATTTTTAAAAACTTTTATTAGTTTGAAAATAAAAACAAAAGCTCAATTCGAGCGCCTTGTCCTGCTTATTTAGAGAAACCTAGAAATTGCTCGCTGAAAACACCAAAGTTTGGTATGATAAAAAATTCATGTAAAGGGTTATGGGAAGAGTTTATAGTGGAGTTAAATAGTTTGGGACCACGACAAGAACTCCTCTTAAACACTTATAAACTTCTTAATCTAATTATAATCTTCGTGGCACAGGTTTGGATACACTACAAGACAAGTATAAAGAACAATTTTGCCAACAATAAAAGAAACATTCAAGCGACAGGGGGAGGGCTATCACAAGAAGTTCCATTAAATAGCCTTGCGGATACTGTTTCGCAGCTCTTGTATTGCAAGTCCGGCCAAGTATTTGGTATTGCAAATATTCCACCATCAAGTGACAATTTTACTGAGTCAGTTGAACTAATAATCCAACCAGCAGATGGGCCAACAGCTACCCCAAAAAGAAGAAGAACTCATCAGGCACAAGAAAATTTCGTTACTTATTAGAAGTTCTTACTTGGCACTGGGAAGTTCAAGAGGGTTGGAATCATCACGAATTTGTCTTCTTGTATTTAGCGCATCTATACAGGAGTTTTCCTTTTCCTCATCATAAAATAAATCGACACTTATATTTATTATAAATACTTTTTATTCAACACAACAATTAAAAATACTTTTAGTTTAAAAAATTATTTAATTTTATAAAAGTTTCACTTGTCAAACGGCAACATTATAGCAAACTCAACTAAAAACAGTTGGGTATCACAATATCTAAAATGAGTTTGGTTGTGCATAAGTTGGGTTGACTCTCACACGACCAAACTGAGTTGAGTGGAGAACCGCAATAGGGGCATTAATAACGCACTTTTACATTAGTATTATTTAGATTTATTATTTATAAGATTATTAATAATTTAATTTACATATTTATTGTTTTGTTACATATATATGTATGTGCATTTCCCCAGAATGGTCTACCAGGCTGAAAAATCAAAATGTTGAAAATCATCGCCTTTAATTGTTTATTATTATAAAAAAGTCTATGTTTTTAAAAAAGAATGGTCTCATAGCATATCTCAAAATCGTACGAACGTACGTTCGTGACCACAGGAAATGCCCTTATATTACTTGATCATTTATTAAAAATTTTTCAGCAGAAGCATACATATGAAAAAGAAATTGTAAACCAACAGTTTTATTACCAAAAAGTAGACAAAATAGCAAGATTTCTTTACAGCGGGTAGATATGATTATTGCGTGTCGATTTTTTCCAAAAAGTAAATAAATAAGCATTTTTAATTAATACCCATTTAATGATCTAATGCGATTATGTACTTATGTTTATAATTATTATTTTATTATTTGAAAAAGTAAATATTGCTTCTATTATGTTTAGTGAGGTTAGGTAAAGTAGTGTTCTATAATTTGGCTTTGAACTTGTCGACCTGCTGAAAGCAATGAGCGGCCATGATCGATATTTCCGTGGATAGAAACATTTTCAGATGTTATATTAACTGTTGGAACAGGGTCATTGTTTTGACGTTTCATGTTAAGTGGTACAGTACATGCATTTACTATTTTCCCCGCAAAGGTAGGTTTATTTTGTAGTGTCATATGTCTTGAAAGGCATCTCCATGTTGCCTTTATAGCACCAAATGCTTTTTCAATACAGTTACGTGTTTTACATAAGGCTTCATTATAAGAAAATCTAGGGGTGCCAGGTGCTTCTTCAGGCAAAGGAGTCATTAGCCAAGGTTCTAGTGTATATCCCATATCGCCTAAAACGTGTTTCGAATAAAAAATTTAATATTTGGCCTTTCTAAGTAAAGCGTTTTCGTTAATGCTTCAGTCTTTTTTTTGTAATAGATTAAAACATTACAAGCTGAGTCCTTTAATCTCTTACAAAAAACACGTGGTTGTTAACGACAATGCCCTACACAATAACGTTTATTAAAACTTGTTTTAATTATCTACGAAAAATGTCCTTCTCCCTCCATCAGAGAATGATTTTTCTAATAATGCTCTAACAGGACTTGAGCCCCATATATAAGCATCATGTCTTGAACCAGCATATTGTGCATTCACATTTAAAATTTTTAGATTTGGATCACAAATCTTAAAAAGTATTATATTATTAGTATTTTAGTGCTTTTCTTTATTGCTATGTACATCGCATACCATTTGCACATTTAATGAGTGGTATCCGTGATGATTTACGTATGCCCCTTCGTTAATTGGAGGAGCAAGAATTGCAATATGGGAGCAATCAATAGCACCAATACATCCTTCAAACGGGTACAAACTATTCCGAAATTGTTCTTTTATACAGTTCCTTTCATACGTTGTTCCCGGAAATTTTACCCATTGCCTTAAAAAGTCGTTATTAATTGCATCAGTAACTTTATGTAATGAACGGCTAACTGAGGTCTGACTAAGAGAAATACTCCACTGTTCTCCAACAGGTCTTTGAAAGCATCCCGTTACATAAAAGCGAATTGCCGATAATATCTAAGAATTTGTACTGTTTACCACATGAGTCAAAAATATTCCCACCAAAACAGGATTGTCAATTCCCGTGAATTGTAAGTGAACGTTAAAATAAAAGGTGGCAGCGACGACTCACCAAACTCGTCACTCGTTAACCTCTTTTCACCACGTCACTGACAACTTGTAGCTAGTGCACGGCTAAGACTCGTCGGGCTTGGACGTTGGTACGTTGCAGCGAAAAGAGATAATCTTTGATAAACATTACTAATTGTGTCAGTAACAAATAAAAATGTTTGCGATTCTTTTTCTGGAAGTATAGGTATTGTTACCCCCAACCCTCCCCTAAACCATGGCAGTATAAAGTCAGTTTGCGACTGCCCCTTAATCGACATCACCACTTGATACCTACCTTGTTAGCCTCTTTATTACTCAGAACTCATTTTGAATACAGTTGATAATTCAATTTTATTTATACCATTCATTACAAAAGATTTCTTAAATATTGACTTAAGCCATTGGGCTAATAATACTAGGTCCCTAAGTTCGAACTATGTTTACACTCTATCCTGACTATAAGTTTACCTTAAATCTATAGTAAGAAATAATTAAATCCGTTTTTGTACTTATTCTGATTTTTTTTTTAAGAGACTTATGTGTATATGTATTATCTATTCAGTTTATCATGATTTTGTGATGATAATATAACGTTAGAGCATTGCACAAGCTCATTTTATTTTACCGTAAACTTTGATCTGTATTTACCGCATATAAATACAAAAGTTTTTCATTATACGAATTATTTTAAATTTACGATAAACTTTTGTATTTGTTTCTCATATAAAAATAAAAAGTCATGGCTTAATACTAATTGTGTTTCTATTTTGCCATAAAATTTTGTATTACTTCACCGAATAAGAAATAAAAAGTTATAGCATAATACTAATAGTATTTTTCATTTTCATATAAAATCTGGTATTCCTCTATTGAACCAAAACAAAAACTTATTTAGCGATACGAATAACGCTGGTTATTTGCTTTAAAATCTTGAATTTATTTTCTCAATAGCAATAAAATATCCGAAATGTGGTCTTAAGATAGCTATTATAGAGATCACATATTCACTTTACGATTAAAAACAACAAACGTTATTCCGTAATACGCATAGTGATTTTAATTTGCTATAAACTTCGGTATTCCCCACTCGAATAAAACACAAAAATATCTCATAAAACTATCTAAGGTTTTAGTCTGAGATAAGCTTTGTATTTAATTTTCAAACAAGAAATACGAGAATTCTTTCGCAATCCGAAATTTGGTTTTAAACTACTTTAAACTTTGGTATTTCTTTTTCGAACAAAATTTAGAAAAATCATTCTATAATCCGAATCAAGGTAAGAGAGCAGAATAAATCCTGTATTTAGTTTTCAATCGAAAAGCACAACATTTATTTCCGAATACGAGTTTTGGTTTTTATCTAATATGAACTGTTGTATTTCTTTTTGGATAAAAATATACAAAAATTATTTTTGTAACCTGAGTATTGTTCAATTAACGATAAAATTTTGGCATTAATAATTCGAATAAAAAAACCCATGTTTATTCATCTCGCAAATTAAGGTTTGAATCTACTAAACACTTTTGTATTTATTTTTTTTTTGTTTAATGCTATAAATTTTTGTTTCACTGTATATTATTTTGTTTTGTTTTAATTTAATGTCAAAAAAAATTTTTCACCGAATAAAAGATTTACAAAAATTTTTATAAAAATAAAAATTAAAATATAAATAAAATTTTCTTGAAAGATTTTTATTAGGCTCCAAATCGAGCGGAGTTAAACTGCCGAATAATTTAAATGTATGCCCAAAACATATGTGGTCAATTGTAAGGTGGCCGTTTCTTGTTTTACGAAGGCAAAAGATACGGTCAAAAGAAAACTTGAAAAATAATATTTAAAACTTGTGAAAAAAGAATTTTTAATTAAGCTCCAAATTGCGCGGAGTTAAACTGCCGAAATGTATTAAAGTGCGTGCCCAAAACACGCGTGGTCAAATATAAAGTAGCCGTTTCTTGTTTTACGAAGGCAAAAGATACGGTCAAAAGAAAACTTGAAAAATATTAGAAAATTATCAAGGTCCATGACCAAATCATCCCTTGGAAGGCGAGAGATCGTAATTTACAGAACGTTAACAATAACTATAATGCAACCGTACACTAAACTTAAACGCAATAAATTACAACCGTGTGTACGAGGCCAATCGGTAAACAATTGCCGAAATAAAATAACACTATTTTCAAAATGGAAAACTTCTTTCACTCGTTATTAGGTAGCTTTCTTCCATAAGAACTTCGATAACTACTTTTTTCTGGATGTATTAAGATAAAAAAAATTACTTACTTTTGAATTTGTTCTTTTTGGCACAACCCTTGTAAGATTCATTAGTTTTTCAGTAGAATTGTATGTAGTGCTTTTATGTGTTTCTGATTACTTAACATATTATTTTGTAGGCGAAGATTTTGCTGGGTCTTTAACCCGTTTATTTATGAACCGATTTTTTTAATTTTAACTACAAGGTATTCTACTAAAGGTACGGTCACATATGGCAAACAATTTTCAAATTTTGTTTGCCGGTATTTTTTTTAAAATTTGTTAAAAAAAATAAAAATTTTATTTGCTGGTCACACTACGCACATTTATTTGCCCATTTTTGTTTGTTCAAACAGATATTAAATACCTTCAAATAAAAAATGGGAAAACAGGTTTGCCCTGTGTTCACATATAATAATATTTGCCTAAAAATAATTATTTGAACAAATTGTCAAAAATAAATATTAAATAAATAAAATTACTTTTCATTAAAACTAAAAATTACCATTTTGATGCAAAATATTGAAACTTTTATGGTTTTATGGTACAGGAGAGCGAGAACAGCAATTTTAACAGTAAAAGAGGATAAGGATAACAAATAGAGGGATAAGGCAATTTGGCAAAGTAATTTCCAGCCTTATACAACTAAACTAACATACATTATAAAACTAAAGTATTATTTGTTACGGTTTTAGACGCAAGCAATAAAGTGTTTTAGAGAGTGGATCAATTGTTAATAATAGACCGATCTTCACGAAATTCAGTTATATGACTTCTAGGCATATAAATTGAGTTTGTGCAAAATTTAACGATAAAAGGTGCATTCCGCCACCAATTTACGTTAGTTTTTGTAAATAAATATTGATTTTTTCAAGAGGTTGTTTCCCATTTCGCTCCATAACTCTTTTCCTACTGAACCAAAAGTGCTGAATTTCAATCCAAACTGCTTGGACGAACTTGCGGCCAACATTTTTATTTTTCGTCAGCATCCTTTTCTAAATCGATATAACAATGTCCATCCGTCCGGCTAGCTGTCGATGTTAACCTTATTCGCAAAGTACATGTCGCAATTTTTGAGATAATCGGGTGTGTTCTAGAATCCGAATTCACTCGAAAGTGGATTACTTCAGCATTTTTTGTGTTCCACAATTCACCTCCACATGTTTTTATTCGTTTTCAATTAGAGTGGTAAGGGGTTAGTGAAAGTAAAACTAATCGACTTTAATTCTTATATGTGAGAACATTTTTAGCAAAAAAACATAATTTTGGTTTTTAGTTTGAAATGTTCTTTATATAATGAAAACAATACGTATTTTCACACAAATTTTTGCGAATTTCCACTGATTTAGCAATATTTACAGAATTTTTACCATTCCTTTTAGTTTGAGGGACTTTTAATAAATTGTATGGCTTGTTTGAAATATTAAAGATTTTCGCGAATTTTCGCTACTTTTGTAAATTTTTTTTTTTGGTTTTTTTCGACATTTTGTTTTTTTATCCGATTTGGCAATTTCAAATATATTTTTGGGTTTGCAATTTTTCGTGAATGTTCGCGATAGATGCAATTGTTTCCTCTGATTCTTTACAGCTTTAACGATTTTTAATAAATACATATTAAACTTTGCTATTAGCAAATTTTTGCGAATTTCCGCTAATTTAGCCACTTTTATCGAATTTTTGCCATTCCTTATAGTTTTAAAGTCAATTTTATGGCTTGTTGGAAATATGAAAAATAATCGCTATTTTTGCAATTTTCGCGTATCTTTGTTGCTCATAAAAACTTATTTCTGGAGAAAAGTTGTGTGCCCACAAACAATCTATTATCAGCTTACCAAATGTTATTGTAATCCATCCATATTTTACCATAGCTCTTATACAAATACTCCATCTGTAAATAGCTTTTAAGTCACAATAATCTTATAAATGTTGGTTTTAGCAAAAATTTCTATAATAGCTTGTAAATGTTGGCTTAGGGGGCTTACTTCCCCTCGGGAAAAAATTGTAACATTTTGTATTCGGAACTATCGCAGCTTTTTCATTCATTAAAGTTAGAAAATAGTAATCATTATTATGTCTTAGCGGGCGATTTAAACTCTAAACACGAAGATTGGGGTAACAATTGTAATAATCCACAGGGCTTAAAATTAAAAGATTGGCTTGTACAGAATGAGATTAAATACAGAAGTAAATTATTCGCTTCGATGTATCCCTCATTTCCTCGTGCTGGATCATTTTTGGATATATGTATTATAGATGCAAGATTAACAATAAATAAATTAAATAATACCTTAAATTGTCTTCAAACTATAGATTATGACAGCGATCATAATGCAGTAAAAATAGATGTTTTAAAAGTAGACCAGGACCATCCATTAGTTCTATTGAAAGAATCAGCCGATTTAAAACTTAATTATAAAAACGCTAATTGGAGTAAATTTAAAGCCAACATTAGAAACGATTTAAGTAATGGAGATCCAACACCTAATGACAGAAACCTCACAAACTCAGAAATTGATTTTTATTTACTTAAACTAAACCAATTAACATTAAACGCAATAGAAAATTCCGTCCCAAAATTCAAAAATAAAAATCGTACTGACAAATTTCTCAACACTACCATAAAAAAGTTATACGCTGAAAAGAGCAAAATAGTTACCATAATAAAGAAACATAACAGATTGGAGATAATATTATCCCAAACAAATAAAAACTTGCTTAAGACTAAGCTAAAGCTTATTAGAAAACTCATAAATGATAATTTTAGAATAGCGGTGAACAAACATTACCATGAGAAACTAGAAAATATTAGTCACAACAATCAATCTGAAATGTTTAACGAAGTTAAAAAACAATTCAAACACACGGATCCATTAAAAATGGATGTCATTAAAGTATCTCTTGGTGATGAAATTGTTATTAGGAATGCTGGTATAAATTTAGATACATTGGAAAAAGATAATAATGGTACAAATTATTTGATTCACGATGACATTCAAAAACTTAATGTAATAGGGACGTATTTAGAATCAGTTAACGCTTATAAAGAGTTTGATAATCAGAATATGCTTCATATTCAAATTGAAAGATATTTTAATAGATTTTTAAAAGAAAAAGAACGATATGAAAATAATATATCTACAGTTACTATAATTAGTGCTTCAAACAAAGCCAATAACATAGCCACGTCTAGCACAGCTAACTACTTCATAACGGTTGATACAATTAAATATATTTTTAAAAATTTAAGAGGGAAGTTATCAACTGGTTTTGATAATATTCCTAATATTGTGTTAAAGAATATACCAGACGAAATGATAATAGAATATTGTACCTTATTTAATAACATGCTCAATAATTCATACTTTCCACATGCTTGGAAAGAAGCTAAGGTTGTAGTAATACCAAAAAAAGATAAAGATACAAGTGTACCAAAAAACTTAAGAGCTATTAGTTTGCTTCCAAACATTAGCAAAATTTTTGAAATTTGTGTAAATAACAACATTGTAAATATATGTAAAGAAGAGAATCTTTTTTCTGATAAACAGTTTGGATTCAAACATAAGCACTCTACAATTCACGCTGTACACACTTTAGTTTCTAACATACATTGGAACTTAAATAAAACTTTAGCAACCGGAGCATGTCTAATTGATTTTGAAAAGGCTTTTGATAATGTATGGATTCCTGGTCTAATTTTTAAGCTAATGACATATAACTTCCCATTTTATTTATTGTGTTTAATATATAATATGTTAAATAACAAAACATTTAAAGTCTGTAATGGAAAATTTGCTAGCACAAAACAATTTATTGCAGTTAATGGTCTACAACAGGGCACTGTTAATGCACCAATTCTTTTTAATTTATACATATATGAACTTTTAAGCAAGGTGGAGAATATCATTGGGTTCGCTGATGATATAATAATATATCACGCTGATGACAAAATTGAAAAAATTAATGATAAACTGCAAAAATATTTTTATATCGTAGAAAAATACACTATAGATTGGCAAATGAAAATCAATGTTAATAAATGCGAAACGATACTTTTTCGATCCCCTGTGGGAAAATGCAACAGTAATATAAAACGCAAATGGAAATCATTTAATGTGAAATCAATGGACAATATTAGCATCCCAAACAGGGAAGTTGTTAAATATCTAGGTATTAATTTAGACAAGTTCTTATATTTTAATGAACACATCAAACTCCAAATTTCAAAAGCTCGTAACGCATTCTTTATGTATAAAAAACTATTCTTTTCCAAATACATAAAATCAAAAGTTAAGATAATGATGTATCTGTCCTTAATAAGGCCAATCATAACATATGGTTGCCAAATTTGGTTTAACCTATCCCCATCTTACATGGAAAAATTAAGACTTTTCGAAAGAAAATGTTTAAGATCTTGCACATCATTATTCAGATCTTCAAATAGTAATTACAAAAAATATATTTCTAATAAAAGGCTGTATAATGAAGCTAAAATTAGTAGAATAGATAATTTTATTATACATCTCATAAGAAATCATATTCTCAAATGCAATGAATGTAGTGAAAACAACTTAATTCTAGCTCCTTACCACGTTAATGACGTATATATAGCTCAAATCCTGCCGAAAGGTTTTGTACCACCAGAAGCATTTATTTTCCTAGACAAAAACGGATTTATCCAAAATGAGACAGGCATACCTATAATTTATCATATCTATAGGAGAGCCAGTAATAAATCGATAACAAGCAATCAACTAACTAATACAAATGGTAGATTTGATACAAGTATTTATCAATTCGATAAAAACATACAAAGTAACAAAAACAAGAAAAAATATTGGTGGCTAAACAACTAATATTACTCTTTTTATTACCTGACCTTACCCCTTTTTTCAAAAAACTAAAGTGAGATTTTTTCCTTTTTTTTACTCGCATTTAAAAATAAAATATTATATTATTTTAATAAATTAAAATATAACAACTTATTTCAAATAAAAAATTACAAAAAATGTATTTACATACATAGGTATAATAAGTAGAATATGTACTTGAGAGCCCGTTAGGAGGGACAGTGTATAAAACAATTTATAATTACTATTTGTTTATTTATAGTTAAACTTATTGTAAAACATGTAATTTGGATTAAATAAATGTAAAAAAAAAAAAAAAAAAAAAAAAAAAAAAAAAAAGAATTGGTTCTAGGTCACTTGCTACAATCACTTCAAGACGAAAAAATCTCATAAAGATGTCGATGTCGGTAAATTATTCGGCACTAATAAGTTTTATATAAATCTTAAATTCATTATTTAATTTTATTTTGGCGGGTCCATGATTGTCCACTGACCCCAAATTATTTATATAGATACGCCATTTTTGCAATGCATAATTCGTAACATTGGCTCATATTTTATACCCATATTAAATAAATTACCTACTTACTTAAGAAAAATGTATTTTGTAACATCTTGAAACCTACTTACCGCGCAACTCTTTGCTAAAAAGAGAACACAGCAAAAATGGTTTTACATAAATAAGTTTTTTCGTAATTAAAAAATTATTTAATTCTGTTAATTTTTTCAATTTTATTCAATAATTTTTATTTCAAAGCTTTTTTATTTGCCGCTGTTTGGTCTTACAAAATTTTCGTAAGAACAAATATTTATTTGCCTAAAATCTAGGAAAATATTTGACGTTAAATGGTCACATTAGGAGCATTTTTGTTTGCTAGCAAATAATTTTGTTTGCCCAAAATCAGCTGTTTTTCTGTTTGCCCCTCAAAAAAATTTTGTGGTCAGATTAGGGCAAACAAATATTTGATATTTTTTGTCAAATGTTTGCCATATGTGAACGTACCTTAAGTCTATTTCAGGTAAAAAAGAAAAAGATTGTAGGAATAGGTAAATTAAAGATTTATATCTCAATTATTAAATAATAATTATTAAATACCCATGAACTTTAACTATGTTTTTGTTTGATTATTTTTTAATAAAAGTCGAAACAAATTTGTTTAAAATTGATTTTAAATTGCACGATTTTAAAAACAAAAAAGACGATCTTTTTTCTCAGGAAATTGACGATTTTGACACAAATTTATCTGGCAGCACTGATTAAAACCAAAACAAGAAAAGGCTAACAAAAATTTAAACTAACAATATATAACAATTGTTTTTTGTTTATTTTCATCATATAAATTATACATTTATCATTTATATTCCTTCTATTTTTTTTATTTATTTAAAAAAAATAGTATATAAACATATTTTAAATTCAAAATATCTACATTTTGTTTTTCTCGCCACCAATTTCAAATGTGACTTATTTTGACAGTTCTTGAAAGAAACTTTTCGCAAAATATTGTTATAGAAACACTTCTTCTCGCATCCTTCCAATAATTGCTGGAAAATTATTAAAATGACAGATAATTCTCGCAACGGAAAGATACAGAAACACTTGTGCGAGAAAAACCATTTTTTGTTTCATTTTTCACTGGTTTCATGCGGAAAATTTTACGATGCGAAAAATACAGAAACGGGCTACTGTGGTGGTTGAAATTCTGATTTGATACAAATTCGGTGTTCAAGGACGGTTTTATTGTGAAAAACTATCCATATCGGTTTTATAGCTGTTGTTCTAAATACCAAGATATTAATATTGGTTCTGATTGACCTTTATCTTGAGTTTGGGTTTTTTGGAGTTGTTTTTTTCTTTTTCTCTTATTGTTCGACACCTCTTTCGGAATTGGGTTTTCTCGATGTTACCTAAACCCTACAGACATCTTCGCAGGCGGACGTGCTGTTTTTTCCAACAGGCTGTTTGATAACCTGGAGTGGTTTCTAATCACCTGTTCGGCGGCTGGTTGTCTAGCTGTGGTCACCGTTTGCTTTTCGGGGTTTTCCTCTTTTTTTTTAATAATAACCACAATTATTTAAGCTTCCCATCAAAACTTGCCAAAGCGACTCTTAGGTTCCTGACACTGGATTCTTGCGGTGTGCTTTGGGTCTTCACTGGATTTTGGTAATCTCTCCTTGACCAGGACTTAACCCACTCACATGTACACCTGGGTATAAGTAAACATTTTTTTTGTTACATACGGTTTTAAGTAACTTCCAACATGGCGTTTTTAACTTTCATCTTTACTTACCCAGTTTTATTGTCACTACGCTTCTACTTTTTATCCTTATGGGTGATTTCGATTTTTGCGGCTTATCTTCCTTCCAGTGACCTACACCGACGACGTGTCGAACGAAAAGGCCGGAAATCATCCAACATTTTCCTATCAAGATCGGCCATTACAGATAGTTATCAACTGCAGCCTAGTTCACATCTACCCGTTGATAAAAATAGTAGTATCCCTTGGTTCTAATATTATGTTTATCTAACTTCCACAGTCTGGCAACAATTCGCAATTTTTACTAGCCAGGGTTGAAATTAACAAGCCAGTGTGGTCAACACGGCACACATCCTCTTACATCGTGCCAAAGTTTTTATCATATTAGCAAACACAATTTGCTAATATGATAAAGGTTACTTTGGTAGTGGTATTCTTACACCTTTAAATCTTTGGCATGATAAACTCCTTGGAATTTGCATTGCATGTTCTCTATTTCGTAAAGATTGTTTCCCACCGGTTTGATAATTCTGCATTTGACAAATTTCTTACACAACTTTGCCGCTATTTGTTTTGAAAAATCCGAGAGTTGAAAATTACGTCTAAAAACTTCTTGTCCCGGCCTGAATTTGGTTTCTCGACATCGTACGTTGTAACGACTAGTATTGGTTTCATAGCTTTTGTGCAAATTGCGTTTCACGTTACTTCTAATCAGTTCAAGAAATTCGTTTCGTGTCTCAATCCGATTTTCAGAATCTTCCAACAAATCTAATTTTCGTGCTAACTGGTAGGCTGAAGCGTGAGTAATCATGTTAGTTCCAAATAAAACAAAGTATGGTGTTACGCCAATGGCTGAGTGTACTTCTGATCTCAACGCACATTCTATCTTGCACAGATGTAAATCCCAGTCTGCTTGGTTGGTATCTAAATATGACCGAATAGCTGATAATATGGACTGATTTACTCTTTCCGCTGCGTTAGGTTGTGGCGCGTAGTTTGCGGTTCGCATGTGTTTGATGCCGAAACTACATAAAAGTTCTCCAAAATCTTTGCTTACAAATTGTTGTCCGTTGTCTGATATGACTACCTCTGGACATCCGAATTTATAAAACACTTCTTGTGTTAAAAAGCTAATAACGTTTTTAGAATTCGCCTTAGACATGGCTTTCAACAAAACATATTTTGAAAAATAGTCAAGAACAATGAAAATGTAGCTATTGCCTCGCTTTGAGCGCACATATGGTCCTAAAAAATCGATATATATCCTCTGAAAAGGTCTACTTGCGTTTGGTTCTTGTCCCATAGGTGGTTTTAAAACTGTGTTTGACGGTTTGCACTGTTTACATATATCGCATCGATTCACATATTCTCTTACTTGTACATTCAGGTGTGGCCAATAGAAATATTCCCTTATTCTGTGTATCGTCTTACCTATTCCACCATTAGCGTGTTTTGGAGGTTCATGTGCGTGTGCAATTATCTTTTCTGTCAGACCGGATGGAATCCATAACTTCCACGCATGGTCCTCTCTATCTATATTGCCATCATATGGAATAGTGCGTTTGGAAACGAAATTATCTACAACCTTAATATCTGGCAAACTTTTCTGATTTTCGGTTACAGTAGCTATAAGTTCTTTATAATCAGCGTTACTGAACTCTGGCGATGTCAAATCTATTAAAGTGTTGTTATCTATTTCAAATTCATCTAATGGGTATCTGGACAATGTATCAGGTACTACATTTTGTGCTCCTTTTCGGTGTTGTATGTCAAATGAAAACGGTTGTAGCTGTAAACTCCATCTAGCAAGACGTCCACTTAGGTCTCGTTGTGTCATTAACCATTTGAGTGACGAATGATCTGTGATTACCGTAAACGACATCAGCTCGACGTAAGGACGAAAACGTTTAATTGCGGCTACTACAGCAAGACATTCGCGCTCCGTTACTGAATAATTTTTCTGAGAGGACGTAAATTTCTTTGAAGAGAATGCTATAGGATGTTCCTCCTTTTCCTCGTTTTCTTGAAATAATACTGCTCCCATACCTATGTCTGATGCGTCGCACTGGATGAAAAATGGTTTGTTGAAATCTGGGTGTGTCAATACAGGACTAGCAGTTAAACATTTTTTTATTTGATGAAAAGCACTCTTGGCCTCCTCGGTGAATACAAATTTCTTACCCTTCTTTAAGGTGTCACTAATTGGTGCGGTGGTAGTAGCGTAGTCTGAAATAAATCTACGGTACCATCCGGTGGTTCCAAGAAAACTTCTAACTTGCTTAGTCGTTGTAGGATATTGTAAGTTAACAATCGCTTGTATCTTCTCTGGGTCTGGTTTCAAAATTCCCCCTCCTACAATATATCCAAGGTATTTCAGTTCACGACAGCAAAACTTTGACTTGCTCACATTAATCGTGAGTCCTGCCTTATCTAAACATCCGGCGACTTCCGCTAAAACTTCGACATGTTCCTCAAAATTAGGTGATACCACTAGGTTAGGTTAGGTTAGGTTTGGAAGGGTTATGTGCCCAAGGGCACACTTCCACTCGGAGACCAGTACGGTCCATTGTGAATCCCTTCAACATGAAGAATAGAAAAAGAAGATAGAAAAAGAGAAAGGTTAAGAAAAGAATTATGAGGTAGATAGAGTATAGAATATAGGAAAGTTAGTAGGTGATGTGAAGAACAAAATTCCCTCTCTACTGTCCCCTTAACAGAAACAACCGCACTATTTCCCTGACAAACCCCAGTAGATCAGCTGGACTACATCCAGCGATGCACCCCAGTTCGTCGTGAAACCTATTTCCTAGCCACTTCTGTCTGAGGCCCTGCACCCTGGGACAATGGCAAAGCACATGCTCGATCGTCTCCAGCTCCTCCGAATCCTCGCACAATCTGCAGAAGTCCGGTATGGCATTGTCCCATCTGCCTACAAAAGCCCTGACCGGACAATGACCCGTCAAGAACCCTATAAGCGTTCTAAGACTACTCCTGTCCAATCCCAATAGAACCCTGGTTGCCCCCGCGTCCAATCCGGGCCATAATGCCCTAGACACCCTGCAATCCACTCTGTCCCCCCAGGATCGGTTAACGTCATCACGGAATTTCTCCCGTATCACACCATAGTAGTAACATAGGGGAGGCTTTACCCCCCCGTCCCTTACCACTAAGTCCATACTCGAACCCCCTCTCGCGAGTTCGTCCGCCACCTCATTTCCCTCAACCATGCAGTGTCCAGGTACCCAACACAGCCTCACATTGAATGCCTCCATGAGTCCACCAAGAGCATTCCTACACCGAGCGACCAGGCACGATCGCACCGTATAATTCGTCAATGCCCTAAGCGCCGCCTGACTATCGACGTAAATTGTCACCTCAGATCCACCCACGATGTGTTCCAGTATCACCTCCGTCGCCCTCCAGATCGCTAGGATCTCAGCCTGGAAGACACTGCACTCATCGGGGAGTCTGAATGATCTCTTCACCTCGGTGTCCGCTATATATACACCGGCACCAGTGCCGGTTTCCATCTTGGATCCATCCGTAAATACTGCCCACCCCTCAAACAGTCCATTGGATCCACTCCAAACTTCCCTATCCGGGAACTCTACTGGTGGTGTTGCACCGAAGTCCAGGGTCATAGTCATATGATCCGAAATTCTCCCGAGAGAAATACCCTGATCAAGCAGACCCATCTCGTACAAGATTCTCGTGTGATCATCCCGCCTAGGTCTAACTAACGAAGACTCGTAAAGTCTAATTAAGTTCCTAGCGGCCACACTCCTTACGTACTGTTCAATAGGTGACAGATATAGTAGGATGTCCAGCGCTGCCTGCGGAGTGCTTCTCCTTGCCCCTGTGATGCCAAGAGATGCACTTCTTTGAACCTTGCTGAGCATCTTCCTATAGCTATCCACTCCCAACGCACCCCACCAAACAGTGCATCCATAGGTAAGTATAGGCCTAACAACCGATGTGTAAATCCAGTTTACCATATCCGGCCTTAGACCCCAGTTCTTACCAATGGAGTTCCTGCATGTGTAGTATGCATTGAGTCCCCTTTTCATCCTTTCCTGAGTATTTCTCTTCCAAGACAGTTTGCAGTCCAGAAAGTTACCTAAATACTTTGCTCCGTTCGATAGAGGTAACTCGACGCCATCTAGCACTGGCCTCCTAAATTCCTCTATCCTATACCTTCTGGTAAATAGCACCAGCTCCGTCTTCACAGGGTTAACACCCAGTCCCCTATCCTTTGCCCAAGCCGAGAGTTCACCTAGCATCACCTGCATAATTTCCCCGATCGTGGACAAAAATTTTCCCCTGACCAGCAGAACTATGTCGTCCGCATAGGCAACAACTTTCCTGCCCATGGAATCAAATGACCTAAGAATCCCGTTGACCGCAAGCAACCACAGTAGAGGTGATAGAACCCCCCCCTGTGGTGTCCCCCTGGTAACCCTCCTCCTTATCACATGATCCCCCAGGCTCGAGTTTATAATCCTACTGCCAAGCATGCAGACTATCCACTCCACCAGAAAGTCCTCCACTCCCAACTCTAACAACGAATCTCTAATCGCCTCGATCTTAATGTTATTAAAGGCTCCTTCTATGTCCAGAAACGCGGCGAGAGTATATTCCTTATGCCTCAGACCGTGCTCAATACAACCAACCACCTCATGTAACGCGCTCTCAACCGATTTACCCTTCAGGTAAGCATGTTGAGCGTTGCTAATAAGGCGGGTCTCAATATTGCTCCTGAGATATAAATCTATTAGCCTTTCAAGAGTCTTCAACAAAAATGAAGACAGACTAATAGGTCTAAAATCCCCCGGTTTCGAGTGGCCCGCTTTACCAGCCTTGGGTATAAAAATAACCCTGACCCCTCTCCACCCCCTAGGCAGATACCTCCTACTGAGGCACTTCCTGAATACATCCATCAGTAGAAGTGATGCACCGTCCGGAATGTTGCAGAGCATGGCCGGAAAAATACCGTCCGGACCCGGTGATTTATATGGGTCAAAAGTATTGACCGCCCACGCCAGCTTCTCTCCTGTGACCATTTCCTCGACGCAGGCGGAAGTAAAATCCGATGTCATGGACGTCTCGTCCCATTGACCATCTTCCATACCTCCGGTTTCCCTGCACCCGGGAAAGTGCGTCTCCATAAGTAAGGTCAGGGTCTCAGAGCTTGACTCAGTCCATGAGCCGTCATTCCTTTGGATGTAACCAAGGGCTTTAGGGTCCTTGGATAAGATCCGTCGGAATCTTGACAACTCGTTGACATTATCAATGGATGCGCAAAATTGCCTCCATGATAGTCGCTTTGCTCTTTTCAGATCCGCCTTATACTTGTTGAACTGCACCCTGTGATTGTTCCAATCCTCTGGTGCTCTGGTAAGCTTGGCCCTATTAAACAGTCTCCTAACCGTAGACCTTTGAACGTGAAGTTCCCTGGTCCACCATTTGGGCTGTTTACGCCTACCCGGGAATGTAACCGGGCAGGACTGCTCATAGCTTTCCCTTAGAAGATGAGTGAACTTGTTCACAACCCCCTCCAGATCATTCGGCAGCAAGTCGCTCAAGGCCCTTTGCGCCAATCCAATACGGACTCTTTCCTTAAAGGAGTCCCATTTTGTCCCCCTAGGGTTCCTAAATGGAGCAACCCCAGGTGGGTCAAAATTCACTGTGAAGGTAATACGGCTATGGTCTGAAAATGTACAGTCCGTTGCCACCCTCCAATCAACAACAAGTTGTTCGTCACGGTTCACCAATGTCAGATCTATCACTGCCTGCCTATCTTTATTTCTGAACGTCGGCGTGTTACCCATATTACAGATAATAAGATTGTTAGTAGTTATAAAATCAAACATTAACTCACCTCTTTTGTTTATGTCTGCACTCCCCCATTGGCTATGATGAGCATTGGCATCGCAGCCCAATACAAGGATTGCACCCTTCCTCCTTGCATATGCCGTCAGTTCCCGCACCTCCGTTCCAGGTGGGTCCAACGCCTCGTACGGCAAATACACCGAAGCCAGTGTAAGAGTACGCTTACCTTTGGCTTCTCCATTTACTACGGTTAAATCACCGCACCTGAAAGAATGAGATATGAGAAAGTTCAATTCATTCCTCGCTAATATACACGTTCTTACCTTGTCCTCCGTGGACGGGACAAACAGAGTGTATCCCGCAACCCCTAAACCGCAAACCTTATTTTTATTAATCCAAGGTTCTTGGATTAGGGCTACGTCCGTCCGGGTGCTGGTGAGGAAGGTTGTCAGTTCGGTTGAGGCTGCTTCACAGTGGTGCAGGTTTATTTGCACCACTAACAACCTCTTTGGTCCTGTCATTCTTCGGATACCGGAACCTGACGTTACCTAAACCAAACTTAACTACCCCCCCCACCTCCTCCAAGAATTCCATGGACTTCCGATCCACCGCGAAGCGGAAGTCTCTACCGGCGTTCTCCTTACACACCAGTGAGGTCACTAGCCTCCATTGGTCGGTAAGAAGCCTGCTATTCTGGTTGCCCAATACTGCCAGTATAGTTTCCACCGGGCGTACGGGTGGTGGAATCCATACTGTCACTATGGACCTAATTGGCAAATCGGAGGCTTGTATCACTTCAAACCTTGCCCCCGGGTTAATGTCGCTGCATTTGTCAATTGTAGTCCTTAAGAATTCCAAAGAATTCTTGTTACCACAATTGACAACTTTCACTCCCTTAACCCAGTCCGCACCATTGAAGGATACGTCCTCCTCTTTGCCCTTAAATACTGCCAGCTCGTCGATAAGCCTAGCCTCCACTAGCTGCCATAGCTCGGCACTGATCCTCCCATCCGGATCATTCCGATCGATGACGGCCACTTGTAGATGACTCTCCAGGCTCGTCGACTTCTTCAGTCTTTTGTTCGATGAAGAAGGCTGATCATCCCCAGATCTGATCCTCTTAATGGTCTCCTTATTAGAGCCATTAGGAGCTTCAGCCGGAGATGTACCAGCCCTCTTCACTGAGCTTGATGACTTCGGCACGACTAGTTCGGAAGGCTTGTTCCTGCCCGCACCTTTTCCTCTAATGGCCTCCTTACGAGAGCCACTAGTGGAATCGGACGGAGGATTACCAGCCTTCTTCCCCGTGTCCACTGCCTTAGCCACTTTGCCGACCTTCTTGGGTATCGCCCCCTTATCCTCCGCAGCTCGTTCCGAAGACATGAGCGCTTTGGTAATTGGGGCAACCCCTCCTTTCTTACTCTCTCCACGGCAGGTTGACGACTCCAGCGACCCTGTACTCTTTTGAGTACTTACCGGGCCGGCGACTTCATCCACCTGCTTTCTCCAGGGATAGGGCCAACCAAGCACGGTACTGACAGGGCCGTAAATTCTTTCGAATTTGGTGACGCTCTGACGGTGCCTTCTCAGAAGGTGCCTATCCCTCGCGGAGAACGTTGAAGGATCTCTCTTCGACATCTTTTCCAGATATGCCAGAGAGCTCCTTGTACCGTTCTGCGCCTTCTCCTCCTTCGTTCGGCTGGAGTTCTTAATGTCTCGTGGAGGGGCGCTAGGCACATCCTCCACGGCGTCCTGCCGAACAAGTTGTGGACAATCTTCTCCCGAGTGTCCCCTCTGCTGTCCCCTGGCCTCACAGATGAGAGTGGCAGGCTCTGTAGTCTGACTGTGAGCTGATATGTCAATATCGAGCTCCGTGTCAGAGAGCAGAGTCAGCCCCTCCAACCCCTGAGTAGCCCCGGTTTCATCACAGGAGTCACTCGATAGTCCCAGAAGACTGTCCACATATAGGTCGGTCAGTACCTGTCTCTCCTGTTCAATTATGCTCTCATGAACAGTAGAGAGGGTACTCTCCGACTTACAGACCGTGACGTCCGATTGACCCTGATCAATCTCGTCCGTCGTGTCCTTGTTTGTTGTTGTTGTTTTTTGTTTTATTAGAAAGGGTTTCATTTTTGTTCCCACGAGTATGCTCGTTCAGACGGACCGTACCACGCAGTGACGGCATGCGTGGACTAGGCAACTAACATACAACAGCGCTTTGCCCTGGCGCTGAGGGGAGCTGTTAACGACTAGTTTCTTTACGCACTAACTAGCCACCCAGGACCTCGGCACTGCTACCAACCACGTTGTCCTTAAAAGTGCATATTTCGCGCCCCAGCCACTGGTAAAGCCCCCACCTCGCAAGGGGCGAACCCGCGGGCTGACACGCCGTGCTATATGTCCTGATAATGGACCGGAAGTGTGCATTCCACTACCGCCTCATTATCCTGACAAGATGAGTAACCTTTAGTTGTACACCCCTTCAGTGTTCTCGACCTCATGCGAGGACGTATTCATCACATACATCAACCCATGAGATCGGAACCGTAGAGTGCACCTAAGCCCTCGCATCTCGACAAGATAGTTACCCAGGCGAGGGATACCACTAACAGATCATCCAAATAGACGAACACTTTCTCCCGTAGTCTCGCTGGAATGACCTTGTCCATTAAACGGCACAACCTTTGGACAGCGTTGCACAACCCAAAAGGCATGACCGTAAAATGGTACAATGGCCGTCCAGGTACCGTGAAAGCTGTTTTCTCTCGGCTCTGGTCTGCAAGGGGTATCTGCCAAAACGCATCTTTCAAGTCTATACTGGAGATAAAATGTGTGTCACCTAAACGACTTAAAAGTCCTTCAATATTCGGAAGTGGGTAGGCATCTTTTACAGTTACGTTATTGAGCCCCCTGGCATCTAAACAAATCCTCACTTTCTCTCCTTTAAGCACCATAGTTACTATATTGTTCCAGGGACTTTCACTTGTTTCAATAACTCCCAGAGATAACATTCTGTCCAACTCCGTGAACATCAATTTTTGAACTGCGGGTGATATTGGGTAGTGTCTTTCTTTTAAGGGCACTGCTTCTCCAGTCTCAATAACATGAGTTTCTAATGGCGTTTTGCCTAAGCCTTTACGAGTAAAACAAGGGTACAGAGATATAACCGCTTGCAAAGCTTTTTCCTGATTCGGGTCTAAACTGTGAATTAGAGGAAAAGTGTTGCCTCCGCTTTCGTCTACCTCCTTATCTAAACTATCTATTTCAAAACGGATCAAATTAAAAGCTTTTATAAAATCGAGTCCTAAATACAATGGAAATTTTAGCGTTGGTACTAGAAAGAAATCAATAGGCTTTACGACTTTATTAAATGAAACATCCACTCTGACACGTCCTATAATTGTATTTAATCTGCCATCTGCAGTTTTAATCTCAGATTTAAATGGATAGATGATCAACTTTGCTTTTTCCGCAAACTCTAAACAATTCATTCCCAGTACTGTCACCGATGCTCCACTGTCTAATAAGCCTTGTATGCTTTGACCATTTATGTCTATAGTGGTGGATATACGTGTATCTGGACCTTCATAAATACTAGCTGACGCTATTTCAAATCTTAACTTTTTCCTGTTCATATATCTTTTTCGAGTTTTTAAAATTTTCTTTGAGGGGTTAAAAATTCTATCTTTTGCTTCCTGATCTTCTTTAATTCTTGCATGCAGTGGTTTTCTTGGAACGATTTGATCCAAATTGCTGTTGTCATTGATTGGTTGTAAGCTTTCTGGTCGTTCTCGCCTTAAATGTATATATGGTTTATCGTCAATTAATATTGTTTGGGATACGTTGTCTTTGAACGAGCCTCCATCCCAACACGAGACAATTTCGCTTTTTGGTTTCCCTGACAAACTGTACATCTAGGTGTTACTGTATTTTCCATACCACATTTGTAACAGAATAGATTTATTTTCTCCTCCTCACATTCCATAAAAGTATGTCCTTCAGTCTTGCAATTCCAGCAAATCAGTTTTCTTGAGCTGGTATTTAATGCATCTATTTCTGGATGTTATTCATTTTTCACGTTATCATATTCTAACTCGTGAATGGCCCTAGGCGGGTATCTGTTATTAACAGGACGATGATTGTTCAATAGATTTCCCGCTCGGCGTCCTTCTTTAGCGAATTGTGCCAATCCGTTGACTTGCACTGAAAATAATAGCTGTGCCATAGGGGCCTTAAGATTGCTCTTCATTATACTAACAATATCTTGTTCACTTATAGGGCTACGAAGTTGGTTACGAAGACGAATAACTGAATTGTAAAAATCTTCAAAAGTTTCCTGATTGTTTTGTTTTCTATCTAAAATTTTACGTTGTATGTCGAAATCGCTATCAAAACGGTGAAATTGTGTCACTAATGCTGTCTTGAAATCTTCCCAACGGTTAACGTTGTTGAATCTTCTATAGTCCCAAAACCAATCTAAAGCTGGGCCTCTTAATAAATGATGAAATGACTTCAAAATATCCTGCCAATCGCATCCATAATCA
The DNA here is from genome assembly GCA_949318255.1 of Pollenia labialis. Classification (NCBI taxonomy): domain Eukaryota; kingdom Metazoa; phylum Arthropoda; class Insecta; order Diptera; family Polleniidae; genus Pollenia; species Pollenia labialis. The sequence continues at coordinate 40,092,073 of OX439142.1, read as the reverse complement.
GCTCTTAAAGTTTCTACACGAAATACAAAATCCTCTATGCTGGTTGTGTTTCGATTGCCATCAAACAGTATTCCCCATTTGTCGATCCTTATATTCGTACCTTGTGATGGTTGATTCCTTTGCGAAGGTGGTATTGTGGTTACCGGTACTTCTGGTGTTGTAGCAAAATTGTTGTGATAATTCGGTTGTGGGTTAAATGTTGTATTAGGCCATTGCTGTACTTGCAGCTGCCTATATGGTGCATCTGAAAATAATGGAGGTGGTTGACTTAAAACTGGAAAACGTTCATTCTCCCTTAGTGGTATATGACTTGAACCGGATTGTTGTGCCTGTGCCTGTAAGCTTTGTTGAATAATCCTTGGCACCAAATCTAATAAACGATCTTCAAAATTCCTCAAGTCTGCTTGTGTCACGTTTCCTGTATACTTAGTATTTCCACGCCGGTTAATATTACTATTCGGTGGTCTTAAAGGAACATTGTTTTGGCGAAAAGCGTCGATAACTCCTTGCGCACTCATACTGCTGTAAGGTGGAGTTAATATAAGACTGTTTGCCGAAAAACTTCCTCCGCTTGCATCTAAAACTTCTTGTCTAGGTATGTCCGTTGTAGTCGCATTAAAATCTTCGCATATCGGTGCTTCTATTACGGTAGCGTTCAAATCTACCTGCCTAGGAATCGCTCCCGTCTGACTTGTCGTCGATGTGCTTGTTGTAGCCGCGGTTACCTCTGTGGTAGTTACCGAAACCTCACTTCTACTATTGGACCTTGTACCGACCATTGTCTATTAATTCGCCTCAACTATCTTAAAAGTTATACAACTAAATCCAAAACTATTCTGATCTTTCCCGAAAGTGTTAATAATTTATCGAGGGCTTAAACGGACAGACTAAAACAATTTCAAAACTACTCATGTCTTAAGATAGCTATTATAGAGATCACATATTCACTTTACGATTAAAAACAACAAACGTTATTCCGTAATACGCATAGTGATTTTTATTTTTATATGAGAAACAAATACAAAAGTTTATCGTAAATTTAAAATAATTCGTATAATGAAAAACTTTTGTATTTATATGCGGTAAATACAGATCAAAGTTTACGGTAAAATAAAATGAACTTGTGCAATGCTCTAACGTTATATTATCATTACAAAATCATGATAAACTGAATAGATAATACATATACACATAAGTCTCTTAAAAAAAAATCAGAATAAGTACAAAAACGGATTTAATTATTTCTTACTATAGATTTAAGGTAAACTTATAGTCAGGATAGAGTGTAAACATAGTTCGAACTTAGGGACCTAGTATAATTAGCCCAATGGCTTAAGTCAATATTTAAGAAATCTTTTGTAATGAATGGCATAAATAAAATTGAATTGTTAACTGCATTCAAAATGAGTTCTGAGTAATAAAGAGGCTAACAAGGTAGGTATCAAGTGGTGATGTCGATTAAGGGGCAGTCGTAAACTGACTTTATACTGCCATGGTTTAGGGAAGGGTTGGGGGTAACAATACCTATACTTCCAGAAAAAGAATCGCAAACATTTTTATTTGTTACTGACACAATTTGTAATGTTTATCAAAGTTTATCTCTTTTCGCTGCAACGTACCAACGCCCAAGCCCGACGAGCCTTAGCCGTGCACTAGCTACAAGTTGTCAGTGACGTGGTGAAAAGAGGTTAACGAGTGAAGAGTTTGGTGAGTCGTCGCTGCCACCTTTTATTTTAACGTTCACTTACAATTCACGGGAATTGACAATTCTGTTTTGGTGGGAATGTTTTTGACTCATGTGGTAAACAGTACAAATTTTTCATATACAAATTTATAAAAAAAATAATCCTTCTTAATACCTGTTTTTCAGGAGTAATTCTAGTTATCCTATTACTATCAAATCGGTGCTGAATTGCATCAATAATCCTATACATTTGGTTCTTATTAATTCGATATAGCATTGTAAATTCTCTTTCACTTAAATCGAATGGATTTTCTAACTGTCGAGCAATTCTTCGTTCTTGCGTACGAAATTGATTTTCAATGTTATGTTCTAAAACCATTCCAAGATATTCAAAGGCCATTTTTGGTTGTTCTATTTTTATTTGATTCGATCGAGGCTTAGTTTTGTAAACAAAAAATAAAATAAGTGTTATCAAAAGCGTAAAAGTTTTATTTTGTATTAGAAATTCGTTTTTTTAATACATATTTTCATAAAGTTAACAGCACTTTCATTATCGTTACTTTTTAACAAGAACTTTTTTTAATAATAAAAAAGTACATCATTATTTAAAGAAACTTGTTATTGACGTTTGTTGTTGCGATTTCTTTAACATTTTCTTCTATTGCTTTCTCTTGAAGCTGACGTAAAATTAATATCTTGATATATCGATATTATTTTCCTGTCCCCACTGGATACATTCATCAAAGCTTTTGATTGCATCGCTGTGTTTAATTTTTACCCCTTCATCAGCAGGTACATCGTTTTCTAATCGTGTATTAATTTCTTCATCTTTGTCCTCATCCCATAAAACTTCACACATATCGTACGGTTAATGTCTGCTGCCGTTTATTTATTTTTACATACATACATATGTGACAATGCGTAAGCCAATGGTATAACTTTGTTTCTAAACGAGCGATTTCTGTGCTTTTCCGATAAGTAGTGGACTGATTATTTTGTAGCCGCTTGCGTTAACACTAGGCTTTTGCACTAAGTACATTTAAATTCAAGAACATTTGCTTTTTTAAAAATTCTCAGATTAAGGCTAAGTACAAAAGAGGATCAAAGCAAACAAATTCAAAACAAAAAAAACACAAATAAAAAAATTATTCTCTTTATACGCTCAGAGTTCTTGTATTTACTCATTCTTACTCACTATAAATAAATTAAAGTAAACATTTTTTTTCTAATGTTCTGTAAGTATTTTGCAAGATTCTTATTTTACAATGTGTGTATTTTAAGCATAAAATGCAAGCAATGGTTACTGCTTTTTAATTTGTCTTATTTGCAGATTATTACTAATTATTAAAATAAAAACTATTACTTTGTGTAACCGTTATTCTTCCAATATTTCGATCTTCTTTGAAGATCATCATCAGGGCTTTCTTTTTAGTGAATTTTTATAGACACAAAAACTTAAAACTATGTTGCTCACACATCGATATCTAGACTTGCACAAAGGTCTTCTAGAAGACCACCGTACTCCTTATTTTTCCCGCTGGGCACTTTAATTTACTTAACATATATTAATATGGGAATGTAAATTTGTTTGTAAAATATGCAACAAATCTTGAATTTAAATCAATTTTTTTACTTTTTTTCTTTATGTCCTCTAACTGCCCGTCTATGCCAGAAATAATTGTTAGTCCATTTTTGTTGGCAATTATTGCTAACATAAAATGTAAAATATGGTTGTCAATTGAAAAACGAAGCAAAAAAGAAAAAAATAGAAGAAAATTGTGTGAGAAAGAAATTAAATTTGTGAAATTGGAGCATATTATAATTGTAGTAAAATAATTAAATTAATGAATTTAATAAACACTAAAATAAAATTGTTAAAATGATTTTTGTTAATATAATTTTTTTCTTATTCGATCTTTATTATTTAAATAATAATTAGTATTGTGGTAATTTTGTTGAACTTTTTATGGTTTTTAATCCAAATTTTCAATATTTTTAATCAGGCTTAAGTTCATCAACTTTAATTTTCATATAATTTATTTTATGAAGAAAGGAATTTTACAACATGAAAATTAATTAAAATTGTTAGTCTGAATTTACACGTTTCATCTTATGATGCTCAACTTCCATTCAATTCCCTTTTAAAGATGCCAATATATTCACACGCAGCAATCGGTTTCAACTTTTTTTGGTACAAAACAACAACAATTTTATTAATAGCGAATCAAAGAGAAAACGAAAAGAAAAAAATTACATGCAGCCATCGTTGTGCATATACCAACGAATAAAAACACAAAGCGTACTGACCGAGTACAGGCATCTCCGTACTAACCCCCTTTCTTCTTTCTTCTCTCACCTAAAAACACAAGAGTTGAGCATCAAAAGATGAAACGTGTAAAAGCAGACTTATTGATAATCATTCATTCTTGACTGACCTGAGATTCGAACCCAGAAGGCTGGTTACCCTGACATGTTTATTTTTTAAATTAATACTAATTTGTTTAAGTTTGAGTTCTTTTTTATATAAAAAAATATAAATTCTATTTTAACCAAAAAAAAAATAAATTTAATAAAAATTAATTTTTTTATTAAAAAAATTATCTCAAGCTTAAACAAATTAATATATATTTAAAAAATAAGTCGAATAAGGAAGAATTTATAGCAATAAAAATAATTTTAGCAAGATGGCGGGAGTTTTTACACTGCACTTTCTTCCTTGATTTTTTTCAAATTATGAGTTAACATAAATACGTTTTCCCATGCCTTTAACATAAGCTGAGCAATAAGAAATATTGCTGAGACAATTATCATTAGTGTTTGCCTAGGGTTATGTTTCCGCAACCAAGTAAATATGATAACACGGTTTATGTTTTTAACATTAACTTTCTGCAAGTCGTCAGGTTATTATTGTTTTAGCCTATAAGCCATCAAGTTGTTTTTGAGAAAAACGATAAAATAGGTTTACAATCAATTTTCTCAAAAACTACTCGATAGATTTTTTTAACGCTCCTAATTAATTGGTGCGTATGTTTTTAACAAAACTATACGTTTTCAAGAATTGTCATGCAATAAATCCAAAGTTTTAATGGTTTTTCTAAAATAACATTTTGTTTTTTTGTGCTCCATATCAATATTTATTTAATATTATGATGTTTTCTTTAACGTTGAGCAAAGTAAGTCAATGGCAAAAGCAATGAAGTTGATAGTTAATAGAGATTTATAAGGGAAGGTTGGAATGTCTTAGAACGGTGTTAATTGCTAAACTCTCTCCTATAAGCCGCAAACTGCAGATGCAACATAATATAGAAAGAAAATATGTGTTACCTAGCGCAAATCAATATTCAACAATTAGTTTTGTTGTGGGCTCCATATTCATCTCAAGTTTCACATTGTGTCCAATAAATTTTAACTATTGTGACGGTTTATTTTGACCTACGTTGTTCATAATTTGAATGGAGGAAACCAATAGTAAAGTATAATTTTATTATGTTTGTAAGCAAAATTTGCTCCATATGCAAAAAATTGTCATATTGTACCAAAGTCGATGCTGAATATCTCAGATTCTTTATATAATCCATTCCTAACTCATTTTGTTCAAAAATGGCGTGTAGGCCAAAACAATAATTACCTGACGAAGTGTAAATAAATCAGTCTCCTCAGAAATTTCTTGGAAGTTGAGCTGCAAGTTGCCTGCAGATAACGAGACATAAAGGAGTAGGAGTTTTCCAAAAATACTCCAAATATGTGGTTCAAAGGTGGTCTATTTAACATAAGGATGTCCTAGGAGCCAACGGAGTAGTCTTAAAACTACTCCTTGTTCATGCATACTCTAGTGGACTAGTTTTGAAATTTCTGCATGGTATACTCCACAGGATTAGTTTTAACTTCGTTTAAAAACGAAAACATTTTGTTTAAAAACGAAGACATGTCTTTCATAACATTGGACCAGTCCAGGAAGTACTAAATTTCATTCAAGTGGATCACGTAGTTCAATATTATCTGCAGGGTTGTCTGCAAGTACGAAAAATGTAATTGTGTTAGTAAAAAAGTGTGAGTGGCTTTAGTTTTTCGAACTTGCACTTGCAACCCCGCGTTTCCACATGCAAACGAAAAACTCAATACACTCCCACTTTTTCACTAACATTCACACAATTTTTGTTCTTTCAGCCAATCGGCTGTTTCCTCGATTTTTCGATTGTAATATGTATACTACACTTGCAAGTAATTGCATGTGGAAACGCTGGGTCAAGGCGAATTCATAACAGGTAAGTGCAACTCTACAACTACAAAAAGCCCCGCTGGGTAAAGAGCCAAACACACATGTCAAATGCTTGTCCAGCAGACAAATTCAATCGTGTATGTGTGCTGAACGTTATATTCGCCGTCATATCTTATTTTTTTGCTTTTTCATCCAGCATCGTCGGTGTAACACATACAAATACATTTTCACTAATACTTACACAATGCTTGATGAGTGTAGACTTTTTGTAAATTTTTGACAGTAGGTTAAGCAAGGCTATGCATATTATGGTTAGGGCCTGTTTTTAGCCCAATATACAATTTATTACACTAACAGCCGTGCCTAAACAAGAGCGGAGAGTTTTCTAGCTGTCAAAAATTCTCATGTCCATACAATTTGTATGAAGCATCCCTAAATAGCGCGGCGTCAACGCTTTGCAATTGGAAAATCCTATTTTGACAGCGCGTTTAATAGAATAGTTGGCCACAATTGTTAATAAATAATGGCAACTTAGCTGTTTTTTGTCAATCTAGCGGGTTTTTCTCTTCTTTTTATACCCTTCACCACAGGTGGTGAATAGGGTATATATAAGTTTGTCATTCCGTTTGTAATTTCTATAATATCGATATAAAGTGTATATATTCTGGGTCGTTATGAAAAGCGAAGTTGATTAAACGATGTCCGTCTGTCTGTTGAAATGGGTTTTCTGAAGACCTCATATATGATGGGGGCCAGGTTATTGTACATTTATGTCACACATGGTCCGGATTGAAATTCAAAAAGATCGGTCCACAAATGGCTGAGATATGAGTAAAAAACCACGACTGCCTCAATTTTTTCCCTTTAAAGATCCAGTTAGAAGCGACATAACCTTACCAACGCTGCATTACCATAACCACTGTATTACCAAAATGACATAAACATACCATACAATTTGGTTTCTACGGCCATCATAACGATTGTGGCATTATGTTTTTTACACGTCTAATTGGACCTTATGTCACCTCTATTTGCACCTAATTGAACATAATGCCACAGCCGTAACAATGACCGTAGAAACCAAAATGGAATTAATATGTTAGTGTATGTTTTTTTTGTCGTTTTGGTAGTACAGTGACTGTGATAATGCAGTGTTGGTAATGTGGTTTTTTGTTGTTTTTATACCCTTTATATGAGTGGTGGAGTTTATTTTAATGTGTTTAATCAAGGCGAATTCATGTAAACGGTGGTGTCGATACTACAACAAGTAACAACACCAAAAACACAACAATGCACTAAAAGAAACAAACAAATACACATACGTGGTACAAAACATTTTGGTGAATATAGGCCACTATTACGGTTCACAACTCAAATAAGTTGAATTGTAATTTTTGTGTTATGGTTTACAACTTTGCTGAGTTGAGTTGACACAACTGAGTTGAGTTCTGAAACCTAAAACGGGCCATATTTCATTTAATGATATTCAAACAACGTTCGTTTATGGTTCAGTCGTCTAGGGGGTTGAGTTTAGAAACTGTGAGTCCTCTGGTTCAAATCTTTTGCTTTTCAAAGAGAATTTTTTTTTAATTTTTATGTTCTAAAAACGATTGTAAAAAAATATTTACCAGTTTTAGATTTTTAAATTTAATTTATAATGAAGTTTTTAGAATTGTGAATGTGTATGTATGTATACGTCAAAATTGTTTAGTTTTTTTCTAGTTGCTCTGTATTCTGCTCGCACAATGCACTCTTACTTGTTATTTCTATTATGTGAGTTTTATTAAACAAAAAAGTTAACACTACTGTTTGTGACACAACGTTTACGCATTTGTTTAAAGGCCTCGTTACTCTTACGTAAATGTTGCGGATACGTAAACGTTGCGGTCGATTTGAAATGTTAGTAGTTACTACAAAAACGTAAACGTGCCATATGCTGTTGAGGTGTATGCGTGTACTCGTACACATGTATGTATGTAAATTATCCCGGTGGCGAACGTCATGATGATTCATCATGAAACATACTGACAATGTCAAATCATCAATGACATATGCTGAATTTTCTTTGGCGTCATACATGAATTTTTTTAGGCAATTGTCCAAAATATTGTAGATGACCAGAACTGATTTTGTTCGTTTGGCTTCCGAGTATTAGTGAGTCCTACCAGACAATATCATCGATATTCAGACAATGTTGTCAAGTTTCAATAAACTTCAATGCGGTGATAAACAATAAAATAACATACAAGCATAATTTAATAATCCGTTATTCAACCATTGAAGAATAGCAGACAAATTTCAGCAGAGTCCAGTTTTATATCGAGTGATAACAGACAGTGTCGATTACTTTCAACTTTATTTTATAAAGTGAATCTTTCATAAAAATGTCTGAAAAACTGTATTTAGCAGTGTGGTTGTCGCGTACTTTCATCGACATTTCGATATTTTCATAGAAATTGCGCCTTGAGACCCAGTTTGTCACGAGGAATCATAGATGAAAATATCAATTTGACAAAATCGCTCAAAAAATGTTTTGATTTTGCTCACAGTCTTGTCCCAAGACATGTTGCTAACATTCTTATTTAAAATCGCCAATACATACCGATATCTGATGCATTTTGACAAAACATCTTAAGTCGTGATAAGATAGCAAAAGCTTTTAAAAAAAATCGCTGAAAAAAACTTTTTTACCAAATAATAAAAAAAACCAAACTTAAAGAAAAATTTCGTTTATAATACAAAATTTAAAAAATGTACACAAAAATGTTTTTTGAATGAAAATTCGTATGATTAACAACATTTGTTTCAACTTTTTGAATTTGACTTAAGATGTTTTGTCAAAATGCCACAGATATATATTTACATATACAGTATACGCTCACAAATTATAGCTATCAGTAATTCGAACGTCCAGAAATTAGAATCAGTGTTTGCTATAAATTAAACGCCCTAAAATTCGAATTTAAAATTCTTATTTCAGAGCGTTTTTTTTTTTTGTTATTTGAACACCCAATTTATTTTTATTCTGTTTAACCCTTATGTGAATGGCAAGGTACCCGGGTACCTTTGGCACATATTTAAAACTTCTTGAGAACTCCTAACTTTTAAAAAATTTTAAATTAAAATTATTTTTAAGTTTAAAAATTATTTTGAAAAGGCGTTATGAAACTGTTTTCATCTTACACCCTTAACGGTATGGCAAGGTACCCGGGCATCTTCATACATTAAATTCCATATTGGTACCCGGGTACCTTGCAGTGCTGTTAAAGGTGTTTTTTTTTTTTGCTATTCACATAAGGATTAAACATAATTACCAAATTTATATACATATGTGTTCCCTATTTGATGTTCTTTGTCGCATTTATGTATATTTCTAGCTAGTTAACTTGTGAAATCTGATGCGCGTGTACATATTTTAGCAGGGAGGTAAATTTACTCTTTTTTATTCAAAACAAAAAACGCCCAGAAATTAGAATAATTCAGAAATTAGAATTGCCTTAAAAACAAAGCGGTTCTAATTTGCGAGCGTCTACTGTACAGCAATAAATTTGCTTTGAACAATTTAATTTTTTTCTAGTTTTTATTGCGCCTGATGATCTAGTTTTGGAGTTATGGACCTAAACTTAATACACTTAATTTAATTTCCTAAAGATGCTTACCAAAGGTTAGCGCAATAATGAAAAAAATAAATAAATATAATATATTTTTTTTAAAAAAGACCTCAAGCTTAAATAATTCAAAATAATTATAAAAAAAATAAAGGTCAAATAAAACTAAATAATATGTATGTATATTTAATATAATTAGGTTAAGGCGAATATTGCGCTGATTTTTTTCTATTTGCATTGCCCAAAATCTATGCAAATAATTATTTTATAATAAAATCAATAATCGAATCAGCTGTTTTATGTTTTGGCTCATGTGTTTACAGCTTTAAATTAATGTTTTAATTAATAATTTTATAAATTATGATTTTTGCGTTAAAATATTGTTAAAACTTGTGTTGTAAATGTAAAAGAAAATTATAGAAAAGAAAATAAGATGTGGAAATGCAGTAAACATACAAATGTAAATATGAAATAAATGACATCGTTGTATAACTTGAATTTGTTGTTTATATTTATGTAATTTTATTGTTTTATAAATATATAAAGCGAATTTAGTTAAAATACAAAAATATTTGTTGTTTCAAACTTATAAATAAATAAAATGACCATAGATAAAGTAAGAAAAAGGCTTTTGCAAATTTCCAGCAGCCCGCTGCCGGAAACATGCAAAAATACTATTTTAACATACTATATCAATTTTATTTACTTCCATCTATGGAAATAATCTAACTGTGGGATAAAATAAAATAAAAAATTAAACTTTTAACAACAATATTTATTTCCATCAAATAAACAAGAGCCAAAGTTTCCAAATTAGGTGCATACATTTAGGTTGTCAATACACACCATCCTACAAAATATGGGCGGGATTGGAGAAGTGGGCGTGGTACCTCCCGCACAAAAAAAATTAAAAATTTTATAAAAACCTACATTTTAGGGCTGCCAGTGAAATGCGCATAGGAATACCTTATCCCATCAACAACAAATTTCAGTGTTTTTATCAAATAATAAATATTGGGAATTAAGCACGAATAACAAAATCATTTAAATTAATATTATTTTAATAATAAAGATGGAATAAGGAAAAAATTATATAAATAAAAATAATTTTTGCAATTTTATTTTAGTGTTTTTTTAATTCTTTTTTACTACAATTATAATTTGCTATCATTTCACAAATTTAATTTCTTTCTCACACAATTTGCTTCTATTTTTATCCTTTGTTTCTTTTGACATTTTATGTAAGCAACAAAATGGAATAACAATTATTGCAACATAAATTGTTAGCAATAAATATGTACAAACAATTGCTGTCTACATTAAAGATAACATAATTTTGACATTTACTGCAATATATGTCGCAATAATTATCTCTGGTATAGACGAGCAGTCAGGTTCATCCGCAACGCAACGTTACGCTTACGTAAGAGTACCTATTTGCACAGTAGTTTGGGTAGGAAAACGGAACAGCTGATTAGCAACGTATACGTTAACGTAAGAGTAACGAGGCCTTCAAAGAAAAAAGATTGCGCATTGCGCAGGTCCGTTATTTTTGTGTGTGACGAAACAATAGACTTTGTGTATGTGCATTTGTGTGTGTCTTATATTTTTTACAACAAACACTCATATTTAGTATATGATGACGTTGATGCGCAGTAGAATTTCTTTTTGTACGGCTGAGTGCGCAATCTTGTTAATTTGATTCATGGGTATGTCATATCAGCATAAAAGCTAAGCGGAAGAAAACGTTCCGCATCCGCTCTTGTTTAGGTACGGCTGTAATTAATATTTTTAAATGTGTTTAAAGTAGGTTAAGTTATTTGTTAAAGCAAACACCACATAGTGTATTGTCGGGTGGTTACTGCTTTTCCGCACGGAACAAACAAGTTTTGATCTACATTCTTTGAATAGCACACGCAGCATAGCATCGACAAACAATTTTATTTTTACTTTGGAAATTTGCTTCTTCGGGAAAAAACTGACGAATTAAGAAGAACAATGATTAAAAAATGGATTAAACGAGCTCACATTTATTATAAAGAGTTGATTTAAAACATAATTTTCATAAAAATGTGCTATGCGGCAAACCAAAAACCACCCGACGTCGTGTGATTGGGGCTCTCAACGTCTGCAATAAGACATTGGCTTCGAGTGGAATATGATGACATTTGTAGCGTAACGACGTTATTTTCTTGTATTTTTCAATATGAGTTGCAGACACATTTTTTCTCACTTTCCAATAAACGATGGAATATTTTGTTTCACATCTTTTAGATGGGAGAATTTCCACCAAAGTTACAGAGCATGGGTGATCATAGGACTCTGACCCTCGACTTCGGTGTAACACCGCCAGTGGAGTTCCCGGGTAGGGCAATTTGGCGTGAATCCAATGGACTGTTTAAGGGGTGAGCAGTATTAACGGATGGATCCAAGATGGAAACCAGCACTGTTGCCGCGGACACCGAAGTGCATAGGTCATTCAGACTCCCTGATGAGTGCTGTGTCTTCCAGGCTGAGATCCTAGCGATCTGGAGGGCGACGGAAGTGATACTGGATCACATCGTGAGTCAGACTGCGATTAGGGCATTGACAAATTATACGGTGCGATCGTGCCTGGTCGCTCGGCGTGGGAATGCTCTTAGGGAACTATGGAGGCATTCAATGTAACGCTGTGTTGGGTACCTGGACACTGCATGGTTGATGGAAATGAGGTGGTGGACGAACTCGCGACAGTGGGCTCAAATCTGGACTTACTGGTAAGGGACAGGGGGTAAAGCCCCCCTATGTTACTACTACAGGGTGATACGGGAGAAATTCCGTGAGGACGTTAACCGATCCTGGGGGAACAGAACGGATTGCAAGGTGTCTAGGGCACTATGGCCCAGATTGGACGCGGGGGCAACCAGGGTTCTATTGGAATTGGACAGGGGTGGTCTTAGAACACTAATAGTGTTCTTGACGGGTAATTTTCCTGTTAGGGCTTTTACGGGCAAATGGGACAACACCATACCTAACTTCTGCAGGTTGTGCGATGATTCTGAAGAGCTGGAGACGATCGATCATGTATTGTGCCATTGTCCTAGGATGCAAGGTCTCAAACAAAAGTGGCTTGGAGATAGATTTCACGACGAACTGGGGTGCATCGCTGGATGTAATCCGGCGGATCTACTGGGGCTTGTCAGGGAAATAGTGCTGTTGTTTCTGTTGAGGGGACTGTAGAGAGGGCAATAGTTCTACGTGGTACCCACTAACTTTCTAACTTTCTTAATTCTATCCACCTCATACTTCTTTTCTTTACTTTTCTCTTTCTATCATTGAAGGGATTCACAATGGACCGCATTGGTCTTCGAGTGGAAGTGTGCCCTTGTGCACATAACCCTTCTTAACCTAACCTAACATAACAAATTAGTTTTTTTGTTCCTTTTAATGTGCTTAATTAAAAAATTGTGTTTTTAGAAATTCTTGTGATTTTTACAAACTAGCTTTGATAAAACCTACAATTTTGAGTCGTTTCTTCGTCGGTAGAATTTTTAAAATTAAATTGTTGACAATCAGTTTGTGTGCTTAACTTGAAAGTAATTTATTAAACGTGTGGCTGCGGGGCAAAATGTTTTAGTATATGTATATTGTTCAACAATAGTGTTGTAACTCAACATTAAAAAAAAACGACACGTTATATTCATATCTTCCCGCTGCAAAAATATTATTTCGTCCACTTTTTGATAATTGATAATGAAACGATTGGATTAAAAATTCTTTTTATATGCCTTTAATGCAAAATAAATAAAAATTTTGCTTCTAAAGCAGCCCATACACGTTTCAATTCAATAGTCAACTCAGTCGGTTGTTGTCCAAATCAAAGCGTGCATGGCTTTGTCAATTGATTAGTTTGACAGTTCGTCCGGTTATTATTGTTTTAGCCTATAAGCCATCAAGTTGGTTTTGAGAAAAACGAATAAATAGGTTTACAATCAATTTTCTCAAAAACTACTCGATAGATTTTTTAAACGCTCCTAATTTATTGGTACTTATAACTCTCTCCTATAAGCCGCAAACTGCAGACGCAACATAATATGAAAAGAAAATATATTATGGTTTTTAAGTTTTGCAATATTTATATTTTATTAGCAATATAACACAAAAACAGTTCTACTGTTATGATTAAAAAAAAAATTTTAATAATAAATTGTAGATTTTGTACTTAAGTCGAAAACCACAGCATTTTTTGAGTAAACTATAAAAGTTATATATAAATATAAAAGAACCAAAAACTGAAAACTTTATATAAATAATTTTTACTTAAAGTCTTAGAAAATTTTTGAAATATTCTTTAACTTCAGATGGAAGGAATATTACCAAATCTTTGATAACTTTTTTTCCTTTCATTGAAAATTGTTGGTTAATAGATGCTGCTTTTATTATTGTTACGTTTTGAAATTGCATTTCTCCTACTGAATTTTTAAATTTGATTCGAAATTCGTCAAATTTTTTATATACTAATAATTTTATTTTGGAAAATTGAATTAGTAGAAAACTGAAAACTAAAAGATTTCAGAGCTGCTTATATTTTGTGTTAGCTAGCGCAAATCAATATTCCCTCGTGTTTGTTGGGAATACGTAAAATTGGACAATTTTATTGCAAGTGTATCAGCCGCTTTATGTGGTGTTTATAGAACACGAGCGCCTTACTCGTCCGTTCAATTTACATTTAAAACAAAAACAAATTTCGAAATTTACATTTAAAACAAAAACAAATTTCGAAATTTTGTTTTTAATTAAGTTGAACGGACGAGTAAGGCGCTCGTGTTCTATAAACACTACATTAGACTTTCAATTCAATTGTACTCTGTGCGCTCGAGTCTCCCAATCAGTTGTCAAAATTAATGTTTGTAGTTTTCTTTTGCAAAAAAAGTCAAGTATTTATAAATTGTTTTTTATGTTATTAAATTTTAAAATTAATTTATAATGTTTATAAAGCGTGTGTATTAAGGGTGGGGCCAAGATTCAATTCAGTTGAAAGACTCAGTTGACAATTGAATTGAAACGTGTATGGGTCGCATAAAAAATATATAAATTTTGAGTTACAGCGCAGCCACACGATCAAGATTTTCTTGATAGCCTTTTACATATACTGTTTGTCAAAATTTCCAAAAATTTAAAGTTGTGACGTAGGCTGCATTAAATTTTTGAGCAATTACTTTCAAGAAGTCATCAAGAAAACAATTTATAAAAGTAAACGAAAATTTTGCTCGCTAACCTTAAAATCAACTGTTTTCTTGAACGTAAATTGAAACACTCACTGTAAAGAGAATTTTAAAGGCAAGTTCGTATCAATTTTTTTATGTATGAGTGTATTGGTAAAAAAGTGTGTGTATTAAAACTTGATAGGCAAAACTTGATCGTGTAACCCTCAAGTTACTACAGTATTGTTGTACAAGTGCTGCAGGGTAAGTGTCGCAATTACTGTTCAGTTGGACTTATTGTCAACTACATAATTTCGCATTTGACATTTCTCTTGACATTCGTGCATGTGCATATTTTTGTTTGTTGGTATTGGTTATTTTTTTGAGGTGTTTTTCAGAGTGTGTGTGTATTTTGTGTGGTTCGTTTTCAATCATTTTCCAACTTTGAGGAAACCTCGATTTGCTCGTGGTTTCCACGGTACAATAGATATAAAAGAAAAAAAATATTGTGAAAAATTAGAAAAATCTACAGAAAATTCTTAAGCAAATTAAAACGGTGTGCAAAACCACAGATAATTGGAAAAATAAATAAATATTGTGGTGGTGGTCAAACATTAAATAAAAGCGTGCTTCTCTGTTAATACAACCAACCAACGTCTTCAGTCAGCAGTGTAACCGGTGTTTGTTGAAGCAGTAAAAATAGACTAGGAAGAAGAACAAAATGCCTTCCAGTGATCCACTGCCTCCCAAAGAGAGTGCGCTCTTTAGGAAGTTAATGGTAAATTATTTTATTAACTGAAAAAATCTAATAGCAATACACACACATTTACTTTTATGTGCCCAATACACATGAAAATAACTACATACATATTGTTTTGTAAGATTAAATGAGTCCTTTTTATTTTTCGACTAGCATTTGCTATTTAGCAAACTGGAATATATATATTAATTAGTGCGCAATTATTAACAAAAATGATGTTATTGTAATATGTTGCTAATTTAGAGGAATAATGTTTAATTTGCAAATTCATTTTAACATAACCTCAAAGTTGAGGGTGCTACCTTGGCCCCCAATAGTAAATAAAAATTACTTAAATATACTACATATGTACATGTGTACAAATTAATAAATACACATTGATATAAATGTTAACATTTTTTTATTGATGTTATGGATGGTTATGGCGATATTTTAAATGTATTAAAACCAAAATCAACATTCATTTTTGACACAATGCACATTAAACGATTCGATTAATACGACACTCACAAATACAGTTTAAAAGGTTATGCATTAGGAAGAAGCAATGTTTTCTATGGTCATTAGTGTTGCATAAAATAATATTGTCGAATACCTAGATTGATTTGGGAAAATGCATATTTTTTTTTTAAAGCATAGCTTTTATCTTACTTAATAGGTAGGTAGGTAGGTAGAAAGGCTGGTGTGAAGTTTCCTTCACACCTTCACCCAGGGACCAATATGGTCCATTGCGACGCCTTAATTAGGATAGACAAAGTGAAAAAGAAAAGGTTGATGGAATAGAGAATGACAGCCCGAGAATCAGAAAATAGATAGAGAAATAAAGTAAAGACCAAACCAAAATTCACCCTACGCGCGGACAGCGCCCCGTCTCCTCTCGCGCAGCCAGGTCATCCCCATTACGAATCCTATAACACCCTCGAGTCCACACCCCGAGACGTCCCCTAACTCGCCCAGGAATCTACTGC
This sequence comes from Pollenia labialis, assembly GCA_949318255.1. Classification (NCBI taxonomy): domain Eukaryota; kingdom Metazoa; phylum Arthropoda; class Insecta; order Diptera; family Polleniidae; genus Pollenia; species Pollenia labialis. The sequence continues at coordinate 40,075,651 of OX439142.1, read as the reverse complement.
CCAGCCACCTCAGCCTGCTGTTCTGGAGCCTGGGACAGTGGCACAGAATATGCTCAACCGTCTCCAGCTCATCCGGGTCCTCACACAACCCGCACACATCCGATAAGTCGGATCCCATTCTCACCGCCATCCTGCCTATCATACAGTGGCCCGTGATAACCCCTATCAAGGTCCTAACACAGACCCTACTCTTGCCCAGCAGCGATTTCGTCTCGGACCTCCTAAGCACCGGCCACAGTGCCCTTGATACCCGCAAGTCCATTCGGCTCCCCCAGGCCCGGTTGGTCGCATCCAGAATCCATTCCGTGATCCTTCCAAAGAGGAAGCCAATTGGAGGCCTAACTGCCTCCACACGGTCAGGATCCTCCATCTCCGAGCCCTGTCTCGCCAACTCATCAGCCACCTCATTGCCGATTATGTTGGAGTGACCCGGCACCCAGCATAGCCTCAGCGCATATTCCCCTAAGACTCCCCCTAGAGCCCTCCTACAATCATCAACCAGCCTGGATTTCACATAACAGCCCCTTACAGCCATAAGAGCTGCTTGGCTATCCACATATATAGTGACCTCTGAGCCCCTATCAATGCTGTCCCTTATCAGTCCCACGGCCCTTAAGACCCCTAGAACCTCCGCCTGAAAAACACTGCAGTCGTCGGGAAGCCTATATGACATTCTGATGTTCAGATCCTCAATGTAGACCCCCGCACCCGTGCCCCTCATTATCGAGCCATCATTGAATATAGCAAATCCACCAAATAATCTGCTCCTACCCGACCAGCTAGGTATACCTAGGTACATATTTTCAAACAATATCATATTCAAATTATTACTACTTCTTCGTTTTTCGCATTATTATTTAATATACCTAATACATTTTTTAAAAATAAAATTTTTAATGAAATAGGTATATATTAAAATTCCTATTATTTATTAAAAGTGTTCCGTGATTTTAACTTTACTTTCACCTAAAGTATAAAGTAGATAAAGGTTTATCCTACCTGGTAGGTTAAAGTAAAGTTGTAATAATGGATAACTTTTTATACGGCCGATAAAATCCTACCTTTAGCTATTGGTAAGTTGTGAAAACGGGCCTTAAAATATTAAAAATTTTATGTTTTGCATAGGTATATACTTTGTTCATTTTACGATTGAGCAGATTTTAGCTAATTCATTTTGAAGTTTTGGCATATTCTCATTTAAATGTTATGGCAACACTGTTTCTAGTCCCTGCAGAGCTCCATTAAGAAAGCATTGAGTTATTTTGAGATGTCAATCATCCGCTTTATACAGACACATTTGAATTATTTCTTTGGTGTCCAGTTATTAGAGATTACTCTGTTGTAATGTTTTAATTTGTTTTTTTTTACTGATTCGCGACATCGTAGATTATCCCACAATTATACTTTAGTTTATATATTTTAAAACGACATACAGGCTAAAAAGCCAGTAAAACTTGATTTTGTATCCATTTTATTTATAGAAATTCATATTAAGATTAATGTGGATACAAAAACAAGCAGGTGCATATTATTTGCAATAGCTAAAGGTGCTGTAAGATGCCACAAAAAATTTATTTCTCTAAAAATTCATTGACAAAATGCAAACAAGTGGACATGTGCGTTTAAGATATTTCTTAAGATCTCGTTAAATTAAAATTATTATTAGTAAAGTATTCGATCAACAAAATCATGATTAATTAATTTGAATGCAATGGAAAAAATTGCAATTTAAAAAGTGCTTTCTGCAAAATCACAAGGAGAGAGAAATAACTGTTTTAAGAGTTGTAACAAAATATAATTTTACAATGCTTTTTAAAAACGTTTAAGTCCTACATACCTATTTTAATTTTATTTTATTCCAGATATTCGCGCTTATTTGTCTGATAGCACTTTTTACAAGTTAAAGTTTCAACGATTTGAACATTGAAATAAGCAGATAGCACTACATTGAACAAAAATAAAAATAGCTGTAATGAAAATTAAATACATAATACGTCAATTAAAGTAAAACGAATTTTTTAAAATACTTAATCCCAGTAAGCAATTTTGCTGGAAATAATGTGCAAAACAATTGGTATTCAAGTTCAAATTTCAAGTTTCCAGGGTTGAGATATACCTACGTTTGTTACACTTCATTTCAATAGCATTCTCCAGTAAAATTGAAATTTGAAATCAAGTGAATATTAGCAATATATTTTGAAACTTGAAATTTTATTTGGGTTTAATAAAAAAAATAAAACAATTTTTTTAAAGTATTAAACAAATTTTGATAGAACGTCCGTTTTATAAATCTTTTATTACACTGTTTTACTTTGTATACCCTCCTCCACTAGTGGTGGATGAGTGTAAACTAAGTTTTTCATTTTGAGTGAAATGTTTCTAGTTATACTAAGAGATTGAAATTCAGAAAAATCGGTTCAGTAAGATAAAAGAGTTATGATTCAAAATGTGAAAAACCACCCTAAAAATTGATCATTTTGCTACTAAAACTAACATAAATAATTGCAGAATGCACAAATTGATAAAAGATTTTGCACAAATTCGTTCTTTATGACCAGAAATTATACCACAAAATTTCGTGAAGACCGGTATATAATATACTTTAGGCTCTACTCTCGGAAAACACTTAAGAACGCAAATACCCGTAACTTATAATGCTATTGTAATAAAATTTGGCCAGCCATAGTTTTATAAGACTATAAATCACATTCCGTAAAGATCTAACTGTTCGTGAAAGATATCAAAGATTCCGAAAATCCGAATATAGCAATCTAACTTGCTAAAACTAAAGGTAAAATCAGACGATTGCCGCAAAGGCACCAATACGACATAATTTCGATTGTGCTTTATTGACGCACAATAATGAAATTTCCCCAACAAAATATTTTGAAATCACACGATTGCCCTGTTTTATACAAATTTAAGTCTCCGACTAGCTCTCATTGTGTATGGTAAAGGTTAGCTACTTATATCTACAAAACGTGATAGCAAAAATCAAGCGATTTTGTTGTTGTTTCGGTAACGGGATCTATTTCGGATAAATATTTTTTGTCTTGTCGTTGAAAAAAAATTGTTTTCTGCATTACTTGGAGCTGTAGAATTAGCTATCGAAACGTGGGTACCTATTTTAACATGTCAACACTAAACATTGGTGACCAAGGAAAGATGTATGTATGATTTGAATGCCACATCAGTAGTCACTAGTAACAATTGAGTAAAAGTGCTAACTATTTCGCCTGTCATTAGTGGCGATTGCTTCTTTTTATACCACTTGGTAATAATTATCAAAAAACACTTGCAAACTTACGGTTCTTAAAATATTTCATATACAAACAAGTGCTTTTGTTTTTTTTTTTTTCATTACAAATTTTTGTATAATTTAAGAAACGCATTTATATACACATTTTTTGTGAAATAAACATTGCTCCGGGTCCACGGGACAAACTAACCAATAACAGGTACTCCCTTCTTGGGGATTTCATAGAAAATCCATGCAAGAGGAAAAAGGCAGTGAAATTCCAGATTTACCAACTCCAACCATTAACAACAACGACAATAGCAATATACCTAAATACGTGTTAATCAAGTCTTCGGACACAAACAAACACCTATCAACTCCAAGCCCTATCACAATCAAAAAAGGAATAGAATATATTACCACGGAATTTAAAACGATCTCTTTGCTTCGGGACGGAAGTCTGCTTGACTTAGTGAGCAACGCGCGTGCGGCGGAAAAGTTCTTTAAAACAAAATCTCTAGCAAATTTATGTCAAATCAATTGTAAGTTCCATGATACCCTCAATTCTGTTAAAGGTGTAATTTTTGCACCTTGTCTAATACACGTTCCTGAAAATGAAATCATACAAGACAAGAAAAATCAGAGTGTTACAGATGTTTATAAGTTCACTAAGCCCAGCGAAGACGGCAAGTTTTACATTTGATCTTTACCGCCTACCCACAACGGTCGACGTTGCATGGTACAAATGCAAAGTAGATCATTACATTCCCAAACCAATGAGATGCAAAAATTGCCAATTACTTGGCCATACCAAAAGCCGATGCAGGGGGAACACAACTTTTCCTGACTGCAGTTTACCACCACACGCACCAGAAAAATGTACTCGGATATTTTGCATTAATTGTTCCGGGGAACACTCCTCAGCAGACAACAAATGCCCACGTTTCCTACAAATGAGAGAGAAAGGAAAAGCAATCCTGCCCAAACATCTGAACTAAATACTTTCGCAGCTGCAACCGCTAACACCCATGAAAATCGAAAAGAAGTACCTAACAAACAGACGTCACAACCCGCAACATCAACACAAGCCACTAAAACCACTCCTCAACCCATAGCAAAAACGAACCAACTAACTGCAAACCAGATCACTTGCTCAAACACGTCAACAAACTTGTCATCAACAAGGAAAAAACTCTTTCACTAAAAGCAACAACAACCAACAAAAAAAAACTCACAAAAATTACCCTCTAAGGGTCATTATTATAACTTGGCGTTAGCTGTTATCCGGCTGATAACATACGCTTTTTGACAGATAATACATTACTATCTGTCAACTTAATCTTAACTTTAGCTAAATGCAAGTTGTAATAATGGCCCTAAATCAAACAATGAAATCATATTTACAACTACCTCTCAAACAATGGAAATTGCCACGGACGAAAATGATAATCATGAAACACTTTGCGGCGATGAGTCTCCCACAACAAGCTGCTTCACAACGAAAAAATATATATGCCAGCATACGGCCATGACATTTTGGTCTCCCCCATTTCCTACTTAACGCAAGCTTTATTGAAGAATAATGATTATTTTGTATCACTGAGTGACGATGAGTCTTGGTTAGGGGGGGCCCGGGCAGCATGTGATACACAAGCTTTCCTGGGGCGTTTCTCCCTGATTGAGAAAATAGACAATTATAAAAACTTATATAACGGAAATACTAATAATCTAATTTACTCATTAGCATGGGCTTCGTAATATTGCAGTGGAATATAAACGGGTTTCTAAATAATTATACTGAGATTCAGTTAATCTTAAGGGATCTAAACCCCAACGTCATCTACCTTCAAGAACACATTGTGCTTACAACTTTACACCTCCTCCTCCAAAAAATACAACGCTTACTTCACAAACTCATCACAAAGCACCACTTTCACATAAACTCGGATTACCAAATCGTTGCCGTCGAAATAAATCTCAACATGAAGTTTATCGTTCTATCAATATATATATCCCTGCAACTCTATCTATTTTAATTTTTATTTAAATGGGTATATTTTTAAATTAAAAATGCCAAAAATTAAATACATTCGAGTTTTAATAAGATCATTATCCTTAAATACAAATTTTTTTTTCTTAATTAAGCTGTTAATGGAATTGTCAAGTTTGAGGTAATTTCTTAAACTATTCCATGATACCAATATTTTCCCGATTCGACAAATATGCAATATTAACGATATAATGAATAATATAACCAAAATTAAGGGACCATAAATCGGGATATATTGGTCGTCACAAAGAATGTTTTCACGTTTCACTCACAGCAGAAGCGGAATTAATGATACATTTTGGAGTCAATATCGTAAGTTTGGGTAAAGCATTTTTCAGTATTTAAAACAGTATCAGAAAATGCTAAGAACAAAAGCAAATTTTAAAATATTAGATTCAATTTGCTTTAATGTTTTGGATATTTATAAATTTTTAACAAAAGAGTTGTAGAAAAATATAAATTTTGTTAAATTCCAACTAAAATGTGATTTAAACGATTCAAACCGATTCAAAGTCGCCACCAACAAATACGGATCGGCTTGTTGTTGCCAGACAGAAACAAGAATGTATTGAAACTTTATTTATAATTCTAAAAATAAGTTTTAGGCCCATTTTCACAACTAAACGATAGCTAAAGGCAGGATTTTATCGGCCGTATAAAAAGTGTTCCATTATTACAACTTTACCTTAACCTACCAGGTAAGATAAACCTTAATCTACTCTATCGTTCACTTTAGGTTAAAGTAAAGTTTTAATAATGGAACACTTTTTAAAAGGCCTGTTAAAGTCTACTTTTAGCTATCGACAATTTGTGAAAACGGGCCTTAACGTAGTATCACTATCGCAAAGAAACTATCGATAGTCCAATGGAAATAGAACTATCGATAGTACTCATTTATTTCTTGTAGGGAACCTTGGCGATTATATTTGACTGCTCTACCATAACTGTGTATTTCTTAATAACGTTTTGTTGAGATCTGTGATAGCTGAAAATTTGTTTTATTTAATTCCATGTTATCTAAATTGTACTAAAGGGTCCAATGATTTTGAGTTGTTTAAACAATACTTGCTGGAGTTATGTCCTACAAATTTTTATATAGTTGGAGATGTAAATGCGCGTACTGGTCAAGAGTAAGTATTGGTCCCTAACCTTTTAAATGATCTTCCTCACATAAATGAATTTAGATTCTCTAAGAACAAAATGTAATTGGCATAATAATAATAATAATTCTTAATAGTAGAACAAATGATATAGAGGGTGAATTTAGTTTTTTGCGGTAGTGGTAGCTAGAGTAGTTGTTCACACAGCTTTTTGAAGTACGTTGACGATTTCCGTATTGCTTGTAAACCTTACTCTGATCATATGTCTCTAAACTTAAATATTCGTATCCCTATGTCAAATACAGTATTTACCGGTTATATGCACGTCGGCTACAAGCATTTCCCGCTTTTTTTGCATTTAAGTTAGTGCAATTTCAGGTCGCAATTTAAAATATACCTGGAAATTTCTTCTATAAGCATTTCGCTTATATGCATTTCTCGCTTTTATGCAGGCAAAATTTTATACAATTTGAATAAATTGCATGAAAAAATGTCTTCTATACGCATCATTCATAAATTTGCAAAAATTATACCAAAATTGTTCTAAAATAATAAATTCGGAAGTATAAACCACCAATTCCAAATTGAATTTTAAAATGCTAGTGTAATGAGTAGCGATATATATTTATACTTGTCATAAACACTTTGCATAGCAAAAAAAAACGAACACTGACAATTTTCCTCTAGCAACTATGTACCTCCAATGACAAGCACTTGATAAAATCGCTACTCACTTCACTGCTGGGACAGTTCTAATAAGCAATGAATTTTTACTTTTTATCAAGGCCCATCTATCAGGTCTGCTTACTTGTACAAAAACAAAAAACGATTCTTTTTAGTTGTCAAAAATTTACTACCCCATATACAAAGCAAAAGGAAAAAACGTGTATGTGTGGCATACTATAAACGTATACATGCACATGTAAACAACTTTTGACAACTAAAAAGAACATAAACAATGATCATCAGGCTTCTTGCGCAGACCTTTTCAATGGGCCTTGCTTTTTATATTATCAACCTAGACAATGATTTCAATGAAATGCTACCTGTGGTACAAAAATATTTTTTAATACATACTGAATTCAATCTATTTTTTTTTGGGAAAAGAAATAAAAAACTTTAAATATCTTTTTGTCTATATGCAAACATCAGAGTTTTAATATATGCAGGGCTGATGCAATTAAAAGATTTTTTTTGTAAGCACCATATGCGCATATAAACGAGTTTTTATATATGCATTTACCGCTTATATGCACCGAAAATCGTGCATTTTCAGGAATGCTTATAACCGATAAATACTGTAACAGTTTATTGTTGGATTTGGCTCCTAAAATACTATTGGAATACCAAAAAATTTAATAAATATTCGGAAAAACTAATACAACTAACTGGAAATGAAAGTATCTTACGGAATGTAACGGTTGATGATATGGATTCATCTTTAAAAAGCAAAATAATTACGTTTCCGGAAAAATATGCTGATAGCCCTAAAAAATATAGAAGAATGCACACATCTGCAAATAAAGTAAAATATGTTTCTGCAAGAACGAAATACAGATAAATTCCGATAATTCGTACCCCGATAAATCGTATTTCCCGATAATTCGTAATAAACTGTCGGTCCCTTGCAAAAATATCGTTAATTCGTAAATTTTCCATACATTTTGGTCCCCTCGCTAAATTGTAATTTTTTTTTCAAATAAAATCTTAACCTCTTATAAATCGTAATTGTTTGCTAACTACCACTTATAATTTGTAATACAAATAAAAACGGAAAGAATAATATTTTGTTTACCGATATTTTTTTTTTGCGTGGGTTTTTGCTCGTGTGTGTGTTTATTTTCTTAAGATCAGTTTGTTAGATGAATATAAACAAAAATGTCAAAGCGCTCGCACCGTTTTAGTAAATAAAATAAAAAACCCCGTTAAATCGAAAACACCTATAATTCGTTAGAAATGGCCGGTCCCTTGCGATTACGAATAATCGGGATTTGACTGTACCTAACTCAGTTGGCTGCAGCAAAGCATGGTAGAAATTGTCAAACAATATAAAAACGCGCACCCAACTTCCTAATAACTTCCTAATTTTCAAAAACTTAATATTTCTTTATAAAATTATAATGACACAGGAACCAAAGTATCTCTTTGATCGCTTGCGATTTGCAAGATCACCAAGAGGTAAATTGTTGATTCAATTTAGATATCGTAGCCACGCTTCTGAATGTCAGTTCTTTATTCTTAGCATCCGTCTCTGGAATGAACTCCCTGATAATTTGCAGACCACTAGCAACGCAATGAGGTTCAGAAAATTACTTAAAGAACATCTTTCTTAAATTTTTTTTTTAATGATGTAGCAATATCCTATAAAAATAGTTAAAACGTTATTTTTTAATTTTGTTTTTTTATTTATTTATTGATTAATTTATTTATTTAGTTAATTTTTATTTATTTTTCATTATTTTATTTTATAATTATTTAAATTTAATTAAATCAATGTATGGTTAACTTTTCAGATTCTAATACTGTAATTTATAAGATATTATGTCTTGTTGTGTTAGAAAATCATATTTAATAAATACAAATACAAATGTCGAGAGGTGATCGTAACCCTGACGACTTTCATAAGCATTTTAATAAAATGTTGCAAAACACAGATTATATACACTCATTACGTTGGTAATTGCCTTGTTATACGTTATGCAAAATTTTCAACAACATCCTCTTAAATCGGATCTCGGATTGGATAGAGAAAAACAATATTTTAAATGAATATCAGGGGGGATTCAGAATAAAATATTCTACGGTTCACAACGCGTTCAACCTTGTCAATGTTTTACACTTAAAAGGCTCAGTTAGCCGGGAGTAACAGTAACGTTGCAAATCAGCTGATTCTTTTTGTTGTGTGCAAAGCAATTAGGACGATTATAGTTAGCAGTAAGATGTTACGTCTCAATCTGTAAGAAATAGATTGGTCTTACTTTTTTACGGTAAGGTTGCTGTTACTGTTACTCCCGGCTAACTGAGCCTAAATAAACTAAATCTACTATGATTACGAAACTTAGGAATTTTTTTAACTTTTCAAAATCAGCTTGTAAGCTTATCTTGTCTTATTTATGTGATAGGACACAGTTTGTGGATTTAGATGGTAGGCTTTCTAGTGTTCTTTTAACTACATCTGGTGTTCCTCAGGGGTCGGTTTTGGGCCCCCTCTTATTTATACTTTATATTAATGATTTGCCTGAAGTTCTAAGTTCTAGTATGTGTAAGCCGTTTTTATTTGCAGATGATATTTTGCTTTTATGTAGTACTGGTCGAGATTTTGCTGATGTATTGGAGTCTAATATTAACTACTGCCTAAATAAAATCGACCTGTGGTCTTCCAGAAATTCACTGGCTGTTAACCCGTCTAAATCTAAGGCTATTTTGTTTGGATCGTCTGAAAACTTGGTGGCAGCTTTTGAGATTTTTATTCGGGGTTCTAAAATCGATTTTGTAAGTCAACATAGATGTTTGGGTATCATCATTGATAATAAGCTGAGTTATGAGTCTCATTTTGTATCTGTGCATTGCAAGATTTCTTGTACTTTACGTAGAATATATTTTACAAATATATTCTTGCCTTTTCGGGTTAAATGTAGACTAGCTCATGCGCTTCTTATGCCGCATATCTTATATGGACTTGAGTTGGTGTCAGGGACTATTGCTATGAACTTAAAGATATTGGAGCGGGTTGTTAATGCTGTGACTCGTAATGTTTTTAATATCCGTAGACGTGAACATATATCCGAATTTGTAAAGAAATTTTTAGGGTGTTACTTTCATAAATTCGTTAAGTACCGTAATATTCTTCTATTTCATCGCATTATTAAAAGTGGCATACCTGTCCAGTTATGCAACGAATTTACTTTTTCGCGGTCGAATAGGAACAAGCAAATTCTTATACCAATATTTTCGTGTGGTGTTGGTGAATCATTCACGTTGTTCTGTTTTTGTTGTACAGGGTCCGCCAAATAACTTTTTTTTTTGAAAATGCTATACAAAAAAAACTACTGAATATTTTCTCAAATTTCTTTTTTTATTTGAAAGTACAATCCTTCCGGTTAATAATGGAAAATAATTTCATTCAAATGGCTGCCTCGGCTGGCCATGCAGTAGCCTGCACGATCGGTCCAATTTTGAAGAACATTAGCGATTGTGTGCAGCTGTATTTCACCAATGGCTTCACGAATATTGTCCTTTTAAGCGTCAATTTTCTCTGGGTTGTCGGCGTAACACAAAGAATTATCTCTGACGGCACCCCACAAATAATAGTCCAACTGTGTCAAATCGCAGCTCCGAGGTGGCCAAACGACATCAGCTCTGCGGCTGATAATGCGATCTTCAAAAACAGGGCTCAAAACATCGAGTGTAGCTTCGGCTGTGTGGTACGTAGCGCCGTCCTGTTGATACCAAATGTTGCCAATATCCTCCTCTTCAATTTTTGTGAACAAAAATTCGTTCAACATAGCCCGATAACGATTTTCGAAGAAAAAGGCCCAATTATGCCTCTAGACCAAAATCCGTACCAAACAGTGACTCGTTTTGGGTGCAACGCCTTTTCAATGTATGCGTGCGGGTTTTCTGTGCCCCAAATGCGACAATTTTGCTTGTTTACATATCCGCCAGGTTCAAAATGAGCTTCATCTGAAAAGATGATTTTTTTTGGCAAAATTCGCATATTCTATAAGTAGATCGCAGACCCACTTAGCGAAGCGAAAACGCATATTTCCCAGCGTTGTTCAAGCGCATACACAACCATATTCGTTCAGCGGAAGGATACAACTAATTATCTGTCAAATCAGACATGAGCTAAGTGTTACCATTCACGAAATAAGCACTAGTTGAAAAAAACGTTAGATGGCGGACCCGTTACTAATTCCTGTTGACTAGATTCCATTCTTTCTGATACACTTAGAGCGGGTTTTTTACTTAGAGTTTAAACCAGGATCAATAGTAAGATTTGTTAATCTTATAATAAAATTAATCTAGCCTTAATCTTCTGTGGCGTTTTTGAGTGAAAGATTAAAGCTTTTAGCATTGCCATATGAATTGACAATACATTTATGTATAAGTATGGCAGTTTAAAACAAATACCAAAAATTGTCATCAAATTACTGTTCTTAACGTGAAAAAGAAGAAGAAAAGGCGAGAATTTTGTATTGTGTTATATAATATTATATATTTATAAATAGATATTTATTCTTATTTGACCTTTATTATATAATTACTTTTAATTATTTAAGCTTGAGGGTGGAATATTTAATAAAACTTTAAATAAAAAAAATATAAAAAATATTTCCTTTCATAAGCTGTTCGTACTTTTAAAAGTTCTGTCGCAAGTTTAAACCGCCAACTTTGGGCGTTTAAACTTGGACACAAAATGAAATAATCGACTACCCAAAAACGAATTTCAAAGATAAGTTCTAATTTAATCGCTGATCTTTATGTCAAAAACTGGCTCTTATAGTTTCTGAAGTATTTAAAGATAATGGCTGTAAATTAAAACAATCAAATAATTCAGTTAAGGATGATGACTTTATTTCTGAGTAGTTAGAAAAATCGGATCTTAATTGATTATATATATATGTATATATTTGTTCCTTTTACTCCTGCAAGGAGCATAGGGCCGCTTAATTGATTAGCATGACATCTAATAGTTCTAGTGTTTTTAATTTTTACTTCGTACATGACTTTACCAAGGTTTTTTAAATGTGCCATGAAACCATTCCATTTTGTTTCCCTTAAATATTTTTGCAAGAACTTGTTGTCCAATATTGTAAGTTCTAGTTTTAGCTACATATTGTTTATTAAATTGGGTTTCCATTTTCTCATTACGAATTACTGTATCTATGTTGGGCTTTTTTAGTAGGTCAAGGTTTTTCTTTATTTTCCTTCCCACAAACAGTTCAGATGGAGTCTTTCCTGTTGTTTTATTTGGCGTGGAACGATAACATTGAAGAAACGTTAAACAATTTCCTTTTGCTGTTTTGGATCCTTCCAACTTTTTCATAGCTCTTTTAAAAGTATCGACAAACCTTTCCGCTTGCCCATTTGATTGCGGGTGATATGGTGCAGTGAATATATGTATGTTGAATACCGTTTTCTGAGCCGAATGTCGTAAACATATAGCTTGCAAATTGAGTACCATTATCACTTACAATTAATTCTGGGTTACCAAATGCACTTGTAAATTCTTGTAGGCACTCAATTATTATTGATGATGTAATTGATTTAATTTGATATATTTGTGGCCATTTGGAATAAGCGTCCACGATTATATATTCCACTGGTCCAGCTATATCTATGTGGACTCTTTGCATTGGTCGACTTGTAATTGGCCAAGAGTTTAATGTTGTTTTTGGAAGTCTTTTCGCAACTGAAGAGCACTTGGAACACATTTGTATATATTCCTTAATGTCTTAAAATCTATAAGCGGCCAATACACATAGCTACGCGCTAACATTTTTGTTCTTTCAATCCCATCGTGACCTTTGTGTAGTTCTTTTAAATTTGATTTCTAAAGCATTTAGGTATAACGATTCCATCCCCATAAATCAAACAATCACTAGCAATGCTAAGATAATCTTTTCGTGAAAAATAACATTTTAAGTTTATATTTATTTTGCTAGGCCACTTACCAGATGTTACAATTTTTATCACGGTTTGAAGCTCGTCATCTTTTAAAGTAGCGTTTCTTATCACATTAAAAGTAATTGGTAACGCTTTTGTGGCATCTGCCAAGACTAATTTGATGTCTTTCTCTAGCTGAACACAGCCTACCACTGTTTCTTCATTAGGTTTTTGTACGTTATCGATCAACCTTGATAAAATATCATCAGCTCCAAATTGATTTGTAGATACATATTGCAATTCAAAATCATACAACATTAATGTTAATGCCCAACGTTGAAGGCGATTTGCAGAGTGTGCAGGAATTCCCTTCTTGTTTGAAAATACTTATGGAATTTAACTACAGCAAATACCAACGCCAGAGCTTCTTTCTCAATTTGAGAATAATTTTTTTCAGCCGAGTTAAGTGCTCTCGTACAATGGTAAATAGCTTTTTCACTTCCGTTAGGAAAAACGTGGCATATATATGCTCCCAAACCAACATTTGAAGCGTCTGCCGCCACTTTAATTTGAAGACGTGGGTCATAATGAATCAGTAATAAGTCGTAACATAAAAGTTGTTTAAAACGTTGAAAACTTTGTTTACATTGCTTTGACCAATTCCATTTTGCATCTTTCTTTAAGAGTTTATTCAGAGGATCTCTCAACTTACGCATCTCTGAAATAAATGTTCCATAATAGTTGACTACTCCTAAATATGACCGCAATTGACTTATATTTGTCGGCGGTGGCAGTTGTTGAAGTTTGTTTTTATTTGGTGAGATGCCTTCGGTATCAATGAGATATCAAAGATATGTACATGACGTTTTAAAAAATTGACATTTCTCAAAAATTAACTGCAAAATATGATTGATACATTTCATTCATACTGTAAAATGTGGTTTTTAAAAGAATTTGGCTAAATGTTAGTGTTTCACAATGGTACCAGAATATCAATGAAACTTAAATGGAATTTTGGAGACGATAATGTCGAAATTGTCAATAGCTACAGATACTTAGGAATTGACGTACACTACAATTTATCGTTTAAAAAACATTACGAAAACAAATTAGCTTCGGCGAAAATGGCTATATATATGTATCATCTATGAGGTCAAATTATATAAACCATCCTCAAATTTCAAACAAGAACAAACTCAAAGTTTTTAATGCTGCTTCACGTTCTATTGTCTTTTACGTTGCTCAGATCTGGGGTTTTAAAAAATGCGATGAAGTGGAAAAATTGCTCCGGTTCTTTACTAAAAAGATGCTGTATCTGCCAAATAATACTCCAAACTATATGCTCTACCTAGAAACCGGTCTAAACTCTATGTCTCTGGATACTTTAAATTTACATTCTGCTTATATTAACAAAGTTCTATGCATGCCCAGGAACAGGCTCCAAACATTTTAGCGGAAAAGATTCTATCAAAAAACACATACTGGGCATAGGGGAGTGGGTGAGCATATGTGATAAAATTCATTTTACATCCGATAACCCATTCGTCCCTATTTGTGTAAACTTGAACCTAATCTTACAACTATTAAAAACAAACGACTCAGATGATCAGATCCCTGACGCAAGAAGTTCTCAACTTCACGATTCATATCCTCAGTTATATTACGGTTTGATGCCTCTTTCTTCTTCACAATTTTTATCACGTTCTACCAGTTTACTAATAAGAGCGAGAGGAGGATTATTGGATTCAAACAGAAGATCGTTCAGTAATTCTTCAGCAGACTTCACTTCATTGGAGTATGCCCTATGTACAAAGAGTTTAGACTTAAATATTTTGGGACAATTTATTTTAATCTAAATAAAGTTGTAAACATACTTAATGGATGTGTTTTTGATTATAGCAGACTATGTAAATACTTGGAAGTTTGTTAAAAATATAGAAGATTGTTACTCAATGATTTTTGTTAGTCTCATTCAAAATAAAAATAGTATACAATTAATTTCTTTTCGACGAATGAATTTAAAATCAGTTATATATTCTGCCAATCTGGCTTACAACTTTAAGTTATGCCAAACATAGATAAATTTGAATCTTAAATATTAAATATTGTTAAATGGAAATTTTTATCTATTAAATAAATATAAAATTACTGTGTCTTTCTTTAAGTTAAGCATTTGCTCTGTAGCGCAATTTGCTTACCCTATTAGGCCTAAAACCCACAGTCGTACTTTCAGTTATCTTAAGATTAATTTATAACTTAATGATAACCATTAAGTTAATAATTCAAATATCCTGCTAGACAGTCTTCACATTCTTTAAAAACAAAGTGTATTTATTATTAATTACTACTTCATATTTAGCTTATTTGTAATTGTTTTTTATAAAAAGGCTTTCACACATTTTCTTTTCTTTTTTTTATTATTAGAAATGTTATGAAATGAAACAATACAAGAATGGACTTAAATTGGCCAAACAAATACTTTCGAATCCAAAGTATACCGAACATGGTGAAACATTGGCAATGAAAGGTTTAACTCTTAATGGCTTGGGCAGACGCGATGAAGCCTATAAATATGTGCGTTTAGGTTTGCGTAACGACTTAAGATCGCATGTGTGTTGGCATGTTTATGGCCTGTTGCAACGCAGCGATAAAAAATATGATGAAGCCATTAAATGCTATCGCAATGCCTTGAAATGGGAAAAGGATAATTTGCAAATTCTTAAAGATTTGTCGCTATTACAAATACAAATGAGAGATTTGGAGGGATATAAAGAAACTAGACATCATTTATTTAAACTACGTCCATCTCAGCATGCATCTTGGATTGGTTTTGCTATGAGTTATCATCTTTTAGGTGATTTAGAAATGGCCAATAGCATATTGGATGCCTTTAATCAATCGCAAACATCAGTTGTAAGTATATTTAGTTTTTTTTTAAACCTATTTTAAACAAATATAAACGCTTATAATTTTGTTGTTGTACAGGAGCCGAATGATTATCGCCACTCGGAGTTGTTACTTTATCAAAATCAAATATTAGTAGAGGCCGAAAAATATCAAGAAGCTTTGGATCATTTGATTAAATACGAAAGTCAAATGGTTGATAAATTGGCCGTTCAAGAAAGTATGGGTGATTTGTACAATAAATTAGGCCAACAACCTAAGGCAGTGCCTATATTTGAGGAACTTATACGTCGTAACCCAGAGAACACTCTGTATTATGGACAATACTTCCTGGCAAAACAAATCGAGGATGTCGACAATAAATTATTAGCTTTTAAAAAACTACAAGAGACTTATCCTCGTGCTATGTGTCCCCGCCGTTTGCCTTTAGATGTGGCTACTGGCGATGCTTTCCGCAAGGTTTTGGACGACTACTTGAGACGTGGTCTGCGTAAAGGAGTTCCGCCACTTTTTGTCAATGTACGTTCATTGCATTCACAACCTGAAAAGGCCGCTGTTGTAGAGCAACTCATACTGCAGTATTATGAAAATCTTACACGTTCTGGTCATTTTTCACGTGAAGATGCAGACAATAATCTGCCTGTAGAGCCAGCATCCGCCGTCGTGTGGACGCTTTTGTTCCTAGCACAGCACTATGACTACAAACGGGACACCGACAAGGCGTTAGAATATATTAATGCGGCCATTGAGCATACACCAACCCTTATTGAATTGTTTATTGCTAAGGGTCGCATTTATAAGCATGCCGGTGATCCAGTGGAAGCCTACATGTGGCTAGACGAAGCTCAGAGTATGGATACAGCCGATCGGTACATTAATTCTAAATGTGCCAAGTATATGTTGCGCGCAAATTTGATTAAGGAAGCCGAGGAGATTTGCGGGAAATTTACACGTGAAGGTGTGTCGCCCATGGAAAATCTCAACGAAATGCAGTGCATGTGGTTTCAAACAGAGTGCGCTTTGGCCTATCAACGCATGGAACGTTGGGGTGAGACATTGAAGAAATGTCACGAAGTTGATAGACATTTTTCTGAAATAATTGAAGATCAGTTCGATTTTCATACATACTGTATGCGTAAAATGACAATGCGTGCCTATGTAGGTTTGTTGCGTTTGGAGGATGTATTGAGACGTCATCCATTCTACTATAAGGCGGCCAAGTGTGCCATAGAGGTAAACTAATTAAAAACATTTTTTTTTTGTAAATAAATATCATATAGAGCATACTACATCTTAAAAATGGTTTATTTCAGGTTTACATAAGACTGTACGACAAACCTCAAAAGTCTGAGGAAACCATTGAGGAAATAGATACCGGTACGTATTTTTATTTACGCACGTATTTGTGTATTCGGATTTCTTTAATTCTTGATAAATCTTGCAGAAAATCTACCACCTTCGGAACTAAAGAAACTTCGCAGCAAACAGCGTAAAGCGAAAAAGAAAGCTGAACTTGAAAGTCAACAGGCAGCTCAAGCACAAATTAAACGCGAACAACATCAGAAATCTAAGCAACAAGCCAACCAGGAAGCTGATCCCGAAGCTCCTCAGTTAGATGAATTAATACCCGAAAAATTGGAACGGCCTGCTGATCCTCTGGAGAAGGCAATCGATTTTTTGAAGCCACTCCAACAATTAGCCAAAGAACGTATTGACACGCATTTGTTGGCTTTCGAAGTTTATTCACGCAAAAGCAAAATTCTACTAATGATTCAATCGATTAAACGTGCACGTGCAATTGATGCTGAGCATCCTGAGGTGCACCGATGCTTAACTCGTTTGATGCAAGTACTGCCAACATTGACGAAGGATTTGAATGTACACGTTAAAACTGTCGTGGATAAAGCTATTCAAGAACTGATAGGTACTAAGAGTGTTAAACAATTAAACGATGAGTTCATTGTGAAGAACAACTCTGTTATAGCGCATTTATACGAAGGAGCACGTATTATGTATGATTTGGATGCCAGTAATCAGGAAGCCGCAATTAAGTTAATTAATACATTCGATGTAAAAAAGCTTAAACTTGAGGTAAGTAAGAAATCATCATCTGTAATTAAAACAACATCTGTAATTAAAAATATGAAATACATATATAGGTTCAAAATTTCATTCAAAGATTAAATTCCTGTAAGCACTAGTCATTTTCTCTTTATGTATGGTTTTCCTGGAATTCATCTTACAGAGATTTTCAAAATGTAAAAATATATATTAAGGTTCAGACTTTTCCAACCTTTTTCCTGAAATTCAGAATTATATTCCAAAGATATTCGGATATGTTCTCAAATCAAAACGAAGTGAATTTAAAATCAAGGTTAAGTTATGTTAAGAAAGGTTATGTGCCCAAGGGCACACTTACATTCGGAAACCAATGCGTTCCATTGTGATTCCCTTCAATGAAAAGGTAGAAAAAGAGAAAAGTGAAGAAAAGAAATAAGAGATAGATAGAATTAAGAAAGTTAGTAGGTACTAC
This sequence comes from Pollenia labialis, assembly GCA_949318255.1. Classification (NCBI taxonomy): domain Eukaryota; kingdom Metazoa; phylum Arthropoda; class Insecta; order Diptera; family Polleniidae; genus Pollenia; species Pollenia labialis. The sequence goes on along the minus strand of OX439142.1, from coordinate 40,057,217 downwards.
GTAGAACTATTACCTCCTCTACAGTCCCCTCAACAGAAACAACTGCACTGTTTCCTGACAAACCCCAGTAGATCAACCAGTTCGTCGTGAAATCTATCTTCTAGCCTGTCTGAGACCCTGCATCTTAGGACAGTGGCACAGTACATGCTCAATCGTCTCTAGGTCCTCAGAATAATCGCACAATCTGCAGAAGTCCTGTATGGTATTGTCCCATTTGCCCGTAAAAGCCCTAACAGGACAATGACCAGTCAATAACCCTATAAGTGTCATAAGACCCCCTTATCCAATCGCAGTAGAACCCTGGTTGCCCCTGCGTCCAATTCGGGCCATAGTGCCCTAGACACCCTGAAATCCATTCTATCCCTCCAGGACGGGTTAACTTTATCACGTAATCTTTCCCGTATAGTAGTAAAATAGGGGCGCTTTACCCCCTGTCCCTTATCACTAAGTCCAGATTCGAACCTCTCTCGCGAGTTCGTTTGCCTCCTTATTTCCATCAACCATGCAGTGTGCAGGCGCCCAATACAGCCTTACATTGAATACCTCAATGAGTTCTTCCCTAAGAGCATTCCTACACCGAGCGACCAGGCACGACCGCACCGTATAATTTGTCAATGTCCATGATGTGATCCAGTATCACTTCCGTTGCCCTCCAGATCGCTAGGATCTCAGCCCGGAAGACACTGCATTCATCAGGGAGTCTGAATGTCCTTTTCACGTCGGTGTCCGCAATATATTCACCGGCTCCACTAGTGGTTTCCATCTTGGATCCATCCGTAAATACTGCCCAACCCACAAACAGTCCTTTGAATCTCCACTGGTGGTGTTACATCGAAGTCCAGGGTCATAGTCCTCTGATCCTAAATTTCCTCGCGAATAATACCCCGATCAAGCAGACCAACCTCGTACATAATTCTCGTGTGATCATCCTGCCCAGGTCTAACCAAGGAAGACTCCTAACATGATGGTCAATAGGGGACATATATAGTAGGATGTCCAACGCTGCCTGTGGAGTGCTTCTCCTTACACCTGTGACGCCAAGAGGTGCATTCCTTTGAACCAAGCTGAGCATCTTTCTACATCTATCCACGCTTCCACCAAACAGTGCATTCATACCCAGGCAGAAAAAGACAATCACCACGACGCTGTGCCGACGTTGCAGGGGATCAACACCAATACAACGCACTGTTTACCAAATTTAAAATGTTGTCACAATATTAAAATGATAACGCCAAATGTGCGTCTTCCGACCCTTCTTTTTAGTGTTGCCACAGTACTGTAAATTTAAATTTGCAATGTTGGATTCACGAATTTACAACGTAGTCATAACCGTATTCCGATTCTTATTATCAATATTGTTACAAAGAAGTTAATTTAAATTTACTGTAACTGTACTGATGTTGATAAACTGCAAATAACGTTCCCATACAATGTTGTAAATTTGCAATTTTTGTACCCATGCAATACCTCTTAGATAAGAAAACGTTTTAAAAATTAAGTTTGATTTATATATTGAAAATGTTATTATAAAAATTCATTGTTCTATTAAAAAAAAGCATTTATAAAAGAAAACTAAAAGAAGGAAATGAAATTCAGGTTAATATAATATGTATATATTTAGCAAACTAATTCCTACTTTTTCTTCCAAAATTCCGGAATCAAGAGCTTGTTTTTCTTTTGTAAATATTTGTGGGTTTAAAATTACAACAACCCATCCTGATAATATATGTTTACTACAAAATGGACATATACTAATAGTCACAGAAATTGTGGGTAAACAATTTTCCCAAATCAAACCTAATGAAATTTTTTAAAAGGTACCATTTTTCTTGAAATCAAAGAATTTTTTGAATATCTGCTTTCATCAAAAGAAATTGGATTGTATAACGTCAAAAAAACTTGACAAAAATATTATCGAGTTTAATATACATACATACAGTTGAACAAAAATGTATTCTTACTAAATTTAATGATGAAATAATAGCTATTACTATTTATTAATCAAATATAATGTAACTACATAAATTCGCTAAATAAACAAGCAAACATTTTTATATTTTCTTGCCTAAAATAGTTTTTGTGTTTTCATTAAGACTGAAATTTTGTATATACAGCGTTGTAGCGGTATAGTTTTCTGGTAAATACGACTTTAAAAAACTAAAGTCGTATATTTGTATTTACGGTGTTGTACCGGTGTTGTACCGGTGTTGAATCTTTTTAAAAAGGGTATTAAAAAACTAAGGTTGTAATTTTGTATCAACAGTGTTGTAATGGTACCATATTTTTAGTAGAGTCACAATTTTGTATTTACAGGGTTGTGGCGGTACATAATATTTAGAAGAGTCGTAATTTCTGCCTGGGTAGGTTAGTATAGGCCTAACTACCGATGTGCTTAATCGACCCTAAAATGATAAGTGGCAAAAGTTCTTTACATCACTTCTTATTAATCACTTTTAATTAGTCTACAAGCTTGACATACATATACGCCAAGTAAAACTTAACAGGGTCAAGTAGTTTTTAAGAGACTGCAAATAATACTTTACTAAAATATGCTGCCAATAATGAATGAAAAACTCTTAAGTAGTTCCAGCACATCTTCATGCTTAAAGCAAGAACATACCGGCGGAATCAACGTTATGGGAAAATTCATCAGTTTTATTTATTAAAACACCAAGAACTTAAAATAAAATTGAAGGAATCAAAAATGTCCTGGAAGGGTTTAAGTTGTGTGATCGACGAATTGACAGATATTTCATACAAAAAGCATGTTCATTTTACTATTGTTTCTATAATGCTGAAACAAAAATAATTGAAATATATAATCCTGGATAAGAGGTTTTGTTTGCCACTTTTCAAAAATATGGCTGAAGTTTACTGCTTCATATAGACATGCTTAACCAGCAACAAATTAAAACTCATTTACAATAAATTCAGGAAAATATGTCAAATAATAAATTTATTGCATTCCTATATTTTTAAAACCAATGTTTTTAAAAAATTCTAAAGCTATGTTCACACCTATTAAATGTTTGGCTCCTAACGTAAAGAATTGTTTGCTTTTGCAAAACGTTTGGCTAGAGCAAACATTATTTAAGGGTTTCGTAACTACATTATACATATGTAAATGCAATTATCATCTTAGACATAAAGTTTAGCAAATAACAAGAAATTATTTAAAATAATGCTTTAGTTTTATCAATTTACTGGTCACGCTTTTGTTTGATTTTATCGTCAAATATTTGTTAGGTCTGAACATACCTTAAGTCATATCTATGTATTTTGTTGGTTCCTTACCTTAGTGAATTGTTTTGTTTTTATTCTAATTAACTTTTTATTACAAAAACTAATTTGATTTTTGTATTTTTATGTATTCGAATAAAAACCGGTTAACCGGATATTTTAAAAATGCTTAACCGAAAACCGGTTTTTTAAAAATAGCTACTATTTGGAATATTCGAAAACCGGTTATTGAAAAAAGTCGAATAATCGATCACCCTACTTGGTATGACCAAATTCTTGGCAGTTTAAGCACTGAAAATGTCCATTTCTATTGTGCGGCTCCTCTATCGTGATTTTTTTGTACAGAATATATTTCAAACTGTAAATAGGATGCGTTTCGTTTTTTTAGCTTAACGTCGCCGGGATCTAACTCCACTCGAAACAGTGGTTGGGGATTTGTTTTCTCTATTTTTAATATTTGCCACATGTTTTATCTTGAAGCGTTTTTCTTCCAAGAAAGTTTTTTATTTCCTCTGAGTCTACACATGAGTCAATTCTCTTAATCACCACCTGAAAACCTTTACTGCTCTTTAGTTGGTATGCATAAAAACTTTTTTTAATTGCTTCAAATTGGTTAATTATTTTGCGAAAATCATTCTCATGATTAACTTGAATTTTTGTCTCGTTTATAATATTTCGCTTTATTGCGCATTTCAGCAAATTTTTAGATTTTTTGGCTTATGGTTACAGAGATATCGAATATTAAAAAAATCGCGTTATAAAAAAACTATGTTCAAATAAATACATACTCATAATCAGAGAAACCATAAATATGCAATTGCATGTTTTTCCTTGTGCGATCAATGAAGGCACAAACAATATATTTATTTATTTAGCATTTTTTTTTTGCATAATTTAGTTCAACGAGCATTTTTTAAAGTTTATAGCGCATATTTTGTCATTTTAATTTTTTCTTAGATGCCTACAACAGCTTACTTACGCAGCAAATAAAAAAATTTTTTTTTCGAAATTCTGTTACTTAAATTTTGAAATCTACATTAAATTTTTATTCTCAATATTTAAGACAAAGCAGGTTGCCATTAAGGATTAGTGTTGAGTGATGTGTGCAATACATAAAAATGTAGACCAATATTTTCGTATATCGATCGACTTAAAATCACTTTTTAAAGTGATCTAACGATGTCAATCCGTTCGTCTGGCTGGTTGTCTGCCCATGGTAACCTTTTGCGAAAAGTGTGTAAATGGTGGGAATCTGTCTATAATTTCGCATATTTTCCATAAAAACTTCTTTCCAAATTAGACCCTTTGTGTCCGTAAACAATCTAATTACGTTGGTATTTAGATTCAATTCGTACCAAAAATATTTTGCTGCAAACTAATTTTATTTCAAATCGGTTCATATTTGTCCAAAGCTCCCATGCTTAATTAGTTAAGCTTCGTTTTAAATGTTAACATTTAACAGAGATACATTTTTTAATGTTTTTATACCCTTCACCGAAGGTAGAAAGGGTATATATAACTTTGTCATTCCGTTTGTAATTTCTACAATATGGATCCTACACCCTATAAAGTATATATATTCTGGGTCCTTATGAAAAGCGAAGTTCAAATCCGGTTGTCCGTCTGTCCGTCCGTCTGTCCGTCTGTCTGTTGAAATGGGTTTTCCGAAGCCCCCAGATATTATGGGGACTTGGTTGGTGTATCTTTATGTCAGGTATTCTTATTATAATTTTGCTATTGAAATTCAGCCAGATCGGTCCACAAATGGCTGAGTTATGAGTAAAAAACCACGACTACCTCAAATTTTTTCGAAAAATCCCTTGTGGTTGTTGTATTTTTATTACTTTTTGCTGTATATCTGGGGAACGGCAAATGCCAAAGCTTCCAAATTAGGTACACACATTTAGGTTGCTAATACACACCATCCTACAAAATGTGGGCGGGATTGGGGAAGTGGGCGTGGTACCTCCCGTACAAAAAAAATTAAAAATTGTATAAAAACCTAAATTTTAGGGCTGCCATATGTCCTATGGGTATGACTTATATATCAAAATATCGGAAATTTTAAGTAGAACATATTTTATAAAAAACTCGAGAAAATCGGTTCAGATACAAAAAAGTTATTTTTTAAATACCCACTTTCGGGAACCATAGATCTCCCCGAGTCCAAGTTTTATAACTAAAGTAAATGGTAAATTTCTTCTTTAACACGTCGGTATATAAATCTGCCAAATCGGTTAAAAAATGGCTGAGTAATAACCGAAATACTGAATCCCCAAAAATTACTCTTTTTATAATTAACTGTTTAAATATATATTTACAAGTTTATATAAATGTTTATATATGAATATAACTTAAGTAAATGGTATTCTTCCTTAACACGTCGGTATATAAAACTATCAAATCGGTTAGACAATGGGTAATTTATGAGCAAAATACTCAAAAAAGGCCTAAAAAACATCAAAATTTGTATAAAAACCTAAATTTTAGGGCTGCTATACGACCTATGGATATGACTTATATACCAAAATGTCGGAAATTTGTATGAGTTATAACCGAAATACTGGAATACTGAATACTGAAATATTCACTGCATACGATATCGAGTAAAATTCATCGAAATTATTTATTTTGGTATCTTGAAACTCGATATCGAATGAAATGTATTGAATTTGAAATAAAAGCATTCGACATCGAGTAACTCGACATTACATTTATCGAGTTTTCATTCGATAAGCCAGTGTCTATCGTATGCAAACAAATTCAGTAGTTTATTCGATACGATAGTATCGAATGCGGTGATTAGACCCCTGAATTCCCGAAAATTACTCTTTTTATACCCTTCACGGAAGGTAAAAAAGGTATATATAACTGTAATTTCTACAATATTGATCCTACACCCTATAAAGTATATATATTCTGGGCCCTTATGAAAAGCGAAGTTCAAAATCGGTTGTCTCTTATTTAAAAAAAAAAAATTACCAATTTTATTTAGTTTTTGTCTAATTGCTGTGTATTCTGCTCGCACAATGGTGAAGGGTATATAAGATTCGGCACAGCCGAATATAGCACTCTTACTTGTTTTTTTTCAAATGTTGTTGTTAAATTTTTGATTTTTTAGGGCATATTTTTAACATTTTTCAGAGCATATTTTCCAGTTTTTACTGAATATTAAGTGCGCATAAAACGAGCTTTTTAGATTATATTTCCGGTTTCCCTGCTCAACACTTTTTCAATTTTATTCCAAATAGATGAAAAAAAATTTGCACGGTTTTTTCACTATTTGTACTCTTTGATTTGTTCGATTTTTTTTGTAATAAACTGATTTCTTTCACAAATTTTAAGACATCATTTGGTTGTGGGATTCAAATAATTACTAATTTTTCTGAATTTTGGAAATTTGTTAAAAAAAAATTTTTCTAAATAAGCAGCTGTGAAAAAAATTAATAAGATTTCGCAGGATATATTTTCAATACTATTTCATTAATTTTGTTATTTGCATTGACTATGTATAAATAGTCATAAAATAACTAAGAATTATTTCAATTTTAAGAAGTTTTTTAAATAAAATAAATTTAAAAAAGAAAGCGAATTCGAAAACAGCCATTAAATTAAAAAAAGTTGTTACACGTTTGGCAGCTCGTTAACAAGAGTTTAGCAAATCGTTAGCTAGAGTTTTGTTGTGTGTTATGAATAAACTTTGTGAAAACTTCATGCCAAATTTTTATTATGAATAACTACGGGTCTGGAATTGTATGAATGGGCATCCGAGCAATTTACCAAACAATAAAGTAAAATTTTCTCCAGAACAGCATTATTTCGACTCAAACCCAACTTTGGATTTGCGATATGTAATGGCTTTATTAATTCCGGAAACGCAAACACTTCATTCAATAGTTCCTTCTAATGCTGGTACAATAATTGCTAAAAAGTTTTCGTCATCAAAAATTTTAAATGTTTTTAAAAATTTAAAAAAAAAACTTAAATAAAATAAAAACAAAATAATAATTATTGTTTTTTTGATAAACAAAAAAATGTTGCGCTTTTTTTATATCGACAACTTTTTTTAATAAATTTTAAAAATTCAGAAAATTCAGCGAATTCATTTTTCAGGTGGCGTTGAAAGCACAGCTTTGCTACTTTTTTCTAAATTAGAGAGAGGAATGTCAAAAGTTTTTTGTGTTATTTTGACATATCGACCAACGAAAGCAACAAATATTATATCCCAAAAATCGCATCCAAGCCCACTGTACAAACAAATACAAAAAAATTACTCATTTGGACTAATATTAAAAAAGTTATGAGCAGGAAAAGCAGAAATATGTTCTAAAAAATGTGTTTAATGCGCATTAAATACAGCAAAAATTCGAAAATATTCCCTTAACATTTTTAAAAATATACCCCAAAAAAAATATTCAACATGTGCATTTAATAAAAACAATACTAAAATTATAATCAGTAAAGCCAAAACACCATAGTATTTACAGACCAATTCGAAAAAATTTTATCTGTTGTAACATATTTTTGGGCGAATTCAATCTAAATGCCAACATAATTAGATGGCTTACGTGCACAAAGAGTCTAATTTGGAAAGAAGTTTTAAAACAAAATAATTTTTTATTTTTGAGAAGGGCACATGCTCACCCCAGAATAACAGTCTAGATTTTACTACACAACATTTAAAAAGTGAAAAAACTAACGTTGTAATCAAATTATCCTTCCAATACTAAATATTTTGCTTTATTTTTTTAACTTTTCTTTAAAATATATACGTGTATATTTATGAACAAAAATTTTTTTAAAATTTTTAACTTTTTTTAATCTTTCTTCTTTTTTTACATTCACTGGAACTAAAAAAGATTCGACGTTTAAAATTCTTGCGTTTTGCGTTTTCGATTTCCAGAAAACCCCTATATATATATCAGAGTATGAAAACAAACAAAACATTTCGCAAACGTTTGCAAAATGCACAAAACTATTCAACATTTTTTAATTGTATTTTACATGTGCAATACCAAAACAAAAACTTTTCAAGTGTCAAAGAGAGAAAACGAAACAATTGGCTTTCCACTCTTGTGAATTTTTTAATTTACCGTTACAATCGTACATCTGAGTACAAAACAAATAGAGAAACGTTTTGTTTGCAGTAATTGATTTAGTTCTTGTTTGGTTTTCTTGGAATTACTTTTTATTTAATTTAATTTGTTTATTTTTATTACTATAATAGTCAAAATAAGCATTAATAAAAACGAAAAACCCTAAAAACCTCTCTATTTATTTCACTTAGAAACAATAGTGTAAATGAGTAAATTTTATAATGAGTAAATAAATTACCAAACGTTTGTCAAACATTTTTTCTCTGAATGTTTCAATATTGTTCTTACTCTTTTCTTTTCCAGCTGTGTACGTTTATATTAATGTACAATTTGCGCTCTCGAGCAAAAACAATACAAAACAAAATGGCACAATCATTCTCATTGTTTTGGTTTTGTTTTTGTTTTACTCACTGCAAAGAACAAAACAAAACGAAAGCAAACGTTTCGTTTTATTTGTTTTCGTACTCTGATATATATGGGGCAATCCAAGTTAAATCGGACAGTTTGGATAAAAATATTTTTTATTGTGTTGGTGTTCAAATACATACTCATAACCAGGGAAACCACAAATATGCCATTGTATATTCTTCCTTGTGCGACCAATGAAGGCAGAAATAATAGAGCGTTTTATGAATTTTGGCATCGATTTGTTAGTGCATATTTTGGCATATTATACCGTTTGGAGCATATTTTTGCATAATTTAGTTAAAAGAGTCTTTTGGCATTATTTTTCAAGTTTTATGCGCATATTTTGCCTTTTTGATGCATATTTTGATACATATTCGATTTTTTTAGATGCCTCTTGCAAGCTTTCGCAGCAAATTAAAAACAAAAATTTTTTCGAAATTCTGGTTAACAGAACGTCGTTCGTAAATTTTTGTGTTATATATGGTTATATTTTACATATATTATAGAACACAATAATTTACGAACGACGAGATGCCTATTCTGTTTTAAATATCTATCAACGTGTTGCTTTAATTTCGCCATCCACATTTAATTTTTACTCTAGAATTAAGACAAAGCAGGTTGTCATTAAAGATAATGTTATTTTAAACTTTCAAATTTTACATAAAAGCAAAAATTAGGGAAAAACAATTATAAAATTACGTTTTTGGATATGTGTGAAATACATAGAAATCTGAACCAATCTTTTAGTACACCGATCGACTGCGAATCACTTTTTAAAGTGATTTAACGATAATAATTTTTTATTAAAGTAAAATAATTTCTTATTAAAACAAAATTAAAAAAAATATATCACAAAAATTCAGTCTGCAATAACAAAAAGCAAAGTATTTCGAAAATTAAAGGCAATTAGTGTTTTCGAGTTTAAAATATATAAATAATAATTCTGTTAAAATCAATTTATTATTGAAAAGATTATTTTAACGTTTTTTTCCTTTTCTTTTTTTTACAAAATATGTTTAATTTAATACTTCTTCTGTAATAATGCCCGTAATTTCTACAAACAGATATCTAGTCGAGTTCGTACCTAACAGTTATCTTTACCTACCGGGTACTACTATTTTAGTAATTTCAACTTTAATTGTACCTAAGTGAATCAACTATACACAGCTAGATATCTATTTGTTGAAATTACGGGAATAAGTAATTTTCTATTTGACTATTTCATTTTCAATACCTAAAAATGAAACATTGCACTTCATAACAATGTTGTTATTCTAACTGAGAAAGTTCTTGTGCAACTAATATAACTAATAGGAAGGCTTATTGCCTTTTTTAAAAGTTTGTAAATGTTTGGATATATATTCTTTTCAATTTTGGGTTTTAGCATATCAAAATTTAATTGTTTTTCGCTGGATATGTTTGTTTAAACATATTCTTAAGTTCTAGTGCTTCGGCTTTCATAGAATCACAATCAATTTGCAAAACGGTTTTGCAATTAATAACGAATTCGTCAGCACCTCCCAAATCAAATTGAAAGAAATGGTTTGCCGCTTTAGCTAATGGAAGGGTTTCAATTCGGTGTTCGATATTAGAAATTATGGTATTGATTACAGGATAATATATATTTAATCTCCCAAAATCAACTAAAGGAATATCATCAGGCATAACCAGAAATTTTCTTTAACTTTAAGTTGATTTATATAAAAATCCTTATTATAAGAGTTTCCTTTTTATCTTTTCGTAACTTGCATTGCTTCCAATTATTATTTTCATTTGAAAAGTTTTCAATATCGCTCCAAATTTTATCAAACTTATTACGTTTCTCTTTAAATATTCCAAGGTATCGATAATTGTATAATTTTTTTTTTTTTTTTTTAATTAATTTAATAGTATTAAAATACTTTAAAATAAATTCTTTATTTTAATTTTTGCAAAACAAATATTATATTTTAAAAAGCTCTGTTGGATTATTCTTAACGAAATATGGGCATTTCAATTTTGACGTGTCGTGATATTTGTACCATAAAATGTAAAAAAATTAAATGAAGAAGTCAAATTTGTAAAAAGGGTTTTTATATATACAAAGTAATGAAGTATCACTATATTCAGAAAAAAACATTACAGTTATCGGCGCTAAGGATTTGCGGATAAAGGCAAAAAGCTGAGCTGGCGTGACGTTAAAAAAACGGACGTGGATTTTGACTTGTATTACAAAACTGAATAAAACTGCGAATTGAGCAAGATGTTTTGTATAAAACCTTTTTTAGTAAACTTTGGACTAATACAGTTTTAGTTTTCAAGCTATAAAATTTATAAATCTGTGCTCGTTTTAAGGTAAATATGGACATTTTCAGCAAAAAGTAAACTTTTTTTAATGTAACGCCAGATTGCAAATAACGTTGTATTGTCGGACCATGTTGTTCAATCGTTATCCCTGTTGTTACTATTTGTAGAGCCAGTTGCGCTTTACACCAAAATATAAAAAAGTAAACTATACATATAAAATTTTTTGAGAAACAATTTAAACTACTTCTGGCGTTACGTTACATAAAGTAGACTTTTCGCTGGAAATGCCCATATACAATTTTTCTTTTAAACTCATTAGTATTTCACTCATTTTTGACATCTATGGGCAGCATGTTGTATAGATGTAAGCCTTTAAAGAAAAATGACCGTTGCTTTGCAGTTGTTGTTGCTCTTGGGAGCCTAAAGTTGTTTACATTTCTTAGATGATATGGTTGAATTTCCCCTACATAGTTTAGCTGCTCTGTTAAATAATCTGGTGCATTTCCCATTTTCATTTTGTGTATAAAATTTAATGTATTCATTTCAAGTCTTTGTTTTATATTTAGCCATTTTAATGCATTAAGCATACCTTCTATTGGTGTATAAATGTTACATTTTAATATTCGCATTGCTTTGTTTTGCAGTTTTTGCAGTCTTTCAATTTGTGATTCTGTGCAGCATGTATATTAAATAGTTGAGCCAAATTCAAAATGTGGTTTTATCATAGTGTTATAAATATTTATAGCAGTCAATACCGACATTTTTTTACGTATACGTTTAAAAACCCGATTTTTTTTCAATTTTTTGCATATAAACTCTATATGTTCTTTAAATTTTAATTGTTTATCTATTAAGAAGCCAAGATATTTAATTTGAATTACTTTTTCTATTACTTCATTATTGATTTTAAATACCGATTCATTGTCCATATTAATTTGCATTAGTTGCTTTTTATTTTCATTTAACTTAAGTTTATTCATCTTTAACCTTTTGTTAACATTATTTATATCATATATCATGTTATCGTGACACGGTTTATCTGTGCATCCTTCCGTAAATATCAGTGTATCATCCGCATATAACACTATTTCGCATTTTTGTAAAATGTTTGGCATATCGTTGATATATATAATAAACAATAGTGCACCCAAAATTGAACCTTGTGGTACTCCATATTCATTGTCTATTAAAGACCTGCACAGATACATCTGTTTATATCTGTTTCTGTGTGTTTTCTAAAGTTGATGCGTATGGATGAGTGCTCTTGTGTTTCTGATATAAGTTGATATTGATATGATTTGTAAAAGAGTGGATGTAAGTTGATAACAAAGCTTAAGAGAGTATCATATCTGTTAAGGCGACCGTACACGACATGTATTTGTCATCTGACATGTCAAATTTCCCACTGCAAAATACATACATGTCGTGTGTTACCTTTTTAACTTTGCTTCTGTAAAAGTCAGACACAAAGTCATCTGACAAAATTTCAATTAGAGCGTGCTCTATTTTCTTCTGACAAACCATCTGACATCAGAAATCTATGCCGGGAAGAAACCGGCAGCGGCGTCCACTATTGACGGAATCATTAGCCGGCTGAAGTTAATTTTTTACAATACCGAGATATGTTTGATCATCTTTCCATTGAATAGAATTTATGTGAATATATATGTATATAAAAACCGTTTTATTATAAAATCCTAAATTGGTTTCTTTGAATTAAAAGAAAAAAATGTTAAGATGGCTAAACTATTTTACGGCGCAAATAAAAAATTTAATGGCGGCAGCAAGCTGTTTTAAAACCGAGCACTACTTTGGTTTCTGCAAAAACAATGCGAATAAAACAGAGACAATGTCAGAAGCAAATTACATGTACGTTTGTGACCGAATATTTTAAACCTTATGTAAAACAGCGATTTTGACAGACATGCACAATTACATGTGACTTGAAAATTTGACATGTCAGATGACAAAAACATGTCGTCTATATGCTCCTTTAATATCTGTTTCGCAAAAGCAGATACTAGTGGATACTGATGGAATTCAATAACCCTGTAAATAATAGGACCAGTCCAAACACGCGTGTAAAGAGTAGCCCACAAGGGACTAGGACTAGTCCAAAAGTAACCCAAACGTATGGAAAAAACATGGTCTATTTAACATTACGATGTCCTAGGGCAGGACCATATAACCCATCTTTGGACTACAAAGGAGTAGTTTTAAAACTACTCCATTGTGTACACAAGAGGATTAGTATTAACTTCGTTTAAAAACGAAAACATGTCGTTAAAAAACGAAGACATGCCGTCTCACTACAAACACTTTTTAACAATGACATGGTCCATGCTTGCATTACATCGGACCAGTCCATGGAGTAGTCCATTTCATGAAATTGGATCAGGTGGTCCAATAATATTTGCAGGGAAGTTACTTATTGTATGATGCCGTTATTTTCAATTATTTTTCAACGAAAAAGAGCGTGAATGTATTTGGAGCGAAAAAAAGCCATACCAAAAAATTTACAAAAACAAAACACACAGGCTGCTTGTTCTGTGGTCGTACAAATTGCCAAGAACCAACAACACTACTTTTAACTTATTATGGTGAAAGCCCCTAAGTTCGGCATGCACGAATAATCGGCATTTTTGAATTAAAACTTAAATAAACAAGAATTACAAAAATTTTATTAAGGGATATTTCGAATTCAGCATTAATTTAAAATACACTCATTTCCCATTATGTAATATTTGCATTTTGCTAGAATGAGAACTTAAATATATATTGGTCCTTATTTAGTGCCAAGCTTTCTACACGCCCAATAGTGCCTGTTTTTTAAATAATTTGTTAGGCAAACTAGAACAAGTGGAAATCGTACTAATATAAATAATATTTTTACCATCACGGGTTTTAAAGATACAAATATGTTCAAATATTGCCTTTAATTTATAAATCTTCAAAAAAATATTATTTTAACTTATTTTGATGGCTTCCGGAATTTGGAACGATTTTTTTTTTTGCGAATTTCATCTTCGACATCATTATGCCGACTACTGGAAAATCATTATTTTGTCATATTAAGCTCAAATTCTCAAAAATGTTTCTTTACTGACCTCTCTTGACAACAGTACAAAAAGAAGTTAGTCTGAAATAGGTTTACCTCATAGTCAGAACAGTTTATAATGAGTGCCCAAATATATCCCGAACTTAGGATAGAAATGATCCCTTAGTCAGCAGCTGCTTTTATTATATAAAAATCGTTTATAAATGGCTGTGAAATAAGCAAAATTTCAATACAAATTTTATTTTTAAGACTTAACTATGTTAACCTATTAAAAAGTTTAATGTAAAAAAATTTTGTAAATATTAAGCTAAAATTTTAATTTGGTGCCTTTGCATTTTCTCTATATAAGAAGCCCACAACTAAATGCCATTGCACCAGATTGGCTTTAAGATAGAGTTGTAAAGCGGGAGTTTACAATCTAGACTAAGGGAAGAATTTCGCTCAAGGAGCCAAGTTATTTGAATTGATTTTACTTTTATCTCAGTTTATTTTGCCTCTTTTTGGAGAAACAATAGTTACTTTCACTTTATATCTGTGACGGGGGTGTATATAGCATTCCCATGTAAAAAATTGATCAAGATTTATACCGTGATATTTTACATGTTAATGTTGAGGTACTCTGTGTTTAATGATTAAATCCTAACGCAAAACGATTTTGTATATATAAATATATATATTTCTTCATTGATGTTTATCTTCAATTGTTAAAACAATATTCCAATTAAAATATATGGTTCTGAAATTATCGAGATGCTTTATAGGTAGCAGTTTTCGTAATAAAGCTGTAGTTAAAATGGTTATTTGTAACCAAAAAAATTAATTTTTTACATTAATTGGTTACGATACCCATATAAAATATATGTAACGATAATGGTTAAAAATAACCAAATGAAAATAAAAGAAATTTTCCCGTACCCTTAAAAATATAATAACCATTATTTTTGGTCCGTGATTTTATCGTGAGCGACAAATTTAATACAAAATTTATATGAATTAAAATAAAAAACTCTCTCCTGTAAAATTGATTTAGGTTCTTACGTTCTTTTAGGGCTCGAATAATTCAAAAATTTTACACGGAATGACAAACTAAGTATAACCAGCAGTTGCGGCGTAGGGTATAAAAAACAAAAAACACACAGGCTGTTCATGCTGTGGCAGTACAAATTGCCGAGCAACAACAACAACACTAAAGAGAAGCGTTGTGATCAGGCCTGCCATACAAAACGATTTATCGGCATTTTGACGATTTTTTGCCTCTAAATTATCAAAGTGCCTATTTTTTGTTTTATATAAATTATTAATTTTGGGTAAATTGTTACATTTAAAAGAGACAACTGTTATTAATTCAGTGCTTATACTTAAGGAAAAAATAGTTATATATATTCCATATATGCAGTATTTGTATTGTATGTTTAACTTAACAAACACATTTTGCAAAATATACAACTACATATGAGTGGCTTAAAGCACAAGGGAAATCGATCTAAAGAAATCCACCCGTCCGGCTGGCTGTCTATGTAAACCTTGTACGCAAAGTTTAAGTCCAATTTTAAAGATAAATTGCTGAAATTCGGTACATAAGTAGGCTCTAATTGTCCTTAAAATCAAGCCTATAGCAAATGGTGAGAACGTTGATCTGAATCTTAACTTTATAATATAATTTGTTTTCCTGGGTCCGTGATTGCCCATGGGTCCCAAATATGGTAACTATTGAAAAGTTGTCTAACTGTTGGATATTTGTAACCAAAAAATTAAATTGTTCGTTTAAAAAATAGTAATTATTTTTTTGAATTAAAAACAAAAAAGTCGATATAAAACAGTTATTTTTCAACGTTAAAATAAAAGGTCAAATGTAACTCTTAAAAAGAGAGTTTTATTCAGCCGTCAAAAAATAAAACTCATTGACACCCAAAGCTTGTCGCTGGTCATGAATCAAAAAAACAAGATTGCGCACTCAGCCGTACAAAAAAAAATTTCTACTACGCATCTACGTCATCATAGACTAAATATTAGTGTTTGTTGTAAAAAATGTAAGACACACATAAAGTCTATTGTTTCGTCACACACAAAAATAACGGACCTGCGCAATGCGCAATCTTGTTTATTTGATTCATGGTTGCAGTGTTAACTAATCAGCTTGCACTGCAATTAAACTAATCGTAATTAAAAAAGCAGAAAAACAAAATGATTGTTATTTTATAAGTAAAAATAAAAATCTTAAAAAAGTTTTATTTGTTGACGGCGAAGTGAGTTTTATTTTCTTTTTAAGAGTTCAATTTGACTATTATTTTTTCGGTGAAAAATGATTTATAACTGTCGAGTTGAGATCGTTTTTTCTAGATCACCATTGGTTCTTAAAGAGAACTTTAGGACGAACCTATGTGTATAAGACAGTATAGGTCTCCGTTGACTCTAATATTTTGAGTTTTTAAGCTAAAATTTTATGGATAACTCTTACTTGAGGTCCGTGCAATTTACCCTTAAGTGTCTGGCGGCAAATTTATATTTTTAAATCGATTGCGCGGATTTGTCAATCACGATGTCGCTGAGGTCGAGTGGGCATCGCGCGTTCGCTGTGGATACATTTTTTAAGAGTAATGATTCTTAAGTAATTGCTCGTAGAGAATTTTGTTCAAAGTTAATTTTCACTTAAACGGTCACGTCAACAATCAAAACTGCCGTTACTGTTCTCCAAGAACCCGCAGCCCTCGATTGAAGCATAAGAAATAAGGATTTGGTGGGTGTGCCTTATCCACGCATGACATAACTGGATAATTATTTTTCTTAAATTCTCGAAAAACAAGGCTCCGTTTTGAACAGTGGGTTCAACTCGACAGAAGACATCTGGATGGCATACTCTTTTTTTAAAGCATTAGGTAATGTTTAATTGCTTTGCTTTTTTTTATTTTTGTCAATGTTTTATTGTGTTTAAAATAGTAATTTTAATTTGCCGATTTTTTTTGTATTTAATTTCTGATTTGTTTTTGAAAAAATGTCGATTTCTTACCAAAACCATCTGGCACCCCTGGTTGGGATCGTATACAAGTTTTTATAAACTTTCTTATTTCATCAACTCGCCAACAATATTTTAAAATACAACATAACACCACAGATATTGTAGAAATACTTATGGTGACAATAGATATTTGTAAGCAAGAAAAAACTGTTATGTCACACTCAATCCAACACCATTAGCAACTGTTTTTGTTTTTAACATATGGTGAGTGGACAAAAGCAAAACCATACAATATCAGTTACACTCATTCTCTCATTTATATCAGTAGTAACAGATACATATCTGGTGTATCTGTTTCAACAATACCCTGCAAATAATAGGACCAGTCCAAACACGCGTGTAAAGAGTAGTCCACAAAGGACCAGGACTAGTCCAAAAGTAACCCAAACGTATGGAAAAAACCTGGTCTATTTAACATTACGATGTCCTAGGAGAGGATCATATAACCCACCTTTGGACCACTAAGGAGTAGTTTTAAAACTACTCCATGGTATATAACCCACCTTTGGATCACTAAGGAGTAGTTTTAAAACTACTCCATGGTATACTCAAGAGGATTAGTTTTGAAGTCGTTTAAAAACGAAAGCACGTCGTTAAAAAACGAAGACATGTCGTCTCACTACAAACACTTTTTAACAATGACATGGTCCATGCTTGCATTACATCGGACCAGTCCATGGAGTAGTCCATTTTATCAAAATGGGTCAGGTGGTCCAATTTTATTTGCTGGGTACTTACTGATACACTCGTGCAGGTCTTTATTGTCTATATACTCAGATTTTATATTATTTATTTTCACCATTTGCTTCCGATCCGATTGATATGATTTAAACCATTTCAGCTCATTTTATTGTATTCCGTACATACAAAGCTTTTGTATTAAAATATCTCTATCAATTGTCTCAAACGCTCTTTTAAAATCTAAAAAAATTGCCATAATTTTCTTATTTTTCTCCACATTTTTCCATCTATTGATGACATAGTTAACTGTTGTTTCACATGAAAATTTTTTTCTGAAGCCAGATTGATGCTTATTTAATATATCGAGCCCTAACCGCGAAAATAGTGTAAGCGCCAAAAATCAAATTTTACAGGAGAGAGCTTTTTTATTTTATTTCATATAAATTTTGTATGAAATTTGTCGCTTACAATATAACCCATATAACCCATCTTTGGACTACAAAGGAGTAGTTTTAAAACTACTCCATTGTGTACACAAGGGGATTAGTTTTAACTTCGTTTAAAAACGGAAACATGTCGTTAAAAAACGAAGACATGTCGTCTCACTACAAACACTTTTTATCAATGACATCGTCCATGCTTGCATTACATCGGATCAGTCCATGGAGTAGTCCATTTCATGAAATTAGAGCAGGTGGTGCAATAATATTTGCAGGGTGGTCGTAACACCTAAGTCGTGTAAGTTAAATACAAAAAAGTTACCGAATATAAATAGAAAAAACACGAAACTTTGCTTTGAGTGGTTTGTGATATTGTGCATACCCTGCAAATAATAGGACCAGTCCAAACACGCGGGTAGAGAGTAGCCCACAAGGGACTAGGACTAGTCCAAAAGTAACCCAAACTTATGGAAAAAACATGGTCTATTTAACATTACGATGTCCTAGGGCAGGACCATATAACCCATCTTTGGACTACAAAGGAGTAGTTTTAAAACTACTCCTACTTCGTTTAAAAACGAAAACATGTCGTTAAAAAACGAAGACATGTCGTCTCACTACAAACACTTTTTAACAATGACATGGTCCATGCTTGCATTACATCGGACCAGTCCATGGAGAAGTCCATTTTATCAAAATGGATCAGGTGGTCCAATATAATTTGCAGGGTAGTAAGAGCCCAGAAAACTGTACCCTGCAAATATTATTGAACCATTTGATCCAATTTCATGAAATGGACTACTCCATGGACTGGCCCGATGTAATGCAAGCATGGACCATGTCATTGTTAAAAAGTGTTTGTAGTGAGACGACATGTCTTCGTTTTTTAACGTCATGTTTTCGTTTTTAAACGAATTTAAAACTAATCCTCTTGTGTATACAATGGAGTAGTTTTAAAACTACTCCTTTGTAGTCCAAAGCTGGGTTATATGGTCCTTCCCTAGGACATCGTAATGTTAAATATACCATGTTTTTGCATACGTTTGGGTTACTTTTGGACTAGTCCTAGTCCCTTGTGGACTAAACTTTGCACGCGTGTTTGGACTAGTCCTATTATTTGCAGGGTACTTTATGTAGTTAACACATGTACAAGTAAAAAGTTACTGTGTAATATTTTCATGTATGAAGCTCGCTTTGTATGAAAAACGAGCCAACTAGCCAACATATCAGTAAAAGCGAGTGTTTAAAAGTATTCGAGACTCAAAATGATTTAGTAAACAGCGAGTGCGCTCGCAAGTATTATGTATTGTTGCAGTTCTCTGCTATAAAAGGCAGCAACATTCATAAAAGGCAGCAACATTTTCACTAGTGTTCATAATAGAGCAACAATTTTTGTTCGCAACCACTCATATTTTCAATTAAGAAAACGTTTGCAAATTTTTCCCAAAACTGTTAATTAAAATATAAAATAAATATCAATATATTTAGCTATAAATATAATAGAAGAAAAATGGAATATAATAAGGGAACATACGAATATAGAAAAATTTTTATTCTTACTTATTCTTAGATTTTGTATAACAGATAATCACGTTTATATTCAAATGTTGCAGACATAGTTATGGAAAAATTATTAGATATACATATGTGTAGAAAAGTTAGATATAAACCCGAAAATCTTGACCAAATATGTTGACGATTTATTTTGTATAATTCGGGAATGGAACCAGTGTTACCGTTATGCGACTAAAGTCGCATTTTTGCCCCTTTTTGACTGCCGTGCCACTTTTTTGACCCCTTTGTTTTAAATCCCCTTTTGTATCATTTTGTAGTTTTTTGTGCCCCTTTTGCCCCTTTTTGAACCAAATTTTTTTTATACTGTCAATGAATTCGAGCTCAATTTGAAGAGAAAATAGCATCTGATTTGGAAAAAATTAAAATAATTCAGGAAGAGCTATCTATTAACAATAAAATTTACCTCAAATTTCTAGTATATGTATTAAATATTATGAACAAATTAAACCTTAATTTTCAAAACGAATCATCACAAATTATATATTTAGTTTCATCCACGAAAGATATTGTATTAGAAATTTCTAAAAATTTTTTAAAAAAAGAGTATGTTATGCAAACAAATATAGAACAAATTGATTTTGTTGATGTTCTGCATATAAAAGAAACTCTTAATATATATATATCGGCCACGAAGCCGAGCTAGAAATATGTACTAACAACATCTTAAGTAGTGATATTGTAGAAATTAAAAACAACATTTTACTTTTTTACCAAAAGCTGTGCAAAGAAATTTTATCAAGAATTAATATTAGCGATAAGAGGCTGAGTTCATTAAAGGTTTTAGATCCAGTATTTATTAAGTCAGCTGAAGACATAAATTACTTTGAAATTGTTACCGTTTTTGTTGATATAATTACTAACCCAGATGATTTCGTAAAAGAGTTCAAACTTTTGGAAACCAGATCAAACGATAAAAACTATGAAGCAATTTTTAAAATATCTAATCCTGAAACATTTTGGTACGAAATTGGCAATTTAAAAAACTGAGTGACAATTTATATCCAAACTTGTATAAATTTGCTTCGTATGTTTTTACTTTACCACATAGTAGTGCATCCGCTGGGCGGATTTTTTCTAAGTTAGCATATTTAAAAAATAAAGTGACAAATAGACTGAAAGTAGATACCTGTCAGTCTATGTTATCCGCTTTAAATTTGTATCAAAATGACTTGGAAGATTGGATTCCAAGTGATGAATTGATTAATAAATATAGATTTACGTTTTCAAAAAAATAGATATTTAATAGTTGAAGAAACAACAAACCACTGCAATTTATAAAAAAATGGATCTGTACTTGATATTAACTATCTTCCTATCAATACTTTTATATGCTTTTTCCTCGAGGTTTTTTCGTAACTTAATTTTTTTGGTAAAAAAGTTAAATAATCCAAGTGCCAAATATTTATGTACATATACTTACATATATACATATCTCTATCTACCCAGCCAGCAAAATAATCCGACGTCGTTCAGATATCTGAGAGAAACGTCGGCAAAAAAGTCGGAATCGTATACGAATTCTGTCAGATTTCTGACCCAAAAACGTATGAAGTGGTTGACAAGAATTCTGACAGACATGTCGTAGGAAATTTTGGTTTCTTGTCGGCATTTCTGATAGATATCTAACAGAAATCTAATGAAAAAGGCATGGGAAGTTCTGATGTGTTAGCTGAGATTTGTTTTGCTTTCGAACTGATAGCTGAAAGAAATAATTTTATTGTAAAATATGTACATAATTATAAATTTTACACGTACGTACCTTTTTTATGCTTTTCATCTTGAAAAAATAAAATAAAATTAAAATTATTTTCAACAGAATGACAATTGTCATTATTTTAAAAAAATAATAAGTCTCGTTAGACAAATCTGAATGAATTCCGTCGGAATTCTGTAGGTCATATCTGTACATAAATTCCCCCCGATATATCCATGCGAAATCGATCAGAAATCGGCCAGACTGTAAATATATTCAATGTCTGACATAAATCTGAACGAAGTCTCTAAGAATGAAGTTAGACGAAATGTCTGATTCAGACAATGTCGTAGTATTTTGCTGGCTGGGTATTTAAATGTAAAGTTTTTTTGTATCAAATCATATTATGAAATATTATTTGTTTTTGTAAGTATTGTTATTACACTATTTTAAGCTCGTTTTATTTACAAGTAATTAGTAACTGTTTTTGTATAAATAATTGAAATTAAAAATTTTATGCAACAGTTCATTATCGTTTACTTGCAAACAAGACATGTATTTTCACGATATATGTATATATTATGTATATAAATATATGTGTGTTTTTCCCAAACAATTTGTATTATATAACTAAAATGTATTTTTTTATAAATATGAAGTTTATTTTTTGTTATGTTTAGGCCCAGGCCCACGATGTCGACAAGAACATTTCTTTCGTATATTTGTATTGAAAACAAAAACTAATTTTAGTTTTTTATTATTGTTTTCAATATAAATATGCGAAAGAATTGTTCTTGTCGACATCGTGGGCCTGGCAGTTAGTTTTCGATGAAAATAATTTAAAAAATACATACGTTTTTTTTTAATTTTCCTGTTTTTAAAGTTGCCCCTTTTTTTCTCAGAATTCCCCTTTTTGTGACACTTTTTTTTGAAAATCCCCTTTTTGTGCCCCTTTTTGAAAATTTTGAACGGTAACACTGAATGGAACAAATGTTGGATGATTTTAACTCATTTCATTCGGACATTAAATTTAAAATGAAAAGGGAACTTAATTCCAGACTATCTTATTTAGACACCTTGATAATTAGAAATGGAGTATCAATAGACTGGTATCAGAAACCAACATCTTCTGGTAGAATTATGAATTATTTCTCAAAATAAAAATTAATACGGCTAAAAATTTAATACAAAGAGTTCTTAAAATAAGTGATTCAAAATTTCATAGGGATGATAGGAAGATTTCAAACATAGTTTTCCTAAACAATTAATACCAGATATATATACATATATATATTTATACAACATAATAAATGAAGATTGAAAAACCAGGATAGTATGCATTACAGAACAGAAAATTTATAAATCGGTAACATATATTCCAAAATTTTCAGAAAGATTAGCAAAATCAGATATATATGATAACAAAATATACAAAATAGCTTATAAATCTTTCAACACAGTAGGTAAACTATTTACTAAAACGAAAGGCAAAATAAAGAGGATGGAAATGTCTAATATTGTTTATCAGATACCTTGTAAGGGTAATGATAGTGGACAGTGTAATAAGATACATGTATATATGGGCATTTCCGTTTTGACGTGTCGTGATATTTGTACCACAAAATGTAAAAAATTAAATATGGGCGTTTTCAGCGAAAAGTCTACCTTTTTTTAATGTAACGCCAGATTGCAAATAAGGTTGTATTTTCGGATCATGTTGTTCAATCGTTATCTCTTTTGTAACTAAATGTAGAGCTAGTTGCGCTTTACACCAAAATATAAAAAAGTAAACTATACATATACATTTTTTTGAGAAACAATTTTAAATACTTCTGGCGTTACGTTACAAAAAGTAGACTTTTTGCCGGAAATGCCCATATATGTATTTACAACAAAGAATAAACTGAAAACTAGGAGAGCAGAACATAAGTCAGATCAGAAGTATAGAAATATGTATATCACAAACAAGTAAAAAAGTACAGTCGGTGAAGCACGACCATATGATAACCTACACCACAGTATTTAAAAACAAATTTTCGAGAGTGTATGGCTATATTAATAGCAATCTATCTATGTTTTAAATTTCATTAAAATCGGTTTGATAGTTTCTGAGAGGCTGAAATTGCCTCCTATCTCCCCTCGTGGTCCTTCTCTAGGCTTGGTCCTTGTGCCAATAAAAACCTATGTGCCAAATTTTATTAAATTATCTCCAAAATTGCGACCTGTACTTTGCGCACAAGGTTACATGGACAGCCAGCCAGCCGGACGGACATCACAACTCAGAAAGTGGTTCTGAGTCGATCGGTATACTTTAAGGTGGGTCTAGGATTAATATTTTAAGGTGTTACACACATCAGCACAACTGCATAATACCCTCTCCACTATTGTGGTGTGGGTATGAAAACAGCTTTATCAACTCAGTGTTCTTATCTAAACCATTATCCAGATTTTGATAATACAAAAATTTAAATACGGAAATTATTTTTTTTTTCTTCCGAGGAATTTATAATTGAAGGCTTCTTTTCTAGGGAAAAGTATTTTCCAGAGAAAAAAAATTCGTGGGAATATTCCTGATTGGTCTGATGATGTTTATGTCGTTGGATCAGATGGTTCAAATAAAACTAAACAATTTAAATACATATGGGCATTTTCATCATGGCGAACGTGACCATCGTACACATTTAAAGTTAAAAAAAAGTCAAAATAAAACTTTTTTTTATTTTGGCAATAGATTCAAGTTATAGCTATTAATTAGCCCTATAATTGGTGCTATTGTTCATTTTGATAAATTGTTTCGTTTTCAAGAAAATTGCAAAAAAACAAGGCATTTGCACGTGACGAAAACAGAAGTGTTTTTTGTGGCCATTAATTCGAATGCCGATTTCAGCGAAACCTGAGGCAATATTTGAATGAAAAAAATTGAAGAATGTTATGCACGCATGCCTCTTAAATATGGCTGTCATTTTAAATAAAAATAATGTATACTTTTTTTTTTATTTAGCTTTAATCGCAGTCGCACGTGATCTGTCGCACATGACATTTTTTTCCATCATGATATTTATGTTGATTCTGTTACTGTTTTTACGAAATTATATATAAATGAGCTTAGTTAAAATGTTTTTAAATGAACAGAAGTTTTCAAAGTGTTTATTTTTATATTAAAACAACAAACTTAACAAAAATATGTACATAGTATGAATAATAGTAAAAGTTATAGTAATAGTAATAGTAAAAGAATTAAATATTATGAGGAATATAAAATACAGTTTTTTTAGAATAGGCAGTCCTAGCAGATTTTATTTCTTGACCATCGCAACAAAAGAAGTGCAACTGGGCTATTCCTGGAATGCTTTTTACTTTCTTCCATTTTTCGTCTAACTTATATAATATGCTTTGCTTTTCAATTTGCTGAGAGGGCATAAAATACATTTGAACTCCATTAATATTATTTTGTGCACATTGATAAAATGAAAATGACATACGACAATTAAATAATCAACCGACGATATGTATATAAAAAAATAATTTTCAAATTTTTAATTTTCACACTTACCATGTCGCACGTGAACAACTTTATATAAGTACCAAGGTCACAAATCTTGCTATTTTACCGTAATGTTTTTTTTATTTTAATTGTATAAAAAATCTCTGTTTGGTCTGGTAATTTGATGAGGTTTTTCCTTTTACTTTCGACGCACTGATAGAAAATGATGTTTTTCAATGTCGCACATGACATCGAAATATGAGATAATACAAAGAAAAAAATTACAGTTATTTGCAATCGCATAGTTTCTTGTGCATTCTATTTTGACTCTTTGGACCTTCCAAAAGGTTTTAGAGAGAAAAAGTCAATGCATAATGTCTCTCTTAAAGAACTGTTATCATAGCAAAACGTACAATAGAAATATCCAAATAAGAAAAGTTGCACTTGTTCCACTTTGCATTCATAAATCTTGAAATGGGTTATAAATAAATATAAAACTTTTTTACTTTTATTAAATTTGATTGTTTTCCTGTTAAAATATGATAAATAAGGCCTTTTCAAGAACTTATAATTTTTTTGTTGCGGTGGACCTTTTGGTGGAAATGTCCATATGTATGTACATTAGGGGTATAACCAAAATAAGAACCTATCATTACGGTATGGGCAATGTTATACTGATATTAAAAATCGATATCAGGGGTCATTTCGGTCCAAAAACCTTCGGCACCGAATGCAATTTCTAAAACACCGAACATTTTTTTTTTCTTTCCCTTTCTCTAGTTTCCAGAAGCAGATAACGCGGAGAAAACGTACAATAACATTACATAAAATTGTTTGCTTTTTTTAGTTTGACTCTTGATTTTTTTTGGTGGGAGTCCTTCCCCAAAAAATATTTTTGGGAACATCTAAGAAGTTTATATTAATAAAAATATATGTATTTTTACGTTATATTTTTGTCGCATAAATTGTAATATACATTTTTATGGTGGATATCCTTCCCTTGTACCGTTTTTTTGGTTTCTTTTTTTGGAATGCAAAAAAAAAACACGAAATGCAAAGACCAGCATGGCTTTCGACGTTAGAATTATGGATTTCCTGTAAAACTGAAAAAATTATAAGCTTAAACTTCATCGCGATCGGTGCCGAACCTTTTTGAACGCTCGCGAAAAAAGGAGGGCACATTTCTTCATATTTTTTTATGCACTATCTCACTATGATAGGTTCTTTTTGATATTTGCAAAAAAATGCAAATGGTTATATCCCTAATGTACATACATACATACAAAAAAAAAATGTTATTTTTGTAGAAAAAACACAAATGTACGAAAAGTAAGTTCATTTAAAAGGTGTAACACAACCACTGTTGTTTGTTAGTCGGTCTGATATACATACATACATATCTTATTTTAATAATACATAGTTCTTAAGTATTCTATGATATATATTCTTCAATTTAATCTCTTTGATATTGATATAAAATTAAATGATTTGAATATTTATAGGAAGCGACAAAGATATATGAATCGCTGCGCGATGGTATCTTTGGAAATTGTGAAAATGTGGTGCAAAACTACAAAGAAACCTGTCATAAACGTTTTAAATATGCTCGCCTATTTCGTGATAATGTAGAAGAAACCACACTTTCACTAAACACCTTAGATGGCAAAGATGGCTCAAATGCTGCTATTAATCACATTGAAAATCAAGTGACAGCTGATTTGTAATAAAATTCTGCAAAATATCATGCAACACCACTTTTAACAGCTACTACTTCAACTATAAACTGTAAGTACTGCTTTCTAGTACTATTGAAATATTTGCGAGTAACGATTAATCGAATACAATGATGAAACTGCTGCAACACTAACAACACCGACTGGACTTGAAAATAAAATAAATATTTTGTAAACACCAAAAATGCAAACACAATAAATTCGCTACTGATAAAGAGTAAAATAAAATATAAAATAAATTTAATTAAAATAAAAGAGAAACATCATCAATAAAAAAGATTCTAAACAATAAATACCACAAAAAAGGAAACAAACATGTAATTAAGCTTAATTTTATATGTATAATGTAGTTAACACGAAAACCTTAAATATGTTTTAATTCTCTCTATTATTGGAGTCTTAAACTTAACTAATTCTCTAAAAAAGCATTCATTAGATTTTTTACTTTTTTTTGTATTTTTTTTTTTTTATTAATTTCTTAAAGAAATCTTTAATAAGTAATAACAAATTTTTAAATTATGTAAAATTTAGTTTTTTTTTTTTTATTTATAATGCAATTATTATGCCCAGTTCATTTGTTTTAAATTAAACGGCTTCTATGAGTATTATGATTAAAAAAAGAAATACTAGTGGGGAAGAAACATATTAAGAAACCCCTATTAAAACGATTTACGTACATACATACATAAATGGCAATGTTTACACTAGAGATCAAGTTTGTATAAAAACAAAATATACAATTTCCAATTTTATTTAAAATTCAATACATACAAATGCATATATTCATACATAAACTTACATACATATATACAAACTTCATATATGTTTGTTTGAAAATAAATCAGAAAAAACAATAAGAACAAATAACAAAATCAACCACAACTTCTTATTGATAAAGAACAAACTAAATTTTAATATATTTTATATATAAATAACAAAAATACAATAACAAAAAATTATTAAAAAAAATAAAAAAAAGCCCGAAAAAATAAATAACAAATAAATGCAATTCTTAATTACAAAATGTAGCTAAGAAAAAATTACAATGTATTTAGAAGTGTCTGAATATTAATCTTTTTTCGAGTTATAATATACATACTAATCCCCCGTTTCCACATGCAAGTGCAAGTTCCAGACTGCCAATTTAACCTTTAACTGTAAAGGTGAAATTTTGGGACATACCTTATGACGTGGTGGTAAATTTTACCCCTCTAAATTTTACTAAAAAAAATTAGTAAAAAATATTTTTTTATAATTTTTTGTTTTTGAAAAATAAGCTAATACATTTTTAATTACAAAAAATAGAGAAACCAAATATTATTTTTATTTGTTTAAACAAAACAGGTACTTTACTTCACAAACCTTTTTTTTCAATATAAAAAAAACGATAAATCAAAAACTTGTCAAAAAAATATGAATTAAAAAAAAAACTAAAACTTAAATGGCATTTTATTACAGCCAAATTTATGTATCCAAAAATAGAAAAGAGATCAATAATAAAAATAATTAGGTGTGGAAACTTTTTAACTCATCAAAATCTGCATCCCATACACATTGGCTTACTACATTGGAGACAAAAAGGCAAAAACAATAGTTTCCAACTTTAGACTAAATATCTTGGTTATCATACACAACATCTGGGCGGGATTGGAGAAGTGGGCGAGACATAAAATACATTAATTTATATCTAAAGAACGGTAAGAGAAAGTTATAAAATTGCCCAAGCGTTAAAAGCTTAATAGGGCCCATACACAACACCATCATGATTGTGCAATCAAGTGATTGTGCCAGCTGATTGGCCGTGTATGAGCTTGTGGTGTGATTGTACCAGCTGATGGTGCTTTATCAAAAATAGTTTGATATTTTTTTGATTGTACCAGCATGATTGTATCGTGTGCTGTAAAGTTAGCTCATAAATGTTAAATCGTCAAGGCATAAACATCAAAAAATTGATATTTATTCTTATTTGACCTTTATTTTATAACTTCTTTTAATTATTTAAGCTTGAGGTCGTTTTTTTATAAAAAATTATATTTATTTTCTCAATATTCATTGTATTTATGTAAGCTCAGTTCCATACTGCAATATAAGACTTAAGTCTTGTGTATGGGACATCGAAAAGAAAGAAATAAATAAAATAAAATAAATAAAAATAAATAAATATTTCGCTAACCTATGGTTAGCATCGTCAGGAAATTAACAAATTTTAATAATAACAAAAACGATAACAAAATTATGAAAACATTTTTATCAGAAATTAAATTCAAAAACCTATTTGTCATAAAAATTTTTTCAAAAACCATTATAACAAAAATAAAAATTTAACTAAAGTATAACAATTCATATAAACTGAAAAAATTTCCTATCTATAAACCTAATTCGAAAACCATATTTACAATAATAAAAAAAAAATATTTTGGCTAATGAAAACTCCTATAAAATAAAGATTTTTTAAAAACTAAACTTATTTTTAATTGCTATAAAATAAAGATTTTTTAAAAACTAAACTTATTTTTATCTTATCTTACATTCATAATTAAACATATTTTCATTATTACACAACTAATGTGTATATCGCGACCTAAGGACAAGAAGGTCCTAGTTTTCATGTAACAAATTGAACCCTCTTGTTCCAAGGCTGCGATAGGTACCTATATTTATATTATTATATATGTAATCTTCTATCCCTTAATAACTAAATTCCTATAATTATTCGCTATATGTTCTGTGTCTGCTTTAAAATTTATTCTCTGTGTCGTTGGTGTATTAATTATGTGTAACATTTCCAATATATATCTGCGTTTGTAGTTAGTTTCAGTGTTTAAAACCGATACTTCCTCAAAATTTGGATAGTGATTAGACTGATAACAATGATGACTTAATGCAGTTTTTTTTAGAATTAATGTCCCTATATTTTTGATCGGATCTATGTCCCGCAATTCTAGTCCTTAATTTGTTCTTCGTTGTACCTATGTAAACTTGGTTGCATCTTTCATTATCATTTCCCTTGCAAGGAATTTTGTAAACAATGTTTGACATATCCCATTTACTAGTTCTATCCTTTGTCTTGCTAAATAAACTGTTCAATGTGTTATAAGTTTTGTATGCTACCTTATATTTGTCAGTGTCAAAGATTCCCGATTCTTTTATTTGGAAAGATGCAACCAAGTTTACATAGGTACAACGAAGAACAAATTAAGGACTAGAATTGCGGGACATTTGTTACATGAAAACTAGGACCTTCTTGTCCTTAGGTCGCGATATACATTAGTTGTGTAATAATGAAAATATGTTTAATTATGAATGTAAGATAAGATAAAAATAAGTTTAGTTTTTAAAAAATCTTTATTTTATAGCAATTAAAAATAAGTTTAGTTTTTAAAAAATCTTTATTTTATAGGAGTTTTCATTAGCCAAAATATTTTTTTTTTTATTATTGTAAATATGGTTTTCGAATTAGGTTTATAGATAGGAAATTTTTTCAGTTTATATGAATTGTTATACTTTAGTTAAATTTTTATTTTTGTTATAATGGTTTTTGAAAAAATTTTATGACAAATAGGTTTTTGAATTTAATTTCTGATAAAAATTTTTTCATAATTTTGTTATCGTTTTTGTTATTATTAAAATTTGTTAATTTCCTGACGATGCTAACCAAAGGTTAGCGAAATATTGAGAAAATAAATATAATTTTTTATAAAAAACGACCTCAAGCTTTAATAATTAAAAGAAGTAACATCAAAAAATACAAGAATGCCAAAAAAAAATATTTTGGGAGAATTTCTCGAACTTTATAAAACATTGCCTTGCGTGTGGAAAGTTAAAAGTACGGAATACTGTAATCGTGATTTAAAAAACCAATGCTACAATAAAATGGTAGACAAATTAAAAAGATGGACCAAGAAGCTAATAGAGACAAAGTGGTGAAAAAAAGTTTCAATAACAATAAAAGCTATTTCCTCTGGCTTAAAACCTCAGAGTGACTGCCAACCGATCATATGGTGAAATTGGATCCCTCATCATTGTTTTTTGCTTAATTATTAAGGGCGTAACTTTGTTTAGTAGTTCATAAAAATGACATTTATTCATTCTTAAAAAATTATTTAAATCATCTTCTGCGCTGATTGTCAATTCTTTTAGAAGTTTAGTATGACCAAGTTCTTTGTTTTTTTAGCCATTTCTTCATCCAAACACGTTTTTTTTACTCCTTATTCGTTTTCGTTTGTAGTAGCAGTGGTAGCATGGGGTCTGTTGCCAATTTACGTACCGGAGTGCTTTGGTTTGAAAACAAGAGCAACCCGAGAGCAAAAAGGTATCGTTTGGCCAGATTGTTGGCGGTGCTGGCATGCTGGCGTAAGTCCGGCTAGGGCTCGCCGTATTGGGGTGGTTCTTGCCAACCATTCAAGGCCAATATCTACTACTTACAAAAAAAAATCATGCCAGTCTATTGGATGA
The DNA here is from genome assembly GCA_949318255.1 of Pollenia labialis. Lineage (NCBI taxonomy): Eukaryota > Metazoa > Arthropoda > Insecta > Diptera > Polleniidae > Pollenia > Pollenia labialis. The sequence goes on along the minus strand of OX439142.1, from coordinate 40,026,049 downwards.
CCAAAAAAAAAAGAAACTTATTTTGAATTAAAGGGGGCCCGAAATGAACTTGTATCTACTATTGTTTCACCTAAACGTTCTTACTTGTAGTCCAGTATACTCACTCACTATCCTCTCGCACTCCCTTGTTCTCTTGAGTTGGTTTGGCGGATGTTATGCCAACTCTGTTCCCTCCCACATGAAGTCCATTCAGACTTCGCCTTGACGACCTGTAATAAAATTTTGTTCTTCGAATCGTCCCTTAATTTCTCCGTTTACCTTACCTTCATCTTCCCATTGACCTCCCACTAGGGAATTTATTCACTCATCATAAGTAAGAACGAATCGAGTTAGAAATTCTTTTCAAAAAGCATTATAAATTCAATATTTTATTCTGTTTAAAACACGTTCTTATGTCAGTTCGGTTTGTGCTTTGTTGTGATACAGACGCGTATTCTTAACCCCGCATTAAAATTTTAATTATTAATAACATTTAATATAGCAATTTAGCGAATGGACGCATTTTTTAAATAAATTTTTAAAATAAAAGTGAACAATTATCAAAAACGAAAAATTTAATAAACAAAAATTAAAAAAAATATATGTATAAATGTATGTATACATATACTGAACAAAAACATTTAGTTTAAAATTCTTATTTTTGGTGGAATACAATAAATAATAAAAATAAAAAAGCACAGCAAAACGGTGAAAAAACAAAAACAACTTTTTGCATGAGCAGTCACAATGTAACAACAATAAAACTAGATGAAAGAAATGCATACGTAACAGTTAATGCTAAAGAGTGCAATCCTGAAACAAATAAAACAAAACAAAACAATATTAACTACCTAACGGCTAAACCAATTGTTCGTACACGTTCCCTTTCGCCCTCTGTTTTTACAAAGACGGTTGATGCTGAGACATTAAAAAATATTAATCTCTCGCTAGTGCCTGCAAGTGTTGCCGCTTCGGCAAAAACAATTTTAGTAACAAATGTTACCATGAATTCAAACACAGACGCAATGGAAAAATCACAAGTAAAAAGTTGTCAAAAGCCTCAAGTACAAGTTGGTATGGACAGGTACATTACAGTGCTTAAACGGGGTCGCAGCCCTACCTCTGCAGCAGTTGCTTCGGCCTCAAAAGTACCATCTTTTGATAAGATAAATTCTCAAAACCGTTTTGCAATTCTGGAGGATGAATCCTCTGAAGCACCAAATGTCATAAGATCGTCCAAGCCTCCCCCTATATATCTTAGGGAGCAAAACTCAAACGAGCTAATAAAGAGTTTAGTTTCGTTAATTGGTGAAAATTCGTTTTACGTAGCGGCAATCAAACGTGGTAGTATAAACGAGACAAAAATTCAAGTAAATCATGAGAATGACTTTCGCAAAATTACTAACCAATTTGAGACATTAAAAAAAAGTTTTTATACATACCAACTGAAGAGCAGCAAAGGTCTTCAAGTAGTGATTAAGGGAATTGACTCATATGTGGACCCTGAAGAAATAAAAACATTCCTTGAAGAGAAAGGCTTCAAAATAAAACATGTTGTAAATATCAAAAATAGGGAAAAAAATCCACAACCACTATTTCGAGTGGAGTTAGAGCCCGGCGATGTTAAGCTAAAAAAAAACGAAACTCATCCTATATACAGTTTGAGATATATCCTGTACAGGAAAATCACGATAGAGGAGCCGCACAAAAGAAATGGACCCGTTCAGTGTTTAAACTGCCAAGAATTTGGTCATAATAAGGCATACTGCTACTTACCCCCTGTTTGCGTAGTATGTGGTGAATTACATGGTACAGTTCTTTGCGATAAGCCTAAAACCGACCCCAACGTAAAGAAATGCAGCAACTGTGGTGGAAATCACACTGCCAATTATAGAGGATGCCCTGTATACACTATAGTCAAGCAGTCGTCTGGACCGAAACCTAACCCCCCTCAAACGCAGGTAACAAATCAAGTAAACACTAATGACACTCAGGCTCCGCAGCCTGGTAGTAACAGAACCTCTTACGCTAACGTCCTTAAATCAAACCATGTTTCAATGCAAGGTGCTGCGCCAAGTAACGAAGAAACTCCTAATTTAAGTCGTCTAGAAAAAACCATGGAAACATTAGTGCAAACAGTAAATAATTTTACTAACACAATGGGTAATATGATGCAGGAAATTCTCAGAATGCAATCGATGTTATTGCAAGCTGTACTTAACAAGCCATGAACTGTATAAAAATTTGTTTTTGGAACGCAAACGGCATCCGCCAACATAAAAATGAATTAGAATATTTTCTTAAAAGTAAACAAATTGATGTCATGATGGTTTCTGAAACTCATTTGACCTCAAGAAATAGTTTTAAAATTAATGGTTATATACTGTATGATACCAAAGACCCTCGAGATAGAGCTTGTGGAGGTTCTGCCATTTTGATAAAAACTCGAGTCAAACACTACTTAATGTGTGATCATCGTGAGGACTATCTGCAAGCAACAAACGTTTGTGTTGAAGAGCTAAATCGAAACATAGTAATTTCATCTTTATACTCTCCACCTAGATTTTCAATATCAGAAAGCCAATATTGTGAATATTATAAATCACTAGGACCCTGTTTTCTGGCCGCTGGCGATTATAATGCTAAACATACCTTCTGGGGGTCACGACTTATAACACCAAAGGGTCGTGTTTTGTTTAATGCAATCTCTAAAATGGATTTAAATGTGGTCGCGAGCGGACAGCCAACATATTGGCCTACTGATCAGCAAAAAATTCCAGATGTTATAGATTTTGGCGTGGTTAAAAACATCCCCACAGAAACTATTCATGTTGAAGCTTCCTTAGAATTATCCTCCGACCACACACCTACAGTTGTTACTATAATGAACCCCAATAGAATTGTATCTCCGACTGGTTATTTTGCGCCGTCAGCCACACAAATTAATTGGTTAAAATTTAAAAAATATCTCAGTACCCATTGTACAGAAAATATTCCGCTTAGAACACCGGAAAATGTAGATCGCTCTATTGTTAATTTTGACAGTTATCTTAAACTAGCTGTTCAACATTCTAGTACTGCCCCCAAAAAAACAAAAAATATTAAAATACAGTAGTTTTGACTTAGCTGCACAATCTCCTTTGCACGATTTTTTGTGCAGGTAAATCAAAAATGCAGCTATCTTAAATGCATTTACCTGCCTTAATGTGCAGGTACACAATTGTGGTTACCTGCACAAAAGTGCAGCTAAAGTAAAGTGTTTGATTTAAAAGTAGAATAAAAAAAATTATTTTTTTAATACATAACTTTATATTTTATTAAAATTTTATTTCAACCCAGGAGCTTACTAGGAATCTCACAAAGAGTCTTTTTGATCGTCGACGAGATCATTTTTTAATTGTAGACGGTTCCTAGCACGGGGGAAACTGTTACACGTGCTGATTCGTAAGAGAGATTCTTCCATAAAGCAGCGAAAAACGCTAATATTATTCGTAAAGGGAATCGTTTATGATGTATGTTGGGTTTATCTACCGAGTCTTTCAAAAGCATGCTAAGAGTCGTATGAGACTCATGTAGGTTTTATTTTACAACCCGTGAAATACTCAGCCGTATGACTAAGCTACCTAAATAAGGGCATCAGGCGTATTTTTCATGCCAAAACTTCTAATTTTCATACAATTTCTATAAAACAAACCTTAAGGTCGCGAAATCAATACCATCCTGTCGGAAAATCCTTTTTTGCAGATCCTTAGACCGGTTTGTTTTATTAAAAACAGAGAGTCCCAAAAGGTTCATTTCAAGATTTACAGACGAGCGTGTCAAAAAATAAATAAATTAAGAAAAGATTTAGATGTTTTTGTTGCTCGTCAGATAATCACCAGAAGATTCTTTTAGGAGTTGTATATTAAACATAATCGTCTAACAAACAGCCTATGCTAGCTGGGAAATAACAGATCATTTTATACATGAATGTATGTTTATTTAATATAAAAGAAGCATTAACAATAACAATGAGAATTCACAAAGAACATAAAACATAAAAAAACAAAATAATTGCGATTTATATTTTTATAAACAGATTAAATTGGATATTTATGTGAAAAATGTGTGCAGCTAACTTTGATGTTTTGTATGAAAATATTTTAAAGCTGCCCAAAAATATGAAAAATGTGCAGGTATACAAAATGCACGTAAACAAGGATTTTGAAGAATAAATCCAGAAAATATTTATTTTGGGCAGTTAAGTCAAAGTGCAGCTAACTTTGATATTTTGTATGAAAATAATTTTAAAATGCCAAAAATTTTGTGCATTTATCTTAAATGTGCAGGTATAGAAAGTGCACTTAAAAAAGGAATTTGTATGGAATTAGAAAGAATAATTCCAAAAATTATCAATTTTGTGCAGTTAAGTCAAAAGTGCACGTAAACAAAAGGCAGTTAAGTCAAAACTACTGTATATTCCACAGATGTCGAGCGGCTCTTGACTGAAAAAAGGAGAGTTCGAAGAGAGTGGCAACTTTACAGATCCCCGCAACTTAAGAATTTATTAAAAGAGTGCACAAAAAGGCTTAGAAACTTACTGCAGACCCAGAAAACGGCTTCTCTAGAAAAATATCTTAAGGAACTTGATGCAACTCCACAATCTGACTACTCATTATGGCGTGCGGCTAGAAATCTAAAAAGACCAGTTATATCAAAGCCACCACTAAGAAACTTGAATGGTAGTTTGGCAAGAAACGATATTGAAAAAGGAAATCTGTTTGTGAGTCACTTGAAAAACGTATTTACACCAAATTTATCTAACGATACTGTGGTCGAGTTACCACCTGTTGCTGCTAGAGCTGCTATTCCCATAAGATTTGAAATAAGAGATATCGAAAAGGCTTTTTGTGACTTAAACACTAAGAAGGCACCTGGTTTTGATAAGATCAGTAATAAAATGCTTTTAGAGCTACCTCGCATAGCAAAGAAAATTATTGTTTTTATTTTTAATGCTATTTTACGGCTTGAATACTACCCGCAAGAATGGAAGGTTTCCTTAGTTACCATGATACCAAAGCCAGGGAAAGATCATACAAAAGTTGAGTCATATAGGCCTATTAGCTTATTATCAAATATGTCAAAGCTGTTTGAGAAATTATTAGTTTCAAAATTAACACCAATTTTAAATGACAATAGATGTATTCCAAACCATCAGTTTGGATTTAGAAGAAAACACAGCACAATTGAACAAACTCATCGAATAGTAAATGTTATAAGAAAAGCATTTGAAGAAAAAAAATATTGCTCAGCACTCTTCATCGATGTTTCGCAAGCTTTTGATAAAGTCTGGCATGAAGGCTTACTACATAAATTGAAGCAAAATTTACCAGCAAACACTCACAAACTGTTAGAAAGCTACTTAGTCGGCCGTCAATTTATTATTAAAGAAGGAGATTTCTTAAGTTCACCTCAGCCAATTGGCGCTGGAGTTCCACAAGGCAGCATCCTTGGCCCTCTTTTATACTTAGTTTATACTTCGGACATTCCAACAAACAACTACACCCAAACTTCAACATTTGCAGACGATACAGCTTTTCTAAGCGTACACGAAAACAGTTATGAAGCATCTCGTTATTTACAGGATCATATATTTCAACTAGAAATATGGCTAAGACAATGGAGGATAATAGTAAATGAGCAAAAATGCGTACATATAACATTCACCTTGCGCCGGGAATCTTGCCCCCCTATTACAATCAATAATCAAATAATTCCTCAACATTCGCATGTAAAATATCTCGGTTTACATCTGGATAGGCGATTAACGTGGAAATGCCATATAGAGGCAAAATTAACTCAAATGAAACTAAAAGCCATTCAAATTCATTGGCTTATTGGAAGAAATTCTGTCCTTAGTCTCGATTGCAAGCTTCTACTTTATAACTCTATCTTAAAGCCTATCTGGTGCTACGGTATTCAACTATGGGGCACCGCCTCGGCCTCTAATATCGAAAAAATTCAAAGGCGTCAAAATAAACTTCTTCGAATAATCACAGCAGCTCCCTGGTACGTTAAAAACTCAAACATTCATAAGGATCTCAATGTGCCATTAGTAAAAACTATGATTACAAAATATGCAGTAAAATATTTCAAAAGGCTTGAACAACACCCAAATCCACTAGCTCGAAATATTTTAAATCATGGCGGCCACACTCGATTAAGAAGAAGAGACACTGCAGCACTTACCCAACTAGAAGAGCGATAAGCACCTATATATGTGAACAGAACCCGTGATAAACAAAATTTTTGTCTGGCACTGGCAGGACATAAATAAAGTATTAGGATAAGATTTGATTAATTATTGTTAGTTCATATTTAATATATGAAGATTCAATAAATAAACAATGAACAAAAAAAAAAAAAATATTTTAATATAACAAATTAGCGAATGGACGCATTTTTACTTTAACATAAAAGTGAACAATAATCAAAAACGAAAAAATTAATAAAAAAAATATATGTATAAATGTACATACATATGTACACATATACTGTACAAAAACATTTTGTTTAAAATTCTTTTTTGGTGCAATACATTAAATAATAAAAATAAAAAAAGCACAGTAAAACAGTGATAAACAAAAACAACTTTTTGCATGAGTAGTCACAATGTAACAACAATAAAACTAGATGAAAGAAATGCATACGTAACAGTAATGCTAAAGAGTGCAATACTGAAACAAATAAAACAAAACAATATTAACTACCTAACGGCTAAACCAATTGCTCGTACACGTTCCCTTTCGCCCTCTGTTTTTACAAAGACGGTTGATGCTGAGACATTAAAAAATATTAATCTCTCGCTAGTGCCTGCAAGTGTTGCCGCTTCGGCAAAAACAATTTTAGTAACAAATGTTACCATGAATTAAAACACAGACGCAATGGAAAAATCTCAAGTAAAAAGTTGTCAAAAGCCTCAAGTACAAGTTGGTATGGACAGGTACATAACAGTGCTTAAACGTGGTCGCAGCCCTACCTCTGCAGCAGTTGCTTCGGCCTCAAAAGTACCATCTTTTGATAAAATAAATTCTCAAAATCGTTTTGCAATTCTGGAGGATGAATCCTCTGAAGCACCAAACGTCATAAAATCGTCCAAGCCTCCCCCGATATATCTTAGGGAGCAAAACTCAAATGAGCTTATAAAGAGTTTAATTTCGTTAATTGGAGAAAATTCGTTTTACGTAGCTGCTATCAAGCGTGGTAGTATAAACGAGACTAAAATACAAGTCAATCATGAGAATGATTTTCGCAAAATAATAACCAAATTTGAAGCACTTAAAAAAAACTTTTATACATACCAACTGAAGAGCAGTAAAGGTCTTCAGGTAGTGATTAAGGGAATTGACTCATGTGTGGACCCTGAAGAGGTAAAAACATTTCTAGAAGAAAAAGGCTTCAAAATAAAACATGTAGTAAATATTAAAAATAGAGAAAAAAATCCCCAACCACTTTTTCGAGTGGAGTTTGAACCCGGCGACGTAAAGCTTAAAAAAAACGAAACGCATCCTATTTACAATTTGATAAGTCTAAAACCGACCCCAACGTAAAAAAATGTAGTAACTGTGGCGGCAATCACACTGCCAATTATAGAGGATGCCCTGTGTATACTATCGTCAATCAGTCGGCTGGACCGAAAACTAATCCCCCTCAAATGCAGGTACCAAATCAAGTAAACACAAATGCAATTCAAGCCCCCCAGCCTGGTAATAACAGAATTTCTTACGCTAACGTGCTAAAATCAAACCATGTGCCAATGCAAGGTGCCTCGCCAGGTAATGATGAAACTCCAGTCTCTAATTTAAGTCGTTTAGAAAAAACAATGGAAACATTAGTGCAAACAGTAAATAATTTTACAAACACAATGGGTAATATGATGCAGGAGATTCTTAGAATGCAATCGATGTTATTGCAAGCTGTACTTAACAAACCATGAACTGTTTAAAAATTTGTTTTTGGAACGCAAACGGCATCCGCCAACATAAAAATGAATTAGAATACTTTCTTAAAAATAAACAAATTGATGTCATGATGGTTTCTGAAACTCTTTTGTCCTCAAGAAATACGTTTAAAATTAATGGTTATACACTATATGATACCAAGGACCCTCGAGATAGAGCTTGTGGAGGTTCTGCCATTTTTATAAAAACCAGAGTCAAACACTACCTCATGGGTGATCATTGTGAAGATTATCTTCAAGCAACAAACATTTGCGTTGAAGAATTAAATAGAAACATAGTAATCTCATCGTTATACTCCCCACCTAGATATTCAATATCTGAAGGCTAATATTATAATTATTTTAAATCATTAGGACCTTGTTTCCTGGCCGCTGGCGATTATAACGCTAAACATACCTTCTGGGGGTCCCGACTTATAACACCAAAGGGTCGTGTTCTATTTAATACTATTTCTAAAATGGATTTGAATGTGATAGCGAGCGGACAACCAACATATTGGCCTACTGATCAGCAAAAAATACCAGATGTCATCGATTTTGGCGTGGTTAAAAACATTCCCTTAGAAACGATTTATGTTGAAGCTTCCTTAGAATTATCTTCCGACCACACACCAACAATTGTTACTTTAATGAACCCCAATAGAATTGTATCTCCAACTGGTTACTTAGCGACGCCAGCTACACAAATCAATTGTCTAAAATATAAAAAATATCTCAGCACCCATTGCACAGAAAATATTCTGCTTAGTACACCGGAATACGTAGATCGCGCTATTCTTAATTTTGACAGTTTTCTGAAGCTAGCTGTGCAACATTCCAGTAATACCCCAAAAAAAACTAAAAATATTAAAATTTATTCCACAGATGTTGAGCGTCTCCTGACTGAAAAAAGAAGAGCTCGAAGAGAGTGGCAATTGCACAGATCCCCTCAACTAAAGAGTTTATTAAAAGATTGTACAAAAAGGCTAAGAAAGTTACTACAGACTCAAAAAACGGCTTCTCTGCAAAAATATCTTAAGGAACTTGATGCAACTCCGCAATCAGACTACTCATTATGGCGTGCAGCTAAAAATCTAAAAAGGCCAGTCGCCTCTAAGCCACCATTAAAAAACTTGAACGGAAGTTGGGCAAGAAATGATAACGAAAAGGGAAATCTGTTTGTTAATCACTTAAAAAACGTATTTACCCCAAATATATCTCACGATACTGCGGTCGTGTTACCACCTGTTCCTGCTAGAGCGGCTGTTCCCCTAAGATTTGAGATAAGAGAAATCGAAAAGGCTGTTTGTGAATTAAACCCCAAAAAAGCCCCTGGTTTTGATAAGATCAGCAAGAAAATGCTTTTGGAGCTACCCAGCACAGCAAAGAAAATTATTCTTTTAATTTTCAATGCTATCTTACGTCTTCAATACTATCCTCAAAAATGGAAGGTTTCCTTAGTCACCATGATACCTAAACCAGGAAAGGATCACACAAAAGTTGAGTCATATAGGCCTATAAGCTTACTTTCTAATATATCAAAGCTGTTTGAGAAGCTCTTAGCGTCAAAATTAACCCCAATTTTAAATGGCAATGGGTGTATACCTAATCATCAATTCGGTTTCAGAAGAGAGCATAGCACAATTGAACAAACCCATCGTATAGTAAACGCCATAAGAAAAGCCTTTGAAGAAAGAAAATATTGTTCCGCTCTCTTCATCGATGTTTCTCAAGCTTTTGATAAAGTCTGGCATGAAGGCTTATTACATAAATTGAAGCAAAATTTTCCAGCAAACATACACAAGCTGCTAGAAAGCTACTTAGTCGGTCGTCAATTTATTATAAAAGAAGGAAATTTTCTTAGTTCACCTCAGCCAATTGGCGCTGGAGTCCCACAGGGAAGCATTCTGGGGCCTCTATTATACTTAATTTATACTTCGGACATGCCAACGAGCAACTACACACAAACTTCAACATTTGCAGACGATACAGCTTTTCTAAGCGTCCACGAAAACAGTTATGAAGCATCTCGTTACTTACAGGATCATATATTTCAACTAGAAATATGGTTAAAACAATGGAGGATAAAAGTCAATGAGCAAAAATGCGTACATATAACATTCACCTTGCGTCGGGAATCATGCCCCCCTATTAAAATCAATAATCAAATAATACCTCAAAATTCGCATGTAAAATATCTTGGTATACATTTAGATCGCCGTTTGACGTGGAAAAGCCATATAGAGGCAAAATTAACTCAAATGAAACTAAAAGCCATACAAATTCATTGGCTTATTGGAAGAAACTCTGTCCTTAGTCTCGACTGTAAACTCCTACTTTACAACTCTATCTTAAAGCCTATCTGGTGCTACGGTATTCAGTTATGGGGCACTGCCTCGGCTTCTAATTTCGAATAAATTCAAAGGCGCCAAAATAAACTTCTTCGAATTATCACAGCTGCCCCTTGGTATGTTAAAAATTCAAATATTCACAAGGATCTCAATGTTCCATTAGTTAAAACTGTGATTACGAAATATGCAGTAAAATACTTAACAAGGCTCGAATTGCATCCGAACCCACTAGCTCGAAATATTTTAAATGATAGCGGCCACACTCGCTTAAGAAGAAGAGACACTGCAGCACTTGTCCAATTAGATGAGCGATAAACACCTAGATAAGTGAACAGAACCCGTGATAAAGAAAATTTTTGTCTGGCACTGGCAGGACATAAAATAAAGTATTAGGTTAAGATTTGATTAATTATTGTTAGTTCATATTAAATGTATGAAGATTCAATAAATAATATTGAAAAAAAAGAAAAAAAAAAAAAAAAAAATGTCTATAATACAATTCTCTTTCCTTATTAAATAACGGTTCCTAACGTTAAGGTATCTAGCACCGCGTTTGCAAAATCGATTTCCAAAATCTTAACTTAAATTTTAAATTATTATTCCGAAAATACTAAAAATTTACTTTAATACAAAAAAAATCGTTATATTAATTACAATTTATTTTAATTTGTGCCCGTAAACAAATTAATAGCATTAATTAAATGTTTGCTTCATCTGATTAAACATTTAGTTCACTTTAATACACTCTTAATTAAAACGGATTTTATTTTTGTTTTTGATTATTACTTTATTGGGCGAACGATTTAGCAGAACCTTTTTTTCTGTGTATTGTTTAATATTTTATTATATATATTATTATATGTACGTATATGTTCACATAAGTGTATATATATACACGCACACACACATAGCGTTTGTACAGATGTCTATAGGAATTGGAAACAATTTTACTTTTTGGATTTTGATAGAGATATACAATATTCCTTGGTATCTATCTAAATGTCATTAGAATATAAAATACATTTAGAAAAGGAAAACGTTTCTTTTTAAATGACCGCGATATTTGCCTTCTAATTAAAGGTCTTTTCACCAACTCTTAAACAACCCCGTATCTAAATCCACCTGTACATACACCTGTATGGGCACCTAAAAACGAATGTTTCTTTGCACCTATATACATATATACAAAATCATTGTCACGATAAGGAAAAGTGTTCTATACTCTGTGGGCAAAGGCCCCCTACGTAGATCTATAGGCCTGAGCTCAACCCTATACTACACGCGCACCTGGACTGCAGGGACTGTTCGACGGTATGTTGTTTAAACAGTTTTCCCTATTTGACTTGACAAAAGTCCAAAAAAAGGAATACACATACGTAAATAGATATATTTTACATATATAAAAATATTGTTGAATTAATAATAAATCTGTCACAGTAGTCTGTGCTTTATGTCTACGTCAAAAATAAAAAAACAAAGGAACAATACCTGGACCTGGTTGTTAACTTGGCTGCTGTTGCCTACGATGCCGTAGTGGGTAAACTACGGCAGACTCCTTTTATACGCTGGTTGCTTTGGCTCGCCAAATCCCTTGCTGTTGTTGTTGTTGGGATACCTGACCAAAGATTCTATTGTTGTTGTGAGGTGCAGGCAAAAGTTGAGGCTATTGTTGACTATAACTGCTATTGATGTCGAATGTTGTAGGCCAGAGTTTATGTTATTGATTAAAGCTGCTATTGTGTTGTAGGCTAGAGTTATTGTTGCTGTTTTGATTTCTGCTTATCTCTTTAACATTGGTGGTGGGTTTTCTTTCCTTTTAAAATTTCCCTTACTAACCTTAGTCAACGCCCGTTTATATTTACCTTCTCCCTTTTTTTTATACTTCAAAAATTTTTGTTTGGAAATCCAATTTGTCTTCGTTTCGTGTTTACGTTATATTTCATCCTTTTTTACAATTAAAACTCAAATTCCTTCTCAATTTTCGTTTTTGTGTATAAATATTTTTCCTTTTGCTTTTACGGACAACGTTTTATTTTTATTCTTGGTTTCCAATATGGACAAAGAAAATTATTGATAGTTGTTTAGGAATTTGCCTTTTGTTTCGTTTGGGGTCAATTACAAATGGAATACGACGTATTTTTTTTGTTTGGAAATTTTATTTTGGAACGAGGGTTGAACCAAACTACACGTTTTTCCTTTTGTTGTTGTTGGCGATTGACCGAATGGTTATGATAGGGACTGGCTGCTATATTTGGACAATTTGGACGTTATTTATTTATTTAGAGTCGATCCTGTACAAGTCGTTGGAGTGGTTAAGAATGTTGTGTGGTTGAAGTGAAGTCGCGGTTAATCGGGACGTTGCCGCTGACTGTCGGCCTGCCTTAATAGCTAAGTTACCTATCCTCGCTTTGTCTTTGTGTCTGGCTTTATTAATAAGACTATTGGTGGCACTTCCTCTGTTGTTGGCTTGAACCCTGTAAGACATTGATTTAATAATCTTCAAATTCTATAATCTAGAAATTCACTGGTAAATTTTATTTCTTTTACTTGCCTGTTTTGGTTTAAACCCTGAATTCACTTTTCCCGTGTCGGCAAAAAAAACTCTTCCACACGTTCTCGACTCAGCCCTCGTAAATCAACTCACAACGAATAATTCAGATTTTTGTGGCGCGTGCCATTTTCTTTTTTTCTATGTTTTTTTCTTTAAATGGCGCGTGCCTGGCGTTGATCTAGTGTCATTTCATTAGTTGAATTTTGTAGGCAAGACGATACAACCCTGTTGTAGCATAGTCCGGAATGAACCGCCGATACCAGCCGGTGGCTCCCATAAAACTGCGTACCTGCCGGGCGGTTTTTGGGTAGTTGTATTTCAAAATGGTTTTAATCCTATCAGGGTCAGGCTTTAGTTCACCCCCTCCTACTATGTAGCCTAGGTAACGCAATTCCCTGAAACAAAACGTCGACTTTGCAACGTTAATGGTCAAACCCGCCGAATCCAGACACTTAGACACCCGTCTAAGCAACTCCAGGTGTGTTCCAAAATCTGGCGATACCACCAGGAGGTCATCCAGATAGACAAAGACTCTATTGCGAAGTGCACCAGGGATCACTTTATCCATTAAACGACAGTCTTTGGGCTGCGTTACACAACCCAAAAGGCATTACCGTAAAATGGTAAAGTGGTCTTCCAGGCACCGTGAAGGCAGTCTTTTCTCTACTGGAGGCTTCTAGCGGTATCTGCCAGAATGCGTCCTTAAGATCGACGCTCGATATATAATAGGTGTCTCCCAACCGACTGAGCAGGCCTTCGATATGCGGCAGAGGGTAAGCGTCCTTAACTGTGAGGGCATTCAGCTTACGAGCGTCCAGGCACAACCGATTCTTCTCGCCCTTACGGACGAGAGTAACCGGATGGCTCAGTGACCCCCAAGCCAAGCATTCTATCCAGCTCTGCGTACATCAACTCCTGCACAGCTGGCGATACTGGATAATGCCGGTCCTTCACTGGGGTTGCCTCGCGAGTGTCGATTGTATGGACCTCCAGACGAGTCTGACCAAGACCGCGCTTAGTACAACACGGGAAACCGGCTACTACCTTGTCCAACGACCTTTGTTGCTCCGTTGTCAAGGTATGTGACTTGACACTGCCTACTACTTCTTCCGACTCGGTGCATAGGCCGACTCCATTAGTGGTTAAGCTACAAACGCTTGCAAATAAATTAAATTTCTTCATGAAATCGACTCCTAGAAAAAGTGGTATATTCAATGAGGGAACAAAATAAAATACTATCGTCTCACACATCTTATTAAATTCTATCCCTACTTTCATACGACCCACAATCTTGTGTGGACTACCGTCAGCCGTCCTAACAAAGGAGAAAAATTCACCTACCGGTAGGCCAGTCCTCTGAGCGAATTCCATGCAACCCTTCCCTAAACATGTTACAGTGGCCCCACTGTCCAGCAACATATCAATTTCCTCATCGCCAATCCTAATTTTCACATAATATCGTAAATCGTCTCCCTCGTACAGTGATGTGGACATTATTTCCTTCCGAGTCCTTTTTGTACCTTTCCCTTTTCACACGATTTGAAACTTGTCCAAAAATCCTAAGTTTTGCTTCATTATATTCTCTAATCCTTTGGTGTAGTGGCTTCAGGAGTCGGACCGCTGGTTGTTTTAAATAAATTTTCCTATCGTCGGTGTTTCTTAAAATTCTAATAGGTGCTTCGGGTTCGACGTTGGTATATTCTTCATTTGCTGGGCCTAAGTTTGCGTTGAACGCGTCTCCCCAGTCCGAGGCGTGTTCGGTGGCAAGTTTCCCTGGCACTTGGGACATTTCGGGGTCACGACGTTATCACGTCCGCACCGAAAACAAAAAATTCTACGGGTAGGTGATGGACAGTCTACAAAGCTATGGCCAATCTGCTTGCAATTCCAGCAAGTATAACGATTAGTTGCGGATACGGCTTCGATTTCCTCGTTCGGTACTGCTGCGTTTTCTTCTTCATACACCAATTCATGCACGCGTTGAGTAGCGAAGGGACGCGGCTGGAATGTCTGCCTTTGGTTGGACAATAGGCTTTCAGCCCGATTGGCTTGTTGACAGAAATCGTTTAATCCGTTAATATTAACTGAAAACAGCAAGTGTGAAAGCGATGGTTTTAAATTGGACTTCATGATTTCGGTTAGTTCCCTCTCGGAGTAGGGTGGCCGCTGCTGGTTACGAAGCTTCATCACAGCATTATAAAAGTCCTCAAAAGACTCTTGTGGCAATTGGCGACGGTCCATGATCTTCTTTTGTAAATGAAACTCATTTTCGTACCTCCGGTACTGTGTTAAAAACGCCCTCTCTAAATCCTCCCAGGTCTGGATTGGTGTTAACTTCCGTACGTTCCAGTACCAATCCTGGCAAAATCTTCTTGTATAGTACGTACGATATCCTCTCTCCTGCCGATGTTATTATTCGTTCGCGGGACTTGGGCAGCAGCTGCACTATTACGGAAGTCCAGCTGTACATTGCGCGCTGTAATGCTGCTAAACTCCGGCGCAGTTATTGAACTGTCCGAAATATGTGACTGGTCGGACACCCCGGTATGATCTTGAGCTAGCGTCATAAACTGCTGAACGGCTGGTGCCATTGTTGACATGGCCGTAGAAACGGCACCCGTATTCGGCGCTACACTTGGCATATCTGTGGAAGCCATTGTTTCCCCCGAGGCACGCTGTACATTCCCCATATTTGTTTCCATGTCTATGCGTTCGTTTTCAAAGGTTAAGCGGTTTCGTGCCGACCGTGTTACAACCATAACAACCGCTGACGATGAATTTTGTTTTCAGCCAGCAACCGAAAAAAAAACTATCTCAAAGGCTACCGCAGAGTACCCACCAGGTCAAATAAAAATTTGAAAAGCAATAATATAACCGATAATAAAGACCGTAAGAAAACCAAAAGAAATAAAAGCTGATAATAACCGACAATAACCGGATGTAAAAGAAAATAAATCCGTAAAATTCGAAAATATAGATAAAAAAAAACTTTAAGAAAATATGGTAAAACAAAAATATAAAAATAATAAAATTAAAAAAAGGTAAAATTCGAAAAATATAGAGAAAAAAAAATAATACGAAAGAATAAATTTTTGACTATAGCCGAAGAAATTTAATATATAATAAAAAAAATACAATCTTGAAAAGATAATACCAGATAATAATAACTGGGAATCAATAGGGTTTTCAGGTGATGGTAAAGTAAACGGATCAAATTATTGTACTCAAAAATAACAAGAATTAGGCGCAAAAAAAATCAATTACATTTCCGCCTAATGCGGCTGACTATATATACATACGCGTGTAAATATATGATTTACGGTATACTGGAGCTAACAAAAAAAAATTGTCTTCTAAATAAAAACTGAAATTAAAATATCTATCAAAAATGTCCAATTTGTAATCCCGTAATCCTATTCCGTTACTAGCTATGAAATAACGTCGTATGGTAAATTATCCCAACGAAATCAGACTACCTTAAGAACAGTCATCCAAGATTACTCAATGCAAACAAAAAGAAAATAACAAACCCTGCCGTCGCAGCGCGAAAAAAGCTTAATAGCACCTTTTTCGGGAATTACAGGCCAAGGTACGTTACCTCCCACTGAAACTATTGTTCGGAAATTTAACTAATTCTTCCCTTCCCCCAAACAGATTACCCTACCCTTAAGCCAGTGCGGCTACGCGTTAAGGACTCTTGGACTACTCTAACGGGACCTACACTAGTTTAAAGCTAGAAGTCTGTTCAAACAGAAACGAAAAACGATGATAAGTTCATTTCGGGCCCCACGTTGGGCGCCATTTTTGTAGTAGCAGTGGTAGCATGGGGTCTGTTGCCAATTTACGTACCGGAGTGCTTTGGTTTGAAAACAAGAGCAACCCGAGAACAAAAAGGTATCGTTTGGCCAGATTAATGGCGGTGCTGGCATGCTGGCGTAAGTCCGGCTAGGGCTCTCCGTATTGGGGTGGTTCTTGCCAACCATTCAAGGCCAATATCTACTACTTACAAAAAAAAAATCATGCCAGTCTATTGGATGACCAAAAAAAAAAGAAACTTATTTTGAATTAAAGGGGGCCCGAAATGAACTTGTATCTACTATTGTTTCACCTAAACGTTCTTACTTGTAGTCCAGTATACTCACTCACTATCCTCTCGCACTCCCTTGTTCTCTTGAGTTGGTTTGGCGGATGTTATGCCAACTCTGTTCCCTCCCACATGAAGTCCATTCAGACTTCGCCTTGACGACCTGTAATAAAATTTTGATCTTCGAATCGTCCCTTAATTTCTCCGTTTACCTTACCTTCACCTTCCCATTGACCTCCCACTAGGGAATTTATTCACTCATCATAAGTAAGAACGAATCGAGTTAGAAATTCTTTTCAAAAAGCATTTTAAATTCAATATTTTATTCTGTTTAAAACACGTTCTTATGTCTATAATACAATTCTCTTTCCTTATTAAATAACGGTTCCTAACGTTAAGGTATCTAGCACCGCGTTTGCAAAATCGATTTCCAAAATCTTAACTTAAATTTTAAATTATTATTCCGAAAATACTAAAAATTTACTTTAATACAAAAAAATCGTTATATTAATTACAATTTATTTTAATTTGTGCCCGTAAACAAATTAATAGCATTAATTAAATGTTTGCTTCATCTGATTAAACATTTAGTTCACTTTAATACACTCTTAATTAAAACGGATTTTATTTTTGTTTTTGATTATTACTTTATTGGGCGAACGATTTAGCAGAACCTTTTTTTTCTGTACGAGTAGGAAACCTATGTCGGGCCGATAACCGGCAGGGCAGCTGTTCACTGGCAGGATGTACACTAGGGCGTCTCGAAAAAAAAAAGTTCGCCGTACACCACAGAATATAAAGTATTGTTGCAAGGCAGTTTTGAAAAAAAAATTTTTAATTTTTTTTGCCGAAAGTAGGGGTCGCCAAACCACATTTTTCGTTATATCTTCGACATTTATAGTCCTATCTCAAAGTGTGATATATCGATGTTTTCGTCTTGAGGAGGCCAATATTTTGATTTAATAGTCATTAACCTCAAATATCTCATTCTAGTATTTACCTACCAGATCTCAGTTTCTACCACCCTAATGTACCACCCTATTGTCAGAAAATAAAAGCCCCCAAAAAATCATTAAACTTTTGTTAAAGAAGTTTTTCGATATTTCCAACAGAACTGTTAAAAAATACAATTTATGTTTTTTGCCGAATGTAGGGGTTACCTTTTTGAGTATTTTTGTCAGATTTTCTGTATTTACTGTCGGATCTCACAGTGCGATATATCGATGTTTTTGTCTCGTTACCGACACCGGTTACTCTGTTACCGATGAGCAACGCCTAGGCCACATTTTTTCCAAGCTCGAAAGCCGTGAAAAATATAGCCAACTTGGGTCATTTCAAAATATGATTAAATAAAATTGTTTTAATATACACAGATCTTTGAATTTTTATTGTATTGGTACAGATATTATGGTAAGTTCGAAAAGAGTGTATTACTATTTAAAAAAGAAGATACTAGGCAAAAACATCGATATATAATACTATAAAATCCGACTGTGAATACCGAATATATGATAACTGTTTAAAAAGTCAACCCCTACATTCGGCAAAAAACATAAATTATATTTTTTTAACACTTCTGTTGGAACTATCGAAAAACTTCTTTAACAAAAGTTTAATGATTTTTTGCGGGCTTTAATTTTCTGCTATTAGGGTGGTACATTAGGGTTGTAGAAAATGAGATCTGGTGGGTAAATACTAGAACGGGATACAAAATACCATTGACTATTAAAGCAAAACATTGGTCTCTTTGAGACAAAAACATCGATATATCACACTTTGAGATCCGACTGTAAATGCCGAAGATATAACGAAAAATGTATTTTGGCGACCCCTACTTTCGGCAAAAAAAATTAAAAAATTTTTTTTTGAAAATGTCTTACAACATTACTTCGTATTCGGTGGTGTACGGCGAACTTTTTTTTTCTTGCCTATATGGCGAGACGCTCTAATGTACACATTATACAACGCTATCTCTGCAGCTCCAGACCTGACCGCGATCCCTTGATGTTCCAGGTAGGGATCTTGCGTATTTCGGTCGAGCGAGATAGACCTGTATTGCACGGTGTAGGCTGGAGTTGGCATTTAGCTTTGTTTCTTGGACGGTGTAGGCTAGAGTTGGCATTTCACTTTGTTTCTTGGACGGTGAAGGCTGGAGTTGGCATTTAGCTTTGTTTCTTGGACCCACGACCATGACTTTATGAAGCTGCATAAAACGTTTTATCTCGGTAATTTTCTTCAGGAGGGCGTTGCAGTTAAGCTGCATCAGTGTGTTCACCTCAGGTCTGGTGATTGTTGTTGCGGATGTTGTTGTTGTAATTGTCTATTTACACCGCATTGGGCAATAAAGTTTGCATTCAATTCCCTGTGGCTTCTGAGCCCACTGCAGTTCCTACTGCAGTCTATCCTGAGGTGACACCACTGGTTGCAGATGTTACACCTAACTGATGTTCCGCTAGGATGTAACTAGTCCTGACATACTGAACAGAACCATGGTCCGGGATTAGTTTCTACTCCGGCACGGACCAAGAGGATTTAGAGGGTTGCAGGAAAGTGCAGCTCCATATGGTACGTGTGTTTGGGGTGTAGCTGAGGTGACAAGCCCGCGTGCTCCGAGTCACTCCGGTGCCAAGAACCGATTGTCGTGGCAACGTCATGTTTAGTGAGTAATTTAGCTTATATTTTTGTTACATTTTTTCAACACAATTTAATAATTTATTTCAGGTATATTCTAGAAACCGAAATAAAGTAAAATTGAAATCGAACTATAATTTAAATTCAATTATTTACAAAAAATCCGTTGTTTTCTTGGTTTGAAGTGTTGTTTTTTTCAAAAATAATAGCAACTTTAAGAATGAAGTACATAGATAAAATTTAATATTTTTATGAACTTTCATTAAGGGACGTTTTTAAAATTTAGTCGATTTAAGATCCACTTCATTTCGATTTCTAGAACACGTCCGTATTTTTTAACAAAATCGTTCATGCGTTTCTCTTTATAAAATAAGTTTGGTTTAAAAATATTGTACGAAGGATAAATCTAATAATGCTAAATGTAACAGGTGCTCAAAAATGTATTAACGTAAATGTTCTTCAACAACTTCACTAATTTACCACTTACACAGTGACCATAAGTCTGAATTTACACGTTTCATCTTTTGATGCTCAACTTCTTTTCAATTCCCTTTTAAAGATGCCAATATATTCACACGCAGCAATCGGTTTCAACTTTTTTCGGTACAAAACAACAACAATTTTATTAATAGCGAATCAAAGAGAAAAAGAAAAGAAAAAAATTACATGCAGCCATCGTTGTGCAAATACCAACCAGCATGTCCGCAAGATCAACCCCTCCCATGTGCTTGTTGTAGCATTCTACTGTTCCTGGACGAGGTATAGTTATAAAATTCTTCTCTTTGCGGCACCATCTCTTACATTCACTCATGTGGTTCTTACCTGCATAGTTTGAAACCAGTTGTACACTCTTGTTGTCATACCAACGACAAGCAATCAAGTTGTGCGTTGCTTCATATTTGAAATCGCTCGATCCTCGTCCTCGTTTTTGAAGTTCCTTCTCACTAATTAGAGTACAATTTTTCATTCAGAGCAATCATCAAGCTTATTGAAGAAAACCAATTGTCAAAAAACAGTTTGAAATTTTGGTTTACTGGCATATTGCATGATAGAGATAGCACAATGTGTGACGATATTCCTAAAGGCTAGGTTACACTATCCCACAAGTCTTACGTATTCCATAATACTTTGTGAGATAGAAATCAAATGCGTTTTCTTTCGACTGTCAAAAAATCTAATGTGACATTACAGTTTATGTCCACACTATCACACATGAAATAAAACGAAAAATACGAGTAGAAAAAAAACAGCTGTTCAAATTTTTATAATTGCTTTTTTCGCTTGGAATTGTTAAAATTGTGAACAAAAATAAAGAAAAATTTAAAAAATGAGAGTTTTGTCTAAAAAATTAATTAAAAAAAATCTTATAGGAATTCTGATGGTTTTTACAATATTAAACAAATATGTAAGTATAATGGCCATTTTCTCAATGTACCGTCAAACTGCCTGTTACTTAATGTCAACATAAATTTATTAGACCGATAAACTGTCTGTTAACAATTTTGGGTTTCTCAATATACCGACAAAAAACATGGTTTTAAGCTGGCAACACCTCTCAAAATACATGTAAATGTTGGGAGTCAGCTGATTGAATTTATCTGTACGGCAAATAAAAGGAAAATAAATAATCGGCAGATGAGTGCTGGTTAGCTTTGCGACAGAATAGAAGCAAATGAGACATTGAGAAAACCAAATTTCTTTAATGTGCAGTTTTTCGTTGGGAAAAAAGTTAATCGGGTAATGAGAAAACGGCCATAAGAATAATAAAAATTATGTGCGACGAGCTGGCAAACGTTACTGGAGTCGTGAATGGCTTCTGCGGCGATGTTCAGGAAAGGATCTAACCCATATTGCAAAAAAGGAATTGCAATTAGAAGACCCGAACAGTTTTGAAAATTTTTGTAGACTTTCCAAAGACTGTTTTCAGGAATTGTTAACTGTTGTTGGCCCAGTTATATCAAAAAAAATACTGTGTTGCGAGAGTCTGTTTCAGCAGCAACGCGGTATGTATTTTTAAAAATTCCTTGATCATGTTTAATTGCAATAATTTTTGAATTTCGTGTTTTTTATGCACAGATTACTGATCACACTCAGGTATTTGGCGACAGGTAACAGTTATAAAGATCTTTCCTATGGGTTTCGAGTATCAAATTCATTAATATCGAAATTGGTTCCAGAAACTCTGCATGCTATACATATATAGCTCGCTAAGCGGAAATTATCTTAAAGTAAGATTAAGGTATTAAAAGTTAACCTGGCTCTTAAATGAAATATTTTTTTAAAGGGCTGTAATACAACTGCCGGTTAGAAAAAAATCGCTTATGACTTTAATGAGAAGTGGAACTTTCCCATGTGCCTAAGAGCGATTGGTAATATATTTTTGCTTTTTTCCTCTCACAAATATATTAATAATGTAAATTTTAAGATGGCAAGCACATTGCGTTTACTCCAAAAGCGTCTGAAGGGTTCTATTATTATAATTATAAAGGATTTAATAGCGTTATCTTGTTGGCGGTAGTGGATGCCAATTATAAATTTATTATGGTAGATATTGGAACAAATGGTCGAGCTAATGACGCTGCGGCATTTAACGCCTCAGATATCGGAGATGCCATCAAACAAAACCTTGTTAATTTCCCAGAAGATGAACCACTTCCCAAAACAAACATAAAGGTATTTCGAGTTAGATTATTAACGGCTATGCCGAAT
Organism: Pollenia labialis; assembly: GCA_949318255.1. Taxonomy (NCBI): domain Eukaryota; kingdom Metazoa; phylum Arthropoda; class Insecta; order Diptera; family Polleniidae; genus Pollenia; species Pollenia labialis. The sequence goes on along the minus strand of OX439142.1, from coordinate 40,003,766 downwards.
CTTATATACCCTTCACCATGGTTGGGAAAGAACAAAAGTAATATATAATTATATGTACAATGTATGTACATGTATTTATACATGTCTATTTATATAGTATTTATCGATTAATAGCATTCAATCCACATCTAAACCAGATTTGAACTTCCTTTCTCATCAATATTTTAGAAATTACAAAAGGAATGACAACGTTATACATATATGTATAGGTACTAGGGCGGGTCGATTTATTTTTCGACAATTTCCCTATGATTTCCGTATTTATTCTATGGGTTATTCCATGAAAATTTGCCAAAGGAACCATACCTCTATCGTTAAAATCGAGTCCCCTACTTTTTGTTGGTAGATTTTTTCCCAAATTGACGTTCGTATGAAATATTACCTATACGTTCACATCCATAACTCAAAAACTATCGATCGGGTTTAATCGCCAGTAGAAGCGTTGGAAAGGTGAGCTCATTTTGATCAATTTAAAAAAAAAAATCACCAATTTCCCTATGATTTCCGTATTCTATGGGTTATTCCATGAAAGTTTGCTGAAGGAACCATACCTCTATCGTTAAAATCGAGTTCCCTACTTTTTGTTGGTAAAGAGTTCAAAAGTTACGGGCATTTTTGTCCAAATTTTGGAGCATTTTTCCATTTTTTTCATGATTTTGTCCAAGAATATTACTTTCATGGCCATTTTTTTGGCTCAATTTTTTTGACTTACAAAGCTTACGACGAACCTTACGTTACGACTGGACTGATTTCCGCTTTACATTATTGGCATATTTTTTCAGATGGTGCACACCCTGTGTTATGTTTGTTTATTTCTTTTTGTTTTTAGTTTCTTTATAGACTTCTTTATTTTTGTTTGTTTATTATCAACAAGTAATGTCAATTTTTGGGAATACAAAATTTAAATTTTCAAAAGATTTTGTTATTCGTGCTTAATTCCCAGTTTTTATTATTGATAAAAACACTTGAAATTTATTGTTGATGGGATAAGCTATTCCTATGCTCATTTTACTGGTTGCTTAGGCCAGATCATCAGGAAACTTCATCCATAAAGATTTTAGAAAAACTAAAGATATTAAACCAAATAAAACTGTTAAACGTATAAGAATTATAGCAACAGTTCTACTTGTAATAATATCAAAGCTTAAACAAAACAACATCAACAATAAACAGTGGGTTCATCTTATCTTACATTCCCCACTACAATTAGTTGAAATTCTCTCAACATTAATTGTAGTTGTAAGTAGGTTAAGAAAAACAAAATAACAAAATATAATATTCCAGTGTATGCTAGTTTTGTTTGAGCGTCATTTCAGTGAAGTGTTACTTGAAATAACTAACAAATAATCAAACTATTTTGAAATTTAGAAAAGATTTAAAGGATGGCGACGACATTAGAAAGCCGTACGAAAACACCCAGACTTGAAAGCAAACAAGACTTTCAGAAAAAATAATGTTTTTTTCACATTTTGTCATTTACTACACTCAAATTTAATATTTTTTTTGATAATAGGGGGCCTGTTCGGAAATGCATCACTGCGCTGCATCAGTGATTTAAAATGCTTAAATATATATCAGTGAAGTAGATGTGGACCAAAAAATTGTCAAATACTCCACAAAAATAATAGTCACACAATAAAAAAAAAATTAAATTATTTTTTATCGGCATTAAAAAAAGTTTGCTTTTCTGATGCAGCGCAGTGATGCATTTCCGAACAGGCCCAGGTTGATAGATACTTTATTATCTTTTAATTTGAATTTTTGTAGAAAAAAAAATAAAAAGGGGGAAAAAATCAAAAAGTTGGTTTTATGTGTTATTTTGTTTTAGCAATATCGCATGAATTAATCAACCGAATTCGATAAATTTGGGCTTAAACTCTTCGATAAATTTGGGCTTAAACTCTTCGTTTTGAATTGTAAATTGAATTAAATAATGGATTGAGCCAAAAAATGGCCATGAAAGTAATATTCTTGGACAAAATCTTGAAAAAAATGGAAAAATGGTCCAAAATTTGGACAAAAATGTCCGTAACTTCTGAACTTTTTACCAACAAAAAGTAGGGGACTCGATTTTAACGATAGAGGTATGGTTCCTTCGGCAAATTTTCATGGAATAACCCATAGAATACGGAAATCATAGGGAAGTTGGTGAATTTTTTCACTCCCTACAAATCGACCCGCCCTAATGTATACCATTTTACCTTCGGTAAAGGGTATATTAACTAATAAAAATAAAAATCAAAACAGTTTTCATAGTATGTTATTTTGCATTTTACATAATAATTCGGAGTAACAAGGACTGCTGGACAGCGGGACATGCGAATGTTGAGGTACTAGTTGATTATTGATTTTAATAGGGGGCATGTTTCCCGACGCAAGGTGAATGTTATATGTACGCATTTTTGCTCATTGACCTTTATCCTCCATTGCTTTAACCATATTTCGAGCTGAAATATATGTTCCTGCAGGTATCGAGATGCTTCACGACTGTTCTCGTGTACGCTTAGAAAAGCTGTATCATCAGCAAAAGTTGAGGTCAGGGTGTAATTGTTTGTTGGCAAGTCCGAGGTATATATAAGGTAAAAAAGTGGGCCCAGGATGCTTCCCTGAGAGACTCCAGCTTCAATTGGCTGAGGAGAACTTAAAAAATCACCTTCTTTAATAATGAATTTTCGACCGACCAGGTAGCTTTCTAACAGCTTCTGTGTATTAACCGGTAGGTTTAGCTTCAATTTATGTAACAAGCCTACATGCCAGACTTTGTCAAAAGCTTGAGAAACATCTATGAAGAGAGCGGAGCAATATTTTCTTTCTTCAAAGGCTTTTCTTATGGCGTTTACTATCCGATGGGTTTGTTCAATTGTGCTATGCTCTCTTCTGAAACCGAATTGATGATTAGGTATACACCTATTGTCATTTAAAATTGGGGTTAATTTTGACGCTAAGAGCTTCTCAAACAGCTTTGATATATTAGGTAATAAGCTAATAGGCCTATATGACTGAACTTTTGTGTGATCTTTTCCTGGCTTTGGTATCATCGTTATTAAGGAGACTTTCCATTCTTGAGGGTAGTATTCAAGGCGTAAAATAGCATTAAAAATATAAAGAATAATTTTCTTTGCTATGCGAGATAGCTCTAAAAGCATTTTATTACTGATCTTATCAATACCAGGTGCCTTCTTGGTGTTTATCACAAATAGCCTTTTCGATTTCTCTTATCTCAAATCTGAGGGGAATAGCTGCTCTAGCAGCAACAGGTGGTAACTCGACCGCAATATTGTGAGATATATTTGGAGTAAATACGTTTTTCAAGTGACTAACAAACAGATTTCCTTTTTCAATATCGTTTCTTGCCCAACTACCATTCAAGTTTCTTAATGGTGGCTTGGATATAACTGGCCTTTTTAGATTTCTAGCTGCACGCCATAATGAGTAGTCAGATTGTGGAGTTGCATCAAGTCCCTTAAGATATTTTTCTAGAGAAGCCGTTTTCTGAGTCTGTAGTAACCTTGTTAGCCTTTTTGTGCACTCTTTTAATAAATTCTTAAGTTGCGGGGATCTGTAAAGTTGCCACTCTCTTCGAACTCTCCTTTTTTCAGTCAAGAGCCGCTCGACATCTGAAGAATATATTTTATTAGTTTTAATTTTTTTGGGGGAAACGCTGGAATGTTGAACAGCTAGTTTAAGATAACTGTCAAAGTTCACAATAGAGAGATCCACATTCTCCGGTGTACTAAGCGGAATATTATCTGTGCAATGGGCACTGAGAAATTTTTTATATTTTAACCAATTTATTTGTGTGGCTGACGTCGCTAAGTAACCTGACGGAAATACAATTCTATTTGGGTTCGATATAGTAACAATTGTAGGTGTATGGTCGGATGATAATTCTAACGAAGCTTCAACATGAATCGTTTCTGTGGGGATGTTTTTAACCACGCCAAAGTCGATAACATCCGGAATTTTTTTCTGATCAGTAGGCCAATATGTTGGTTGTCTGCTCGCGACCACATTTAAACCCATTTTAGAGATTCTGTTAAACAAAACACGACCTTTTGGTGTTATAAGTCGTGACCCCCAGAAGGTATGTATGTTTCGCGTTATAATAGCCAGCGGCCAGGAAACAGGGTCCTAATGATTTATAATATTTATAATATTGGCCTTCTGATATGGAAAATCTAGGTGGAGAGTATAAAGAAGAAATTACTATGTTTCGATTTAGCTCTTCGACACAAATAGTCGTTGCTTGCAGGTAGTCTTCACGGTGATCACACATTAGGTAGTGTTTGACTCGTTTTTATCAAAATGGCAGAACCTCCACAAGCTCTATCTCGAGGGTCCTTGGTTTCATATATTAATTTTAAATGTGTTTCTTGAGGTCAGATGAGTTTCAGAAACCATCATAACATCAATTTGTTTATTTTTAAGAAAGTATTATAGTTAATTTTTATGTTGGCGGATGCCGTTTGCGTTTCAAAAACATATTTTTAAACAGTTCATGGTTTGTTAAGTAGGTTCAGCTTGCAATAACATCGATTGCATTCTTAGAATTTCTTGCATCATATTACCCATTGTATTTCTAAAATTATTTACTGTTTGCACTAAATTAGAAACCGGAGTTTCATCATTACTTGGCGAGGCACCTTGCATAGGCACATGGTTTGATTTTAAAACGTTAGCACAGGTTCTGGTATTACCAGGCTGCGGAGCCTGTATGCCATTTGTGGTTACTTGATTTGTTACCTGCATTTGGGGAGGATTAGTTTTCGGTCCAACCGACTGCTTGACGATATTATATACAGGGCATCCTCTATAATTGGCAGTGTGATTACCGCCACAGTTGCTACATTTTTTTACGTTGGGGTCGGTTTTAGACTTATCGCAAAGAACTGTGCCATGTAATTCACCACATACTACGCAAACAGAGGGTAAATAGCAGTATGCCTTAGTATGACCATACTCTTGACAGTTTAAACATTGAACGGGACCATTTCTTTTGTGCGGCTCTTCTATAGTTATTCTTCTGTAGAGAATATTTTTTAAATTGTAAATAGGATGCGTTTCGTTTTTTTTAAGTTTTACGTCGCCGGGTTCAAACTCCACTCGTAAAAGTGGTTGGGGAATTTTTCTCTATTTTTAATATTTGTAACGTTTTTTATTTTAAAGCCTTTCTCTTCCAAAAAGGTTTTAACTTCTTCAGGGTTCACGCACGAGTCTATGCCCTTGATCACTACCTGAAAACCTTTGCTGCTCTTCAGTTGATATGTATAAAAGCTCTTTTTAAGGGCTTCGAATTTGTTTGTTAGTTTACGAAAATCATTCTCATGATTAACCTGTATTTTTGTCTCGTTTATATTACCACGCTTGATTGCCGCTACGTAAAACGAATTTTCACCTTAACCGAGATCACGCTCTTTATTAACTCACTTGAGTTTTGCTCCCTAAGATATATCGGGGGTGGCTTAGAAGATTTTATGACGTTTGGTGCTTCAGAGGATTCATCCTCCAGAATTGCAAAACGATTTTCAGAGTTTATTTTATCAAAAGTTGGTACTTTTGAGGCCGAAGCAACTGCTGCAGAGGTAGGGCTGCGACCCCGTTTAAGCACTGTTATGTATCTGTCCATACCAACTTGGACTTGAGGCTTTTGACAACTTTTTACAGGGGGGTTTTCCATTGCATTTGTGTTTAAATTCATGGTATCATTTCCCACTAAATTAGTTTTTGACGTCGTGGCAATACTTGCTGGCCTGGCAACACTTGTCACCAGGTCTAGTTTTAGTTTTTTTAATGAGTCACTATCCACCGTTTGTGTAAATACCGAGGGTGAGAGGGAACGTGAACGAATAATTGGCTTAGCCGTTAGGTAGTTAATATTGTTTTGTTTGGTTTTATTTATTTCAGCATTATGCTAGGAACACAACTGGGACGAGCGACGAAATTCGTCCAGCACGACGAATTATTCGGAAGGTATTCGCTGTATAAATTCGGCATATGAAACACAATAACGACGAAAAAACAAAATGGAAATAAAATATTTTATATAAACAAGAAATAGTGGTACCATATGAACAAAAAATACTTCACAAATAAAACATTAAAAATTGAGTTGTTTTTTACTTTTTTATTGTTAATTTTTTTTTTCAATTTGTATTTTATATGATATTATTGTGCTGTTTTCACAATACAAGTGACTGAACGTGTAGTAAAATTTATATGAAAAGCACTCAGTTTTTTGAGTGTTTTCCATATAAAATTTACTACACGTTCAGTCACTTGTGTTGTGAAAACAGCACATATGTTAAAATTTTACAATCTCTAAAGTAAAAAGTAACTTTATTTACTAAAACACTTACCATTTTGAAACAATATGGTTACCCAGTACTGATTTGTTCGTCGTACGTCGGCGTAAGAATTAGAATTAAATCTATTTAAAGTTTGAAACGTCCGGCGAATTTTCGTCGGCGCCCTGATTGTGTGCATTTTTATATGCACAAATATTTTTTATTTTTGGCGACGAATATTCGCGGCCAAAAATTCGTCGTTCGTCCCAGTTGTGTTCCTAGCATTATTTTCATTTGCATGAACTGTTACATAACAATTTCTCTCGTTGAGTTTTATTGTTCTCATTGTTTTTGTTCATACAAAATATTGTTTTTGTTTTTCACCGTATTATGTGCTTTTAATATTTCTGTTATTTTTTTTTTTTGTTCTTTACAAAATTAAAATGTTTTTGCAAGATTATGTATGCAAACATACATACATAAGTATGTAGGTTTGTACATTCATTCACTTATATTTTTTATTTTTCTTTATTTAATTTTTCGTTTTTAATAATTGATCACTTTTATGCTAAATAATTTATTTAAAAATCATTTATTTTGCGTATTCGCTAAATGTTTATTTAAAATAAAAAATCAAATTATAAATTAATTCAAATTGTATGCGGGTCAGTGTGTTGCTCTTCATAGCCATTCCTGGTTGTCAACACCGGTCACGCCAATAAAATGCAACTCTGCTGAAATACAACAAATCCGCCGCTGTCAGATAGTCGAATTCGCCTTGAGGAGATAGATAAAAATATGGCATGGGTTTTGGTTGGTTTTTGATTTTTGAAGCGAAGGTTCGAGATCATTTTGGAAGTGCACGTTGTGGAGTAAAGGTTAACCAGTAAAAAATGAAAGATTTTGGTGGATTGAAGAAAATGTGGTTAGTGGATAAAAAGTTTTTTTTTGTGAAACATATGTATGTATGCTTTAGCCCAATATCCGGAAGCATAATCAAAAATTATATTACAAAGATTTTAAATAAATAAAATGATATCAAATAAGAAAGTTCAAAGTTTAAACATAAAGAAAAATAAAAGAACCACAAAATGAAAAGTGTTTTCTCTGCTGTAATTTAGCCCCTTTAAAACAACTACCACCAGCAAATTCCACTCCCGCAACAGTTCCCAAAAAAAAAAGAAATCCTCCACGACCAACTCTACAGGCTGGGAAACGTGACAATTCAACTTCCATCAAAAAAATTTGGGGAAATTACCAGCCACATCCCGAAAGGCTTCATTAAAAACGTTAAAAAAAACCGCCTGGAATTCTTCTGCAATTGCACCCCACGGACAATAACCGTAGCAACAGCATAGAGGTATGGCAAAAAACTAGAAGCAGCTCAAAAAAATACACCCAGGGAAAACGGCTACTGCCGAGGAAGATAAAAAAAATAGTTTTAACACGGCTAAAAGCAGGTATGCCCTTGTAAAAATAGACCAGCCAATTAGAAAAAAATTAACAACGTTACCGCTCGGAACAATGGCTAAGATTTCGTCCTTTTAATTGTCCACCCAATCACCTACAAAAACTACCTCAATTTACTTACCTTTATAACCATAATTACTTTCAATTCCCTATATACCTCCTAACTTTAACTACATAAATTTACTTACCTGTAAATTATTACCTGCTATTACCTATATATAATTAACCATAACTGCCTAAATTTACTTACATTTACACCCGTATTTTTCTGCCATTACCTTTATATATTTATCTGACTATACTTACCTGATTTGACCTTAATATTCATTTTTACCCGTGACTACTTAAATTTATTGTACCTATATTTACATGCATGAACATATTCACCTATTTCAAATAGCACAATTTTTACTTAATTGTACATATTTACTTGTACATATATGATTTTTTAAATATTCTTACAAATTCGTGACACTAGAAAAATAACTTAACTTTACCTATTTTTTAATACGTTTACCTACCTGTAATTGTCTAAGAAATTTTAATTTACATGAATTTAGTTACATACATATGTAGATAAACCTAGTTACTTACGTATGGGTACCTGAACACATACATATATCTTCGTATCCCTTTATTTAACAACAGATTTTGTTGTAGACTATCGGTTAGCCGGCAAACAGACTAAAGTCAAAACCTACGTGTTATTTAATTTAGGCTTATAAAATAAATCCCAAAATAAAATAAAAAAGACTAAAAAAAATCATCAGATTATAGTACGTTTTATAATTTAATCTAATGTGATTCTTCTATGTGGTGAACTTCTGAGCCATCTAGAATTATATGGAAATTTTATCATAATTAGATAACAGATATGTAGGTATTGATTTCCCTAAGTTACGGAAAAAGGACCGAGAAATGTTAGAAAAGAGGGGAAAAGACAGAAAATCGATAATATTTCTGAAAATTAACCTAACCCATACATAATAATAAAAAAAACTAAAACAATAAATTAGTAATTAGTCGACTACGGATAACTTACCTAAAAACAATAAATAAAATAAAAAAATTAAAAAAAAAACCATAATTCAACAACATAATGAAATTTAAGCTTAAATTAGGCGTGAACTTCAATCGGATATGAATAGGTGAATAGGCTATCCGCTTGTGGCAGCAACGCGGAAATAGGACTAGGCGAAACAAATATTAAATTTGAATTCGATAATAAGAATAGGATATAAATAATTATTACTTATCTTATAGAGAATTATAACGTGTCTTAGAAATAATTATAAGATAAATTTAAAAAAAAAGAATTAGTTTTGAAATTTTTCTTTAATTATAACTAGAACTATCAACATTTATGAATTTAAAAATTACTGAATAAATTTTGATGATTCTATTATTGTTGGAAAATGTATTACTAGAAAATGAAAGATACAGCAATGTTAAAGTGTATAAATATTGAGAATCATTCTATAACTATTTCGATTACCGATTGACCATATTATTGGTGCTTTTAGTTTAGTTATAGCAAGTCTGTTTGTACTTATAAAAAAAGAGGCGTAAATAAAAAAACCCGCCCTAATAAGGCCATACCTAGTAGTGCATATTTCGGTGCTTGATTAGGTTGAAAAATAAACTAGAAAAAGAAAGAGAATATTTTACATATCGCACCCGTTCAACAATACTGTATTAACTCAAAATTTAAAAATTTTCAGTAGAAGCAAAACAATTTTCAATTTAACATTACAGGAATATGAAAAAGAATTTTTAAAGCAGCCGTTTCATTACAAAAAAGTGGACAAAATTGCACAATATTTTTACAGTGGGTAGATATGAATATATCCATTTTTTCCAAAAAGTGAAAAAATAAAAATTTTGAGTTAATACAGTATTGTTGAACGAGTGCGATATGTAAAGTGAATGATAAAATAAAAAAAAAAAAAATAAAAATAAAATTGTTTCTTTAATTACGTGAAACATCTTTTTTATGAGCTGAATTTTATACTCTGAGTGAAAAGTTATGTTGACCACCTTAATTTAATATTGTTGCAAGGTTATATCCGTCCGAAATTAGAGGCAAAGTGTTAGTAATATTTTTTTTTAACTTTTGAAATTGTTATGCTCTACACGCAGAGAAAAAATATGGTTGGGCATGGTTACGGCAACCACACTGTGTTTATTGTAACAATATATTGTTGTTGTACACAAATAATTGTTATTTTTATTAAATATCAGCAATATTATAGTTACTGTAAACATATTAATGTTTATCGCAATTATAAATTTGAGTATTGTTAACCGAAAAATAATTATTTTTCAAACAACTAAATTATGATAACTTTCAAAACATATTATATTACTCACAGCCATAACATGATATTTAATAGCCATAACATGATTACTTTATATACATTTATCATAATAAGTTTAAGATGCAATCAAAATATCGTTACTCTAATAATATTTTGGTATCGCCATTTGTAAAATAATTTTGTATCAGTTGTGTCGTGTTTTACATAAACGTATCGAATTATTTGTTAGTGAGTGGCTAAATAATAAAAAATAACCATTAAAATAAACAAGAAATTAAAAAAAAAATAAAGAAAAATATTAAAAAAGAAATAACAAAATCACCATTAAAATAAACAAGAAATTAAAAAAAAATAAAGAAAAAACATTAAAAAAGGGTTGAAGTGTCACAAATTAAAATATCTTTGCTAAAAAATTTTAATAATCTTAAAGTGGTGGAAAAATTTGTGAAATATTGGTGCAAAATATTAACCATTACTGGTAAGTTTTGTGTTATTTTAAGAGAAAAATAATGAAAACTCCATAAAATAATTTATAAATAATTGCGACCTACGACAAAAAGATTACAGTAACTATATTATGTTTTTTATTTTATCATAAGTATTTTTTTCGAATAAAAATATTATGTTCAAAGTTGTATCATAATATGATGTAAAAACCACAATACTAATAAAAAATGTATGTATAACAGTTCGTATCACTTTGCATCATAATATGATTACTTCTAAACTTATTATGATTGTCATGACAATAATATGATTACTTCTAAACTTGTTATGATTGTCATGACAATAATATGATTACTTCCAAACTAATTATGATTGCCATGACAATAATATGATTACTTCTAAACTTATTATGATTGTCATGACAAACATATGATTACTTCTAAACTTGTTATGATTGTCATGACAATAATATGATTACTTCTAAACTAATTATGATTGCCATGACAATAATATGATTACTTCTTATCTTATTATGATTACCATGACAGTAATATGATTACTTCTTAACTTATTATGATTACCATGACAGTAATATTAAAACTTCTTAACGTTTTATGATTAACAGGATAACAATATGGTTAAGGGAAAAATATTATGATGTAATATTACGAGCATATTTGGTCATAATATGATTTAATAACAATCGTAATATGGTGACTACAATCATGAATCTTATCATAATATGTTGCTCTTAGAATATGTTTACCACAACCATGTTTTTTCTTTGCGTGTATTTATATATGTATAAGATAATTCTTTTTTTATTTGTACAGTAAAATCTCGGAAAAGTTAATCAAAATGTCCCAAGGGTAATTAACTTTTTCGAATTATTAACTTTTCCGAAGGTTTTTTAAATTTATCGAAATAAAGCTTAAAGCATATATTTCTGTAAATAATATTTTTATTTCATTTATTTTTAATATTATATGTACATACTTATGATTAATTAAAAAATTTCAGTTATGTATTAGGTGTTGTGAAATAACTTTTTAAAGTTGTTTGTTTCTTGCTTTTGTTGTGGTAGGCGCTACTAATTTAGTGCGTTTGAGAATCAAGTCTTCCACCTCTTTTACATAATTTTTGAAGTATTTTATTAAATTATTTATGCTTTGGAGTGCTAAATTATAACTAACTTAAAGTAAAAACAAAATACATATGTATTCGTGAAGTACCGTAACTGAAAATATTTCTCTTCACTCAGAATTTTTCGGTTTTTTTTTATGCGGCACGTGAAGACAGCCGCTCGATTAACTTTTCCGCGAGATTAACTTTTTCGAGACTTAACTTTTCCGAGATTTTACTGTATTTAATTTAATGGTTGTACTGAAGTTTGTAATAAAAATTGGAATTTGTAATTGAACCAAAACTAGATCATGGAGTAGATTTATAATTTTATGGTTGAAATGCGAGTAGAGTAAAGAGAGGTAAGTTGACTTTTTTTGGGACATTACTAAACACGTCCGGCAAACGGTAATGTCAAGGATGACTGCAGAAGTCATAAAGAGGTCGGTAGCCTGCCAGGACTTTAACAGCTATTCTTGGGCACTCAGGCCCAATTGGGGCAACCCTGCGCGGAAAATTTTTGTAACGGAAAGCCTAGGTGGATCGAACCCCCCATTTCCGGCGAGCTAAAGCCCCAACACCAGCGTGCCACTTTCCACCGCAGAGCAAGGGTGTTGGGATTAAGAATCCCTCAGCGGCAACAATTTTAGAAATGGTTGTTGTTGAATTAAGAAAAAACGTTACAAACTGTTGAATTTGTTATTAATTTAAAATAAATTATTTACCATTGAATTTGGACTCATTGAAATATCTATAATTTTTATTTTAATTATAAATATATGAATATAAATTCATCTATGAATGGCGATCCTGCGATATTGGACGTGGAGAAATAAACTTATAATTTTAAAATCGTTCAATATTCCATAGAGCTGATAAAATTATCGAAAGAACCTGTACGTGCAATTTAGACAACAACAAACCCTATTTTGATTTCATCTGAAAATTAATATTTTATATCAATTCATCTGGAGCCTAACATGAGTTTCAGTCCAAAACAGCAAACTATTAATATCAAAATTTAAAAAAGCTTTTTGCCAAAGGAATTTACCATCAGTTTTAATTCCAGAGAAAATAATTCAGTGTAAGCGTTTATATCTTTATATCTTGTTCCATATTTAAAAAGCCCTTAATGTTGTTTAATTAAATTATTTTACTTTTACTAATATTAAATATTTGCCAATTTTGTTATATTTAAAAAAGCAATAATTAATTCAATATTAATCAATTAATTTTATTTGTAAACTTTCCCTTTAAAATGACCACCGGCTCTCCAACGCGTTCTGATGCAAATGTACAAAGTGAAACACATTCGCAATCTAATTCAATTACTACAAATAATAATTTAAACACAAGTTTGGCTGGTAATCATCCGATCGATAGAATACCACAAATTGATTTAGACATCTGTGCTTCCTCTGTTAAACTCCCTCAATTCTGGACTAGTGGTCCAGATGCATGGTTCGTTCATGCTGAAATGCAATTTGCAACCAAAGGTACTTATATCTACAGACCAAACCAAATATGAATATATTATTACTGCTCTACCACAAGAAGTTATAATAAAAGTGTTAGACATAATTCAAAATCCAACTACAAATGATCGGTATCGTAATCCTAAAAAAAATTTGATTGAACGCCATTCCTAAAGTGAAACTTCTAAATTACACAAAATACTCTCTGATAGTGATATGGGAGATAGAAATCCATCGGAGTTTTATAGATCGTTAGCCCTTCTTGCTGGCTCTAATTTTAGCCCAGATGTTTTAGCAAAACTTTGGCTACGTAAACTTCCAAAGTCACTAAACTTTGCTTTAACTGGATCTAATGTTAATGATCATAACGAATTAATTCAATGGGCTGATAGATTATGGGAGATTATTCACAATGGAGGAATTTGTGGTGTCAGACAACCTTCTAGAACTTCCAATATTGAACAAATTGTTCAAAATTTGACTGCTTCTTTACGTGAAAATATTAATAAATTGACACTGGAAGTTACTTCTCTTAAAAGGGAATTAGAAACCCGGACTTCACGATCTTTTTATAGAAGATATAGCCGAAGCAACTCACGCTCTCGTGGTCGTTCACCAAATAGGAACTGGTTATGTCGTTTTCATTACAAGCTAGAAAGTGCGAACAGCCCTGTTCATTTTCAAATGAAAATTCAACAAACTTAAATCATTCACTGTTGCAGCGACGAACAGTGAAAATATTAATTATTCTTCCAGTCGCCTATTTGTTTTTGACAAAAATAATAACATTAGGTTTTTGATTCATAGCGGGGCAGAAATTTCTGTGTTGCCATTAGGGTAGCCAGATTTGGAATTGACAAAAAAAGTATATTGATGAAAAAAAAGCAGTACATTTAAGAAAAAAAAGTACATTTATTTTTTTATTAAAAAACGTTTAAAAAATTCATTAAATAACATAAAATAACAATTTATTCAATAAAGAACATTAAAATGAGATCGTAAATATTATTTACCTTTAAGAAAAAAAGTTTTTTGAACAAAGAAATCTCTCTTTGATCATCATTGTTGCTACATATAGTTTCAGCCAAGAACCCATAAAATTGTTCATTTATTTGTTGCTCAAATTTTTTATACAGCTGACTATCTATCTGGAACAAGTCAATGATAACTAGATTGTGATCTTCTTCTAATTTTTTTATAGATAATAAAATGAAACTCTCTATGTTGTGAACCAATTCCTTCAGAAAGTTAATTTTCAAAAAATTGCCTTAAGACAGGTGGACAATTATCTTGAGACAAAAAATAAGCTTTTATGGCTGGATAATTTTTTAAAAGTATTTCTACTGCAGGTGTTAGAGTTACCCAACGAGTTGGTACAAGACGAGGCATTTCAGACCACTCTAGTTCACAAAATTCCAATATTTCCTTGAATGCTGCAGTCTTCTTCGTTGAGCTCGAAAATTCATTAACAATTTTTATTATTATACTTTCTAAATCAAATTTTTAAAGCGTTTTTAAAAGAATTGTTAAGGACATGACACAAACATCCAATGCCAATAATATCAGGATTGCTTTTTTTAAGCTCAACATATACACTTTTCTAAGAGCCAAAATTTACGTTTGCCCAAAATTTACATTTGCGTTATCTGCGCAGAAGCTTGTTACATAAACTGAGATTTTGGAATTCCAATTTTGAATTGAATGAATTTGCTATGTCTATTGACATTTCAGAATCAGAGTTGTAGAAACTCAAAAGTTTTGTGTTGACTCCTGATTCTTTACTAAAATATCTCAGCACTATTGGAAACGTTTTAATATTACCTTTATTCAAAGCGTCGGTCAATATTGAAAATGGGTGAGAATTGTTTAAGTCCTTCAACAGTGATTCTATTGAATATTTTTCCAAAATGTTAGTTACAATTTTAGACATTTTGGTTTTACCACACGTAAAGTTTGAGGCCACATTGGAATCTGGAAATATCTGCTTGAGTAGTTTGCTGGTGCAATCCGCCGATTGGTAACTATTGCTGTGTACTACTGTGTACTACTTCAAAGAACTTTGCTTTTCTACACTAAAAAATAAATTACTAACAAGTTAAGCACAGAAAAAAGCACAAAAAGAAGTGCAAAAGGCTAAAAAAAAGTACTTTAGCGTACTTTTTAAGGTGTTATGCAGAAAGCAGTACATTGATGAAAAAAAGTAAGTGTACTGCTGAAAAAAGTACGTCTGGCAAGCCTAGTTGCCATCCTTAAAATTCAGAAATAGTAATAAGAAATCTGATATAATTTTAACAGCGGCAAATGGCTCTAACATTTGGAAAGAAATTACTTAATGTAGATTTAGGCCTTCGCCGTGAATTTCCCTTTATTTTTCTGATTGCAGAAACATATTTCTAGACCTATTGTTGGTGCTGATTTTCTTAACAAGTATGGTCTATTGATAGACAATAAACATGAAACAGGTGTGATTGAAGAAGTAAATGAAAGTTGTTAAAATTATAGAAAAGTGCCTAAAAGATTCACTAACTAATTTGTCAGTTAGTGCATTTTCATGTAGCTGTAATGTGACTATTCCAAAGTTATTTTCTGTAGATAACCAATACACACAACTTCTGAGGAAATATCCTTCACTAATAGCGGAACCTAATTATACAAAACAGATTAAACATGCTACCGTTCATAGATTAGTAACAAACGATCCTTTACCTTTTACAAAAGCCAGGCGTTTAGATCCCATAAAATACAAGGCAGCGAGAACAGAATTTGAATATCTTGTGAAAGCAGGAATATGTAGACCATCAAACTCTAGTGTAGCATCAGCTTTACATTAAGTCCCCAAAAAGGATCCAAACGACTGACGACCATGCGGTGATTTTAGACATTTAAATGTTGTGACTGTCCCGGATAGATATACATTACCTTACATTCACGATTTAAATATGAATATAAGAAATAAGAAAATATTTTCTATGATCGACTTAGTACGTGCTTATCACCAAATTCCGATAGCGGAAGAAGATATATTCAAAACAGCTATAACTATACCTTTTGGTATGTTTGAGTTTCAACGAATGCCATTTGGTCTTCGAAATTCTGCACAAACGTTCCAAAGATTTATCAACGAAGTGTTATCTGGCTTTTATTTTATATTTGTGTATATCGATCACTGTTTTAATTGCTTGCTTTAAAATAGCAACAGCACCGAAATTTTTGCTTTGTTTACATTTTCTGCTGCAAATTAAGAAACTGTATTTTTCAATGCCTTTTATTACTTTGATAGAGAGCATGTTCTTATCTTAATCAGTCAGCAACGCAACAACTTAAGTAAGTAATAAATTTTGTTAATGTTTTTTTTTGCTTTTCATGCGCTTAAAGTCAGCAAGTTTACTTCTTTGCTGTTGCTGGCTGGTACCACTCCACTCTGTGCTGGCACTTCATACCAGTGTTGCCAAGTTAGGGATTTTCACCCTAAATTTGGGGTTTTCTTTTGCGTTTAGGGTCAGTTTTAGGGACAAAAAAGTAGTTAGAGGGAAATTTAGTGTGTTAAAATAGCATTTGGGGATATTTTAGGGTTGATATTATTTATTAGTATATTTTTTGCCTTATTATTGCTACTGTTAAAATTTTTTTTATATTATTTAAAATTTTCTCAGTAACAGCACAAATTCTAAGAAAAGTAAAAAAAGCGTAGAAAATGTCTAAGGAAAAGAACTATTTTAGAAAATACAAAAAAGAATGGGAAAAACAAAACGAATTCAAAGGTAATAATTTAATAGAAGTTTCATTATAAGTAAAAGTTAATATATTATTATTTTAATAAGGTTGGCTTGCTCCATACTTAGACGACGAAGAAAAAGCCGTGTGTAAGTATTGTAAATGTATTCTTGTTGCACACAGAAAAGGTTTAAGCGCCCATAAGAATACAAAAAAGCATATATATTGCACATCTTTAAATAATGATCCTCACATGTCAGTAAATAATTTCTTCAAACCTACGTATACAGATGCAAGAAAAATTGCTGAAATAAAACTTGCAGCCTTCGTTGCAGAACACTGTTCCGTTAACTGTGTTGATCATCTTGGAGAATTGATCAAACAATTAGGGGAAGATTCAGACTCTGCGGGAAATTCGGCTTCATAGAACTAAATGCACAGCGATTATAAAAAAGAAACCAGAGTCTCAGGCGGGAATCGAACCCGCAACCCCGGCGATGATAGACTAGCTCGCTACCAGCTAGTCTACCGGGGCACTCGATATATATATATATATATATATATAAGTTATTGGAGAGTCCAAGTGGGTCTTCCGAAGTGATTACCAAATTGATTATCAGCTCATTGAAAACGGATAGCCTAGATATTAAAAATTTGCTGGGAATAGGTGTAGATGGAGCCAATACAATGATAGAAAAAAATAATTCTGTTAGTAGCAGATTAAAAGAACTGGTCCCACATTTAGTTACAGAAAAATGCATTTGTCATTCATTGCACTTAGCTGCAGAAAGAGCTATGAAAGTTTTGCCATCTGAAGTTGAATTCATAGTACGGGAAACTAGTGGTTGGTTTTCGCATAGTAGTAAACGGCAAATTGAGTATGCTACCATACACAACTTAATAATGGAAACAAGCCCAAATAAAATTGATAAATTGAGCGGAACTCGTTGGCTTGCAAGATATGGAGCCATTGGAAAAATTACTGAACAGTGGGAAGCAGCGTGGCCATTTTGGCGTTTTTGCAGCTAGATTTAGCATTTTTTTGTCTGATTTAGCTGCAAATTTTTCATTTAGCAGTTATCATTTTGTTTAGCATTTTTTAACTACATATTTAGCATTTTTAAGCATTATTTAATTTAAGAATATTAAAGTAATCTTTTTTTTAAAAACTACCACACACTTTTGTTGAATGCAAATACCAACCCCAACTTTTTGCCATAGAAACTGTACAATCTTTTAAAGAACTTTCATATCAAATGGTTTTAAAATTTGATCAGTTTGATCCATTAAATTCATGTTAAGACGATTTTTTTATTCAGTTACGATTTTGAATTTTTTGGAATCGAAAAGAGATACCCAAGGCGAATTCATTCCAGGTAATCTCGGTACTACAACAAGTACAACTCGTACAAAAACCACAAGCAATTTGTTTTTGTAAGATCATTGTACAATGCCATAAACAGAAATTGTTTTATTTCACAGAAACAAAGATAATAAAAAAAAATTTTTGACATCAGGGCTTTTAAGACCACCCATAATAAATTCGACTTGGAGATAGCATACATTTTGAAATAGAAAAAAACAAATATGAATTACATGCCCAGATTTTATAGCTCAATTTATATGTCATCTTAGAAAACCGTTTAAAAACTAATAAATGCAAATTAAGCGAACGAAAGGAGATATTATTGATTTCACTGTAGAAGAAATTACAACTTTGGAACATCAGTGGCTGAAACCAAATTCATATGACAGTTGATTTCTGAATAAATGTATATGGATATACACATCCATTACATGAAAATCCATTCAGTGAATTAGATTTTTTTGCTATGCAGTTCTTGGTTTTGCCAGTTAGCAACGCGGAAGTTAAAATTGGGTTTTAGTGGTATAAATATCTAAAAAACGAAAATTCGAAACAGAATGACGTTAATATATTATAATGATATCTTGATCGATTCTTCAGAAGCTGAAGAAGATTATTCATTTGATGACGTATTTAATTTATAAAATGAAATATTTTATTAAACATGTTATATAAATTTCAAAAGATTTTGTTATTCGTGCTAAATTCCCAGTTTTTATTATTGATAAAAACACTTGAAATTTATTGTTGATGGGATAAGCTATTCCTATGCGCATTTCACTGGTTGCTTAGGCCAGATCATCAGGAAACTTCATCCATAAAGATTTTAGAAAAACTAAAGATATTAAACCAAGTAAAAATGTTAAACGTATAAGACTTATAGCAACAGTTCTACTTGTAATAATATCAAAGCTTAAACAAAACAACATCAACAATAAACAGTGCGTTCATCTCGTCTTACATTTCAAGTGTTTTTATCAATAATAAAAACTGGGAATTTAGCACGAATAACAAAATCTTTTGAAATTTAAATTTTGTATTCCCAAAAATTGAAATTACTTTTTGATAATAAACAGGCGGGTGCACGGCCTAAAAAACACTTAATTGACAACATCTTTTGTAAGCTGTTGTTGTTTTTTATTTTGTTTTTCTTAACCTACTTACAACTACAATTAATGTTGAGAGAATTTCAACTAATTGTAGCGGGGAATGTAAGACGAGATGAACGCACTGTTTATTGTTGATGTTGTTTTGTTTAAGCTTTGATATTATTACAAGTAGAACTGTTGCTATAAGTCTTATACGTTTAACATTTTTACTTGGTTTAATATCTTTAGTTTTTCTAAAATCTTTATGGATGAAGTTTCCTGATGATCTGGCCTAAGCAACCAGTGAAATGCGCATAGGAATAGCTTATCCCATCAACAATAAATTTCAAGTGTTTTTATCAATAATAAAAACTGGGAATTTAGCACGAATAACAAAATCTTTTGAAATTTAAATTTTGTATTCCCAAAAATTGAAATTACTTTTTGATAATAAACAGGCGGGTGCACGGCCTAAAAAACACTTAATTGACAACATCTTTTGTAAGCTGTTGTTGTTTTTTATTTTGTTTTTCTTAACCTACTTACAACTACAATTCATGTTGAGAGAATTTCAACTAATTGTAGCGGGGAATGTAAGACGAGATGAACGCACTGTTTATTGTTGATGTTGTTTTGTTTAAGCTTTGATATTATTACAAGTAGAACTGTTGCTATAAGTCTTATACGTTTAACATTTTTACTTGGTTTAATATCTTTAGTTTTTCTAAAATCTTTATGGATGAAGTTTCCTGATGATCTGGCCTAAGCAACCAGTGAAATGCGCATAGGAATAGCTTATCCCATCAACAATAAATTTCAAGTGTTTTTATCAATAATAAAAACTGGGAATTTAGCACGAATAACAAAATCTTTTGAAATTTAAATTTTGTATTCCCAAAAATTGAAATTACTTTTTGATAATAAACAGGCGGGTGCACGGCCTAAAAAACACTTAATTGACAACATCTTTTGTAAGCTGTTGTTGTTTTTTATTTTGTTTTTCTTAACCTACTTACAACTACAATTAATGTTGAGAGAATTTCAACTAATTGTAGCGGGGAATGTAAGACGAGATGAACGCACTGTTTATTGTTGATGTTGTTTTGTTTAAGCTTTGATATTATTACAAGTAGAACTGTTGCTATAAGTCTTATACGTTTAACATTTTTACTTGGTTTAATATCTTTAGTTTTTCTAAAATCTTTATGGATGAAGTTTCCTGATGATCTGGCCTAAGCAACCAGTGAAATGCGCATAGGAATAGCTTATCCCATCAACAATAAATTTCAAGTGTTTTTATCAATAATAAAAACTGGGAATTTAGCACGAATAACAAAATCTTTTGAAATTTAAATTTTGTATTCCCAAAAATTGAAATTACTTTTTGATAATAAACAGGCGGGTGCACGGCCTAAAAAACACTTAATTGACAACATCTTTTGTAAGCTGTTGTTGTTTTTTATTTTGTTTTTCTTAACCTACTTACAACTACAATTAATGTTGAGAGAATTTTAACTAATTGTAGCGGGGAATGTAAGACGAGATGAACGCACTGTTTATTGTTGATGTTGTTTTGTTTAAGCTTTGATATTATTACAAGTAGAACTGTTGCTATAAGTCTTATACGTTTAACATTTTTACTTGGTTTAATATCTTTAGTTTTTCTAAAATCTTTATGGATGAAGTTTCCTGATGATCTGGCCTAAGCAACCAGTGAAATGCGCATAGGAATAGCTTATCCCATCAACAATAAATTTCAAGTGTTTTTATCAATAATAAAAACTGGGAATTTAGCACGAATAACAAAATCTTTTGAAATTTAAATTTTGTATTCCCAAAAATTGAAATTACTTTTTGATAATAAACAGGCGGGTGCACGGCCTAAAAAACACTTAATTGACAACATCTTTTGTAAGCTGTTGTTGTTTTTTATTTTGTTTTTCTTAACCTACTTACAACTAC
Source organism: Pollenia labialis (assembly GCA_949318255.1). Taxonomy (NCBI): domain Eukaryota; kingdom Metazoa; phylum Arthropoda; class Insecta; order Diptera; family Polleniidae; genus Pollenia; species Pollenia labialis. The sequence goes on along the minus strand of OX439142.1, from coordinate 39,982,520 downwards.
AATTAATGTTGAGATAATTTCAACTAATTGTAGCGGGGAATGTAAGACGAGATGAACGCACTGTTTATTGTTGATGTTGTTTTGTTTAAGCTTTGATATTATTACAAGTAGAACTGTTGCTATAAGTCTTATACGTTTAACATTTTTACTTGGTTTAATATCTTTAGTTTTTCTAAAATCTTTATGGATGAAGTTTCCTGATGATCTGGCCTAAGCAACCAGTGAAATGCGCATAGGAATAGCTTATCCCATCAACAATAAATTTCAAGTGTTTTTATCAATAATAAAAACTGGGAATTTAGCACGAATAACAAAATCTTTTGAAATTTAAATTTTGTATTCCCAAAAATTGAAATTACTTTTTGATCATGTTATATAAATTTTATTAATATACTAAATAATTCCCATTTATGGGTCAAGTTGCTTTGATTTTTTGTTATGGGATGGTACCTGAAATATGTATGTGAGATTATATTATAGGTATTTTAACTAAAATACCCAAAAAAAAAAATAAAACAATTTAAACTTTAGCATTATTTTTTGGCAGTTTAGGATTTTTGTTAGCATTTTTTAGCATTATTTTTAAGCCGATTTAGCTGTAAAATATTTTTGGATATGGCCACACTGGTGGGAAGCGCTACATCTACATTTTGAGCTAGCTGCTACAAACGAAAAGTGCCATACAGCACTTCTTATATCAAAAATGTATAATAAAGAAAACAAATTCTATTTTCTTTTTCTCAAAGATATTTTAAAACCAGTAATTACATTAAATAAGACGTTTCAAGCTGAAAATATGGATCAATTAAAATTGTATGATGATTTAAAAGATTGCTATTTGTGGCTTTTACAAAAAATTGTACATGCAGACGTCTTGACAAAGGATCAACGTTTTACATTAACAAGTCTAAATTTTGAAAGTTTCTTAATTCCATTAGAATGTTTTAATTTTGGTTACAGTTTAACTCAAGTTTTTACTGAAATTTCTAATAAGATTGAAATAAAAGATAATTGTAGAAATTTTGTTGTAGAACTATGTAAGCAACTGAAGCAGAGACTTCCAGATAACATAAATATAATGGAAAAAATAACAATCTTTTCTCCAGAAAATGCACAAAATGCTAAAAAACCTGATATTACAGACATTGCGGTATATTTTAAAAATATTATTAATGATATCGATTCAACTTTAGAGGAGTGGAAAATTGCACACAATGTAAGCTGGAATAATAAATGTTCTCCTGAAAAGTTTTGGCACGAAGTGAGTAGGAAAAAGGATGCGTGCGACCTACAAAAATTTCCAAATATTAGCAGGCTAGCATCTGCGTTACTGGCGCTTCCATTTTCGAATGCAACTGTCGAGCGAGCATTCTCAATGTTTAGCATTATAAAAAATAAAATAAGAAACCAACTGGCAACTTCAACAGTTGAATCTATTTTAAGAGTTAGATATTCTTTAAGCAATAGATGGCAAAACTTTATTCCGTCTTCTGAAATGCTTAAATTATTTAATTATGAAAACATGTACGTGGACGAGAGTGATGAAAATGTACTTGACATTTTTAATGAGTTATAATAATATCTTCCGTTTTTCTAAAAGCTTTTTTTATGTAAGTATATGTTAAAATATAGTTACATGCATACATATGTAAAAAATTAAATGAAATAAAATGGTATGTATGTTTAAAAAATATTTAAAAAATTTGTCTTTTTATTTGGGGTTTTTTTATTTTTACTCAGTACAAATTTAGGGGGTAGTTTTTTGATTTGGGGTTATTTCTTTAAATTCACTTGGCAACACTGCTTCATACATATATTTTGAATTGCTTAGTGCCGGTTCACACAAGTCAAGTCTTGAGTTTTTAGGAGAGAAGGGAAAAGAGAATGCCATTTCTTTTCCCCTCTCTCCTAAAAACTCAAGACTTGACGAGTCAAACTTGACTTGTGTGAACCGGCACTTAGTATTTTTGCAATGAGAATTGTTTAAAAATCATTACCGTTAGATGTTTTTTTTTGCGAAAAAACTAATTTTTGTTCTTTTATTTAGTGAGTTACGCAAAATCATATTTTTAGGTGCCTATTTCTTTAATGTTTTTAGTATTTTTTCTCAATAAATATGTAAATACATACATATGAAAATAAATAAAACTTCACATGTTTTTTTAAATTAATTTGTTTATTTTTCAGCTTAAACTTATTCATATGTGTCCCCGTACTTTACACTACTATTTTAGGTAAAAAAAAAACAAAAATGTCAGAGTGATCAGCGAGGAATATGTAACAAAAAAACGTAATTCTCAAATTTGTATGTTTGTTTTTTTGTTTATTCAGAATGGTGTTTTGTCTCTCCCTCTGACTCCTTCCATACAAAAGCATGTGTCCCCCGTTAGAATTTTAAGTAAACAAAATAAAATAAAACCAAGAAAAAAGTAAATATGCAACATTTAATAACAGTTTTCGAATTATTACGTTTCTTTCTTGTGTTTTGATTTGTCATAGTCGTCAAAACTGAATTGGTGCGAATTTGGCGTTGCAAACAAAGGTTGTCCCCACAATTTGCATTGAGCGTTACTTTTTATAATTCAAGTAATATTACTAGTTTTCAATTTTCATTTAAATAAAGTAAATAAAGTAAGGAAAGTACAAACTTAAATTATTACAAAAGTGAAAAAGCCAAAAAAAAAAATCAATTAAAAAAAGTGTGCATTTGCGTAGTTTTTGTGAACACCATGGTAAGGGCGCGATAAAATTGTATGAGCCTTACGCTAATTTTTTTAATAGTGAATATATTAAATGTAAAAAATTTAAGTTGACAATCATTGTTTACATGGATTCAAATCATTTTTTTATAATTTCGATGGCTTAATATAAAAAAGGCGTAACTCGATTTTGTGTTTCTTAAAAAGGGAAAGAACAAATCTTAATTGGATCGTTAAATTTAAGATACAAAAAAGTTTTAGTTCAATTTTTAATAAAAAGATGCAACAATTTTTATAATAAAGCCTTCTGAAATTTTAAAGCACGATGCGTTTGGCATTTGTCTACCACAATAAACAGAAAAAGTTATTTAAGAAAAAAATTAGTTACGCCTTTTTTATATTAAGCCATCGATTTGTGAATTTGAGAAAAAAATTGTCTACGAAAAAAACCAAAATAGGCAAACATTTCATGAGCATCACTTTTGATATATGTATGTATATTGCTTCATAGCTTAAAATGCTTAATTTTGATTTTATTTTTTTATTTAGTCTGCTTTCACACGTTTCATCTTTTGATGCTCAACTCTTATGTTTTTAGGTGAGAGAAGAAAGAAGAAAGGGGGTTAGTACGGAGATGCCTGTACTCGGTCAGTACGCTTTGTGTTTTTATTCGTTGGTATATGCACAACGATGGCTGCATGTAATTTTTTTTCTTTTCTTTTTCTCTTTGATTCGCTATTAATACAATTGTTGTTGTTTTGTACCGAAAAAAGTTGAAAGCGATTGCTGCGTGTGAATATATTGGCATCTTTAAAAGGGAATTGAAAAGAATTTGAGCATCAAAAGATGAAACGTGTAAATTCAGACTTACAAGAGTAAAACAACAAGAGTAACGGTGGTTGAAAGAGCACGAAGATATCGAGAGAAAAAAAAGCTCGATAAAGCGCGTAATGGCGAATGTAAAAGAAAAAAGAAAGAAAGAAAGGTATAATCGATATTCACCATATAATTACAAAATCCAGAGGTGAATTGATTTACAGATCTCGCTCGTGCTTTTGCAATTTAAACCTCTGGAGGACCGGAAACTTATGCAACCGCCAAAAACTTAATTCGAAAGTGCTAAAACTGAATGAGAATGAGAAAAACAAAGCCGCTTGTTATTTCATAAAGAATTCGAATGAAAATTTATAAATTAAATTAAGTTAAGTTATTGTTTTGCGTCAAATATTTACATACATATGTGTATAAGTTTCTTCAAGAATTACTTCCTTGTTTCCACTTTTGTTAAAGACATCAAAGAATATGTACATGTTTAGTTTTGTATGAAAATTTTTGTTTTTTTTTTATTTGATTTTTGTAAAAGAATAAACTTTTTTTCGTTAAACTTTAAATTAGGCATTATTTCTTGTTTACGTGCAACAAAATCTCTTGATCGTCACAAAATATCTTGAGCGTCACATAGGGTAGCCAGATTTTAAATTCGAAAAAACAGTACATCGAACACAAAAAAACAGTACAATCAAGAAAAAAACAGTACATTTTTTTTTGCGAAAACACAACTATTTATTTAAATTATAATATATTTAAAACTTTTGATTGAATATGGCAACAATTATATAACGAAAAACACTAAAAATGTGTAACACCAAATGAATGATTTCCGTTTTATGGCATTTTATACGTATACGAAATTACTCCATTTGCGTTAAAAAAAAACACTAAAACGAAGCATTTGGACTAAAGGTTTTTTTTTTGAAGACAGGAAAACCATAACATTCCTGTAAGCCATATAAGAAAGGAGAAAAGCCTAACTTAGCTTAAAACTATTAACTCGTTGATTGTGTAAGTATTATATTGGTATTTAAAGCAATTTTCACCACACACATAGTTGCACATATCATATAGAATTTGAGAAAATGTATGTGTCCTAAGTTAATTTTCCAATTTTAAACAATTCTTAAATTATTTACGGCCAATTTGACCAAGTTCAGCTATAATCTATAAAATCCAAAAAACATATTTCAAAAGTAGTTAAGGTGGAGAAAAGTGGTCCTGAAAGCAATTAGGTATTTTTATAAATTTTGAGCCCGGAGAATTTTTAAATTTGTACGTTTTCAATTTCACGTGATTTCGATTTCCAGAACTTGCCCGAATATTAAATTAAAGGAATTAAAGATAATTGTGTTGGAATAAGTATTTAAAAAATATAAAATTTTTAACAAAATTTCGATTTTGTTTTTGTCTTTTTCAGGTGTTTAAAGGAAAAAACTATTGGAAGTGGTAGCCATAAAATCATATGTCTTAAAAATAATAACATGAAAATATACAACTGCTGCGAGTCACCTATTATAATACTGCGTATTTATGAGAAAACAATAACCACAGCGTAAAAAGTTTTATTATTTTAGAGCTTTTTTGTTTGGAACACAATATTTTTATTAAGCTATGTACTGTTAAATATTAGGATATTTTCAAAATATGAGTTTAACAGGGATTTTCTTAATATCTTGGTTTTTTGTAGACTGAACACAAAAAAAAACAGTACAAAAAACAGTACAAAGTGTAAAAAACAGTACATTTGCGTACTGTTTCGGACATTATGCATAAAAAAGTACAATTGCAAAAAATCAGTACATGTACTGTTTAAAACAGTACGTATGGCAACCCTAGCGTCACACTTAGATTTTTTCCGTCAAAGATTTTTTCAAAACTAATTACTGCAACAGCGATCAAGTCAAAAAATGTTTTAACAGCCAGCCAAGCAACTACATAAAAAACAAAAACATATTACTTACAGCAACAGCAACAGCAGTGGTTGCTTAACTGAATGTTTAAACTTTAAGCTTACACATAGTGATTGTAAATAAATTGTTAACTCTCACTTTTTCTGCTTTTTGCTTTTACTGTGTTCTTTTTCTTAAGTTAAGTTAATCAATTACAAAAGCATTAAAAAGAAGTCAAGCATTTTTAAACACTGATATCGATGATATACTTATATATAGTGAAAATGATGAACAACATTTATATCACTTATGCCCGTAATTTCTACAAAAAGAAATCTAGCTGTGCTTAGAAATCTATGGTGTAAAAGCTTCCATATTTTAAAGGAAAACTGATGGTAAAAACACGTTGGAAAAATAAACGTTGAAATAGGTAAAGATAACTGTTAGGTACTAACACGAACTGCTTTCTTTTTGTAGAAATTACGGGCATTAGAGAAAGTTTTTGAACGGTTAAATGAATACGGTTTAAATATTAAACCATGCAAATGTACGTTAGGTGTTTCAAATATAGATTTCCTAGGTCACAATATCTCGAATATTGGCATTAAGCCATCAGAAGGGAAAATATTAGCAATAAGAAATTTTGAACGACCGAAAACGGTTAAGCAAATTCAAAAATTTGTAGGAATGGTAAATTATTACCACAAATACATTCCTAAGTTAGCCGAATTTACTAATCCAATTCATGCTATAATTACTAATGCATTAAAAAAGAAATGTAAAAACTTAGATTGGACTAAAGAAGCCATCAATTCATTTGAACGTATCAAGGAATCTTTTTTACTTTTATTATTATTATTATTTAATTATTTTTTTATTGAATCATTTTGATAATGAAGCAAAGTTACCTTAACAGTAGACGCTTCAAATGTGGCAATAGGAGGTGTTTTACAACAAGTTTTTATTGGTATGTCAGAAACGTTAGCATTTTTCTCTAAAAAGTTAACATATTCTGTATCTAAATATAGTACTTTTGATCGTGAATTGTTATCGATATATTTGAATATTAAACATTTCAAGTATTTGTTAGAGGGCAGATCTAAAAGAAGTCCAACACAGACTAGACACATAGAATATATTTCTCAATTTACAAGTGATATTCGTCATATAAACGGTGAAACTAATGTTGTAGCTGATACCTTGTCCAGGGCATTCGAGGTCGAGGCATTTAAATCCGCTGACCTTAACCTTAGAAATTTATTTGAAGAACAACAGAAAGATAAAAATCTTTCGGAACTTCTTGCTGATAGAAACAAACATCTCAATCTAAAATTATTTAAGATTCCAGTTCTTAACTTACCCTAGGTCTACACTAAAGATAATTATCTCAGCAAGTTGGCAATAACGTCGGCAGAATAACAGAGTAATATTTCTTATTGCTCAGCTTATGTTAAAGGCATGGGAAAACGTATTTATGTATGTTAACTCATAATTTGAAAAAATCAAGGAAGAAGGTGCAGTGTAAAAAATGGCGGTATCTTACAAGAATTATTATTATTAATATAAATTCTTTCTTATTCGACTTTATTACTTAAATTTATATTAATTTGTTTAAGCTTGAGGGCATTTTTAATACAAATATATTAATTTTTTTATTTTTTGTTAATGTAAAATTATTATTTTTATATAAAAAAGAACTCGAACTTAAACAAATTAATATTAATTTTAATAATAAAGATTGAATAAGGAAAAAATTATAATATTTGCAATTTTATTTTAGTGTTTATTTAATTATTTTACTACAATTATAATTTGCTACAATCTCAAAAAACTTAATTTCTTTCCCACACAATTTGCTTCTATTTTTTTTTCTTTTTTGCTTCTTTTTTTCAACTGACAACCAATAATTGTCAACGAAAATGGACTAGCAATTATTGCAACATAAATTGCTAGCAATAAATATTTACAAAAACATTGCTGTCTACATTAAAGATAACATAATTTTGACAATTACTGCAATATATGTCGCAATAATTATCTCTGGTATAGACGGGCAGTTAGATATCTGGTGTGAATGCACATTAAATACACCTAGACCTTATGTTCCGTATAATTTGCGAAAAATTGTGTTTGAAAAATTACACAATATTGCACATTCAGGCAACTGGCAAGTTAATAACAGAACGCTTTTTTTGGCCAAGTATGAGCAAGGAACTAAACGTTTGGTCTTGTCTTGTCTTAACTGTCGAAAATCAAAAATAATTAGACACACTAATGCCCGTTATTTCTACAAAAAGAAATCTAGCTGTGCATAGAAATCTATGGTGTAAAAGCTGCCTTATTTTAAAGTGGAGGTAAAAAAACGTAGGTAAAATAAACGTGGAAATAGGTATAGATAACTGTTAGGTACGAACACGACCTGCTATCTTTTTGTAGTTATTACGCGCATAAGTCACCAGTGGTAACAATTGAAATACCTAAAGGAAGATTCGAACATATCCATTTAGATATTGTTGGACCTTTACCTAATCGACCGATTTTCTTGTTGGCCAGAAGCATATCCTCTAAACGACATCACAACATCTAATATAATGGATAAGTTGATAAGAAATTATATTTCTCGGTTTGGTGTTCCTTTAAACATAACAACTGATCAAGGGGGACAATTTACCTCTAGAATGTTTACAGAATTAACGGAAATGTTAGGATGTTTTAAAATAACAACTTCTCCATGTCATCCTCAATCTAATGGCATGGTTGAACGATTTCATAGACAGCTTAAAGCAACATTGATGGCTAAAGGTAAGTCAGCGACTTGGTACGACGAACTGCCGATTGCTTTATTAGGTATTCGTTCAGTATTTAAAGAAGATCTACAAGCTACTCCTGCAGAAATGGTTTATGGTCAAAATTTACGGGAAATATTAGCACAGGTTAAAGATTTTGATGCATCTGACATTTTATATAAATTAATAACCCATTTCAAAAACGTAAGATCTAATTTAAGTCATAATAATGACTCAAGTACAGGCATATATGTTCCAAAAGACCTAAGAGACTGCAAATATGTATTTGTGCGTGTAATTCATAAGAGATCTTTGCAACAACCGTATAAAGGACCTTTTAGAGTAATCGAACAAAACAAGAAATATTTCAAAGTTGATATAAATAATAAGATAGTAGTTTTGCCTATCGATCGATTGAAACCAACCTTAACGGAAAATACTAACTTTAATTCAAACATGCAAACCAATAATTATATACAAACCGAAAACAGAGTTTCTTTCAATTTATTGGGAATACATTTTTTGGAGGGGGAGTAGTTGTAGGGATATGAGAATACTTTGTTATATTATACAAAAATTTAAGTTTTAATTTTTATATAATAAGTTTTTTTAATTATTTTAGTTTTCAAATTTTCAAAAGATTTTGTTATTCGTGCTTTATTCCCAATTTTTATTATTTGATAAAAACACTGAAATTTATTGTTGATGGGATAAGTTATTCCTATGCGCATTTTACTGGTTGCTTAGGCCAGATCATCCGGAAATTTCATCCATAAGGATTGGATTTTAGAAAAACTAAAGATATTAAACCAAATAAAAATGTTAAGCGTATAAGAATTACAGCAACAGTTCTACATGTACCAAATTAAAGTTTAAACAAAATCATCAACAATAAACAGTGAGTTTATCTCTCCTTACATTCCCCACTTTTGATCAGTTTGATTCATTAAATTCATGTTAAGCTGATTTTTCCCCTCAATTACGATTTTGAAAAATTTTTGGAATCGAAAAGAGATACCATAACTTTTGAAATAGAAAACCAAATACGAATTACATGCTGAGATTTTAAAGCTCAATTAATATGTCAACTTAATCGGCTAATACACATGCAATAAAATTGTTCAGTTTTACGTATTGTACAATTATATCGCCAATGTGTATGTGATATTGGCAACAATCAAAAGACTTTTGATTTTTATCGCACAACGAAATTAAAGTGATGCGTGTTAGCAACATTGAACAATGCTGTTTATGTTATTCCTATAGGTTATGTTCACCTTTTTATTGAATGAATGAAACCATTGTGCGACTTATTGTATAATATAGGACAAAATGGAAATAATATGGCGAATATCAGCTACAATAATATTGCTTTAGACAACGACTGCAATAATTTTTCATAATTTAACAAATACGTACTCACTTTTTTGTGTTGTGAAACAAAAGATGATTCTGAACTTATATTTGTACTTACAAGAGTACATCTATTAATGTCAATTTCCATATTTCTTCAAAATTGCTTATTATTTTAGGATAGATTGTAATTTCAATAAATGAAAAAAAAAAAATAAACATTTTTGTGTAGAAAAACTAAATAAATGCAAATTAAGCGAACATTTTAAAGAAGAAATGATTGATTTCACTGAATGACGTTAAAGATTATGAATTCGCTACTTTATATTAGGAGTTCTTTAAAATGTTGCGATAATTTCAAAGCAATAGGTATACGAACTCATTTAAAAATGTGATAAGAACATACATGTGTATATTATAATGATATCTCGATCGGTTCTTCAGAAGCTGAAGAAGAATATTCATATGATGACGTATTTAATGTATAAAATGAAATTTTGTATTAAATGTTAAAAGTATAAATTTTGATTAAAATACCAAATAATAGCCATTTATGTATGGGTCAAGTTCCTTTGATTTTTTGTTTGAAAACTTATTATGTACGCATATAAAGGCTGAATATATGTATTTCTTTTAAAGTTTTAAAAATTTTTTTAAAATCATGGACCCTGTAAAACAAAATTATGTTATGATATAAGAGTTCTTAGTGCCTAATATTACCTTGATATCAATAGGACATTTCTTCGTCTTAAAGCAATTTTGGAGAGGTTGTTTATATGGGACCAATGGTCAATTCTGGGCCTACCAGTTCAAAATTTTGCCATGACATATAAGCTATTATTGTTGCCAAATTTTATATTAATACCACATTTATAAGGGAGTTATGCCATTTCAAGATATTTTCGGAAGTGAAATTTGTATAAGAGCTATGGTTATATATATAGACCGATTTTAATAGGATGACAAAGATGGGAATAACACAGCGTTATCATTTGACAGTACTGGAAACACAGTAAGAAAATACATATTAGTTGCCAAAAACACTACTAACTGTCTTCGTGACGTAGGCGTCCAGACAGTAGTTAATACAGTTCACTTTTTAAAATAAGTCAAACGCGAATGTTGCAGTGCAAGTTCAGTTAAACGTGTTTTATATGAACTAAACAAATTTAAAAATAGCTTATATAATGAAAAAAAAATTAAAGCAGAATATGCCCTACAAATAATATTAGACCACCTGATCCATTTTGATAAAATGGACTACTCCATCGACTGGTCCGTTGTAATGCAAGCATGGACAATGTCATTGTTAAAAAGTGTTTGTAGTGAGACGACATGTCTTCGTTTTTTAACGACATGTTATATGGTCCTGCCCTAGGACATCGTAATGTTTAATATACCATGTTTTTCCATACGTTTGGGCTGCTTTTGGTCCTAGAATATATGCAAACCTTTTCACTAATACATGCACACTTTCCCAACTGTCTTGTCTACTCTATAGCAAATTTAGTGACGGTGCACTTAGCAGAAAGAAAAAAATCATAAGTAAAAAAAAATAAATATCCCTGCAAATAAAAGGACCAGTCAAAACACGCGTGTAAAGAGTAGTCCACAAGGGACTAGGACTAGTCCAAAAGTAACCCAAACGTATGGAAAAAACATGGTCTATTTAACATTACGATGTCCTATGGCAGGACCATATAACCCATCTTTGGACTACAAAGGAGTAGTTTTAAAACTAATCCATTGTGTACACAAGAGGATTAGTTTTAACTTCGTTTAAAAACGAAAACATGTCGTTAAAAAACGAAGACATGTCGTCTCACTACAAACACTTTTTAACAATGACATGGTCCATGCTTGCATTACATCGGACCAGTCCATGGAGTAGTCCATTTCATGAAATTGAATCAGGTGGTCCAATAATATTTGCAGGGTTGCTACTGTCTTGCCAGTACTGGCAAATGTAAAGGCCAGGTAAAATGACTTTCGACAAAATTTAATAATCTATAAAAGTTTTGACAAATTTTGTACATATATTCACCCTTATCATGAATAAAATTTCACATATAAATTTCCGAACGTGTGAACAGTTGGTATCATGAATAAAATTTGTTGTGGAAATTTCCGAATGTTTATATTTTTAAACTCCGAAAAAAAATAATTTGTGAATTTATGGTTTTACACACGATTGTTAACCGCTCACATGTGAAATATGTTTACAACTTATAAAGAAAATAATTCACAAAGTGTTGTCTTTCGGAAAAGGAAAAAAATGTAAGTTTTTATTTAAAATTAAAAAAAAAAACTTTTCAAATGCACAAATTTAATTTATTTCATTTAGCGATCCCAAATAAGTTTTAGGGTTTGTTTAAAATTTTGCAATTTTTCGCGAATTTTAGAAATGTTCGCGATAGAAGCAATTTGTTACTGTAATTTTTCTGATTATTTACAGCTTTAACGATTTACAATAAATAGTAGACTTTGCCGTAATGCCCCTGTTTGAAAATTTTTGCGAATTTTCGCTTATTTTACAATTTTTACCGAATTTTTGCCATTCCTTATAGTTTTTTGAACTTTTAATTCGTTTTATGGCTTGTTTGAAATATTAAAACTTTTCGCGAATTTTTTACAAGTTTTCAATTTTTTGCCAATGTTCTCGATTAAAGCAATTTTTTCCTGTGATTCTTTACAGCTTTAACGATTTTTAATATATAGTAGTCCATGTCGCTGTTTGCAAATTTTTGCGAATTTCCGCTAATATAAAAATTTTAACCGAATTATTGCCATTTCTTATAGTTTCAAAAACTTTTAATAAATTTTATGGCTTGTTTGAAATATTAAAACTTATCGCGAATTTTCGCTATTTTTGCAATTTTTTTTTTTGTTATTTTCCGACACTCTGTTCTTTTAGCCCGTTTAGCGATTTCAAATAAATTTTAGGGTTTGTTGTCAAATTTTTTTTTTTGCTATTTTTCGCGAATTTTAGCCATGTTCGCAATTTTTAATAAAAATTAGACTGTGCTTTCATGCCGCTCTAAGCAAATTAGAGATATTTAATTCAAATATGGAAATAATTCCATAAATTTCCAAAAACACAGTTTTCTTAAATACATTAATTGTTTTTTGTTTACAACTCCGAATATAATGACAAAGGTTTTAAAAATCAGGTATGTTATTTTATTCACAGGGAATTCATGATACGAAATTAAAATCCATGTGAATTAAGAATTTCATTCGGAAATTTTCACATGTGGAATTCATGATAAGGGTGATTATTTTTAACACTTTTCAACACGTTTTGACATATTTATGCACACACAAAAGTTGCTGGGATAACGAAATTTAGCAGGTATATTTTTCGAAAACCAAAACGATTTCTTGATATATAAAATACAAAAATTTTGATTAAAAACTGTTTTATACGGATTCCAGATTAATGTCCGTAATTTGTACAAATATATATCTAGCTGTGTATAGATATCTATGGTTTTTATAATTTTAAAACTTATTTCTTACCTACGGGTAAAAGTGTTGTGTAGTTAACACTAACAATTTTCGATAGGTAATTCACATAGGCTAAATGAACGTTGAACTTACCATCATAGTGTTACGGGATAGGCTTAGATAACTGTACGAACACGACCAGATATCTGTTTGTAGAAATTACGGGCATAATTGCTCGAAATACTTCGATTAAAAGTTATTATTTTTTTGAAAACGTTATTTGAAAATAAATTTTTCAACATCAAACTTACGTTTTACAATCAATAATAAAGTTGCAACAAAAAATTTTGGACAAGACCAAAACAAAACGAGATTTTCAATACAAAACAAAAAAAAATATATAGTAGAGAGTTGAAAACTTAAAACATGAATAGAAACATGTTCATTTATTTATTTTTATTACACAAATCATCATTAAAGCTATGATCACATTATGTGTATTTGTCATGTGGAATGTCACTTTTCTACACACATGCATGGTAGAATAATTTCAAGTATAGTAATTAAAAAATTTGTTCTCAATTTTAAAACCCATATAACGTGAAACAAAAGAAAATATGGGAAAAAATTAAGACAAGTGTCAAAATCAAATAAATTAATTTTAAATTACATGGGTAAATAATAAAAATTCTCCCCAATGAACAAACCTGCACACATCGCACCCTAAATACTAAAGGGTCACAACTCAAAATTTTTCAATTTTCACTTTTTGTAAGAAATCGATGCACAGTGCTCATATCTACGCACAGTACAAATCTTAGATCAATTTCTCTAGTATTTTGCGAAAAATATACAATTAAATCCTTCTTTGTTGTATTAGAGTACATATAAAAAGAAAACCGTTTTTTGTCTCTACTGAAAATTTAAGAATTTTGAATTGTGACCCTTTAGTATTTAGGGTGCGGCATGTAATTTAATTCTTTATTTATGTCTTGCCAGTGCCAGACAAAAATTTTCTTCATTACGGGTTCTGTTCACATATATAGGAGCCTATCGCTCATCTAATTGGGTGAGTGCTGCAGTATCTCTTCTTCTTAAGCGAGTGTGGCTGCCATGAATTGGGTGTTGTTCAAGCCTTTTTAAATATTTTACTGCATATTTTGTAATCATAGTTTTTACTAATGGCACATTGAGATCCTTATGAATGTTTGAGTATTTAACGTCCCAGGGAGCGGCTGTGATTAGTCGAAGAAGTTTATTTTGGCGCCTTTGAATTTTTTCGATATAAGAGGCCGAGGTATTGACCTATAGTTGAATACCGTAGCACCAGATAGGCTTTAAGATAGAGTTGTAAAGTAGAAGCAAAGACTATAGATTTATAAAGATGTTGCACTTAGTACATTTGAAATTTTAAAAAATGTTGTTCTTCTTACTGATGAGGGGGGGAAGTAACAAGAAAGCAAAAACTTCTTGCTCACATTCAGAGAACTAAAGAGAGCAAGAAACCACATGCATTAATACATACACATGTTTGCTGTTTTTGCCAGCCAAAGTGTGTGTGTGTGTGCTTTTTTTTGGTTGAAACCGGTTTTTGGTATTTTTTTTAATTGATTGCGTTTTATTTTCAAACAATGTATGTGCAAATAACCTGTTTTTGCCAGCCAAAGTGTGTGTGTGTGCTTTTTTTTTGGTTGAAACCGGTTTTTGGTATTTTTTTTAATTGATTGCGTTTTATTTTCAAACAATTTATGTGCAAATAACCTACGTGAGAGCATATGCGACCGATTGTGTAATTGTAGGGCAACAGTATTTGTTTTATTTTTGTAAAACTTAAACTACATCGATTTGCACCGAATTATAATTCCATTTTTTAGATTATTTAATTATGCACTTACCATGTGTGTATTTATTTATATAGGTATCAAACGAATTTACTATGAGTATTTATTAATTTTACTTATGAGCTCTTTACAAGTTAAATGGTTTAAGATTTTAACTTTTTCAATATTTGATAATTTGTAGTTGTAAGTTTCCCATGTGGAATGCTTCCGTAATAATAGGTATAAGAACTAGTAATAAATTGAGCATCTCCATCCTGTGTTTATAACATATGTACGTCATTCTCCTCAAACCAAAAAGAATAAATTGAATTTTTGGTACAATTCACGCATTGCTCAACAATAAATTTTGTTATGCTTTTCATTTCTTTATTTTGTAAAAATATTTTTTCAACGACCTTTATATCAATTTTACAAATTTCAAAAAATAAGTCAGAGGGAGCACACAAACCTCCAAAGTCGGATTCTTTTTGACAATTTTTTGCATAAACAAACATTTCTGAAGGATATGACAAAATTTGCGCGGGTTTCTTATATCCATACGACATTTAACGCATGATATTCGTTGTGATATGTAACCAACAAAATATCGACTCGATGTTAATTCTATTGGCACATTGTTGGATGTAAAGCAATCGGCATCTTCATTAAAATATTCTTAATTTTCATTGTACATACATATGTATGTATATATCTGGACTAGTAAATTTAACATCTCCATACTGTGTTTAGGACATACATATGTAGATACGTACGCAAACCAAAAAGAATAAATAAATAAACAAATTAAATAAAAAATAAAAAACAAATAGGTATAGAATATGATTTTTGTTTTACATGTAAGTTAAGCGAACGATTAATATTTACATTGTCAAAAAAATCAAAAATTGCTGAATTATTTTAAAATCGTTATATAGAATATAAAAAAAGTTAAAAAAAATTTTTTTTGAAAAGGTGGATGCCGGATTTGAACCCCGGCAGCTACCAACAACGCTGCTTTCAGCAACCGCCCAGACAACTCATCCATTAACACTTATGCTAATAAAGAATTAAAGTAGAATATATTCCGTCACTTTGTTTGTTTAATATGTAGGTATGTACGTATTTTTCAATTTAAGCGACCAATCATGTACAAACATGTGTGTGTTTGATATGCCTAACATTCAACACGTTCGAATAAAAGCACAAACAAAAAAACAACAACCACAAGGGATTTTTGGAAAATATTAGAGGTAGTCGTGGTTTTTTGCTCATAACTCAGCCATTTTTTAACCGATTTGACAGATTTATATACCGACGTGTTTAAGAAGGAATTTACCATTTACTTGTGTTATAAAGCTTGGACTCGGGGAGATCTGTGGTTCCCGAAAGTGGGTATTTAAAAAAAAAAAATTAGTTTTGGTCATGACTTTTTTGTATCTGAACCGATTTTTCTGAATTTTTTATAAAATATGTTCTACTAAAAATTTTCGATATTTTGGTATATAAGTCATATCCATAGGACATATGGCAGCCCTAAATTTTAGGTTTTTATACAATTTTTAATTTTTTTTGTACGGGAGGTACCACGCCTACTTCTCCAATCCCGCCCACATTTTGTAGGATCGTGTGTATGGGCTACCTAAGTGTGTGTACCTAATTTGGAAGCTTTGGCTTTTGCCGTTCCCCAGATATACAGCAAAAAGTAATAAAATTACAACAACCACAAGGGATTTTTGGAAAATATTAGAGGTAGTCGTGGTTTTTTGCTCATAACTCAGCCATTTGTGGATCGATCTTGCTGAATTTCAATAGCAACCGATGGTAGACTATATGTGACACAAATGTAAAATAACCTAGCCGCTATCATGTCTGGAGTCTCCGGAAAACACATATCAAACGTAAGACGGACAGACGGACAGACGGACGGATATCGTTAAATCAACTTCTCTCCCCATAAGGACCCAGAATATATATACTTTATAGGGTCTAAGATCAATATTGTAGAAATGACAAACTTATTAATACCCTTTTCCACCTGAGGTGAAGGGTATAAAAAAAGTTGTTTAGAATTTGTATGAATTTTTTAAGAACAATAATTGTTTTTTTGATAGCTTAATAAGCTTTTAAATTAACTACAGTATTTATCGTTCAAAATATTACCGACATTTTGTTTTCACTACCTGCATTTCTTCAATCATCTGAAAGCTGTTGCCAAGCTAGTTATGAATTATGAATAA
Organism: Pollenia labialis; assembly: GCA_949318255.1. Taxonomy (NCBI): domain Eukaryota; kingdom Metazoa; phylum Arthropoda; class Insecta; order Diptera; family Polleniidae; genus Pollenia; species Pollenia labialis. The sequence continues at coordinate 39,965,455 of OX439142.1, read as the reverse complement.
GATCTATAACTATCTATGAACTATTTTTTAGTTTCTGTTTTATTAGTTGCGACTTAAGTTATGATTTCCGAATACGCGCCAATTTGAACCATGAAAAGATACACTATCGAGCAACGCTCTTGATTTAAACGAAACCTTGTTAAAAGTCATTGTTGTTAAAGATACATACATATTTGGCGATATTTTGTTTTCCCTTAGTTTTTGGCAAATTTTAACTTGAACTTTGTACCACAGGTTTTTTAAAACAGTTATGAAGCGTCTCGTTACTTACAGGATCATATATTTCAACTAGAAATATGGCTAAGACAAATTCGACAATTGCCCCTATTACAATCAATAATCAAATAATTAATCAACATTCGCATGTAAAATATGTCGGTATACATCTGGATCGGCGATTAACGTGGAAATGCCATATAGAGGCAAAATTAACTCAAATGAAATTAAAAGCCATTCAAATTCATTGGCTTATTGGAAGAAACTCTGTCCTTAGTCTCGATTGCAAGCTTCTACCAAAGACTATAGATTTATAAAGATATTGCACGACCATACAAAGTTCATACATTTTTCTGTCTATATTAATTTTTCTGGTGGATTTTGCCGCTAAATCCACTTGTGAGAGTAAATTACAGTATTTATTATTACTCTCAGAGAGCTTTTCTCACTTATCAGTGTATATGTATGTGCACACGAGTTTTATTGAAACTACTGTTGTGTTCAAGTGTATATTAAAAACTAAACTTTATTTGATTATTCATCTTTGTATATACTTAAAATTACTTAAAACTAATACTTATGAATAAATACTTCTTATCATAGATTTTTCCCGTTTGTGTTTTGTTGTCATTGAATAAACTATTTATGCATGGTTTGCATAAATGGTTTCTGTGAGTATTTTGAATTAATAAACAAAAGTGCTTTATTTAAATTTGATATAATTTGATATGCTATTTTGGGTGGTCTTATTAGAAGAACCAAGCAAAATTCCTATGAGCATATTGTCATAGGCGAGTCTGTTGGAGGGTTTGTATGTGATGTGTGGGTTACACACATAACTCCTCCCCCGTTAGGATTCGAGTCCCTTCGAATGATATTACATATTTTAAAACACATATAATATAAAATGAATATAAAGAACAATATATATAAAATATAAAAATTATAGCTACTTTGATTTTTCTCAAATACTTCTGTAATTTCTCTTATGTTTGTAAAATTAATTTCAGGTAATTTTTCTGTTAAATTACTGGGCAAAACATTAAAATTCGGAATTATGACATTAAATTTACTTTCAAATCTTTTTATTTTAAATCCATCTATGTCTACTTCACAATTTTTTAAGTTAACCATATAGTTTCCTTTTAATGGATATGAGTAATTAGTAGAAAAATCAAATAGTGTAGTGTTTACATTAATCAGTATTAAGTTTCCAACTTCGATTTCATTTACAGATTTTTCTTTCATTTTAATCTTATTACATTTATTATAATCGTTTTTTATTATATTTGACAAACAATGGTCTACAGTTTTCATCCTATTTAAGACATTTTCATCCCTTACCAGATATGTTTTATTTTGTATTGTTACGGTTCTAGTTATTGCAACGTTCAATTGCATAAAATCCTGGTTGGGTATAGGTACAACAATTTCCGATCTATATTGTCGATCAATAAATTTTGGTATCATTATGACAAAAATGATTAAATAACTATCTATTGCTCCTATACTACCTTTCATATATTTAAGCTTTAGGCTATCGATATCAAAATGATCGATTTCATCATTCGTTAAGAAAAATCTACTAGCGACCCCATATCTTGACATAATTATATTTTCCTGAATCTGGTCTATTTTGCTTTTTACCTCATTTATAAGGAGGACAAAATGATTATATTTTGTTGTCCTGAAGTTTTCTTCAACAGCTCCCGTATAAGATTTATTGAACCAATGAGTATTTTGTTCCACCACCAGTCGAATATTCTGTAGATAACTTTGCATTTCATTATTAACTTTTATTTGTTTATTTATATTTTCAATTATGTTTTTCTGATTGAAGTCTATAACCTTAATGTGCCTTTCGATTCTTGACCTGTCTTCATCGTCCATATTGCCAAAAAGCCAATTTATAGTTCTACCTCCGACATTAATTAATCCTCTTTTTATTCTAACCTTTGTGCGCATCTCTAGCGTTTGTAGAGAATGTTCCAATTCCTTAATTTTTTTATCAAGATTAATATATATCCATCCATCATTTATCTTAAAATTAACCGATACACCTGTCTTCAATCTTTGTATAGTATCTCCAATATCTTGCACATTTATAACATGAATTAATTCTGAATATCCGCTAATGATATCAACAGGTTCACCTTGTATTATGATATAGCCTGCCTGTGTTTCGATGCTTCTTATATCGACCGCAGAGCTAGTGCACAATGTCCACCAGAATATTAGAAGAAGCACGCCGGTTGATTCCATTGTCGCCTGTAAAAGTTTTTAATGGTCGTTTAATATTCGCTAAATCTATTTTGTTAGGGTTATTGCTATTGTACTTAACAAATCGCTTAGCAGTTTTCTGCCTCTGCGCTTTAGGGTTTTTCATGTATAAATCTCGATTATTATATTCGGGGACCCTACCTCTTTTTGCATTTATTCTAGCAATAGCCTTATGCTTTTTATTATTCATATATTGACCGATTTCTTTATAGTCTATGTCAGAACGGTTTAAAAAGTCTATGGGTTTTATATTTGTTGTAGAGTGAATAGTGGTGTTATAAAAACCTATTGCTCTTATTACTAATTCTTCTATCTCTATATTTTCATCATTTCTTTTTAAGATCCTTATATGTTCTAATAGTGACAGATGCATTCTCTCTATATCGGAATTGCCGGTATGTGAGTTAGCTGTGGTGAAATGCGTTTGAATATTTTTCTCTGCACAAAGCATTCTTATTAATGTATTATTGAATTCGTTGTCCATTATCAATAAGTCTGGTTTGCCAAGTAAGGCAATTCTTTCCTCTATCTTGATCTTGATAGTGCACATATTTTTATCCGTTACTTTATGCACGGAGCCTAATTTAGTGAATCTATCGATAGAGGTTAAGAAATAAGTTCTATGGATTTGGAATATATCCATATGGACTACCATATTTGGTCTTATAGGAGTAACCGTTTGATTAAAATGTTTACGATACGGATTTCTATCATATTTATTTTCATTACAGGTTCTACAAGCGTTTATAAATCTGTTTATATGTTTGATTAAATTTGGGTAAAAATAAATAAACTTAATTTCCTCAAAGTTCTCCAAAATCCCTCTGTGGTTTGTATTAATGTGTATTTTTTCAATTTCCCTATATACTTCTTCTTCATTAGACAAATCTACTGCTAATTTTGTGCATTTTATAAATTTTATGTCCCGATTATCCCTGTATAAATTTATTAGTTTACTTCGAACTATATTATATAGACTATCGGAAAGTTCGGAATATATGCCTATACTTCGTTTATTTAAAGTCCTTCTAAATAGATCATTCATGTAATGATCATTGTGAATATCATCTTCACATATGTATATAATCTTATATTTTCCAAATAACACCTCTTGTTCCACCCGTTTATTATTTACAATTCTTATTTGTGTCCTATATTTGTTAACTATCGAGTCACTTATATAAATGTCCCTTTCGTCATTGTCTGCTTGTTGACCATGCACCGAAACAATTTCATCAGATATAAGAAACAATGGCTCTATGTCAAGATTTTCGGATATTTTATTATTTGGTTCTATCCGACTTAGGAAGTCTGCTACTTTATTGTCTTTTCCTTTTACATATTCCACATCAAACTCATATTCACCAAGAAAGATTTTCCATCTAATCAGTCTTGAATTTGGCTCCTTTAATGAGGCCAACCATTTTAGAGGCTGATGGTCAGTACGTACTAAAAACTTTATTCCGAAAAGATAAGGACGAAAATATTTTGTAGACCACACTATAGCTAGGAGCTCTCTCTCGATAGTACTATAATTTTTCTCGTGATCATTCAATGTCCTACTGGCATAACAGATGGGTTTATTATCTTGGCTTAAGACAGCACCCAATGCAATATTGCTAGCGTCGGTGGTTAACACAAATTTTTTGTTAAAATCAGGATAGGACAGAATTGGTGGATTGGTTATTATCCGTTTTAATTTTTCAATGGCCTCGCAGTATAAGCTATCGTTAATGTTAATCTTAGCATCCTTTTTGAGGTATTTTACTATAGGTCCTGCTATAGAAGAATAGTTCTTTATGAACTTCCTATAATAACCGGTGAGGCCTAAGAACGATTTTATTTTCTTTACACTATCTGGGATCTTAATTTTATTTATTGCTTCGATTTTGGATGGACATGGTTTCAAACCATCGGGTGTTACGATATGACCCAAGAAATTTGTTTGTTTGGCTAAGAAATTACACTTGTTCATTTGCACTTTTAAATTGTATTTATTTAGTGAATAAAATATTTTGGATAACGTATCCAAATGTTCTTCTAAGGAAGTTGAAAAAACCAAGATGTCATCCATATAGATGACACAGGTTCTATTTATATATTCTCTCAACACATGATTCATCATGCGTTGAAAGGTAGCAGGCGCATTCTTCAAGCCGAATGGCATCCTGATATATTCAAAGTGACCCATCGGAGTAGAAAAGGCTGTCTTTTCGACATCCCTGTCTTCCATCCTTATCTGGTAGAATCCTTTCGCAAGATCAATTGTCGAAAAATACTGTGCTCGACCCAACTTATCGAACAGCGCGTCGATATTAGGCATTGGAAATTTGTCATCAACAGTTATATTGTTGAGTGCCCTATAGTCAATCACAATACGCCATTTTTGTGTTCCCTCATTATCAACCTTTTTGGGTACTATCCATAAGGGAGAGTTATAAGGTGATTTACTTGGTTTTATTATTCCCTGGACTAGCATCTCTTTTATTTGATTTTCTATTTCTTTCTCATGTATTTTTGGGTACCGATAAATTTTTGAAAATACAGGTTTGTTTGATATCGTAATAATACTATGCTTTACCGCATTAGTAGTAGTCAATGTTTGACCCTCCTGATAAAAGGACTCCCTATTTCTACATAGGAATTTCCCTAATTTGCCTTTTTCTTCATTATTCAGATGATTTGGCAGTTTCATATCAAAGTAATCTATATTCTGCGCCTCCAAGGTCCTGATTTCACCATAGTCGATATCCACTGCACGTGGATAAAGAAACACTTCGGCATTATTAACCAGAAGTTTCATATTAGCAAGGTCAATTACTACGCCCATAGGTATCATGACATTGTTACCAATTATACAGTCAAAAACTTTACTTTTTAAATCAATCAATTTTACAGACATGGTTTCATCTGCAGCATTGAATTCTAAAGGAACCTTCACTATAACCTCTTCTGTAACTAACCTATTACCAGTTAAAGTAGTTAACTGGATTTGATTTTGTAATTTCCTCTTTTCCGACAGCCCCCTGAATACCCCATAATCGCCTAAAGTAGTAGCTGCGCCGCAATCTATTAGGCATCTAACTTTAGTATTATTTATGGTAAGAGTTACTAATGGTAACTGGGACCCGGGGGCGGTGTACGAAAATTTTCACACACATTTGAGTGTCCCAGTTCCATAGGCTCAGGGTATGAATTATTATTTCTAATCTGATTAAAATTGTTCCGCCGGTAGTTATGGCTATTTTGATGAGAGTTTGAATTATTAGGTTGGACACCATTACCATTTTGGTAAGGGTTTGAATTATTTCTCGGAAACTGTCCGTTATCCTTTTGTCTGTTATGAGGATTTGAATTATGTTGAAAACTATTGTCATTCTGGTAAGTGTTTGAATTATTTCTTGGAAAATTTCCGTTATCTTTTTGTCTGTTAAAATTCGAAGGTTTCTTTAAATTATTTTTACTCCCTCGAATATAGACATCTTTCAATAGGTTATTTGCTAGATAGTATGAAAAAGCGCAATGAATGGTACTAATATGGTTTTGGATTAACAATGTTTTGATATTAAGTGATAGAAAGTTTAAGTATATGTCAAATATAATTCTTTCATTTATAGCAGGAGGAAACATTGAGTTTTCCTCAGGGTTAAGGCTATATTTAGTGTTCATGAGATTTAGGATCTCATCTAGTTTCTGATGAAGTTCCTCTATAGTTAGAGCATTAATATTCATTGCGTCATTTCTCAGACTAAAGAAAGATTGCTTAACACCGAATTCTTCCCTTAGTTTGACTATAATTTGTTCCCATGTAGGACTAGCAAGGGATTGTATGGCTTTTAACGCTTGTCCCTGTAGGCGATTTGCTAAAATGGATTTTATAATTGGCTTATTTTCGTCTGAAACTAAGGATAACACTATATTTACGTCTCTTAAGTAATTTGTCAGAGCGTACTCTGACGACCCATTAAACGGAGGCAAATTTCGAGCCTCACGCAACCCCTCTGCTAATGATAGCGCCATTGTTTGTCAACACTTCTTTATCTTTTATAAATTTTGTATTTTATCTATTTCTTTAATTATATTTTTTTTTCACAATATATTTTGGTCGGTTTTGTTTTAAACCTTATACACAATTTTAGTTGTAAATATTGATTAACAATAATTTTCGAAAATATAAATATACATGTGTATATAAAATAAGAAAATTTACATAATACCTTAATCTATTTACGGCTGATATCTTTGGTTACGTTTGTTGTTAACTGTAGGTCTTTCAGAATGGTCTTTGGCCGACCAACTTCCTCTTAATCTATTAATGGCTGATATCTGTAGTTACTCTAGTTATTGATTGTAAATTTTTCAGAGTGGTCTTTGGCCGACCAGCTTCTCCTTTTTTCTTCAAATTTATTGATGCAAAAAGTTCTAAATTTTCAAAATTAATTTTTCTTTTTCCTGGTTTTGTTTAAATTTTGTTGTTCTTCTTAATTTTTCATAGTCATTAAGACGAAACAATTTAATTTGGTTGTTTTTTTTTTTTTATTATTTTTTCCAACAAATTTATTGATGCAAAAAGTTCTAAATTTTCAAAATTAATTTTTTCTTTTTCCTGGTTTTGTTTAAATTTTGTTGTTCTTCTTAATTTTTCATATAATTGTTTAAGTTTATTTTTAAATTAAAAAAAAAATTTCTTTTTTTGTTTAATAAGCACACACACACACACTGTTTTAGTTTCTTTAAATTACAATTTACTTAACTTAAATTTAATTCTTTAATTAAATTTATTTTTTAAAACTATACATTATATATATTTTTTTTTTATTCATGGAATATTCTTTTATTCCTGTAGGATCGATACAATTTTTTACTTTGCATCCTACCGTCGACTGCGCCAGTTTTATTGAAACTACTGTTGTGTTCAAGTGTATATTAAAAACTAAACTTTATTTGATTATTCATCTTTGTATATACTTAAAATTACTTAAAACTAATACTTATGAATAAATACTTCTTATCATAGATTTTTCCCGTTTGTGTTTTGTTGTCATTGAATAAACTATTTATGCATGGTTTGCATAAATGGTTTCTGTGAGTATTTTGAATTAATAAACAAAAGTGCTTTATTTAAATTTGATATAATTTGATATGCTATTTTGGGTGGTCTTATTAGAAGAACCAAGCAAAATTCCTATGAGCATATTGTCATAGGCGAGTCTGTTGGAGGGTTTGTATGTGATGTGTGGGTTACACACATAACTCACGCGTGTGTCTGTGTATGTATGTGTATACATTGCATTTAAAAAAATACAAACAAACTAAAAGAAATCTCGTTTTATCGTTGAAAACACATTTAAATAATAAAACATGTTTTGTTTGCATCCCATTTATGTGCAAATAACATAGGTACGTTAAACCAAATGTGACAGATTTAAATTGTAGGGCAATAATATGTGTTTTTTTGTTGTACAGATGAAATTATATCGATTCGCACCGAAGTTCAAATGCTGTTATTGTCTAAATTTAAACAATTGTAGGCATATAAAAAATAATTTTTCTGAAAGAATAAACTGCTTTGTTCATAAAAGATATTTTATGTTTTCTAAAGCGACAAGGCCACACATTAACATGCCTCATCAAACTCACAATTTTGTAATTGTGTAAGTAATAAAAAACTCATGGTTCAATGTGAATTTGATGATAATCAAAATACTTTTAATTTTTATAAAAATATGCCACCAGTTTGATGTGTATGAACGTAATTTCTTTCAATTTTATTTATTTTTGTTTAAAAATTTTTTTTTATTAAAATTGTATTATTTGAAAAATTATTGAATCGTTTCCGCCGAAAAATCCAATTTTATTTATTATTACAACAAATTATTATTACAAATTATGCAACAGATTCAGGCTTTGGAAGTTTGTGTGCTCCTTCCGTCTTACTTTTTGAAGTTTGTAAAATTCTTTTAAAGGTCTGCAAAAATTTTTTTGTACAAGATAAAGAAATGAAAATAAAAAATTTATTGTTGAGCAATGCGCAAATTGTATCAAAATTTTAATTTATTCTTTTTGGTTTGCGTACGTATCTACATATGTATGTCCTAAACACAGTATGGAGATGTTAAATTTACTAGTCCAGATATATACATACATATGTACATATGTACAATGAAAATTAAGAATATTTTAATGAAGATGCCGATTGCTTTACATCCAACAATGTGCCAATAGAATTAACATCGAGTCGATATTTTGTTGGTTACATATCACAACGAATATCATGCGTTAAATGTCGTATGGATATAAGAAACCCGCGCAAATTTTGTCATATCCTTCAGAAATGTTTGTTCATGCAAAAAATTGTCAAAAAGAATCCGACTTTGGAGGTTTGTGTGCTCCCTCTGACTTATTTTTTGAAATTTGTAAAATTGATATAAAGGTCGTTGAAAAAATATTTTTACAAAATAAAGAAATGAAAAGCATAACAAAATTTATTGTTGAGCAATGCGTGAATTGTACCAAAAATTCAATTTATTCTTTTTGGTTTGAGGAGAATGACGTATGTTATAAACACAGGATGGAGATGCTCAATTTATTACTAGTTCTTATACCTATTATTACGGAAGCATTCCACATGGGAAACTTACAACTACAAATTATCAAATATTGAAAAAGTTAAAATCTTAAACCATTTAACTTGTAAAGAGCTCATAAGTAAAATTAATAAATACTCATAGTAAATTCGTTTGATACCTATATAAATAAATACACACATGGTAAGTGCATAATTAAATAATCTAAAAAATGGAATTATAATTCGGTGCAAATCGATGTAGTTTAAGTTTTACAAAAATAAAACAAATACTGTTGCCCTACAATTACACAATCGGTCGCATATGCTCTCACGTAGGTTATTTGCACATAAATTGTTTGAAAATAAAACGCAATCAATTAAAAAAAATACCAAAAACCGGTTTCAACCAAAAAAAAGCACACACACACACTTTGGCTGGCAAAAACAGGTTATTTGCACATACATTGTTTGAAAATAAAACGCAATCAATTAAAAAAAATACCAAAAACCGGTTTCAACAAAAAAAAAAAGCACACACACACACACTTTGGCTGGCAAAAACAGCAAACATGTGTATGTATTAATGCATGTGGTTTCTTGCTCTCTTTAGTTCTCTGAATGTGAGCAAGAAGTTTTTGCTTTCTTGTTACTTCCCCCCCTCATCAGTAAGAAGAACAACATTTTTTAAAATTTCAAATGTACTAAGTGCAACATCTTTATAAATCTATAGTCTTTGGCATTGCTTTCGTAATTGTTGTTGTTGCATTTTATTTTTATCTCTTATTGCTGTAGTAATTGTTGTTATTGTGTTTCGTCTAATAAGCTGTTGCTACGTTGATCTCTTCTTGCATTTCTCTTGGTTGCGGTTTTTATTGTTGTTTTTTTTTATAATCTTTACCACAAGTGGTGGATTTTAATGTGTTTTTTACGCATACACATGTATGTATGTTCATAAAATTCTCTCAATATATTTTAATTTAACGCTTGTTCAATAAAACCGTTCGTAGTTGAGTTTTCTAAGTTCTCGCTTAAGGCTCGTAAGATTGCGAGTTCAAGTCTCCAAAATAAATTTTTTTTTATTTTTATTAAATTTTTTTATACACGATTTTAAGATTAAATAGGTATAATTAAAACTTATATAACGAATTTTAAACATCAACTTTGTCAAAAGAGGAAACGGACTTAGTTATATACATACATTTTTTGATTTTGTCATAGGTATTCTTTTTAAAAACTTCTTATCTCACCATGGTGAAGGGTATTTAAGATTCGGCATAGCCGAATATAGCACTCTTACTTGTTTTGTTATAGTTTTGATATAAATCAATTAAAATAGGTGCCTGTAAAAATATAATTTTTCAATAAAATTTGGTGACTAAAAACACCCCTCTAGTTTAGTTTATTTATTTATGGATGTTTTTGGACGCTGTGGCAAATATAATAAAGCAAGTTTATTATTTACAAAATTGTAAGAGTATTTAGAGTTTTCTGTATTTTAGAGTGACAAAAATTGGCCGCCAAAATTGTTTTGCTATCCAATAAAATTATAAGATAATATCAATCAGCTGTTCTTTGTATGTATTAGTTAGTTAACATTTAGTTACAGCTCTACTCATAATTAAGTGTAAACTTTTTCTGCTGAAAGTAACCAACTGTGAATAACTTAAATAGGTGATAGGTGAATAGTGATAATTTATGAATATGCGCCATTGAATAGTCTAAAATTGAGAAATGTAAATGAAAATGAGTTTTTGTACTGTTTTTTTGTTCAGTCTACAAAAAACCAAGATATTAAGAAAACCCCTGTTAAAGTCATATTTTGAAAATATCCTAATATTTAGCTTAAAAAATTGTGTGTTCCAAACAAAAAAGTTCTAAAATAATAAGACTTTTTACGCTGTGGTCATTGTTTTCTCATAAATACGCAGTAGAAATGGTTGATTTATTATTTTTAAGACATATGATTTTATGGCAACCTCTTCCAATAGTATTTTCCTTTAAACACCTGAGAAAGACAAAAACTAAATCGAAATTTTGTTAAAAATATTATATTTTTTAAATACTAAATAAATACTTATTCCAACACAATTAGCTTTAATTCCTAGAATTTTTTTTTAATATTCGGGCAAGTTCTGGAAATCGAAATTACGTGAAATTGAAAACGTACAAATTTAAAAATTCTCCGGGCTCAAAATTTATATAAACACCTAATTCCTTTCAGGTGTTTCAAATTGGAAAATTAACTTAGGACACATACATTTTATCAAATTCTATATGATTTGTGCAACTAAGGTATGTGTCTGGTGAAAATTGCTTTAAATACCAATATGCTTAAAGAAAGTTCTACTTACACATTCATCGAGGTAATTGTTAAAAGCTAAGTTAGGCTTTTCTCCTTTCTTATATGGCTTACAGGAATGTTATGGTTTTCCTGTCTTCAAATTAAAAAAAAAAATATTTACGCCAAATGCTTAATTTTAGTGTTTTTTTTTTAACGCAAATGGAGTAATTTCGTATACGCATTAAATGCCATAAAACGGAAATATTCCTTTGACCAAAGACTATAGATTTATAAAGATGTTGCACTTAGTACATTTGAAATTTTAAAAAATGTTGTTCTTCTTATAGATGAGGGGGGGAAGTAACAAGAAAGCATAAACTTCTTGCTCACATTCAGAGAACTAAAGAGAGCAAGAAACCACATGCATTAATACATACACATGTTTGCTGTTTTTGCCAGCCAAAGTGTGTGTGTGTGTGCTTTTTTTTTTGTTGAAACCGGTTTTTGGTATTTTTTTTAATTGATTGCGTTTTATTTTCAAACAATTTATGTGCAAATAACCTGTTTTTGCCAGCCAAAGTGTGTGTGTGTGCTTTTTTTTGGTTGAAACCGGTTTTTGGTATTTTTTTTAATTGATTGCGTTTTATTTTCAAACAATTTATGTGCAAATAACCTACGTAAGAGCATATGCAACCGATTGTGTAATTGTAGGGCAACAGTATTTGTTTTATTTTTGTAAAACTTATGGTGTTTTCTTTTCTAAAAAAAAATGATGCATTATAGTTGTGTAATATATTTATCAGGTTACACGAACCCTTACAAAGTGATACATTTTTCTAAATTACAATGGAACAAAATAATATCTACTTTTTACACCCAACACTAATGTGTATTTAGCGTGTCAAATATTACATGCAAAGTTTATACTAATAAGCGATATTTTGACTCCAATAAGCGTTAACAACACTGATTTTTCAATAATTAAAATCAGCTGCTGTAAAAATGATGAGGTTTCCAAAATTTCTTTTAAACAAAAAGTTTTTATATCCATCACAAAATAACCAAAAATCAACAAATTGCACACAAACATAAAAAAAATTGTAATAAGAAAAATACTTGCTTGCATAAAAAAGTACTTCCCGCAGATGTAAAAAAGGGTATTATCTCACACTCAGTTATAACTGCGGGTAAGAAATGGAACAAATTTGCCATTTATTGTTGCAACATGTTTAGAAAGGAAAACGACAACTTCTCACATTTTTGCATATATTTTTAGAATGGAACAAAAAACCGCACGAATGGTAGCATATATGGAACATTATTGTCAGAAAAGAAAACACCATTAAACTACATCGATTTGCACCGAATTATAATTCCATTTTTTAGATTATTTAATTATGCACTTACCATGTGTGTATTTATTTATATATCAAACGAATTTACTATGATTATTTATTAATTTTACTTATGAGCTCTTTACAAGTTAAGCTGTGTTCACATAATGTGTATTTGTCATGTGGATTGTCACTTTTTCACATGTTAAATAGGTATGTACATATCGTCTGAACCCCTTCAAACACTATCATGTGTTATTTCTCTGTGTACAGTACACATGACAATTTTGATTTAGAACGTGTTCTATTTTCAAGTGACAAAGCATCTGACATCAGCTGTTTTTTATTAACAAAATTGTGTGTGGCGGCAAAAATTAATTGAAATTGTAATACATATATGTATATTAAAATAGTAAATAAATAATAAAACAGATAAAAAATGCACAAATTAATTATAAAAAATGTTTTTATTATTTTTGATAGGTTATGTCAAATGTACGTTACATACCATTATGTGAACATGTAAATTAAAAACCTTATGTAAAACTCAAATTTTGACATACACATGAAAACACATATGGGTAGAAAAGTGACATTCCATATGACAAATACACATAATGTGAACATAGCTTTAAATGGTTTAAGATTTTAACTTTTTCAATATTTGATAATTTGTAGTTGTAAGTTTCCCATGTGGAATGCTTCCGTAATAATATAAGAACTAGTAGTAAATTGAGCATCTCCATCCTGTGTTTATAACATACGTCATTCTCCTCAAACCAAAAAGAATAAATTGAATTTTTGGTACAATTCACGCATTGCTCAACAATAAATTTTGTTATGCTTTTCATTTCTTTTTTTTTGTAAAAATATTTTTTCAAAAACCTTTATATCAATTGTACAAACTTCAAAAAATAAGTCAGAGGGAGCACACAAACTTCCAAAGCCTGAATCTGTTGCATAATTTTTGATAATAATTTGTTGTAATAATAAATAAAATTGGATTTTTCGGCGGAAACGATTTAATAATTTTTCAAATAATACAATTTTAATAAAAAAAAAATTTTTAAACAAAAATAAATAAAATTGAAAGAAATTACGTTCATACACATCAAACTGGTGGCATATTTTTATAAAAATTAAAAGTATTTTGATTATCATCAAATTCACATTGAACCATGAGTTTTTTATTACTAACACAATTACAAAATTGTGAGTTTGATGAGGCATGTTAATGTGTGGCCATGTCGCTTTAGAAAACATAAAATATCTTTTATGAACAAACAGTTTATTCTTTCAGAAAAATTATTTTTTATATGCCTACAATTGTTTAAATTTAGACAATAACAGCATTTGAACTTCGGTGCGAGTCGATATAATTTCATCTGTACAACAATAAAACACATATTATTGCCCTACAATTAAAATCTGTCACATTTGGTTTAACGTACCTATGTTATTTGCACATAAATGGGATGCAAACAAAACATGTTTTATTATTTAAATGTGTTTTGAACGAGAAAACGAGATTTCTTTTAGTTTGTTTGTATTTTTTTAAATGCAATGTATACACATACATACACACACACGCGTGTGCATATACATATACACTGATAAGTGAGAAAAGCTCTCTGAGAGTAATAATAAATACTGTAATTTACTCTCACAAGTGGATTTAGCGGCTAAATCCACCAGAAAAATTAATATAGACAGAAAAATGTATGAACTTTGTATGGTCGTGCAATATCTTTATAAATCTATAGTCTTTGCTTTGACGTTACACATTTTAAGTGTTTTTCGTTATATAATTGTTGCATATTCGATCAAAAGTTTTAAATATATAATAATTTAAATAAATAGGTGTGTTTTCGCCAAAAAAAAAGTACTGTTTTTTTCTTGATTGTACTGTTTTTTTGTGTTCAATGTACTGTTTTTCCGAATTGAAAATCTGGCTACCCTACTCCCAATATGCGATGATACCTCAGCCAGTTTGCCGCCCGCCTTATAGCCGAGATTTCCGCCTGCAGGATACTACATCCATCCGGCAGACGAAAGGAAACCTTCACATTCAGTTCCTCTATGAAGAAACCTCCGCCGACCGTCTCACCTTTTCTCGAACCATCAGTATAGACCCCTAGGGTTGGTTCACGGAAAGTATCTAACAGTACACTGCCGTGCGCCACTTGTGTCACGAACCCCGCACCAAAGAACGGCACCGGGGTGCAGTAATCCACTCCATCAGGGACAATCGTACGTTTGATTATCCCGGCGTGTCCAAAGTCACGTGCCGACCAGCCGTTCACCGCGTGCAACCGTGTCGCCGAACAAAGAGCCAACTGTCTGGCCATTATATCCCTCGGGAGCCAGTTCAGTATCGTGAACAGCGCCTTCGTTCGCGACAAGTCTGTATACTTTCTCAAGCATCGCGCGGTGTATGCCCTTATCCAGTGCAGTCCACCATACAACGACCCCATAATACAGGGTCGGCTTTACCACAGCCTCAAAGATCCAATTGACGCACCTCGGGCTCATACCCCAGTTCCTGCCGATTGCACCCCTACACGCATATATGGCAACTATTGATTTTTCCACTCTCATCCGGACATTTATTCCCATGACAGCCTGCTATTCAGAACCACGCCCAGATATTTCGCACTGTGAGATATCCGAAGCTCAGTTTCATTTATCCTCGGAAGCCTAAAGTCCTCGGTCTTATACCTCCTCGTAAAGAGTACCAGTTCCGTCTTAGACGGATTCACACCAAGACCGCATGATGCATTCCAGATACTGAGTACCTTCAAAGCAGCCTCCATACACTGGGACATTACGCCCAAATGCCTCCCTGTTATGGCCACTGCAACATCATCAGCATACGCCACCGTTTTGATCCTCATGTCGTCCATCCTTGTCAACATGGTGTTCATAGTCAGGTTCCACAATAGTGGGGATAGAACTCCTCCTTGGGGAGTACCCCTGTTCACCAGCCTTTGAACACTGGTTTCACCTATCGTAGAGTAAATTACCCTTTTCCGTAGTAGATTGTCCACAAATCTACATATGCCAGCGTCGATCCCCAGAGTCATCATGGACGTCACGATAGAGTCCGGGTTGACATTGTTGAAGGCCCCCTCAATATCGAGAGAGGCAAAGCAAGCAAACATGTGTGAACAAGCAAACATGTTCACTTATGCATTGAAGACAAAATTCTTTAAAGTTACAGACTCAAAAAACTGAGTGCTTTTCATATAAATTTTACTACACGTTCAGTCACTTGTGTTGTGAAAACAGCACATTTGTCTTTGTAGCAAGGATGCTTAGCTTTAAAAAAACAAAGAAAAGTCTTTAATTTTAAATACGTTTTTCAATCCCTTATTAGCAAAGAAATTAATCTTTGTAGCAAATATTTTATCTTTACGAAAAAGATAATTTCTTTGATTAAGCTTCAAAGAATTTTTGTCTTTTGTGTTGAAGGCGCACCATTTGCTTGTTTAAAGAATAAATCATTGATGCAAGGATTTTTTCCTTCTAACAAAGATATTTTCGTTACAATTTTACAAAGACGTTTTCTCTTTGATTTTAAAGCTTTTAATTTTCTCAGTGTATGCATTAAAATTCACTTTATACTTTAATACTAATTTGGCAATTAACAAAAAAAAAATATGTAAAAAGGAGTTTAGACGAAGATTTTTAAGCTTGTTTTTTAGACTTGAAAAATTTGTTCCATATTCGCCGACAAATTTTGTACAGCAATTCTCTGATGTCTGGAAACATTAGTTCATTAATTTAATTTTTCAATTATCCAACCTTTGACCAAAATGTTTATATTTTAAAGCATTTGAAATTTTTAAATTGTACTAAAAATGTCATTGGAGTACTTCAGTACTTTTGCAATGCTAATAGTACTGAAAAAGTACAATTGTACCGACTTTATCATCCCTGCTTTATTTTATTTTGCCAGTTCAGTTTTACTTACACTGCCACATGCATATTACGAGTAGTTATCAAAGTTTTCCTCTGGATTAAAAAATTAATTTAAAAGGTTTCGTTGAAATGTGCTAAATTCCCATTTCATACCATTGTTTCTGATTGTAAATGTTTATGTTAATAAATTCCCACATTTTATAATGGAAAAAGTTCGTAAACTTCAAATACCTTTACTCAAATTGCATACTGACTTAATATATCGTCGGATTAATATGCTAAATCGACTTTTCGACCAGCATGTAGTTTTTCTTCAATTTGAGTCTTGTATTGTGTAAAACCAAATATATTTTTGGTTGTCGTCTCAAGCAGCAAATATAAAAAATAAAAAGTTTTTTGTCTCTGCTGTAAAATCTGTTGAAACGGAGTTAGCAGGTTTCTATATTAAGCCGATGATATTTAATTAGTTTGAGATCCACAACATGCATTTTCGCATCCATGCATTGCATGTGCTTGCGTTCTACGTTTACAGTTATATGCAACGCTTTTTATGCGGCACAACCACAAGTTAAACTAAATTGTATTGTTCGAAATTAGCTGATTTGTTCGAAGTCCGAACGCTGCTTATGACTCTTACAAAATAAAAAAGTTAACCTTATTTTTGCATTGAACGCCACAGGGTATCCTACGCTTTTCTGCATGAAACTTGCTAGGTAAAACAACACAGATAGCGAAAAAATATAAATATAATGCATAGTGGGGTTTTTCAACTTTACGATTCTCAAGGCAAAAATCAAATATTCCCTAATGGAAAATTTCGTCGCCAAACAAGTTTCAAAATAGCCACGTTTGGCCATATCTGACAGCTTTTCGTTGCGAGAAATATCTGTCATTTAAATAATTTTCCAGCAATTATTGGAAGGATGTGAGAAAAAGTGTTTCTGTAAAACTATTTTCCGAAAAGTTTCTTACAAGAACTGCCAAAATAAGTCACATTTGAAATTGGGGCGAGAAAAATAAAATATAATGAATGCATAATTTAAATGATGAATATAAATAAAACACCATTGTTATATTTTGTTAATTAAATTTTTTTAGCTTTTCCTTGTTTTGGTTTTATTCAGGGCTGCCAGATATATTTGTGTAAAAATCGTCCGTTTCTTGAGTAAAATAAAAAGATGGTCTTTTTGTTTTAAAAAATCGGACAATTCAAAATTAAACAAATTTTGTTCGATTTTTTATTAAAACAATCAAACAAAAACATATAAACACAAGGTAGTCGTAAAGTTGTTAAGTCATATGTATGTCTTAAAATAATTACAAGAAATATATATGACTGCTGTGGGCAACCGCATATAATTTAGATTTTTACTGTACAGTTATGAAGAATCAATGAACACAGCATTAACATTTTTTTTTAATTTGAGACACAACAGTATTTTTTTTAAACAATTTTAAAATATTATTTAGTATATCATGGCGATATGACTTAATAGCACACCTTGGGAAAACCCCAACTGTCAAAGTTCATGGGTACATACATATGTACATATAAATTGTCTATTGTTCGAACTTAATTTTTTTAAATTTATATCTATTTTATTAAGCTTGAGGTCTATTTTTTATAAAATAATTTATTTTTTTTCATCCGATAACAATTTAAAATTGTTATTTTTCCCTGAAGAAGTCACACAAAGGCGTGACAAAATATCATATTAAAAATAAATATTAACAAAAAATAAAATAAATATTTTATAAAAACAAAAAGCTTAATAAAATAAACATATATACTTATTTAAAAAAGATATACACATACAAATACCAAGAAATTAAACATTTTTAAATTAAATCAGCTTTGATAACAGTATTATAAATATTAAGGGCTTTTAATTTTACGAAAAACCTAGAATTGATAGTGACGACGTTGTTTTATATTTGTATCGTATGTATTTCAAATAGGATATTATTGGAATTTAAAAATATCGGTTCACAAATGGCTTAGATATGAGTAAAATACACGTTTGCCACTTATTTTTACCTATAAATCTATAATTTACATGTTCTTATAACTATTTACTTTACTTTTTCTTTTTCACCTGAAATATACTTAGTAGAATACCTTTTAGTTAAAATTGAAACAATTGGTTCATAAATAAACGGGTTATAGACAAACAACTTTTTTTCTTGCCGAAATAATGTTTTGGCACAAAAGTCTCCATATAAGCTAAGAAGGTCAAATATCAAATATATAAATTTGTTGTTGCTTTCTACAGAAATTCATATTGTTTTTCTAAATTGTCAACGCCACAAAATATGAAGTGTTTGCAATTTAAAAATTCAATATGAATTTTTATAGAAAGCTACAACAAAGTTATAAAATATTGTTGATTTTGTTTTTTAGAAAAAATCAGCAAATTGGCACTTTCTAAATACGTGCGTTCTTTTCTGTACATGATAGACAATTCAATATTCTTTGTATGATGTTTATTTGTCGAGATATGGGGTGGTAAAGTGTTGTTGTTTTAAAAAAAATTCCGATTCTTGAAGGAATATTTTTTTTTTCAAATTTTAAAATACTGATTATGAAATGGCTTTTACAAATTCTAAATTAAAAGTGTTAATTGTTAGAAGTGGACAATTACACACTTCAAGTTTAGAGCAATTTCTTGCATAAAAGTAATACCTTTTTAAAACATTTTAAAAGTCTGACCGATTTCCCCTTCTTTGTCAACACGCATAAGTCTATGTTCACACTAGGAAATTTTTTTTAGGACGTCTGAGTTAATTGGTGAATGCAGGATATTTATGAAATTGAAAAAAGGCATAAAAGGTCGTTTCATACAAATATAGTCACACAAAAAATTCGTTTTAAAAACAAAATTTCGCAAACTTTTTTAAATTTTTATTTATAAAAATGATAACAAATATAAAACGCATCAAACAAATACAAAAAATATACTACGTAATTGTATGTATTTATTTTTATAGAAATTCTCTAAAAAGCTGTCTAATATTTTCTCCATGTCAATGTGTCAAAAAATTTATAAAACAGCTTCAGACCGCCAAATTGTGACTTAAGTCGACCAGCGATAACGTTAGGTGGGAGAAGAATTGTATGTTCTCTTTCTCTCTCCCCAGTAAACTCAGACTTTCTGCGAAAACTTTAATAGTGTGAATTCAGACTAAGAGAGTGAGTGCCCTTCTACATTTTGGGATTTTTGTCGCTGCAATTTTTACTTTGTGGTCGGTAGGAGCGAGAAGTGCATGTACTTCTGCGATTCGTTTTGTTCTCACATTTTTCCTCATCCGACACACAATTTATTTTAGTTCGGCCAAACATTTTATATGTTTGTTAATCGTAAGTGCTTGAAAAAAAATGTGAAAAGTCATACAAATTTCTAAATGTAAACACAAATGCAACTTTAAAAAAGAAACGCGAAAAATCGCATAACGTAAACGTGTACTGAAAATGTGTTTTCGTTTTGATTATCTTTATAATAATTTAACCGAAAATTTTATGTGCATAAATTTATACGTACGAAATTAATTATATGTACTTTTATTATGTACATACTTGTATTCGCTAACACGTATACGCCACGCTGAAATCAAGTTAACGTTCTTAAATTAAACAAACTTCCGGTTGCTTGGCACTTTAAACATTTGTAGGAAATTTATGTGAAAGTTTATGTAAATATCTAACATTTACATACACACATACAAACATGTATATGGGCATAAAAATATTTTTACCGTTGTATATCCAATCATTCTCTGAAATCTTGAGTAGACACACACTTCCAAAAGATTTACGAGTATCCCGAAATGCAAAGAAAACCCGTTCAGCATATGCAAAATAAAGTAAAGAGGGAAAGGTTTTCATAAATTTCACTTATGCAAGTTTATTGCACTCTTAGACAATTATTTTTTAAAACAAGAAAAAAAAAATATAAAAAAACATAAAAGAGGAAACAAAAAAAAAAAAAAAAAAAAAATGCAATTATGCGAATGTGCTTCATTACTTCGATTTAAAGGAATTACAACTGTGATGATGATAATGACGTTGACTATAATAACGACACCAATAACAAAAATAACAGGGAATATTTTCAGTATCAAAACGAAATCCAAAATCCTGCTGTGCAGATGATGGAGTATCAGTGAAACTGACACCTGCTGTTTATTATTTTAGAAAGAAAAATCTAGGAAATGCCATCTAAAAATCTAAAATACCATTAATACATATTTGATTTTTTAAAATGCGCATTTTTTATTTATGCTAAATATACGAATTAAAAGCTCTTCATTTATGTCGTCATGAACAGTGTGCCATACGAAGGTGGGTATTTAGAATTGTCTGTGCGTTTCAAATTTGCAGATGTTTTAAAGAGCGCAAATTAACTAAGCACCTGTAAACTCTAAATTATTGGGCTTCTTTATTCTTCATAAAGACTAAGTGCAGGTTCACACTCTTCAAGTTTTAGCCGTCAATTTTTTCAAGATCAACTTCATCCAATTTCGGCCACCAAAAGTTGGTTATCATCGATCTATACCGCTCTCAATTGACAGTAACGTTTTTACCAGCTTCATTTCGAAGGAAGTACGGACCGGACCGATGATTGCACCAGACCAAAAACCACAAAAAACTGTCAATTTAGGTGAATGTTATGGGTTTTCATAAGCTGCGTTCGAGAACACAAAAGTTTTTAGTGAAATTTACTGCATTTTACTAAATTTTTACAGTAAATGAGAGCACAAATTTATAGCGTAAAGTGACAGTTCTTGTCCGAGTATTTACAAATTTTTGCTGCAGACATTTTTGCAGTAAAATTTAGTAAAACAAAAAAAACATATTATTGATAAGGTAAACGAACAAAAGTAACACACAAAAAGCTTACAAATAGTGAACAAATTAATAAATAAAAGAAAAGTTGAAATAAAAATTAAACCTAAACTTGTTTGTGAAGCATTTATTTGGCTAAATGCCAGCTTTTGAAACTTTTTTTTTATTTATTTATTATTTTTTACTTATTTAAAATTTATAAATTCAATTGTCTCAGCGTCCTTGGGACATTTTTGAGACGAGTTGACAATAATTATAGTTAATATGTTTTTTGTATGTAATAAATTTACTATTTACAAAATGAAGTACATAGTTTCAATTAAAAAATAAATTAAATCAATAGCATTTCAAGATTTCTCAGTAAAAATTCTTTCAAAGAAGATTTAAAATTTGAAATAACATTAATATTTTTTAAACTTTCAGGCAAATTATTGAATATTAAACTGCCGATATATTCAACTCTTTGTTTTGTGGTTTCTAGTCTACATCTTGTTGTTCTTAAATTTGAACTATTTCTTGTATTAAACGAAAATTGATTTCGCTGAAATTTTATTGTAGCATGCCCAATGTTATGCAGTGATTTAAATACAAAGAGTAGTAGTTTCAATTTATATAATCCGTTTATTAGCAAAATATTTTTAGCTTTATCTTTTTACAAAGACAAGGTGGAATACCTTATCGGCAAATTAAAAACAATTTTAAGTGCTCTATTTTGCAGCCTTTGCAACCGTAAATTATCACTAAGTAATAAAGATGACTTTGGACTAATGCTTAATAAAGTAATAGTTTGGTTTTTTCATTAAATTTATATCTAAATATATATACATAGTTTTCCGATTGCAGCACTTACTCTAGCCTTCAATCTTTGTATATGTAAGTTCCAAGACAAATTGCTTTGGAGAAAAACTCCCAAATATTTAATAGATAGAGATTCGAAAATTTCCTCCCGTCAACAAAAATACTAAAATTCCCAAAATCACTACCTCGTTGTGGTTGAAATCTCATTAATTTAGTTTTTGATGAATTTATGACCAATTCATTCAATCTTGCGTATTCAAATATTAATGCAGAATCCCTTTCCATATATGCTTTTACCACCGCTGTATTTTTAAAGGGATAAAACAAAGAAATATCATCCGCATACATAAATATCCTTCCATTAAGCTCAATATTCATTATGTCATTTACATAAATTGTAAATAATAGAGGCCCCAACACACTACCTTGAGGAACACCATGTTCCACATTTCCCAGATCACTCTTACAATTATTAATCTGCACAGACTGTCTTCTATTTTTCAAGAAGTTACTGAACAGGTTTAATTCTCTGCCCCTTATTCCGTAAGTCCCAATTTCCACAATGCAAGTCTTATTGATAAACTTATCACATTTTCTTCTTTGATTCAGCTTTGGTGTTTCCACAAGTCAAGTCTTGTGGAATAATATTATTTATCTGTTATTCCATTAGTATGAATGTATATGTGCGTTTTGACATTTCGTTTAAAACATATTTCTTATTAAAATGTATTTAAATTCTAATTCGTGTTGAATATTTTAACAATTGTTTAATTTAAAATTAAAGTTGTGTAAAATGTACTTTTAATTATTAATTTCTTTTGTTTTGTTAAATAACAAGTATTTTAAAAAATTCACACACAAAAAATCACACACGCTACGCAATTAACTTTGTACAACGAAATTAAATATGAAAGATAATTGTCAAAATAGACCTGCTGAAAATTACGAATGAGAAAACAAAACGCATATGACGAGTACAGCAAGCTGAGTACTCGTTTCTTTTCCCCTCGTCACTCTCGCCTACAAAGTAGCAAGCTGATCAATAAGACTTGCATTGTGGAAATTGGGACTAACATCGAAGTTTCTCTAACATTATTTCATGATCCACAAGATCAAATGCACTAGATAGATCATAAAAAACACCCGCGACACCACTAAATCCCCGATCCAACCCATTACATATATAATTTATAACAGCATTCTCAGTACCTCTACCTTTCCTAAAACCATACTGATAATCATAAAGTAATTTATTACTTTCCAGATATGTCAGAAGTTGTTGATGAATAATCCTTTCAATGATTTTATCAATCACTGATAATAAAGCAATGGGCCTATACACATTTTCCCGATCTGCATTTATTGTTTTCGGTATTGGTACTACCTTCGAAATTTTTAAAATATTTGAATATTCCGAAGTAGATATTATACTATTTACAATATTTGTCAGCTTTGGTGCCAATTCATTTTTGCACTGTACAAATATTTTTGGAAAAAGATTATCATGACCTGCAACTTTATTAATAGAGAGATTTGATATTGATTGTAATACTTCGTGATCAGTAACATAATTCAAATTAAAATTACTGTTATGGTATGAAAGTGACCGAAGTCCATTCCAGAAATCTGTTGATGAATACTGTATCCGTTGCCTTAATATTTCTGGAATGTGTAAAAAATATTGATTTAAATGTTCACACTTTATTATATCTTCCACGATGTGTTCATTGTTAGAATTTTTTAGAGTAATTTGACTTTTAACTTCCCTTCCCGAATTAGAATTCAACACTTCCTTGGATCATGTTGAATATTTAATATATTTGTATGATAAAAGTTATTTATTGATTTACGATATGCCATCCTAATAATTTTTCTGATTCTCTTAAGTCTATCTTGAATACCTAAATTGTTAGGATTTCTTCTTCTTTGCTTCAGAATATTTTTTTTTAATAAAATCAACTGCTCTAAATTCTCATTTATCCATGGAGCTATTTCATATTTAAGTAATTTTCTTCTCCTTGTTACAACAGTAGAGTAAGTATTGGCATTTGATAAGTTTTCTATTAAGTTTGTTGTATCAACCAATGGATTTCCAGTTTGACGAATCGATTTATTAAATAAATACTTTTTTTGTATGTTAATTTTTTAGAGTTGTAAAAGTGTGCTTGGTTATTTAAGTAATCAATAGCAAAAAAAGTATTCATGTTCTTTTTAATAAATTAACCCGCCACAAATTAGTAAAATCAAATAAAATAAAAAACAAACAAATATGAAAGATTACATAAAGCAATTTTCTTTTATTTTCCAAAAATTTTCGTGTTATAAAAAGTATTTAATCGAGTACCGATAAGAAAACGAGTTAAGAAGTCAAAAGTGTAAACACTTCAATTATTTGCCATCAGCTGTTGGTTTATTTTACGAATTTTTAAAAATTTTGCGTTCGCGTATTTTTTTGTACGACTGCTTTTTGTGAGAGGAAATTTTTTAGTTTACTCATTTACTGCATTTTACTGTAAAAGTTCTCAAACGCACCTATTATTTGAAGTCATTGGTCTTTCGAAATAAACCAGACTCTCCTCAAGCTTTATAAGTCGATATTGAACGTGATATTCCTGGCATACGACTTGATTTAGTGGAAAAGTGCTCGAAAATTGGGTTAATCGAATTCGTTTCTGCAGAAGAAGTCGTGGACGCCATTTGAATGACTTTTTTTAAAACTTAATTGTATCGATTGAACTTCACATTAAAAAAAAGTTTTGAATTTCCTTAACAATAAGTGTGTTTTTTTTAAAGAAATCATATCACTCTTATTGGAAAATTCGATATATTATAAGTGACGTGACTCGAATTCATTCATATAAAAGTACGAACTGAGAGATATCGACTACCGATTTTACTTATCAGAAACGTTGTTTGTCAAATCACGGGCAGATTAACACAAATTGAAATTGGCTTAGGATTCAATCATATTTAACTAGCTTTAAATTGAAAACTCTTATTTGATAACAAAGTTTAAATGGTCACTAGGATTTTTTTTGGGGTGAAAAAATCCTGAAAATTCCCAAATAATAAAATTTTTGAAATTTTCTAAAAAAATTTTAAATATTCTTTCTAAACTTGTTGACATAAATTTAAGATAAAAAAATTATAACGCCTCTAAGCGCGATTTTAAAAGCTGAACTGTAAATATACATATTTTTTTTTATTCGACATTAGTAGCAAAATTTTCAGTCTAAGCCATTCATCAGCTATATCTTGGAAGTGGAAAAAATTCGGGAAATTTGCTGCAACAGTCTGTTGACAATTAAGTTCTGTTACCTGTTTTAAAGGAATAATAGATTAATTTTTTAAATATAAGACAAGATTTTACCTCACTGTGCAGACCGGATTAACAAATGTATACATACATATAAGTATATGTATGTATTTTAATTTTACCTGATTACATACAAATAATCTACTTACGAGCTGGTGAATATTTCTTTAGAAAATATTCATAAAACTATGTTGTTGTTTTTATTTATTTCTTCTCTTGTGCATTTTCCACTTCCTGTTACACGCATTCACATGATTTTTGTTTTAATTCAACCTGCTTCTATCAACTTCAACAATTATAAATAACTACGAGTAAACCTATTTGGAAATACATACGTACATATGGATGTATGTACATATTAATAATGACAACAAAAACAAGAAGTTTATACAAACAATAAACATCGAGATATTCAATTATAATTATAATCAAACTTTAACATCATTATCGAGAAAATAGTAGAACAAACTGTCTACGATAGAATTTATTCAACCTTTAGGATATTTAACATACAAATATTCTATAGAAACACACTGACATTAACGGAGACCTTTGCAAGACCTGTACATAAATACATACCCAATCAGCATTTTATTATTTGTTTTATTAAAACCTTCACATTTAAAATTGTTAGACTAGAAACTAAAAAATATTGTTGAGCTTTATTTTGAAATGAAAAATCATATTACATATTTTCTGAATTTTGTTTTCGGATCAAACAAAATAGTGGTTGTGTTCACACGTAACTCGATACCAGTTTATTGATATATGTAGTTGCTAAATTTTTAAAAGTATAATTTTATAATATTTTAATAGGTAGTGGGCTTTTTAAGAAAAACTTTGCTTTTTAACAGGGGCATATTGGAATAACAAGACATCGTGACTATTAATTTTGTTCGAAAATCTTAATAAAATGCTAAAAATTTACTAAATATGACAAGGGATTCCAAAGACAACTAAGAGATAAGGATTGGCAGAAGGTAATTTTTTCGAAATAAAAAAGTTTAATTTGTAAATGTTTAATTAGTTGCCTTCGTTATCCTATGTCATATGATCGTTGGCCAATTGAGGGCGCTGCTGTTGACATATTGCATTTAAAGGAGGTTCTTTCAGCTTTCGTACTTGTTAATGTTGACTGCTTAAAATAGCACGTCAAACTGTTAATTTACTTGCACAAGCACATTTATAGGTAGAATGTGCTAAATTTGAGGCAGTGAAGAATTTTCCGCATGCTCTGTGGTGTTAGAGCGTCGCAAGTACCTCTTTTATAATTTTTATTATTGGTTTCGCGATTTTTTATACCACATTATGGCTTCGTCCGATTTTTCTAGCGATTTCGCGAAAAGAACACCTTTCTGAAAGGTAAACATGAATTTTCAGCATTTTCGACGACTTCAGAGAACATTTTCTTACCATATTGATGGAGCAACTGCAGCCACAAACTCAAGGCGAATTTATTTCTTAGAATAACATGTTATTGTGTGGGATATAGCCTTTTCACACTTGTCAACATTTAACATTAATTTGTGAAGATGTTAAAATTTTCCCATAAGAAATATTTACATAGGGCTAAAATCAAAATATTTTAACATCTTTACAAACTGCTCTTTTATTGCATTGTATTACATTCTAGTAGAATGATTCTACATCTTCCGATTATTTTAGTGTCATCAAAGTGGCAATAAATTCTATTATTATTGTGGCACCACTGACAAAACGGCATTTGGTTTGAAAGCATCGTTTCCATTTCTCAAGGTTTTCCTTTTTTGCAAGCCTTATGTTACTTGATGTTCTAGATAGTGTAAAACGGCATTAAACAACATCACCGCTTTATTATCATCGATAGATACATCATCGATTTATTAAGATCCCAGATATATTTTTTTAATTGTACTTTTTTAACCTTTTAAGGTTCATTTCACGAAGCTCAGTTAAAATTAACTATTATTTAGTTAACATATTATTTACCGACCGTTATAGTAATAGAATGACTGTAATTAAAATACGTTTTTTATGATTTTTATCTATACTTCCCACTTTAATTTTTCATTTAAAAGCAAAATTTAAAAACCTGGAAAACAAAAATTCAGGGTAAAACTTAATATAACCATGTTCATACGGACACAATATTCGTGTTTCGCTCTCCTATTCCTGTTTCGCGCCACAAACATGATAAAAATAACATGTTTTGCCATACAACATTTTGAGAACGAAACTGGTCGCTTAATGTACTATCATCTCTTATTTTGATAGCACTTATCGTTAGTTTATCTGAACTAGCTCTCAAAAAAATCAAAACAAAGAAAAAACAAAATAAAAATTAATGTTAAATAAAATAAAGTGATAATTCTAAAATAATTATACAAATACTGTACTTTTCGCATATAGTCCATTCCGCTTAAAGCCTGGTACTGTGTTCAACATTTCACGTGAAATGCTGTCAAAACGCATAGGAAAACAACTTGTGCGGAATATCTATGAAATAATGTTGATAGAGTTGTACTCTGTTCATTTTGTGAAAAAGTTAGGAAATGTTTCTGGCAACATTTTTTTACAACTGCGAAATAATGTAAGCTGCACTTATTTCACGTGGAATTTTAAGCAAAAGCAAAAAAGTATCAACTGATTATTAAATAAGAAATAAAAAATTAAAATAACACAACCGGTAACAGTTGTTTATCCATATTTATATGTATTTTTTTTTTTAAATTTTTTAATAAAAAAATAATTTTAAGTTAAATACATGTGCGGTTTGTTTACATTCGCAAAACAATGTCGCATACTTTGCAGGTATAAAAACGTCAAATTGTACAAACTCGCATGAAAGGTAACATTGATACATGTCAAAATTTTCGTGTGAAATAATTAATGTTGCTCAACATTTTTCACAAATTTGAACAGAGTACCAGGCTTAAAGGCCAAAAACGGATATAAGCCAAAACTGTCATATTCACATGCAGATTTTTTCGAATTTTATACAAATTATTTTTCCTAAGGTCCATTTCGCTTGTCGATTTTCGTTTAAAAGCCACATTTTCTTTATTTATTTATTCGATTTTCGTTTAAAAGCCACATTTTCTTAGCATGCGAATATAATTCTTTATGCACAAACGTTTGCTTATAGACGGTGAAGACCCCATGTGAAATTGATATTGTGTTGTGGTTGATTTCGTCATCCACAGAATTAAAATGAATCTCATACCTAAAGGCCCAACCATAATGTGCATAAGTTGACTTAAGCAATTGCACGAATACATGTATGTAAATCATATGAGGTAAACCATATTGAACTTAAGGAAACTTTTTGTTAAATTTTATGAAACTGTCATTTGCTTAAGCAAAGTGCGAATCTGATCGGACAATCCGTACGGAATTAAATGTTTGTTGATTTTATTTTTGTTTTTTTAAATACATTTGAGAGACTTTTTGTTAATTTTTGTCAGTAGGTTAAGGTTGGCTATGCATACATGTTTGTTTTTATTGTATTATTTTTTGTTTTAACTATTTATTTAAATTAAATCAAAATTTTATTATGTTTTACATAAACTTTTGAAAATAATTTTTATATAGTCCAAAATTTGGATTATACTAGGTTTCACGTATAATCCATAAAATGGCTTATAAAAAAATCGGTTAAAGTCCAAATTCGCGTATAGTGCACAAAAGTTTTGCAACTATAGTAGTGGACCATAAACGAAAACTACTGTAAAAGTATTAAATAATATCTTTTTAATTAATTATTTTAAATTGATTAAGCTTGAGGTCTTCTTTTATAAAAAATATCATATTTATTATTCTCGATATTTCGCTTACTTTTTTTAATCTTTTTTGAATAAAATCACACTAACAACACAAAAAGAAGTCAAAATTAAACAAGAAAGAATCGTATGAACAGCATATTTGGCAATATAGTTTCAAAGAGCGAAACGAGTGGTTTATATCGTGTAGTGAACATAGCATAAAGGCCATGCCAGATAAAACTTCATCGCTCTGCGGGACGTTTCTAACTTGACAGAAAAGCGTAACGCAAAAGGTTTAGGTCGCAATAAATACTTTGACAACACACACGAATTGTTTGTTAAAAATAAATAAATAAAAAAAATTATACGAGCAGACTGTCAAAGCGCGCAAAATGATGAGAGTTGCAAAGGTCAAAGGGATTTTTAAGGCAACGCGAAGCCAAAGTTTTATCTGACTGGCCTTAACAGCCAAGCCTAAGCCTACGTTGCCACAAACAAGTAAATACCTGCAATTAGTGTATACGTACACAGAAATTATTTTTCGAAGGAGAAGATGAAGGCAGAAGCAGAGCGGCGGCTGGCTTTTAAATAAAAATCAAACAAAAATATTAATTGAATCAGTAAACAAATTTGTAGAAATTAAAAAAAATTTCAAACAAGCGTTTGTTTGAAAATAATTCGACAATAATTTTTTCTGTGTATTAATTCTGAAAATCTGGAGAAATGTAAAAAACACACAACATTTTTTTTGAGTGGCTACACAGCACAGTACAAGTTAATTTTAAAATGTCGTCAACAAGTTAACTTCTTGGAAAACTTCAATTTGCCAACTGTTAACTAAATTTTGCCAAGTAGTCAATATTAAATGTTACCTGTAGACATATTATTTGTTAATGTTTTTTTTTTTAAAGTGATATTAATAACTGCGTTCGTTTACCCCAAAATTAGTAAAAATGTGTACTGGATTTTACTGAAATGCGTTCGCGTACACGTACATTTGCAAAAGAGAACATCTACTGCGAAAGTAAAGTGACAGTTGTCAGCAGAGTTACCGTTGTGCGACTTTAGTTGCAATATGCAACCTTTTTGACGCTTTGAAACTTTTTGTGCGACTTTTTTAAACTCGTCTATTTTTGCAACTTTTTTTGTAAGTGGAATACTGTTTTTCTTTTCACAAAAATACGCTGCATATTTTCGCATATTCGTTAATAAGAGAATGAGCAGATTTGCATTTCCCAACTGCAAGAAAACCAAGTTCAAAATCGCAGAAAAAATGTTTGTACTTTTCGTTATTGTATTTTAAATTAATCGGGTTTATGTGTAAACGCGAATTGTTTTAGTTAAAAATTTTGTGTTTCAAATATAAAAGGGATGATTCCGTTTCTTAACCAACAAATTACTTAAGAAGGACTTGATTAGAAAAACAAATAAACTTTCAAATGTTAGCTGGGTACATAAAGATACATAAAGCGTTATAAACAATCCCGTTGTCTCAACGAAACCGGGAAATAGCAACGGAAAAACTATTCCGAACTATTTTCAACATTGTTTACGAATACTTCACTAATGCTGTATTTAAAAATATTTTCATTTGTTTGTTTCATTGAAATTTTCAGTAAGAAACTTAAATAGTTTAGAAAACCAAATATATTTTCAACTCCGACAGTCGTTGTTTCATGAACCGATTCAATTTTCAATAGAGAAATGCGATTAATTTAAAGCACAAGTTGTTGTTTTGTCATAAAATTTATTGTAGAAATGAAGTCTTAATGAATTGATTTACAAAATTCTATAAAATACGTACAGCTACCCCCACTATAAATGGCACACTTATGTGTCCTCAGTTTTTTGAGTGTTTTCTATATAAAGTTTACTACACGTTCAGTTACTTTTGTTGTGAAAACAGCACATTAATGAAAATTCTTAATTTTCATCCTTATCTTAATTTTTGTGTGTAGGTATGAATTAAATTGCGAAAATTTATTTCATACAACTCATAAATAGTGTTTTTTTTTGGAGCGATACAACTTTAAGTTGGCATCACTTCTTTATTTGACCACCCATTTAACAGCTGAAAACTAGTTTCTTTTTGTTTAGTTTGCTTTGAAATTTCATTATGGATCGACCTACATCAGAGCAACGCGTGCAAATTGTTGAAACTTTTAATAAAGATAATACGGCGAATGGGCTGAAGCACAAATTGATTTTGAATTTACATTAAAAATATTATTTTCCGATGAAGCCCATTTCTGGGTTAATGGGTACGTAAATAAGAAGAATTGTCGCATTTGGATTGAGGAGAATCAACAAGCTTTTGTCGAAACACCATTACATTCACAGAAAATTACTGTGTGGTGCGCTTTATGGTCGGGCGGTGTCATTGGTCTATATGTCTTCAAAAACGATGATGGTCAGAATGCGAAATCTGTTGAAAATTGGTGTTCAGATTGCGCCAGCCGTGGCGGCCACATGGCCGAAATCATTTTTAAACATTAATGTCATAAAATCTATCCAATAAAGACCGTTTCATTGATATCAAAAATATGTTACTATACCTTAATTATTTTAACAATTAGTATCTGGGAATTTATTTCTCATGTTGAGTAAAATTTTTATTATAAAAATTTTCATATAATTCGAATGTGTATTCTAAGTCCAATTACAATCCTCAAAGGCTTTTATACTTTAATAGTCTTATTCCTTCAATATTTTCCAGGAATATTTTGTATGCACTATCAGACTTTTTGTTTGTATATTTCTGTTACGAGGCTTACTTTAGCTATCCTTTGG
The DNA here is from genome assembly GCA_949318255.1 of Pollenia labialis. Taxonomy (NCBI): domain Eukaryota; kingdom Metazoa; phylum Arthropoda; class Insecta; order Diptera; family Polleniidae; genus Pollenia; species Pollenia labialis. Next base: position 39,933,368 of record OX439142.1, on the reverse strand, counting down.
CTAGTAATGAAGTTAATTGTAAAGAAAATGTATACAACTATTAGATACCAGCAGAATGTAATGTAATGTAATGGAGTAAGTCTATTAAAGTATAAAAGCTGGCTGCCTCCGAATTCCATTCGGTAGCCGAATAAATATAAGCCCGTATTTAACTAGTAGTTAGTCGTATTAAGCCGACTGCCGGTGCCTCTGAATTCCATTCGGTAGCAGACTGAATACAATCCAGTATTTTAGTAAGTAAGTCGTATTTAGCCGACTGCCGGTGCCTTCATTCGGTAGCCGACTGAATACAAACCGTATTTAAACGAAACCGTATTTAATCTAACCTGATTAACCGAAACCGCATTTAACCGAACCTTATTTAGCCGAACGCTAAACAAACCCGTTTTTACCAATAGTTAGTCGTATTTAGCCGACTGCCGGTGCCTCCGAATTCCATTTGGTAGCCGTCTAAATACAAGCCCGTATTTGTACCAGTAACTAGTCGTTTTCAGCCGACTGCCGGTGCCTCCGAACTTCATTCGGTAGCTAACTAAATGCAAACCAGTAGTCAACATATTCTTACCAGTAGTGAATACGAACCAACATTCAACCATTAGTTAGTCGTATTTAGCCGACTGCCGGTGCCTCCTAATGCCATTCGGTAGCCGACTAAATACAAACCGTATTTAACCGAAACCGTTTTTAACTGAACCTGATTAAACGAAACCGTATTTAGCCGAACGCCAGGGCTTATTAAATTACCTTGGTGTCCGAAGTATTTTTAGGCCGTTGCTAGTATCTAAGACCGTAGTTAGCCGAACGCCAAGAACTCCCGAAATTCGCTTGGTGTCCGAAGTATTTTTTAGTATTTAAGACTGTAGTTAGCGTAACGCCACGGCCTCCGCATTCTCGTGGGGTTCGTCACCGTAGTTAGTCACACCATGGCCGGACAACCGTCAGCAACCGACTAATCCGAGGCCATACTTAGCCGATCACCCGAGGATACGAGATCCTCCCGTGTTCGAAGCGCTCGGCCCAACTAGTCGAAGTAGTTAGGTGTGTGTACAGCCAGCCACGGAGCTCACCGAATGCTCTGTACTCGGCATAGTTTCGATCGTAGAAGTAGATACAAACAGAGACTGAAGCAAATTCGAGTGGCGAACTGCGCCCAGGGAGACTGGCAGCCCAATCAGCTTCCAGCATGAACAACCTAAAAAGATTCAAGAAAACTCATATGAAAGAAGCGGACTGGAAATTTCGGCAACGACCACACGCAAACGAAAATTTATACTCTATCAGGCCTGCCATAGAATTCCATTCCGATCGAAAGTGGTTTGAATTCCGTATTTTGCTTCTTCAGAAAACGAAAAACGAAAAATTTTTTCGGAATGAAACCACTTTTGGTTTTCTAATTGGAATTGATTGTTTCAGTATTTTATAACCGAAAAAACTACTTAAAACTATTTTTTGTGGATAAATAAATGTTTTTTATGATATAGATTGAAGAAATAACACACTTTTGATTTATTTATTTAACTTTATATTGATTTTATCAAAAACATAATAAATTCTTTACCGTTGCGTTGCCACCTTTTTTTCCTCACAAACCACTTTCTTCTGAACATTGCCATACTTAACACAAAAATCATATGGTTTTTATGTAAAGTTGCCATATCCAATTGTAAAACCATTTAGCAAAATCGATCGGAATCTGAAGAAGCTAAAACTAAATCGATCGGAATTGAACATACGGAATTAAAACCATTCCGATCGGAATTTGTGACATGCCTGTATGGAACTTGGAATGTTAGAACACTAGCCGAGCCATCAAGGCTAGCACAACTAATGCCCGTAATTTCAACAAACAGATATCTGGTCGTGTTCGTACCTAACAGTTATCTTTACCTTTCCGGTAAAAATAGTTTGGTAATTTCAACGTTAATTTTGCCTACGTGTTTTTTCCTTTAAATTTTCTTTTAAAATATGGCAACATTTGTATTTTTATTAATATTTTTAATTAACTGTCAAAAATCGATAGTGTAAAATACACTACAGTTCAACCAGTAGGTAAGACAAACATGTTAAAATTATCAAAAATCGTAACACCATAGATATCTATACACAGATAGATATCTGTTTGTAGAAATTACGGGCATAATTAGAGAAATGCAAAGTATTTAAAACATGTGTGAAACCTATACTCCTATACGGATGTGGAACTTGGGGCCTATCCAAAAGCAACGTACGGCGACTGCAAGTTTTCACTAACCGTTGCTTACGAAGGATTATTCGATGTTTTTGGCCCAACACAATATCTAACGCTGAGTTGCTTCGAAGTACGAACCAACAGCCAATCCAGTACGACATCCTGAAAAGAAAATGTGGATGGATTGATCATACACTGAGATCCGGTAACGAGGTAGCAAAGGCAGCGCTTCAGTACAGCCCCCAAGGTTCTCGGCGTCGTGGACGTCCAAAAACCACTTGGCGCATCGCAACCATACGTGAGCTGACAACTGCAGGGTTTTCATGGAATGAGGCATTAAGAACAGCCCACAACAGAGTCCGTTGGAAGTCATTAATTGAGACCGTTTGCTTTCTAGCTGGAGAATAGCGGAACATCATCATTGCCGAAACCCGTATATTATCATCTTCTCTGCCACATCGAATCCTCAGTAACTTAACGCTACCCCACGGATCGCCACCATACGTGCCTAGTGGCAACAACACGTGCACGGAATTACGCTGCCTCAGCACCCGTTCCCGTCTACAGCCGCGCCGAATCAGCCGAAAGCCGTCGTTATTGTGCGTGTGTTCTTCCAGTTTATTTTTTTGAAGAGAGAAAAATAATACACTAAGGTCTGTTTTTATGCGGTTTTTTTTATGCGGATTTGAAATTATGCGGTTTTCCATTCGATTTTTTTTTACACATTTTTTTTTATTATTGATTTTTTATATTTTTTTTGTCGTATTAAACATTTTTAAACGTTGGCATCACTTATGAATAGTAGTTTTCAAAATTTAATGACGAATTATTTTGAAAAAACTGCCGAAACCCTCCCAAATAAAGATTGTATGAATGTTCCGACTTTACTAACTGCTAATGTGTATGTTGTCTTATCTAGCGACGAGGATTTGATTGGGTCCTCTAGCGATGAAAGTGATTTTGCACCAATGAAAAAGCGGATTAGAACGCTGCCAAGTAGTGATTCCGATAACATGTAATGTTTTACTTTTAAATATTAAATATTAATTTATGTTTTATAAATATTTTTTTTTGTTTCTTATTCATTACTAATTTACGTATTAATTTAAATGTATGCCTTTAACTATTTGTTAACTTTCATAAAACTGGTTTATATTGTAGTTTTTTTTCTTCTTATGTATTTTTTATAATAAAAAAATTAATTGTTTTTGGTTAATTTTTTTAAATAATGACTTTTTTATGCGGTTTTGGTCTAATTTTTACTCCCAGATTTGAAGTTATGCGGTTTTTTAACTTTTCGGAACGAATCATCCGTTTTGTGTGAAAATGGAGTCTTTTTATGCGGATTTCTTTTATGCGGTTTTTTTGGGAACGTATCTACCGCATAAAAAAAGACCTGAGTGTAATATAAATTTTTTCAGTAAAAGAATTTTTGTCGTTTTTTTGTAAATTTTATTGCGGAATTTCGGATTTTTTTAGTTTTTTCAATAAGCTAAAGCGTTTTTGAGTAACCCGAACATATGTTGTGCAGCCTCCTTCATTTTCGAAATAACGGTATATCTCGAAAACCAGAGCTAACCTAAAAAAACGGCTAGCACCACTGGATTCAGCGTACCTGAATTAGGTTAAAAATCGTTCGTTCGTATCATACTAAAATATTAATTAGCAGATACTTTAATCTATCTATACAATATATAATTTCTTAGTATTTGCGGATGTTTGTATGTATGTCCTATTATTTCCGCAACTTTCTGAAGCCATCGGATGACATATGAAGCTGAAATTTGGCATACTTAAAGTACTTTCTCTGCGGAAGATCGTAACGAAGCCAGATTTTTGATTTTCTGTCTTTGGGACCGGCTTTTCAACTAGTATCTGATTGAATAGATGTTTTTTTCATCATATGGGGAACTTTGGGCCCCACTTGGCACGACTAGGCACCGTCGGATTGAGCTGAAAAATTAGGACTTGATTTCTTACACCAAACCTCATATTTAAAGCAGCGCAAACATTTAAATTTAAAAAAAAAAAAATCCCATACAAGATGCGACCAGTCTAATGTACATGGTAAATATTTTTAACTTAAAATAAATAATGAGTAAACCGAAAATTCCTTAACTTTCTGCGAATTTGTTGCATTGGGGTTTTTTCATGAACGATATTAAATCTGAAAGAGGTTGGACCCAATGTCCTGTCCAAGCGCGCACAAAAAATAGGAAAGGAAAAAATTTAACATAAAATGTGTTAATATAAAAAACAACAGCAATTTTTTAACGAAAAAAAATGTTAATTCAAAACAAAAGTGGTCATAAATATGTAAAATCGATCAATCAATGAGTTGACAAATGAGTTTTTTGGGTAAACATCTTGCCCGCGCGATTTCACCAAAATATTTATTGCAGTAAAAAATTTTGGCATAAAACTGACATCTACGAAAATAATATTGTTATTGACTTAAGTAAAAGTTTCCCTTTAGGGTATTAAAATAAAAGCTTGTTTTTTAAAGGTTTTTTTCTTTAAATTTATTTTTTAATAGTTAAAATCAATCACAGCAAGTTATTTAATTTACTTGTTTTTCTACACAAGTAAATTTCGCGACAAGTTTTTACAACGTGTAATATGCGTAATGACAATTGACAAGATTTTATACCATAGTGCCGGTCCAGACCAACAATTTTTGTTGCAGCAATTCTTGAGTTTATTGGTGAGAAAATTTGGGAGCGTAACTCATCTCACCAATAAAATCAAGAATTTCTGCAACAAAAATTCCAAATTTGGACAATGAATTATAAATACGGTATGTCTCTATTAGTTGCTAGTAAAATTTTCAAGTAAAAGTTACTGCCAGGCCCACGATGTCGACAAGAATATTTCTTTCGCATATTTATATTGAAAACTATAATAAAAAACTAAAATTTCTTTTTGTTTTCAAAACAAATATACGGGCCTGGTCCTTAATTTCTTTCGTTTAAGTTTTCGAGTTATTCTTCGCAAGCCTTTTCATTTGATACCTATATTATAGGAGTGCATTAAAAATAGCTAGACCGCCATTTTGGCTCTGCTGCTATGCTGGATTTATAATGACGTTACATAGTTTACAATGCATTGTCATCCACACATCCGAGACGAACGGACTGGGTTAAGTTCAACGGAATTCTTGAGCGTAGACTCAGAAGAGTGCCAGTTATTCAGGATTAATTTTCTGCACTCGATAGAGTGGAGGAAACCTTCAGTGGTGACCTGATTAGGGCGTTTGAAATTTCCTGCCTCATTACAAAGGCCAGGAAGAGCTTCCCTCCCTGGTGGAACTCGGAACTCTCGGCTCTAAGAAAAGAAGCTCGTAGGGCATTCAACAATAACCACAACAATATCAGTAAATCGTGGCAGCAGTACCGCGAAAAACAGAGGGCATATAAGAAAGCAATAGCACTCGCAAAGAGAAGATCATGGAAGAACTTCTGCGAATCAATCAAAGATACCAAGGAATCTGCCAGACTTAGTTCTGGCCAAGGGACATTCGAACCCAACGTATATCAAGAGAGCTGATGATACCTGGTCGGAATCATCGTCGGAAACTCTTGACATTTTACTTAACACTCACTTCCCCGGTTGCTCTGCCGCAACTGTTGGAAAATCAACATACGATGATTCGTTCTTCGGGCTTGACGAATATATAATTTCAGAGGAAAGAATCCTACGGGCGATCAAAAGTTTTGCCCCGTACAAAACCCCCAGGACCTGATGCCATTTTCCTAAGATGCTGCAGAGCGCAAGAAAGTATGCCACTCCCTGTTGAGGTTACTGTATAGACTCTGCCTATCCCTCAATTACGTACCGGCTAATTGGAGGAGAGTAAAGGTGGTGATTATACCCAAAAAAGGCAGGAGTAGTCATGAGACTGCAGGGGACTTACGTCCAATCAGTTTATCATCTTTTCTGCTCAAAACTGTGGAAAGACTTCTGGATTCACATATAAGGCATCGACTAGAGGGTGCATCACGACTCTTATGATGTCAACATGCCAACCTTAAGTAGTAATGGCTATAGAGCGATCACTGAAATATAAACCGCCTTCCTAGACATTGAGATCACCTTTTACAATGTCACGATCACTGCGATCGAACAGGCTCTAACTGCTCTGGATGTTCAGGAGTACATCATTTGATGGTTAGTGAACATGTTGAAGACAAGGACCGTTATATCATGTCTTGGTAACAGAGTGAGGTCAAAGAATATTAGAAAGAGTACACCCCAAGGTGGAGGAATCTCTCCTCTACTCTACTGGCCTGGATAATAGGGGCATTAAGGCGGTAGCCTACGCGGATGATGTGGAGTTGTTAGAATCGGATGATTTGGGGTGGGGGCACTCAGCAACTGGGCCGCAGAGTGCGGACTGGGGATGAACCCAAACAAAACGGAACTGGTACTGTTCACCAGGAGGACGAAAATCCGGACTTTCTGGCTACCACGGTCGAAGGGGTTTCGAACTTCCCCCTGTCGGGAATTATCCTGGGCTCAAAATTATCATGGAAATTAAATACTCCACACACGGCCAGGAAGGCTACTACGTCTGCCGTAGAATGTTTGGCACCAGGTGGGACCTTAATCCTAGACTAATGGCTATACACGGTAATAGAACGGCCCATTCTTACATATGGATATCCGGTATGGTGGACGTGTGCGACAGGCAGGAAATACGTCAGCCTGTATTGGAATTACAGGCGCTCTACCTAGTGCGCAGAGGCTATGAATACTATACTGCACCTTATTCCAATATAATTACACCTTATTGCCATATCCGTCAACAGTGCAGTCAGGCTCTCTGCATCGGGATGCTGGAGGGCGAGGATGTACGGTCATGCAGGCCTCATACGGAAGCAGCCCACATCTCTAAAAGGACCAACGGACTAAATGATACCCCGTACAGACTTTGATAAGAAATTCAAGGTCATATTTACGTCAAGGCGGGAATGGAGTGGGAGAATCCTAGCTGATGTATACCGCACGAGGATTTACACAAATGGGCAAAGATGACCTGTAGGGTTGGCTCTGGGGGTTTCTTGGAGGAACTGCACGTGAATTTCTCTTTCTGTTTGCCCGATGGGGCCAGCGTATTTCAGGCTGAAATACTGGCGATTAGAGAGTCATGTAGAACACTATACAGTAGAAACAACAGCGGAATAATTAGCATTTTCGTCGATAGCCAGGCGGCTCTTTTGTCACTAAAGTCACATAAAACAACGTCCATTCTCGTCAAATAGTGTAAGGAGGAACTATCCAGACTGGACAGCCTATCTGACATTACCTTAACTTGGGTCACTGGACTGGCCAAGACTAGAGCCGCTCTTGATATTTCACAGGGTGTACTAGTCGCAACACCGATGGGAACTATCAGAAGCGAAATCTTCAGACACTATCTGGATATGGCTGACGATAAATGGAAGAAACTAGATGGCTGCAGGGCTACCAAAATAACGTTGCCCACCTATGACATAGGACGCTCTGAGCGACTCTCAACTTCAGTCGGAGAGACGATCGGCCTCCCTTTCAATGAATGCTGCCACAGCTGCAGGGAACCTGGAACTGAGGAGACAGTATTTCTTTTTCTATGTGATTGCCCAGCGGTTAATTCAACACGACATAGATTATTTGCGAGTTACCTTCTACAAGAACTTTCGGAGATATCGCGGGTAAAACTCAGCAACTTGCTGAAATATTTCAACGCAACGGGCTGGCTCTAGCCACCTCAGTATTGCCTCTATAAATTACTTGTTCAAATTTCTTTAAGATCTGGCCATAATTTGCCCAAGGACTACTGTTGCCAACTGTTCAACTTGCTAAAGTTGAAGATCAGGTATTCCCCTTTGATTTTGAGTCTCAAAAAGCTTACTAGCACCTAAGAACTTCGATGGAAATATCTAACTAATCTCCTTACTATTGCAACTTTTTCATCAACTTCACCTAAAGTTGCTTAAAAAACTAGGTTAGGAGAATGCGGAAAACAACCCACTCCCCAGGCGAACTGCTGAAACAATCATCCCTATTATGAATGAAAATTCGCCTGGTCGCACAAGAAAAACCATGCAATTGCATATTTACGGTTTCTCTGATCATAAATTTGTATGAATGAGAACGGTTTTGTTAGTAGGATATGACAGGACATTTCTAAAATAAATTAAGATAAAATTGTGACAGAAGATCCCATTGTTTTTTATTGCTATCTCTTTAGATGTAGCTGATACATGTTAAAAATTCCATTGTCTTAACTATCATACATCAAAGTTAAGGTATCTTGTTAATAAATACATTTAATTACCTCACTAAGGTATTTAAACGAATTCGCTTAATTACCTCAATGAGGAAGTTAAACGTATTCTTATAATTACCTCAACGAGTTAAGCGTATTCGTTGAAATACTTATCCCGCATTTTTGGCGAGGTAATTATCCGTGGAATACTGTATTGAGATCTTAGGTAAATTTTTGTAGTTGGTTGTTTCCTTGAATTATTTACGGTTTGCTACCTATGGACCTGAACAGGGGGAAAAAAGGTAATAAAATCGATTTTGATCTTGAGGATGAAGTTTTTTTTTATTTTATATGTTCACAAGCTACAATTTTGTTTCAAAGGGTAAATCAAAATTCCGAACGGTTTGCAAGATATAAGCCTGAGAAAATGATCACTTTTTTGCAAAAATTACACAAGGCCCCAAAGTGCATGACTTTGGGCAAAACTGGGAGACACGGGTCTTTTTTTGGTCTTTTAACACGTAGTTTTGTCCGTATGTGGTTATTTTTTTCGTGTTGCACTGTGCTTTTAATTAAAATTACAAAAAGTACTACAGCGATGATAAAACAAAATTTACTTTTTAACATATAAATAAATAAATAGAAACTAGTAGATTTCTACCTAAATAAAAGTTACTTTGTCTGCAGGGTGCTACTTTAATGGTAATGTATCTTAATAAATGTAAAAAGTCTGAGTGCCTAATCTCCGCACAAAAGAAAATAACAGAATATTTTAAAGGTATGGAATAAACTATGTAAATGTAAAGTGCTACTAAAGTACTGCTTATTTATACACAATTTCCGTAACAAATTTAACTGCCTTTTACAGTGTCGCACATACATACGTATGTACATATGTATATTAATATGGCAAATTGCAAAATTTAATCTGCGAAAATAAAAATCATAATTTTTTAGTTAATTTAAAACTTAATGTTTGCTTAAAGAGCCACTTATTTGTTGTTTCTGCTTCTGATGATGCCGTGGATTATGTGATGATCATGTTTTTAATTATGATGATGACGTTGATGACATGAAGGTTGTAATTTCATATTCAAAATAAATTTTTCATAAAATCCTGACGCCTTAATTTTAAATGCACTTTAGCATGTAGAGCTGCATAAGATTAATTTAAATAATGACTCCACAAACTGTAAGTATATGTGTTAATTTGTATGTGGATGTGTATGTGTATGGAAGCCTTCAGAGTCTGCTTTGGGGTGCATCTCTTGTAAGTTTCCAAGTATCATCATAAAACGGTCAAATTTACATAAAAACGATGTAACGAATACAAGTGTACTTTTATGTTTCAAGGCAATCCAAACAGCGATTTTGCAAATGTGTTAATATTAACACGATGTCCATGAATTATCCAGCCTCATGCCATGCAGTAAATTTAACCTTTACTTATGTCTTGATTCATTTGCAATCTTCATTAATGTAATTACAATGCAAACACTTACCACATGATATTGCCACCAGCCAGTCAGTCAAACAACCAACCGTCATTAAATCGACTAAATGGGTTTTAAGCATTTATACAACTAAAAGTTGTTGCGTCAAAAGGAATTTAAGATTTAAAATAGCGCTTTTAGTTAATTTTGTTTTAAAATAACATAATTTTATGTGAAATTATTAATAAAATTATGAACTATTATATGAACTTGCCGAAATAAATAGAAATGAGGAATTTGGATCGAACAATATCTACATAAAAAGAATAATCACCCCTATCGTGAATAACAAGTGGAATTTTTGTTCCCATGAAATTTTCATTCCCCTCTAAGGGAAAAAAGCAATCATGAATCTCATGTGAAAATTGTTCACGCTATCAGTTCCAGTGAATGTAACAAAAAAGAAGAAAGATTAGGAAATATTAAAAATCAATGAAATTTATGTTCAAAAATATTTACGTATATACATATTTTAAAGAAAAGTGAAAATAATAAAGTAACATGATAAGTATTGGAGGGACAGGTTGATTGCAACGTTAATTTTTTGCACTTTTTAAAGTTTATGTAGTAAAATATTTCCCAAAATTTTGCCACCACGTCTTTCGAAAGCTTTACAAATCCGGCGGCAATCAACCTCTTGTTATGCATTTTGTTGACCAATATATCTGTTGGTGCCTTATTAACGGAAATAAACCTTAATATTCGATTTATAGGAGAAACTACTTACATACATGTTGTGTTCCCTAGCAAAAATAAAGTGAGAAAATCTAAGGGAAATGTGAATAAATTACGAGGGAAAAAACATTTCACGATAAGGGGAATTTTTTCACGTGAACATTTTTTCACGTTATTATTCTCTTTTGAATGACCTTTTTTTCATGGGAGGTTTTCATGATCGCAAATATGTGAAAAGGGGAAAAATTACGAGGGAAAAATTATTCAAGATAGGGGTGAATATCTGAATTAAAAAATGCGCCTAATCGGTTGATCACTTCACACGTTTCTTATAAAGTACGAATTTCGAGGCTCCACTATTACTTGTGGTGGATGAGGGTATACTAAGTTTGTTATTCCGTGTGAACTTTTTTATTTTATATATCAGACCTCATTAAGTAAATACAGGGTGGGCCAAAAGTTACCATAGGATTTAAAAGTTTAATAACTTTTTCATTTATTAATTTTTTTTTCTCAGAGTCAGGACGCCTACGTCATTAAGGCAGTTAGTAGTGTTTTTGGCAACTAATATGTATTTTCGTACTGGCTTGCCAGTACTCTCAAATGTAAACGCTGTGTTATATTATAACGTATGGTTACTTAAAATAATTATTGTGTTAAATACATTTAAGGGTAACCGTGTAGGACTTAATTAATACTATAATAGTGCATTTACACTTGTAACTTTCAAACTAGTTTATGATCGTAGACAGTTAAGGTGTTTATCTTTGACAAGTCAAAACATTTTTAGCTCCAATATTTAAAAAAAAAACTTTGATGCATAGCTTTTTTGCCGTTGTCCTTATTAAAAAAAACTAACAATTCTTATAAATTTGCAATATTCTTTGTTTATTTTATTTTTCATATTTTTTTACAGAAAAAAGTAATTTTTACACTTAAATTTTTTATTCTTGATTTATTCTTGAATGTCAAATATCACTAGCGCTGCCAGAACAAAATTTGAAAAAACAGAGTTGCATTAACAAAAACTGGTTGTTTGTAACTAGTTTATCTCAAAAGCTAGTTACAAACGTGTTTATAATTTGTATGGATAAACAAGTTTCTCAAACTAGTTTATAATCATAAACAACTTATAACCTGTTTATGGCGTAGGTGTAAATGCACTATAAGGTAGTTATCATAACAAAACCTTTGATATTAATTGAATTAATCATTTGACATCAAACACAATTTGCAAACCTTTCTCAATTGTTTGATTTTAACATTTGAATTCAAACTTATAACGACTGGAATATAGATATTTGACATACAATGTTTTTTTAATTTGATGTCAAACGTTTTGCAAAAATGAAAAATAACTTGGAAGCACTGAAGCGATTATGAATGTAAACTTTAAAAAAATGAGATTTAAGTTAAATGTGTTACACATTTAAAGAAAAGTTACATTTAACGTTAAGTTAATTCGCATTTAAAGCATTTTGAAATCTTGTAAAAAAAAATATAAACTATTTGTAAGTTAAAAATATATTAAAAAGTGAAAGAATGTGAATAAAAATAAAACTGGAAAGTGAAGAAAATATAAGTTTGTTGTACGATCGCGGTGCTTCATCATAACAATCCTTAAGACAAAATGGAGCCAAGTATTTTGTCTTTAAAAGAATAAGAGGACGAAAGATCCCAATTCATCTTTTAGCTATGGCACCTAATGTTCATCTCACAGTTTATTTAAATAAATAATGGATTTAAATTAAAAAATAATATTTTTATTTATGTTCCACATTTGATAAACAAGTTTGAAAGCAAGTTGAAATAAATGCATTTCCTAATTTAAAAATAATTTCGCATTTTTCGTTATCAAACGTTTGTCGTTTAAGAAAAAGTTTGATTTCAAATCACTTTCAATTTGAAATCAAACTTTTGTGTTGGTTGGGATATTGTTTTATGAGTTATTTGATCAATATAGCCCTGCCTTTACACATGCAAGTAGTGTCATGCCACTACTGTATACATATTATCAAAGAAAATTTGTTCGAAATGGTCGAATCTCATGCCATTGGCTTTTTTGTTTACACATGCCACTGGGAGTTCATTTTCAAAATGTCGTTGAAGCGTCAACTTGAGATAATTTGTTTACTTCTCAAATTAAAAAAAAGTACCAGAAAACCAAATAGAGTTACCGATCTTATCATTTAGGCACTTTTTGGGCAAATAGTTTACATTTATTTATATAAGCATTATTTTAACAATAATTAATAAACTTGATTTTATTAATGCGCGTTTCAAAGAATTCATCATGATATGTAATACATTTAACAAGTTAAAACATAATTTATAATTTTACAATAATCCAGTAAATGTGCATTAAATTTTTAACAGGATAACATTGTTTATCGTTTTGACATTTAGTGGCATGCAAATGCAAAATTGCCACTCGCATGCAATTTTTGCAGCCACTGGAGCTGACATTGCGAAAAATGTGAGTGGATTGGTAAAAAAGTGTGAGTGTATTGAGTGTCATGTGTAAATGCTAGGTAAGTATTTGACCCTTCCCAACAAACACCGAGGGTTGGCTTCAAATCGAAAATGATCAAACCTTTTCTCAAACGAAAAACGTTTGAAAATCACAGCTTTCTATACAAAAAGGGGAAATTATTTTTAAATTGAAAAGTGAATTACATATTTTAAACTTGCTGCCCAACTTTATTCTCAAATATTTTTTAAATGTGGATTTTTATACAGTAGAGTTCCGATAATTCGTAATAGCAAGGGACCGGCCATTTCTTACGAATTATATGTGTTTTCGATTTTGCGGGGTTAAAATAAAATAAAAACGAATTAACGAAGTTTTTCAATTTATTTACTAAAACGATAAAAAAAAACATATAAACAATTATTAAAAATAAAATATACCTATAAATATTATTCATCCCAACAAACACGGAGGTTTGATTTCAAATTGAAAATGATTTGAAATCAAACGTTTTCTCAACCGACAAACGTTTAATAATGATTTGAAAATCATACCGTTCTCAACAAAAAGGGGAAATTATTTTCAAATTGAAAAATGCCTTTATAATACAATGTGAAGTATAAATAAAACTATTTAATTTTTTTAATATAAATTTATTATTTATTTAAATAAACTTTGAGATAAACATTCGGTACCATAGCTAAAAGATGAAATAGTGTTCTTTCCGTCCTCTAATTCTTGGAAAGACAAAATACTTGACTCCCTTTTATTTTGAGGATTGTAGCACCGCGATCGTTCAACAAATTTTCTTTACTTTCCCGTTTTATTATTTTTCTTTTTTTTCGTTTTTTTTAATCATTGTAATTTCTCACAAATAATTTTTATTTTTCACAAGAAATAAACTGTTCACTTTGTATTAAAATTTATTTTCAATAGTAAAACACATGTAACCACAAAGTAAAAAAATTTAACTTTAATCGCCATTTTTAATGCTTACATTTATTTTTCGCTTTAGTATTGCCAAGTTTATTTTTGATTTGATTTTCACATTTGACATCAAATTAATAAAACATTTGATATCAAATGTTTATTTTCAAATCATTATCAATTTGAATTTAAATGTTAAATCAAACAATTGAAAAACGTTTGAGAATTGCGTTTGATGTCAAATGATAAAGTCATTTCATATCAAAGGTTTGACTTCGTGTTTGTTGGGATGTAACAAACTGATCTTAAGAAAATAAACACGCACACAAGCAAAAGCCCACGAAAAAAATAGAGGTAAACAAAAAGTCCCCAGCGGTAAAACTCAGAAGACCTTCTTACTTCAGGCCATTTAAAAGGCCTGCTTAAAAATTGTTTTGATTAAATTCCTATTCTTAGCTAACTGCTAAAGAATGCCTCATAGAAGGCCTCGGCTCTTTGGTGTAAAAGATAAGATACACCTTTCACACTCGCTTCTATGAGAAGGGAGTAGAGAAGGAGTAACATTTTTTGTATTGTTTTTTTTTACACAAGCAAAGCAAAACAATTATTTTTTTGATCCCGTTGTCATTCTTATGTACCTGCTAAAGAAGCGAGAGCGGAAGGCCTTCTCCGCAATGACAACGTGTGGAAAAAAGTTATGAGTATGGAATGGAGCGATCAGGCCTTGTATATCCAAAAGAAGGAGTACAGAGGCCTTCTAGAAGGCATCCGTACCCCTTCTTTTTCCCGCTGGGTCATTCTTTCCATGTTTCTGTTGTTTTTTTTTACGAATTATTAGTGGTAGTTAGCAAACAATTACGATTTATTCGAAAAAAAATTACGAATTAGCAACCGACCGACAGTTTATTACGAATTATCGGGAATAACGATTTATCGGGGTAAGAATTATCGGGATTTGACCGTACAATATTGAACGTGATTGAAAAATACTTTTTTTTAAATTAAAATGCATTATTTATTTAAATTAATGTTCCCGTACTTTTGTGTTATTTTGCCTCTTTATGAGAGAAATTTATGGTTGTTCTCATATACACGAATTTTACTCCAAAAGTACAGAAACAGAGCTACGTATTATTTGGTATAGCCGATGGTTGTATTTTCGCCGCCATCTTTGACAATTTTTCAATTTAAGTCAATTTTGGTCGCCGTCAACAAAATAAGTGACTAGCGTTCTAAACATCTGCAATTTCACATCAGCTTCGAGTGGAATATTATGGCATTTATAAGGTAACGACGCACAGTGCTTTGTCCCCATATAACGAAGGGACATAAATAGAAGGAGTTGTTAGAAATTTGGTACACTAGCATAAAATTGCTTAGTTAAGAAAAATATGAATTTTTGGACAAATCGGTCCAAGGACACGCCTACCTCCCATGTGTCCTGAAATGGAAAAATGTAATTTTAGCTTCAATAATGCCCACAAAACTACAAAAAAATCACAAAAAACACAACTAGCAACGTGTGTGCAAATTTTCACTTAAATCTGAACAAGGACTCAAGGTCCTGCCATATATCCTTTTTCTTAGAAATGCTATAGTACCTACAAAAATTATCCAATCGTAATAAAATTTGGTATGGAAATTGATATTTGTTAGAGATATATGTGTGCCGAATTTTGGTAGAATCGGATTATTAATGTGAAAAATACAAAAACATCATTAAATGAAAAATGAGTTAAAAACGCTTCAAATGCTCTTGCAAAAATAACAAGTAAGAAAGTATAATCAGTCAAACCCGACCATGTGATACCCTATAGTATAGTATTTAAAAACAAATTTCCTAGAGTGTAATCTATTTGGGACCCATGGGCAATCATGGACCCGCCAGAACAAAATTATGTTATGAGGTTAAGATTCGTTTAAAAGTTCTTTCTCCCGAATATTGTTTAGATATCTTAAGCTCCGTATATGAGTTTTTTAGATGAGGGTTTATATGGAACCTATAGTTTATTTTAGACCTATCTGGACAACATTTTGTCATGACTTAGTAGCTATCGTAAAAATCACTGTCGCCAATTTGTATGTAAATACTTATATTTTTAAGGAAGCTGGCATTAAAAGCTTTTTCGGAAGAATGATTTGCATGGGAGCTACGTTCTAAAATAAAAAGATTCCAATACAATTTGATGAGCTGATTTTGATTGCAATAAAATTAGTTTGGCTTGGACTAAATTTAATCTTGCCGATGTAATAAGAAAAAAAAATTAAAATAAAAATTGTATGCGTTTTCCCGTAAAGCACTTAATTGTAAATTGAATTTTAACTTCTTTTGAATTTTTAATATAAAAAGGTTGGTCATAAAGCACGTAGAACATTTATGTAAAAAAATTTTATTTTTTTCTTAATAATAAACTAATTTATTAATAGATACTTATGCCCAATTTCACCAATTTATTTAAATATCAATTAATATTAAAATAAATTTTTTCATATAATTTTTTTCTTTTACATGAAAAACAAATTTTAAACATAAATTGATATATAAATATTGTTGGTGAAATAGGCCCTAAGTTTAAAAAAAAGAAATATTTGTAATTTTTTACAATTTTTGTTTGTTTATAAACTTAAACAATTATTGGGATTGATCTACCACAAAAATAGGTGTGCATATAACGTATTACTTTATCCTGCTGAAAATTACATAATTGTAGCGCACTCTGATTAAGGGGTATGGTGCACAATTTGACTTTAATATTTTCTCAGTATTTCTTTTTTAAATGTTTTTTCATATAGCTTGTAACTTTACTTAAACATTTTAGCTCTATAATAAAAAAAACTTTAAAAAAATTTGTGAAATTAGACCTATTTAAAGTGCATTTTTTGTTACGGTCCTTTTAAAAACACTATTTGCTAAGAAAAAACGAAATAACAAAATGTCTGATTTTATATGATTTTTTTTAAAGTTCAAAAAAAGTTTTGTAATTATTGGATTTTTTTGAAAAAAATATATTTTTTTGAGCGATAAGTTAATATTTTTAATAAAAACTGTATTATTGCCAAATTTTGAACATAACAAGGATCACAAAAAAAATAACATTAAACTCTTTTTTAAAAAAATGAATTTTTGAGAGTTATTTTCTTGAAGCAATTCAATTCATTTTATTTTATTCATTAATTCTTTCTTAAATTTGACTGAATTTAGCGACCTCTGGCGGAGTCTAGGAGAGTCACACGAAATCAATTCCAAAAAATTTTTATGAGTTGTGTTGTTATCTATCGATCAATATATCTCTTATCACATTTTGAGACTAAAATTTTTTTTTTATTTTTGTCTATGGGACAAAGCACCGTGCGACGTATTCTCTTTTGATAGCCTTCGACATGAGTTACAAACAAACTTTTTTCGCACTTTTTGAGAAACGATGGATTATTTTGTTTCACATCTTTTCGATGCGAAAAGATCTCACCAAAGTTACAGAACCTGGGTTTAGAAATTAGATATAAATTTCAAAAGAAGTTATATATTGTATTTTTTTGTCTTATGAGATGGCTATACATATACGTATGTACATCTTATTTTCCATTGTATTCTACCAAACAAGTGCTTTGATGGTTAGAATGGGTTGACACTCTTGTTTTTCTTAAAAGGTTTTCTTATATTTAGCATTACGTTTGCAAGAGGTACCACATGAGTTCTGCTGCCCTCTATTTTCTTGTAAAATGTACCAAATTGGAAATAATGACGGTTCTATCTGGGCCCATTCAATTAAGCACACATTTTCACTTGTTACAATTTTTTGTAAAAAAAAGAAAAAAAATACAAACTTGCCTAATTTTGATTAAATGTTTCATTCACCCAAGTTGACACCAAACAAACACACAAAGGAAGCAAACACAGATACAACATCAGTGTGAAACATTTATTGTATGAAAATTTAACGGATATTGGACCTAAAAACAAGATACACAGTTTTTGTGTAACCATTTTTACAAATGTTTGTTTGTAAATTATTTTAGTGTGTTTACGCGTTGCGATATTTGTGTTGTTTTCAAATATCCCAGTTAGCCAGAATACCGTCGACGACGGGACGGTATAAATGACAGTGTCCAGTAGTTGTCTTCCATCGAACTCACTCCCCGTCTACAACTGACATGATTTGCTGTTATAACATGATGTTATAAAAGCGTTGTTAAAACATTTGCATTAATAACCGTGTTATACCATGAAAAAACATCTAACATGATGAGTCTATACTTAACACTAACATCATATTAGTGTTAATGTTGAGCATTTCATGTCAGTTGTAGACTGCATGTCAATGTGTGATGCAATAAGGAGTATACCTGTTTTTTATATCTGACTTGTCAACTTTGCAAGTCACATGTAATTGTGCATGTCTGTCAAAATTGCTGTTTAACATAAGGTTTATAATATTCGGTCACAAACGTATGTACATGTAATTTGCTTCTGATATTGTCTCTGTTTTTTTTTCTTATAGTTATTGCAGAAGCCAAAGTAGTTCTCGGTTTCAAAATAGCGTGCGGACGCCACAAAAATCTTTATTTGCGTCGTAGATGAGTTCAGCCATCTTAAACTTTTATTCTTTAAATTCGAAGATGCCAATTTTGGATATAATAATAAAACGATTTTTTATGTATGTATGTATGTAAATTTTTTCTATTAAAAGATTAAAAGAACATGCATTTTACGGTATTGTAAAATAACAAGCTCAGCCGACTAATGATTCCGTCAACAGTACACCGCTGCGGCCGGCTTCCTTGCGGCATAGTTTTCTAACTACATTTTTTTTTTCAAAGTAACAAAAGTGATGTCAGATGGTTTGTCAGAAGAAAATAGAGCACGCTCTAATTCAAATTTTGTCAGATGACTTTGCGTCTGACTTTTACAGAAGCAAAGTTAAAAAGATAACACACGACATGTATGTATGTATTTTTCAGTGGGAAATTTGACATGTCAGATGACAAAAACATGTCGTGTACGGGCGCCTTTAACTTGTATTATAACTTACATAAAAATCTATTCCGGAAAGTTTAAGGGACATTGTCTTCTGTGAAACTCTATGTGGGACAGTAAACGTGGCACTGCCATATAAGCTGTCTTGTTAAAAAGTAATTGACGAGAATATGAAAGTCAAATTCTTCTTCTGTCGTAGCTAAGTGGTTTTAAATCTCTTATTTTGGTTCAAGTTCTCACATTCTTTTTTTTGGTTTATAGGCTTTTTACACCGTTCAACATCTAACATTTACCATCAAAGATGTAGAAAATGTGAAATACTCGTTAACATTGCTCACATCTAACATCTACCATCATACAAAAATGTCACCATATATGAAAAAAAATGTTTTTAAAATAAACAAGTAAGAGTGCTATATTCGGCTGTGCCGAATCTTATATACCCTTCACCATTGTGCGAGCAGAATACATAGCAAGTATACAAAAACTAAATAAAACTGGTAAATTTTTTTTTTTAAATAAGAGACAACCGGTTTTGAACTTCGCTTTTCATAAGGGCCCAGAATATATATACTTTAAAGGGTGTAGGATCAATATTGTAGAAATTACAGTTATATATACCTTTTTTACCTTCCGTGAAGGGTATAACAAGAGTAATTTTCGGGAATTCAGGGGTCTAATCACCGCATTCGATACTATCGTATCGAATAAACTACTGAATTTTTTTGCATACGATAGACACTGGCGTATCGAATGAAAACTCGATAAATGTAATGTCGAGTTACTCGATGTCGAATGCTTTTATTTCAAATTCAGTTCATTTCATTCGATATCGAGTTTCAAGATACCAAAATAAATAATTTCGATGAATTTTGCTCGATATCGTATGCGGTGATTAGACCCCAGTATTTCGGTTATAACTCATACAAATTTCCGACATTTTGGTATATAAGTCATATACATAGGACATATGGCAGCCCTTAAATTTAGGTTTTTATAAAAATGTTGACGTTTTTTAGCCCATTTTTGGAGTATTTTGCTCATAAATTACCCATTGTCCAACCGATTTGATAGTTTTATATACCGACGTGTTAAGGAAGAATTTTACCATTTACTTAAGTTATATTTATATACAAAACATTTATATATACTTGTAAAATATATTTTAACATAGTTAATTATAAAAAGAGTAATTTTTGGGGATTCAGTATTTCGGTTATAACTCAGCCATTTTTTAACCGATTTGGCAGATTTATATACCGACGTGTTGAAGAATAAATTTACCATTTACTTTAGTTATAAAACTTGGACTCGGGGAGATCTATGGTTCCCGAAAGTGGGTATTTAAAAAAAAAAATTTAATTTTGGTCATAACTTTTTTGTATCTGAACCGATTTTCCCGAGTTTTTTATAAAATATGTTCTTAAAATTTCCGATATTTTGATATATAAGTCATATCCATAGGGCATATGGCAGCCCTAAAATTTTTTTTGTACGGGAGGTACCACGCCCACTTCTCCAATCCCGCCCACATTTTGTAGGATGGTGTGTATTGGCAACCTTAATGTGTGTACCTAATTTGGAAACTTTGGCTCTTGCCGTTCTCAAGATATACAGAAATAAAAAAAATACAACAACAACAAGGGATTTTTGGAAAAATTTAGAGGTAGTCGTGGTTTTTTGCTCATATCTCCGTCATTTTTGGACCGATCTGGCTGAATTTCAATAGCAAACTTAAACGGAGTATATATGACATAAATATACATCAACTTAGTCCACATCATTTCTGGGGTTTTCGGAAAACCCATTTCAACATACACACGGACAGACGGACAACCGGATTTGAACTTCGCTTTTCATAAGGACCCAGAATATACATATATACTTTATAGGGTGTAGGATCAATATTGTGGAACATACAAACGGAATGACAAAGTTATATATACCCTCTTACCTTCGGTGAAGGGTATAAAAATATTTTTTTCTGTAGGAAATGTGAAACACTCGTTTGCATTGCAATAAAAAAGAAAACTCGTTCATATGATAACGCTGCTTTCGAAACCGATTTTTTTTTTGTCAGTGATGCCACAAAAATAATAGAATTTATTGCCACTTTTCTAGTGATGACACTAAAATAATCAGAAGATGTAGAATGGAGGCGGTATGAAATAACCTCCCAAAATATAACTCCCCTAAAAATAAAATGAAATAACCCCCCAAAATTTGTACAGAGAACATCAACAACGAATTTTGGGGGGTTATTTTATTTTTAAATTTATAAAGAAATATAAATACAAAAATGAATTTTGAAATTATAACTGGGTTCAGAAAAATAGCCAATTATTATATGTTTTAGAACAACGCATGATATATGTCAAAAAGTCGGTAAACAATAGTTTAAATAAATATGAGTGTAGGGTGAAAACTTGCAAGGCAAGAGTAAATGTACACCCAGATGGTAACTGCGTACTTGCCAAAAATTATGTTGAGCACAATCACGAAAATGAAAAAGAAGTGTATAAGGAGTTGTCGGCACTTAACAGAATTAAGGAAGAATGCGAAGATATTGCAGGTACATTAGGAGGCGATACCTCTGCAATGAGTTCAATAAGATCTTCATTCCGTAAAATTTGTGAGACGTAAGTTTTATAGTACTAATATCTGAAATTAATTGTTAACGGTTCGATTCCATTATCTATTAGTTCTCA
Organism: Pollenia labialis; assembly: GCA_949318255.1. Classification (NCBI taxonomy): domain Eukaryota; kingdom Metazoa; phylum Arthropoda; class Insecta; order Diptera; family Polleniidae; genus Pollenia; species Pollenia labialis. Next base: position 39,911,685 of record OX439142.1, on the reverse strand, counting down.
AGATGAAGCTAAAAATATTTCCTTTCCGAGGAGATGTTTACAGAGTATTGTCAGCAAACATTTAATAACCTCGCCTATAAATGCAGTACAGGTAATAGAGACATTAAAGTTGAAAAATGTTTGGTGGGAGTTTGGGTTAACCAAGGATGACGCGAATCCATTGCACTTTTTCACTGCATGCATTGCAGAAGAATATTACACATATTGCTTTTCTTTTCAAAAAAGTATCAATTTGGTAAAAGAAAACATCCAGCCGGCACAGAAAACATATTTAATAGACGCAACGTTTAAAATTGTTCCTAAAGGCTGTTTTAAACAACTATTGATAATATATGTATATCGAATATTTTGGAGATGTAAGTAATTTTTCTTGTAAGATTAAGCTTTTTGTTAGATATTTCCCCTCTTCTTTATTCTTATGGATAAAGAAAACTGAAGAAATATATAGCTCATTGCTGGACTACAAAAAACAACGCCTTTGACATGGATCCAGCCATATTTATAACTGACTATGAACAGCCGATGAGATTAGCAATTTCTAAGGTTTTTCACGGTCCGAAAACGTTGGGTGTTGGTAAGTTAAAAAATCTTATTGTATTTGATATTTCTAAAGATGTATGAAAATAATTTCCGAAAATGGAATTAAATATATTGGCTCATATTTATAATATGGAAACAAATAAAAAAACATTCAAATTACAATAAGAGGTAAACTTTTTAAATCAATAACCAGTTTTGACTAATATGGCAAACAAAGAAAAAAAATATGATTGGTTAAATATATTGGTAAGCAAATACTAAATTAAAAAGTGAATAAATATCTGTCTTGCTTAATTAACATAACCCAATTGCTAAAAAAAAATTGACTAAATCAACATTATGAAATAGTACGTATCGAACCAATTAATTTTAGCAAAATGTTTTATTATTGATGTTTTATTATTGACTAAATCAATAATTTCATCAAATACTTGGATGTTTACGATAATACTTGGACAACTTTTTTGTTTAACTAAATATTTGAATTATCGATTCAAACAAAAATTAGGTAAATGATTAGAGTCCCAAAGTTTGAGTAATGGTCATTTGTTTGCATGGAGTATTGAATCTATTTCGGTAAAACTAGTTAAATGTCTAAATAGACAAAATTAATATATATACTTACGGAAATAATTAATTAATTAGCTAAGATATCTAAATAAACAACTGAATGATTCAATATCGTTTAGATCTATGACGTTCCTATATTGCTAAATATCCGAGTAATTGATTAACTCAACAATTTCAGTCCTTAAGTATAAAAATAAATAATTTAATATAGAGTTCCTAATAAATAACAAATTAATAAAATATTGATAATTAAATAATTTTATTAAAGTATTGATTATTCGAATAATCGATTGAATCAATAATTTAATAAATAAATAGATCATTAAGATATAAATAAAGTCGTGAATAATTAATTAATCTATTTATCTTAAAAAAAAAGAATAACTAAATACCTAATTGCCATTGCTAGAATCAATAATTTGATAAAGTGGTAGATTAAGTCAATTGTTAAGCAGAAAAATAAATTCCCAAATTCCGAAGATTGATCAGTAGATAATTACTTGAAAATTAATTATGTCCAAAATGGCGTTTGAATCAAAATTTTTGTAAATAACCTACTAATTAAACTAAGTATCTTATTGAGTAACTAATTATGTAAGTAATGAGTCGAATCGATAATTGAGCAATTAAATAATAATGGTGATCAAAAATTGAATCGATAACTAAATACTTAAATAATTAATTGCATCAAAACCTTGATAAATAAACACTTATTAAATAATTGAGTCCATCAAAATATCGATAATTGAACACGGACTTAAATTATTGATTGATTCTTTAAAATACCAGGGAATACCTTAATCTTAAAACCAAATACGTAAAGTTCTTAGTGAATCAACATTTCCATAAATAAATACATACCTTAATAATTAGATAAAACGTTTAAGTAACTAATTAGATTATAAATGGATAAGTAAAATTACTAATTCGTAAGTGCGTAAATAGTTTAATAAGTCTATAAATAACGTGAATGAATACCAAAGGAATTATATGAACGAATAATGAAATTGTAATGGAAAACTTGAAAATATATACTGATTAGTTAAAACCAGGAAAACATAATTAGACAAACATTCGGATACCAGATCAAAATAATCGAACAGATAAATGAATTTACCTGACGAAACAAATATGATCGAAACAAATATGATCGTTGAAGGACATAACAAATTCAAAATTTCCTTTTAGTTTCACCCACGTATAATTTGTAGTAGAATGAAGGCTGATCTGAAAACAAGAAAAAAAATTTTGATGAAACGAATTTGAAACATTTAATTTTATTATACTTACGAAACTTTTGGCAATTCCTTTCATCAATACTTTTTTTTAATTTTTGTTTTGTTTACTTCTCTTTTACTTTTAGTATATAGCTATCCCAACGCTTTTCCATAAACAACTGGAGGCATAAAAATAATGATATAAAATAATTATAATAAAAAAATCTAAAGAAAAAAGTAAACAAACAAACACCCAACGAACAGTTTCAAGTAAAGGCCCAACCACAATGTGTTTAAGTTGGCTTAAGCAAATGTGCGAATACATGTTGATTATATGAGGCAAACCATCTTGATCTTAAGGAAACTTTTTGCTAATGTTGAACTTAAGGAAACTTTTTGCTAACCCGGCGTTTCCACATGCAAGTAATTACTTGCAAGTAGTGTATATGTACGTATTATCAACGAAAAATCGAGGAAACAGCCGATTGGCTGCAAATACAAAAATTGTGTGAATGTTAGTGAAAAAGTGTGAGTGTATTGAGTTTTTCGAACTTGTACTTGCATGTGGAAACGGGGGTAACCTCGCGTGATTTTGTTCAGCACGTTTTTTCTTGAATTGGTTTAATTTTAATTCTTGTGCCGAACAAAATAAACTGAGATGCCACTTTTTTCAATTTGTACATAAAAGTTAAATTGAGAGCTGCCACATTTGTAGTGTTATTACTTTTTCGTTTTGTGCTGAATAATTAAATAAAAAAAATTTTAAAAATGGATGTAAAAGAAAATATTGCCCTGAAACTTATTGAGGAATTAAAAAAACCAGGAAGAGAATGCATTTATGATATGGACATATACAAATACTTATTTAAAACAAAATATATGGACTGACAAAAAAAACTATTGGAATTGGTCGTAAGTACATTTTAGATCGTCAATTTTAATATTTTTTAACATAATGTTTACCAATTATTATAGAAAGTGAATGTCAACTTTAAGCAAAAATAATGGGAAAAGTGAAAGTGAACGGGTGGCAGTAAAAGGCTTCTCTAGGATCCTAATGACGGAAATGGATTTTTTCCAACATTTCTGCGAAGATAAAGAGTAAGATCTTTAAAGCATAATGTTACACATTATCCACTTTGTACCTATTCATAAAGGAGCATATAGACGACATGTTTTTGTCATCTGACATGTCAAATTTTGAAGTCACATGTTTGTTTGTTTGTTTGTTTTTGTTTGATTTTTTTTTTTGTGGAAGAAATATTCTTAGTATATATATGATGATATTTATATCAAAGTATATTTTGCCACAATTAATGGAATGTGGCCAACCATTTCAACTGAGAGTAGACAGACCGCATGTCTGTCAAAATCGCTGATTTACATAAGGTTTATAATATTCGGTCACAAACGTACATGTAATTTGCTTCTGACATTGTCTCTGTTTTTTTCGCATTGTTACTGCAGAAACCAAGGTAGTGCTCGGTTTTAAAATAGCTTGCTGCCGCCATGAAATTTTTTATTTGCGCCGTAAAATAGTTTAGCCATCTTAACATAGTTTTCTTTTAATTCAAAGATACCAATTTAGGATTTTATAATTAAACGGTTTTTATATATACATATTCACATAAATTCTATTCAATGGTAAGATGATCAAACATATGTATCTCGGTATTGTAAAAAAATTAACTTCAGCCGGCTAATGATTCCGTCAATAGTGGACGCCGCTGCCGGTTTCTTCCCGGCATAGATTTCTGATGTCAGATGGTTTGTCAGAAGAAAATAGAGCACGCTCTAATTGAAATTTTGTCAGATGACTTTGCTTCTGACTTTTACAGAAGCAAAGTTAAAAAGGTAACACACGACATGTACATATGTATTTTGCAGTGGGAAATTTGACATGTCAGATGACAAATACATGTCGTGTACGGTCGCCTTAAAGCACCATTTTGTTAGTTGTACCATAACGAATTATACCAGCTCAAAAACGGCAAGTTTTCAGGAACAAGTGTGTGGCAAATCCCGTTTGTTCTTCTTTGCTGTAATATTTTTCTAACTGCAATTCTTTTTACTTTTAACCTTTTTTGATAAATTTGTTTTGCTAGTAAATGGGCTTTATGCAATTCAATTAAAAATAATAAAAAAAATTTACGTCTTTCGTCCATTTTCTTTAGCACACTTTTATAAAAAACAAGTAAGAGTGCTATATTCGGCTGTGCCGAATCTTATATACCCTTTCACCATTGTGCGAGCAGAATACATAGCAATTAGACAGGAACTAAATAAAACTGGTACATATTTTTTTTTTAAATAAGAGACAACCGGTTTTGAACTTCGCTTTTCGTAAGGGCCCAGAATATATATACTTTATAGGGTGTAGGATCAATATTGTAGAAATGACAGTTATATATACCTTTTTTACCTTCCGTGAAGGGTATAACAAGAGTAATTTTCGGGAATTCAGGGGTCTAATCACCGCATTCGATACTATCGTATCGAATAAACTACTGAATTTTTTTGCATACGATAGACACTGGCGTATCGAATGAAAACTCGATAAATGTAATGTCGAGTTACTCGATGTCGAATGGTATTATTTCAAATTCAATTCATTTCATTCGATATCGAGTTTCAAGATACCAAATAAATAATTTCGATGAATTTTGCTCGATATCGTATGCGGTGATTATACCCCAGTATTTCGGTTATAACTCATACAAATTTCCGACATTTTGGTATATAAGTCATATACATAGGACATATGGCAGCCCTTAAATTTAGGTTTTTATAAAAATGTTGATGTTTTTAGCCCATTTTTGGAGTATTTTGCTCATAAATTACCCATTGTCTAACCGATTTGATATTTTTAAATAGGAAGAATTTTACCATTTACTTAAGTTATATTTATATATAAACATTTATATATACTTGTATACATATATTTTAACAAAGTTAATTATAAAAAAGAGTAATTTTTGGGGATTTAGTATTTCGGTTGTAACTCAGCCATTTTATAACCGATTTGGCAGATGTATATACCGACGTGTTGAAGGAGAAATTTACCATTTACTTTAGTTATAAAACTTGGACTCGGGGAGATCAAAAAGTAAAAAGTAATTAAATTACAACAACCACAAGGGATTTTTTTTAGAGGTAGTCGTGGTTTTTTGGTCATATCTCAGCCATTTGTGGACCGATCTGGCTGAATTTCAATAAAGATACCCCAACCAAGTCCCCATCATATCTGGGGGCTTCGGAAAACCCATTTCAACAGACAGGCGGACAGACGGACAACCGGATTTGAACTTCGCTTTTCATAAGGACCCAGAATATATATACTTTATAGGGTGTAGGATCCATATTGTAGAAATTACAAACGGAATGACAAAGTTATATATACCCTTTCTACCTTCGGTGAAGGGTATAAAAATTAATAGTTTGCTTATTGTGCTGCCACTTTGTATAATCGTTTACACCTGTAAACCATATGGTAGCTTTGTTTGTCCGGACAAATTTTCCGAAATGGGTGAATCGTGCTGCACAACACTCTCTGTAAAAAAAATTATTGTCCGTACAAAACTATTGTTCGGAACGCATGGATGAATCCACCTTAAGTTTTCTGAAACTGTCATTTGCTTAAGCAAGGTGCGAATCTAATCGCACATTTCGTACTGAATCAAATGTTTTTTTATTTTGTTTTTTTTAAATAAATTTGAGAGACTTTTTGTTAGTTTTTGACAGTAGGTTAAGCAACAGAGTTAACATTGTCTTGAAAAAAAAAAATGTTTTCTTTAATTATTCATTTCAAAAAGGAAAGAAGTAAAATAAATGTATATTTGTATATTTTTTTGATATTACTACTTATTAATGTTTTTGAATATTAACCTTGTTATATAAGCAGAATTTTTTTTTGTATCTGATAAACCCTTATAAAATATCGGTTATGAATCTTTATAATTATAAAATATTTAAAGAATAATTATCTAAATCTAGTAACTAGTGTTCAGCAGTAGTCGTAGTAATAATTTTGAATAAACATTTGTTACATACATATATTGTTAATTGATGAAAGAAAAGGAAAAAAGATGTACTGATTTAATTAACATGGTTGAACGGTAACCGGTAATAATGAGGTGGTAAGTCACGAATTGGGGCATTACTCCAAATATTTTTTTCGGGCAATGAGTAGTGCCAAGGATGGCAGTAAAATGTCATGCGGGGTGGGTCGCCTGTCCAGGACGTTACCAACTGGTCCTGAAGACTCATGCAGTGGTCATGTTAGGGAATCTCAGCGGTTAATAGTTTTTCATCGTCAATCGTCTGTCCGCTTGTTTTAGGTATGCCTACATATCGATTTGGTTTTTGTACAATGTTTAATGTCTTACTGCTTCTGTTAATTCCACCGTTTCCATTTGGCACGATCGAAGCGAATGTGAGTTCCAATGATGGACACGAACCTCCTATTCCCGGCGAGCTACAGCCTAACCAACAAAGTGCCAGTGTCCATCAGGAAGCAACACTGAAAAAGAAATTAATTTCTTTTCCAAGTGTAAACCAAACTTTTTTTTCGAATCTTTGGATTCAAAACATTTCGCGTACTTTCACATTACATATTGATATGGACGATATGTGGTTTCAACGGGACGGTGCCACTTGCCCCACAGCTAACGAAACAATAGCTATTTTGCGCGACAAATTCAATGGCCGTGTTATCTCACGTGGTAGCGATGTCAATTGGCCGCCAAGATCATGGGATTTGACACCGTTTGACTTCTTTCTTTGTGGTTATTTGAAAGAAAGGGCGTACGTCGATAAGCCAGCAACAATACAAGAGCTAAAGGATGAGATAATTCGGCACATTAATGGCATGGAACCTCAATTCTGCCTCAGCGTCATCGAAAATTTGGACCATCGGCTGGAGGTGTGCCGCCAATTCGATTGGGATTGGGCTCGTGCACGAAACTTTAAATCCTAAGCTTACAAAATCTAGAACTTCAAGCTTCTTAATTAAAATATCTCAAATCACAGAATACTTACAGAACTGTAAAAAGTGACATGTGAAAAGGGCCCAAATCAGTTGCGAAGGCAGCTTTCGAAGAAAAAGACAGAAAGCTTTTTTTGGTAGTGAAGTGGCAATGTGTAAAAACAGGCCGTAACAATCAACACAAATGGCGTGATCAAAACAAAAATAACAAAACACAAACCACGTTAAACAAATGCATTAGTTCAAGAAACGTTTGTTCTGTGCAAAAAAAATTTATTCAGTAATATTGTTTTGTTTTATAATGTTATTTACTTACTTAAATATTATTTAGGGCCATTATTACAACTTGCCAATAGTTAAAAGTCGGATTTTGTCGGACCGATAAATAGCTTTGCATTATAAAACCTTCATTTATTATGTTTTCATCTATTAAATAATATTATTATTGAAAATAACAGCAATAAAAAATGGAAGTTGTAAAGTTGTATTAATGGCCCTTACTCGTATTGTGGTAAACTTAAAAGTTAATTTTTACAACAGTTTTCCAAATCAATCTCAACTTAATAAATTTGTTAACACGGTTTCTTTCAAATGTGCTAAATTCCCATTTTATACTATTGAGAAACTGCAATTTATTGTTGAAGGGATAAGCTATTCCTATGCGCATTTCACTGGTTGCTTAGGCCAGATCGTTAGGAAACTTTATCCAAAGATTTTAGAAAAGCTAAAGATATTATACAAATAAAACTGTTAAGCGAATAAGAATTATAAACCTCAGTTTTACTTGTAACAATATCAAATTTGTGTTAATTGTATTGCGGCATAAAATATGATGCAAAGAGAAATGCAAAAGGGCAGCAGAAAGAGACAACAAAAAAAAAACGCAAAATCTTCCGTCTCGTGAAAGTTATGTTAGTATTCTGTGTCTCAAATAATTGTACAGTTTTGGGTTTAAAAACGGCCTTAGACCGGACGCAAGAATTTTCTCTTCTGTGTTATAACAAACACTATGTTCAGTAACTAAATCTTTTGTACATAGCCAGCCTTCGTTCGGGGAAAATAATATTCTCCTCTATGGTATAGCAAACACCAGTTCGCAAACAAAAGCATTTGCATAACCGACCTTCAGTCGGCCGCAAGGATTTTTCTCCTCTATGGTATAAGGATCACAAGCTTCGCTAACTAAAGCTTCTATACATAGCTTACCTTCGATCAGACGAAAGCATTATCTTCTTTATGATATAACAAACACTGGCTTCGCTAACTAAAGCATCGCTGCATGGTTGACCATCGGTCGGTTAAAAAGTTTTTTTCATGTATGGTATAACAAACACCGGCTTTGGTAACTTAAGCATATCTGCATGGCCGACCATCGGCCTGGCGCAAGGATTTTCACCTCTATTCGGGATTTTGATACCATCCCTAGAAATTTTTATAAAAATTTGTTTGGCTAAATTTTCATTTCATATACCATATGTACATATCAGTAAATGAACAAGCTATATTCGGCTGTGCAGAGTCTTTTATACCCTCCACCGCCAGTGCGAATATTTCAGGAGTGATATCTATTTATTATTAATTTATCTTTATTAACAGGCGCCAGCATTAAAATTGGCTGTGGTTTAGACCTGTATTAAATTATTGACCGACAATCAGAAAGTTGCATGCTTTTTTTTTTAGCAATTTTAGCTAGCTTGAGTAAAATATCATGATTCGTAACAGTTTAAGCAGAACTTAAATGATTTTCAGGAGGGGGATTTATATTGGAGGAATGGTAAGAACCAATCATCCCCGCAAAATGATTACTGGTATTAAAAAACATGAATTCCAATACAGCGGTAAATTAGTTTTAACGTTTACATTAAAATTAAAAATTGACAGTTCAACTAAAAACTCGCAATTGTTCCTAAAATAGCTATGGCACATGCTCTAATTCTTACATTTGTACTTCAAGTTGTACAAATAAAATGTCGACGAAAGTGGACAAAAAAACATAATAAAGAAAACAAAACAAAGTCTTGCAACATGTCATATAAAATGGAAAATTATAATAACAGCAAATTTCGAAACACCAGTACCACGATAAATATTGTTGTTTGACTGTTGGCTGGCAGGCACCGCAGTGTTGTAGCAGTTAGAACGCCAAGAATTCTGATGAAAGAATGTGGTGATTCTTGAAACATGTAAATTCAACCCGGGTTCGAGGCCCAGTCCTGCCAAGAAAATTATCAATACATTTTAATAAAATTTTATGTTAAAAAAATTCCTTCCTTCAGTAAAAATAATATAATGTAAATTTAGCTTCATAAATTCAAGCCTAATTAAAAATATCAAAAATTATAATTTAACAGCTCAACCTAAAAAATCATAATTGTATAATTGTTTGTCTGGCCATATGAAGCTAAGTTGGATGAAATATTACCACAATAACTATATCTGCTACGGTTGTAGGCGTATTTGATTAATTTACCAGAGTGGGCTTTATTTAGGGCCTATAGGAAATTATGGAACGATCATCACGAAATTTGTTAGTGTGATTTCTATTCCTATAAAACTGTGAAGTATTAAATTTTATTCTGATAGCACAATTTATTACGGTTTTAGGCGTAACAAACAGTTTTCCGGGAGTAGGGTCTATATTGGGCCTAGGGTAAATTATAATTATGGACTGATCTTCAAATAATTTCACAGTGACATTTGCAGTCGAATAAAACGAATTGTTGCAAAATCTTATATCATTCCGTGCATTGTTCCACCATTTATGTTAGTTTTTGCAACAAAATTATCAATTTTTTAGGGTGGTGGTTCCACATTTTGATTTATAGCTATGATTCTACTGAACCAATTTTGCTAGATTTCAATCCCAAACTGCTTAGGATAACTACAAGCAATTTGACACCGAGCTTGTTCATTTCTTTTAAGTTTTTCGAAAGCGTGTTTTCAACGGACGGAGAGACAGACGGACATGGATTAATCGACATAAAATAACTCAAGGAGCCAGAATATACATATATGTATGTATTCTTTATGGGGTCTGAGATGAATAATAAAAAAGTTTTACAGGAAATGACAAACTTAAAATTACGATTTAACTCGGGGGTCATTTCTTGATATCGGAGTCATTTTTCATTTCACTTGAAATGCAAAAAAAAAAAATTGCCCGTTGTTTTGTTTCATGTAAAGTTTTGGGGCCATATTGCGCACCATGTGCCATTTGAATGAATATTTCGTCGACGATTTGTATTGAGCTGTCCTCAGTATGTTTTCTACGACTTAAGGCTCAGATAGCCTTGCAAATCAGCTGCTTCATTTTGTTGTATGTAAATAAAGTAGAACGATTATATCTAGCAGTAAGATGCTACGTATCAATCTGTAAGAAATAGATTGATCGTACTTTTTTACGGTTAGGTTAAGTTACTGTTACTCCCGGCTAACTGAGCTTTTTCTGTATATCCATGCCTGTTCTGAAAATCACGTGATTTCATATCACATGTGCCTCTCGTTTTTATGTGTTTCGGTGTGATTTTTTTTAATTACCAAAAGCACTCTGAGAAATACAAAAATGGTATGAAATAGTCAGAACACCACAAACTTGCATATGTGATTGTCAAAGCACGTGATTTTCAGAAAATGCCCGGTATTCTTTTCACGTCGATAAAGATGTCTTGAAGACGTGGCTAACTAGGATGTATACATATGTATGTATGTATATAGCTACGTAAATGTATACATACGTGTATAAGTCGAGCCACACATCGTACATACATACATATGTGATGAGGAATGTTGATAGCAGTGATAAATTGGTCAGAAGTTACACTGTCAACGACCTCGACATGCAACATGTGCTGCTAAATACTACCCCAACGGCACTGAATATTCACATAAATATTTTCATAATTCAAACACACGTTTATTCTCGTCTGCTGTGAACAAAAATATAAAGTGTCATGTTCAGTTAAAAAACAAGACAAATAGAAAAAAAGTTAAAAGAATGGTTGGTAGAAATAAAACTAAAAATATATAATAAATAAAAGACACAGGAAGTTTGTTTATCATGTACTGTTCTTATGTATGTACATGTCTGACACAAAAGGGCAACGAATTTTAGATACACATAAACACGCATATCCAGAAACATCTAGACACACTGCTTGTCACTAAAACAGTTGCTAGTTCTATAAATCACTTTTCTTCATTTTTGTAATAGTCTATAGATGGAGTGGGTGCTATGAGTTTGTTACGCATAAAAATACTATTCCGATCGACCCAGAGTTACTTTCTGAGTCGTTTGGAACATGGTCGTGTATGTATGAAGTTCGGTACATTAACATTGATTGCCTAATGAGTAGTAATACTTTTAGACGTGGTGAACATCGAGCCCATATAACAAATTCTCTCGGAATGGAGCATTTATGTTAATAGACCTGCTAATTATGCTGGTATTTTAATCAAGTTCAGCAAAAAAATTGTTATTCGATAATAGCTCCTACACGCAGAAAAAAAATGCTTGAAGTATGAGCAAAAAAACCTATATGCACACTGTATTTCCCGTATTGATCACAAACAAATTATTGTGGCTTTAAACATAACTATTGTCATTACCAGGTAAACCAAAAATCCAAAGATGCTCATTTTAAAAACAAAATATTCAACAATCTTATAACATTTGCATTAAAAACAATTTCCTTAACTTATAATCGGGAAAAACACCATCCCCAATTTCTATCCTATTTAAAAACGATGGGCAGTCATGGGCTCACAAAAATATAGTTATGTATTCACAAGGTGTGCATAATGTTCTAACATTTTACAGTGGTTTAAAAATATTGTTGTTGCTTTTTAAACAAAAAGTGTCTTTACCCTGCAGACAATATTGGTATACGTGATCCATTTTGATGAAATGGACTACTCCCTGGACTGGTCCAATGTTATGCAAGCATGGACCATGTCATTGTTAAAAAGTGTTTGTAGTGAGACGACATGTCTTCGTTTTTTAACGACATGATCTCGTTTTTAACGAAGTTAAAACTAATCCGCTGGAGTATTCCATGGAGTAGTTTCAAAACTAGTCCACTAGAGTATGTATGTATGAACATTGAGTAGTTTTAAGACTACTCCGTTGTAATGCAAAACTGGGTTATATGGTCGACTCCTAGGACATCGTAATGTTAAATATACACCCTTTTAACCATATATTTGGAGTATTTTTGGAGTACCTCTACTGTATGGACTACTTTTTATATGCATGTATAGACTAGTCTCGTTATCTGCAGGGAAATAAATAGAACTTTGCTTGCTATGTTTATTGTGCTGTCGTTATTAATCAGAAGAGATCTGCGCTGAACGGCTCAGCCGAGCCGCATTAGTTTTTGTAAGCCGTTGATGTTAAAATTTATCCGGCTAACTTGCGGCTAGCCATTTTTGCAACAAATCACTTGCGGCTTAGCACTCTGCTGTTTCCTAAACAAACAAAATAAAATTTATTCTGATTTTACGCTAAGTTCACACTTAAAGTGTAAGCACGAAAAAATTTTCCTATAGAACTTCTTTCAAGGATACTAAAAAGTTATATAATTTTTTAAATTTTAAGCGTATTCTTTTTTGTTAAACAAAAAAAAATTTTTAAGCACTTATTCCTTAAATATTTTTAATATTAGCAACACTTTTTCTGTTTTGTAGTGGACAAAAATAGAAATTAGTTTAATTTGACTACAACGACAAAATAAGCACAGACAACAACCTTCAGCAATGTAGCCGTGAAAATAATCACATCCATATACACACATGTATTCCATTTTTGACATATTTAAGTCGGTAGCTTGCTGTCTCGAATGTGTTATAGCATTAGGGTTTTAAACGCGTTTAAGCAAAATGTTGATTCAGCTAATCAAATCCGTTCACATTACATTTGAGATGGTTAAGTTTACAGCAAAGACAGCTGATCGATAAACAAAAAAGAACAAGCAAGTTTTTATATCTTGAAAACATTAAAAATGGAAAGAGATACATTAATAAAGTTATCAGCAGATTATTTACTTTCACCCCACACTTCCACTAGCATCTCTTCCTCCTTCTGACTCCAAAGCTTCTTTCTTTTTTTCTTTTCCAAATCCATTAAAATTTTATTATATTTTAACTTTTTTTATTTTTAATGAAAAAAAAACTTGCTGTCAAAGAGGTACGTTCATTATGGCCGTTTTTCAGTTTGAGGCAAGACGAATTGAAATTCGCCTTGGTTTGAGGTATGTTCAGAGGATTCTATATGGTTTATGAAGTGATTTAGTTGTAATCATGTCAATTTGAAGTGATTAACAAATCACTTCAATGTATGGGTAATCCTCTCGATTTTGAAGAGTTTAACGCTTAATCACGTTCGAGCTGCTTAAACGCGTTTAAGAAGCCAAATGTGAACATAGCATTAGTCAGGTCATGAATCAAAACCAGGTAGCATCTAAAGGTACGTTCAGACTGATGAAATATTTGGAAGCAAACATCAAATATTTGATTAACGTAGTCTGAACACAAAATATTTTTGAGTGTCAAATAAAATAACAGCTGATTTTGAGCAAATAAAAGTATTTGCCGGCAAACAAATATTTGCCCAATGTGAACATAGTGTGAACACAAAAAATCAAATGTTTTAGTAATTTTTTAGACTTTACTATCATACCGCGATTAGCAAATTTCCGCTAATAAAGGAATTTTTATCGAATATTTGCCATTCCTTGTAGTTTTAGGCACTTTTAAATAATTTTATGGCTTGTTTAATTATCTAAATTTTTCGCTATTTTTGTAACATTTTTTTGTGTTTTCCCGACATTTTGTTTTTTAAACGATTTAGCGATTTCAAATATAGTATATTATGGTTTGTTTCCAAGTTTGCAATTTTTCGCAAATTTTAGCCATGTTCCCATTACCCATTGTCTTCCAGTTGTTTTTTTACACACAGAATAAAACAAATAAATACGCTTCTGCGCTCATTTTTACTATTTGCAAAATATATTTTTATTTTTGAACACTTTAATTAAATAATTATTTGATGCAAATATTTGTTTAAGTCTGAACGCATGGCAAACATTATTTAATTTATTTTAAGAATTGTCAAATATTTGAGCTTAGTTTGAACATTAAACAAAATATTTTTTTGTTTCACACAGTTTGAAGCAAATATCAGAACAAATATTTTCGTCAAATATTTCATTAGTCTGAACGTACCTTATGCTAAGTTCACATTTAGGTTTTTAAACGCGTTTAAGCTTCTGTCCTTCTGACTCCAAGGCTTCTTTCTTTTTTTCTTTTCCATATCCATTAAGTTTTTATTATATTTTAACTTTTTTTTATTTAATAAAAAAAAAAATTTCTGTCAAAGATGTACGTTCATTGTGGCCGTTTTTCAGTTTGAGGCAATGCGAATTTAAATTCGCCTTGGTTTGAGGTATGTTCACAGGATTCTATGTGGTTTATGAAGTGATTTATTTGTAATCAAGTCAATTTGAAGTGATTAACAAATCACTTCAATGTATGGGTAATCATCTCGATTTTGAAGTGTTTAACGCTTAATCACGTTCGAGCTGCTTAAACGGTTTAAGAAGCCAAATGTGAACATAGCATTAATTTAATTTATTAATTCATGTATTAGAATTAAAAAATATATTTATTTTTGGTAAATATTTTTTTTAATATTTGTTTTAAATCAGCTGATTTACATTAAAAATAGCACTCTGAATTATGAGGGGTTGTTCACAACAATCGTATTTTTTAATGTTATTATTTTAAGACGCATGACTTTATGACAACTTGTAAATCACCCAAATATACACGCAAAGAACAACATGGTTGATGCAATCACAATTGCAAACTATCATTAATGTTTGTGGTTATGATTATGCCAAACACGTCTTGAGCAACAATATATGTTCACACATAATGTTTTTAGCCTATTATTGTCTCAAACATATTATAATGCTCATAAGAAAAACGCAAACGACCATTGCAACCATGTTTCTATATTTCCCAAAACCATGAAAAATGTATATTTCAACACGTTACATGGTTCTCATAATAAAAACAATAACAAATTTATTCTAAAAAATTTATTTTTTATTAAAAATACAAAAAAATAAAAAATAAAATTAAATACTACATATATTGGCCGTTTTCTCATTACGCGATTATCTTTTTTTCTAACGAAAAACTGCACATTAAAGAAATTTGGTTTTCTCAATGTCTCATTTGCTTCTATGCTGTCGAAAAGCTTACCAGCACTCATCTGCCAATTATTTTCCTTTTTTTGCCGTACAGATAAATTCAATCAGCTAACTCCCAACTTTTTTGAATGTTGTAGGTGTTTTTGGCTGCAAGAAAGACAACGTTTATACATGTTTGTATGTATTTTAATAATTATATATAAATAACTCACCTGTTTAAATAAACTTAATAATTTAAGTATGTATCCCGATTAACTGATGCTCGCAGACTAAATACTCATTGTTTTTTTTTGACAATAAATGTTTGCTAAATTAGAGAATGTGTTTTTAAGCAAACAAATATTATGGTGCTAAACATTTCTTTTATGTGCAACTTATATTATGATTTTAATTGTATAGTTTAAAATAAAAATATTTTAGTAGCAAACATTTCACATAATTTAATATGTTTAGCTAGATCAGAGTAACTTTTTAGGTGTAAAACACCATATAATATTATTATAGTGAATTTAAAAATGTTAAGGCCAAAAAATATTTGTTCAAGTTATATTAGGACTATAAAAAACTTATTAGGGTAAACATATTAGGCAAATATGAATAAAAATGTTCGTAGTGACCATTTATTAATCATGTTTTTTCTCTGCGTGTATTAATTCGTTTTAGAGCTTCTTATGTGCATATTTTACCATTGCAACATTTTTGGGCATAACTTAGTTAAAAGAGCCTTTTTGCAGCATTTTTAAAATTTACAGCGCATATTTTGCCTTTTTGAGGCATATTTTGATACATGTGTAAATTTTTTTTAGATGCCTACAAGAGCTTTCGCAGTAAATTAAAATTTTTTTTGCGATATTCTGGCTTCTCTGTTTTAAAATTTAAATATACATACTTTTATCTGTATACCTGCAAAATCGGCAAAATCAGGGCGCCGCGTTTTCTCTTTTTTTTTTTTTTTTTTTTTCATTATTTATTTATTGAATCTTCATATATTAAATATGAACTAACAATAATTAATCAAATCTTAACCTAATACTTTATTTTATGTCCTGCCAGTGCCAGACAAAAATTTTCTTCATCGCGGATTCTGTTCACATATATAGGTGTTTATCGCTCATCCTAATGGGTAAGTGCTGCAGTGTCTCTTCTCCTTAAGCGAGAGTGGCCGATATCATTTAAAATATTTCGAGCCAGTGGATTTGGGTGCAACTCCAGCCTTTTTAAGTATTTTACCGCATACTTCGTAATAATAGTCTTTACCAGTGGCACATTGAGATCCTTGTGGATATTTGAGTTTTTAACATACATACCATGGGGCAGCTGTAATTATTCGAAGAAGTTTATTTTGGCGCCTTTGAATTTTTTCGATATTAGAGGCCGAGGCAGTGCCCCATAGTTGAATACCGTAGCTCCATATTGGCTTTAAAATAGCGTTGTAAAGTAGTAGTTTGCAATCGAGACTAAGAACAGAATTTCGTCCAATAAGCCAGTTAATTTGAATTGTTTTTAGTTTCATTTGGGTTAATTTTGCTTCTATATGGCATTTCCATGTTAAACGCCGATCTAGATGAATTCCGAGATATTTGACATGTAATTGTTGAGGCACTAGTTGATTATTGATTTTAATAGGGGGGCATGTTTCCCGACGCAAGGTGAAAGTTATATGTACGCATTTTTGCTCATTGACCTTTATCCGTTTTCTCTTTTATACTCTTTTTTTACGTACGTGTGCACACACATTGAAGAGAATTTAACAACATTAACAACAACATATGTAAAATTCATACAACGCATACAATCGCAAAATGTAGCTGTATACTTCAATTGAGCCATCTACATTTAATTTTTACTCTAATATTGTCGGCAGGGGTGCCAGGTGATTTTGGTAAGAAATCGGCAAACCAAAAATACCTAAAACACTTTTTTTGTGGAAAAAATATCAAAACAGAACAATTTTGCATTACCTTATGCTAATAGCATAAAATTCAACAAAAAATAAATGTTTTACAAATTAATTGTAAGTAATAAGAAACAAAACAATAAACTTATTCTGTACTTTAGAGCAAATTATTTTAAATTTGTGAACTTTTTGCTATTTTAGACTCATATGAGCTTGACATTTATTAAATCCTTAATTTTAATATCAGCATGAAAATAGTTTAAAATTTTAAATAATTTTTGGAATGTTGAATTCTACGCAAAGATTAATTTTGCATGGTACATAAAATTTCGCTTTAATAAGGTTGACTTGGCTTAACATTTTTCCACATTGGCGAAAGAATGTGAATTTGTTGGAAAGGAGAAAGAATTCTAACTTTTAATTCTAAATTTTGTTGCCAAAAAGTTTGTTAATTTACTTGATTTGCTTACAAAAGATTGGTTGTCGGATGTAATTGCATCATCCTCAAATGCGCTTATAAAAATCATTTTTTGATTTAAGTTTCTTCATTAAAGGTGAATTTTGAATTTAGCTTGCCTCAACTTTTTTGTAAGTAAAAATCTATTTCCAAATTCAAATAAAAAGTACTTTATATTTTTTAATTTAACTTTTTTTTCTTCTTTTAGCTTTTGTCAAAAAAATTGCTGATATTTTTTTATGATTTTGATCAACTTCTTTTATTCTTTACAATTGCAACACTTTCAAAAAAAATGTGTGTGTTGGGTAAACATACATTACAAACACTGCATATAATACATATAGGACAAATCGAACCTTTTTTTCTTAGCAAAAGCGCTAAATTAATAGCAGTTCTCTCTTTTAAATGAAACAAGTATTTCAATGTTACCCAAAATTAATAAATTGTACTTAATCCAACAAAAAGTTACTTTGGCTTAGATGTTTATCAAAAAATCGGCTTTTTTTGATCAAAAATCGGTAAATCGGCACATTGATAATTTAGAGGCAAGAAATCGGCAAAATGCCGATAAATCGGCAAATATGGCAGGCCTGATTGTCGGACAAGCAGGTTCTCAATAACGATAAATGTAATTTTAAACTTTAAAATTAAAAAAAAGAAATTATATACATACGGTTTTGGCGATTTGGGTAATACATAGAAATCTGGACCAATCTTCCCTGCAAATAATAGGACTTGTCCAAACACGCGTGTAAAATGTAGCCCATAAGGGACTATGACTAGTCAAAAAGTAGCCCAAACGTCTGGAAAAACATGGTCTATTTAACATTACGATTTCCTAGAGCAGGACCATATAACCCAGCTTTGGATTACAGAGGAGTAGTCTTAAAACGACTCCATAATATATACAAGAGAATTGGGTTTAACTTCGTTTAAAAAAGAAAACATGTCGTTAAAAAACGAAGACATGTCGTCTCCTACAAACACATTTTAACAATGAAATGGTCCATGCTTGCATTTAATCAGGTCAGTCCATGGAGTAGTCCATTTAATCAAAATGGATCAGGTTGTCCAATATTATTTGCGGGGGTTTAGTTTACAGATCCCCTTCACTTTGTTAAGTGATCTAACGATGTCCATCCATCCGTCTGGCTGGTTGTCCGTCCCTCTTAACCTTGTGCGCAAAGTACAAATTGCAATCTTGAAGATAATTTGATCAAATTTGGAAAACACATTTTAATTGTACTAAGGACGAAGTCTATGTAAATGGTGAGAATCGGTCTATAATTTTGTGCTCGTAAATAATCTAATTATATTGGTATTTAGATTAAATTCGCACCAAAAATATTTTACTGCAAATTAAATTCTTTTCGATTTGCCCTACAAATAAAATTGGACCACCTGACCCATTTTGATGAAATGGACTACTCTATGGACTAGTCCGATGTAATGCAAGCATGGACCATGCATGTCATTGTTAAAAAGTGTTTGTAGCACTGATGGGATTTATGGCCCAATTGGGCCATTTTAGGCCCTATTGAATGTTGCTTGCCCTAAGGCCCTTTCGCTCTTTTTTTGGCCCTTTTTAGACTTAGATATATTTTAGTCGATTAGTTTCTGCCCAAAAAAATTCTTTAAAAAAATCGCCCCTTTAACACTACTTCTTGTTAAAATACAACACTGTGAAATACTACTACTTTAAAAAACAACAATGTTTTATTTTGTTTTTTAAATGAACGTTAATTTGTTGTTGCCGACTTATAAGTTTTTTATTTTCATTTTTATACATATAAACATATGTATGTATATGTACATGTGTATCTGAAATATAACGTTACACTTTTGCAAAGAAAAAGGAATAAAAACGCTGAAATTTTCTTCGAAAAATAAAATATTCAAAGGTAATAAAGTTCCTTAAAAAGAAACACAATGGACAAATATGTAAAAAGGTGAGTAAATGTTTTATTTCAGAAACTTCTTATTGTAAAATAATTCTTAAAAATGATTCTTACAGAACAAACGAAGATGTTTTAGTGGATAGAACGCCAAATTCCATTTCAGAAAACAAGGGGTAAGCAAGCTTTTAATTTTTTTTAATTAATTAAGTTTATTAACAAAAATCAATGTTGAACATTTTGTTTTTAGTACAAGTAGCTCAGTTCAACCAAAAATTGCAAAAAAAATTAATGAAGATTGGCTGAAGGCATATCCCTGGTTGAAGAAGGTACAAAATGAAAAGGTATGTTTTATATGTAATGTAAAAGTGGCTGGAACCAAGTACCATATTCAACGACATGGGGCCACCGAAACCCACAAAAAATTGGAGCTTGAAGCTCGATCATCCCCAAAAATAAATAACTTTTTGTCGCAAGTTAGAGTTACGGATTCTGTTAAAAACGATGCCCAAAACTTGGAGTTAATGTTAACAAATTTTGTGGCGGAACATAACTTACCATTTTCTGTTTTGGATCACCTCGGAAAATTATTAAAGAATGGAATCACCGACTCAAATATTGTAAAAAAAAATGCTTTATTCACCGGAAAAAAGCAACGAAAATAGTACATAGCAGACTGTACTGGGCCATCAAATTTTAAGCAAGTAGTGGAAATTTGCAAAAAACAATACTATTCAATTATAATTGATGAAAGTACAGATTGTACAACGACAAAAAATCTTGCAATATTGGTACGAATTTTTAACGAAAAATGTATTGATCGCTTTTTAACTCTAACGAAAATTCCTGACGGATCTTCAAATTCAATTTTTAATATAATTTCAAAAGTATTTCAAGATAACTACATCCCTTTTACAAATTTGGTTGGTTTTGGTGCTGACAATTGTTCGGTAATGATGGGTAGAAATAATGGTGTACAAGCTTTATTATCTGAAATTCAGCCGTCGTTATATGTTAGTGGTTGCATATGCCACAATTTAAATTTGGCTTCACAACATGCTTCTGAGTGTTTACCAAATGAAATCGATAAATTACTTAAAAGTATAAACAAATATTTTTGTAACAGTTCGTCTCGAAAGGAAGATTTTGCACAATTTCAAAAATATTTTAATTCCGAAACCCACACTATTCTCAAATATTCACCAACGCGGTGGTTATCTCGTCAAGTTGTTATTGATAGAATTATTGAGCAGTGGAACCCATTATTATATTATTTCACATTATCAGATTTCGAGTCGAAAGAAAATGAAAAAACTAATTTTATTTTGCGCAGTCTGAAAGATGACAATAAAAAAATGTACTTTTTGTTTTTATCGTATGTGCTGAAAATAATAAATGACATAAATATTGAAATGCAATCAGAAGATACAAGAATTCATATTATTATAGTAAGGCTTACTTTTTTGTTTCGGCAATTGTCACGTAATTTTTTAAACAAAAGATATATTGATGATTTACACGTTGCTGATATAGATCTAAACTCTCACCAACTTTCAACCGAAGAAATTTATTGTGGTGCAGAAGTTGAACTGTTTATAACAAAAAAATGCATTTCTGTTCAAAGTATTCTAGAATTTAAACTTAATATAAAGACATTTTATATATCATTTTTGTCATATTTAAGAAAAAAATATAACTTTAAAGATTATTATTTAAACTGGTTTCCCAAGTTTTCACCACAACACGTTTTAAGCGGAGACACAAACAATATTGTACCATTTATTTTAAAACTTTTTCCAAGTGAAGAAACAAATATCGAAAAAATAAACTGTGAGTATAGATCTATATCGGAATTCGAAGAATTAAAAAGATTAGAAAATTATACTATGAGTAAGTTTTGGAAAGAGGTCGGAGATGTGAGAAATACTTTAAATGAACCACTGTTTTCAAACATTTTTCGCATAGCTCAAGGCATACTGTCTATTCCGCATTCTTCCGCAAGTGTGGAAAGAGTTTTTTCCGTGCAAAATTTAATAAAAACCAAAGTACGAAATAGATTACAATTGGAAAGTTTGTCTTCGTTAATACACACAAAAGATTTTTTAAAATCCAATAACTTATGTTGCTACGACAACCAAGTTTCCAAAATATTAAAACAAAAGAATGTTACAAACCTTGAAATACCAGATGAATATTTATTAGATTGAAATTTTAATATTACTGTGTTAATGAAGACTGATAATACTTATATTAGTTCCTTAAAAAATTTCACAACCAAAAAAAATAATTTATATATAAGTATATATGTATATATAAATGTAAGTATATATAAATTCATTTATATGTATGTATATACATATAAATACAGTTAGTCAATTAACTTTTTTCAAAATAGAACTATTTCAAAACGTTAATATGAATTTTCTAATTTTCTTTTATATTATTTCGTTAAATTAAATAAAGAACTTAAATTAAAAAAAAATCGGCAATAATGAAAAAGTTGTTCCTTACATATGGCTGCTAATTATAATATTTTGAAATATTTTTATTTTGAAAATAATCGTTTACTTTTATTTGACTTTTATATATATATAAGTATATAATACTAATATTGTATATATCATAAATACTCCAAAATTTATCAAAAGTCAATTAATTTATATTTGATTTGATCAAATGAACATAATTTTTAATAAAATTTTAAAATAGAAAATAAATGCACAATCAAAACTTAAGCCTGATCTTTTTCTGATTTTTAGTATTAAACCCCAATATACCGAAAAAGCATCTATTTATTATAAAATTTAATACATATGGATTAAAAATTGAATTCAAAGCTTGATTTCTATAATAAATGGATTAGGCCCCTTTTAAGTAAATTTGACCCTTTTTCGTTTAAACTTTGGCACAAATTGAAAATTTTCATATCCCATCACTGGTTTGTAGTGAGACGACATGTCGTCGTTTTTTAACGACGTGCTTTCGTTTTTAACCGAATGCATATTGTGTTGTTGTTGTTTTTAATTTTATTCTAGTCGCTTCCAGGGTTGTCAGATTAATTGTGACCTTTGTCGCAAAATGCAATGTCAAAAATCGCCAAAACCTTAATTTTTTAGTTTTTAACAGTATGTGTGTTTCACAAGATCTCGCGCAAGTTTAGAGAGTAAATTTTCTGATTAATTTATCAGTTTTATTTTAAAACAAAAACAGCAGATTTTTTATTTTTGCCCGAACTTACCCAACGAAAACGTTTAAGCAAATGAAAAAAATTTTCTCTTTATTGCACAAAAATTGTTATGTGGAACGCTTTTGGCTAACTTTGTGCAAATTCGAACTGTTTCGTTATGCATGTGGAACAGAGCTAATGAAATATATATATTTTTTAAATTATTAAAAAAAACTTTAAAACCTAAAAAAAATTTGTTGCGAATCGCTAAAATCATCCAAAAATTAAAAGAAAATCGCCATGACATATATTTCACTTATTTTTTATTTAGAATAAAGTAAAAATGATAAGTGAACGCAAAAAAATACAATAGCCCAATTCACAATCTTGTGTAAATGGTCTTGCATCGTAGCATTTGAACAATATTGTGAACTGGGCAAATATTTACCAAAAAAAAAATAGTTTATAGTAGTCCACTAAAAGCAACAAAGAAATAGTTTTTGCCGGTAGTATTAAACATATATTGGATAAACATTGTATTTAGTTCTATTAAATATCTAAAACGCTTTACACTTCACCGTCATGAATCCATTTCTATCTTCTTTTTTGGAATAAATAAATAGTACGTAACGATTCCTAAAAATCCTCAAAATATCTTTAACAACACGAATTTTGCTTGTAAAAATAAATTTCCACATTTTATAACGGAAAAATGTTCGTGAACTTTAAATATTTTCATGTTTTAAGAAATTATATTTACAAGGTTAGCGCGGTGACCGAAATTCGACCACTTGACATTTATCAGTGCATTATACAACAAAAAAGTACACATTTTAAGAGAGTGGGTTAACTCTAAATTTAAAAGTGCGATATCTACACACAACTGCCTTTAAAACGATATATGTTTTATTAAAATCGGTGGACGTAAGATAGATTGACATTGTTTTTGCTTTCAATGTTATTTTTGGGATTGCGTTGCGTTTCACAAATTCAGGACCTAAATCTTTCAGGTAAAATATGAAAAACAATTTTCTTGAAAATTTTTAATATCTTCATCAGCCATTTCAACATTACAAAATTCACACTTAAAAATACTTTAATAGAAATAATATAATTTTTTCGTACTGAGTTTAACGAATTTTAAAGCAATTTCATGTCTTATCAAAAACAACCAACTATTTTATAAATCGCTATGTCGCCAGTTTGAAAATCGCCAAGTTTGGCGAGAAATCGCCAAACATGACAACCCTGGTTGCTTCTATAATGTCGTTATTGTCAGTTTATTTTTTGAACTTAGTGTGCACGTGTTTCAAAAGTCAAGTGAAAATACATTGTAAATTAAAAAAAGTAATTATTTAAGTATTATATTAGTATTATTACTCTGTTAAAATAAATAAGCAAACCGAAAATTAAAAATGCAGTGTAGTTCACGTCATAGAAGGCGACTTTTAAAAAAGGAAAAAGAAAAATGCTTAAATAGATTGTTAAATAAAAGTGATTGGTGTGAAGAAATTGAGTTGGCAAATGGCACAACAAATGATGCGGACATTAATGTGGTGGAAGTGGAAGAAGCTTCTACCCACATAGAAGTAGATGAAGTCATTAATAAAAAAGATAAATTAATAGGAGATTTAGGGCAGTGGCAGTTAAGTAGCAGAACGTCCCACAAACATATGAGGGAACTTCTGTGCATTTTAATAAATAATGGTGTGGATGTTCCTGTTTCTCCATTGACGTTGGTTCCAAAAACCAATTCAAGAGCAGATATAATTTCTGTTCCGCCCGGTGAATATGCACATTTTGGCATCACAGAAAGTTTAAAAAAAGTTGCATATTTATTACAACATTATGACGAAATACTTTGCGACATTAATATTGACGGCTTGCCTATTTTCAAAAGCTCAAATATGCAACTATGGCCAATATTATTAAAAGTGGTTAATGATAAAAATATAAAAGTATTTCCTGCTGGTGTTTATATGGGCAAGCATAAACCTAGTGATGTAAATCAATTTTTAAAAAAATTTATTGAAGAAGTTTCCTTTTTGCAACAGAATCATTTTTTTACTGGCGGGAAAAAAATATTGTTTAAAATACGAGCAGTGATTTGTGATGCACCAGCAAAATCATTTGTTTGTGGAATCCCTTACCATTCGTCAGCAAATGGGTGTTCAAAATGTACACAAGTGGCCAACAAAATATGTCATATTTTAACTTATACTACAGAAGTGGCTGAAATTATAGACGATGATGACTTTAATAAAAGAAAATATAAGAATCAGCATCAACTTAAATTTTCTAATACTAAAACACCCTTGGAGGAAATAAATTTAAATATGATTAGTCAAGTTCCTCTAGACCCCATGCATGTCATCGATTTGGGTGTAACTAGAAAAATGTTATGCAAGCTTGTGAAAAACAAAGTAAATGAAAAAATTTCAATTTTGAATAAAGCAAATATATCTAAGTTATAGGTTTCCTTAAAAAAATGTATTGCTAAAGAATTTAAAAGATTGCCTCGTGGTTTGGATGAACTGGCGAACTGGAAAGCAATAGAATTTCGCCAGTTCTTATTGTACACTGGTGTTTTAGTTTTGAAAAATAATGTTGGTGATGATTTTTATTACACGTTTTTGCTTTTGCATTGTGCTATAAGGCTATTGTCATGCCCAAAAAATTTTGAAAATAACATCCAAGCCGCAGAAGATTTGTTAAAACTGTTTGTTGAAAATTTTAGTGTTGTATTTGGTCCTCAGAGTGTTACCTATAATGTTCACAGTTTGCTCCACATATGTGCATGCGTCAAACAGCACGGCTTGTTGTATAACTTTTCAGCCTATGATTTTGAAAATCACTTGCAAATGATAAAAAAAGATGTTAGAAAACCGACTAGTATTCTGGAGCAATTGCACAAAAGAAATGTTATTCAAAATTTAAAAAATGAACCAAAAACTTTAGGTTTTAAAAGAAAAGAATGGAATTATAATTGGCTATTTATGCGAAGAATATTATTTGAGTACTAAAACTCCAGACAACATATGCCTTGTAATGCCTTTTATGCCCTTGGCAATTATGAGCTTCACACGGGGAGAAAGTAATGAAACGTTTATTATTGCGCGACGTTTCCAAAATGTAAGTTCCTTTTTTGATGAACCACTAGACTCATTATCAGCATTAGGTATATGTACAGCTGATAAGAAATTGGAAGAAAGAGAGGATAAGTTTAATATAAACACTATTCACTGCAAACTTCTGTCACTGCCCTTTCAAAATAGACTTCTTTTAATGCCAATTCTTCATAGCTGCACTTAATTTTATATATACAACCTTTAAACAAATTAAAACAATATAATAAAACGTCATTAAAATAAACCACACTAAACAAATTAAAAATCAATACAGTACAAAGAAATAAAATGGAAACACCACCGGGAAATTTCAAAAGACTAAATGCTTGCAGTGAACTATTAAATTGTAAGTATAAAATAATCATAATTGCCATGTGATTTTTTTTAATATGTATGTACATACATATTTGTATTACATTTCTAGATCAGAAAAACACCCTGCTCTGTGTCTATCGAACTTAAAGGTGTGTAATTAAAAATGTACTTTCATTTTAAAAACATTATATTTTTCAGAAATGATCGACAAGCAAAACAAATTGGTAGGCGAGATAATGGTCGAACAAAAAACGTTAAAAGAACAGCTTTTAAAATTACAAGGTAGTTTTTAATGCTTACTATCAATCATAATAAACATTTTTATTTATTTACTTTTATCGTTACCTTATTAATTTTTTAGATACAACAGAGCATCAAAACAAAATAATAGTGGAAATGTTGGCAGACAATAAAATTCTGTTACAAACCCATAACAAAACTCGCCAAAGTATTTCTGATCTAACCAACGCATTTCCACTTAAAACTGAAAAAGATATTCAGGACATCGAAGCTAATATATTCGAAGCTAATGAAGAAAAATATGTAAGTAAATATTACTTTCTAAAAATTGTTGAATTAGAAAAATATTGTACATAGTTTTTATTATTATATTTTGACAGAAATCTGCTATAAAACTATTAATTGATGGAAACGCAATTAAAAATTTCGAACGCATTTTCTCTCGAGAACTGTGTTTAATGCACAACACGGACGGAACGTGCGGAAAAAAGAGTTTTAAAGACTATAAGAAAATATACAAAATTGTTATTGGTAAGCATTGTGTTGACAGAATAATAATTCCTTTTAATAATAAAATATTCTTAGCTGCAATAGGTAACTACTCTTGCAATGCTAGCAAAGAATTTCGAGCGGCACTTCAAGTGGTAAAAAAACGTAATTTTCGTGTTATTAGTGCAAACAAAAAGAAATTATCTGATTAATTTTATGAGCGTTCTAAATAAAAATACATAACGCACATGTACATATGTAATATGTACATACTTTGTATCAAATCTGCTAATATGTATGTATAGACAGAATTTGTACTGCCTGTTTTTAAAACACGAGCACAAAACTCGTTCGTTTAACATAGATTTAAAACAAAATTTCAAAATTGGTTTTTGTTTTAAATGTAAATTAAACGAGCGACTTTTGCGCTCGTGTTCTTAAAACAGGTAGGTAATATTAATTTTTACTTTTTAAATAGAAAATACCTTTTGTTTTAAAAAATGTGTGTATGTTAATTTATATAATAGTGATATGTATATGTGAAAATACACAAAAAAGATTTACAATGTACATACATATATACATATGTATATTCGAATGTTAAATTTAAAAATTCGTAATATAAATTTTTCTTTTTAATTTTATTGAAATAGAAAATATCTTTTGTTCTTAATTAATGAATGTTAATTTATAAAAAAGTGATGTGTAAATGTGAAAACACACAAAAAAGATTTGCAATGTTTTTAAGTAAATATACATACTATGTACATACATATGTACATATGTATATTCGAATGTTACATTTAAAAAATAGACTGAATTCGTAATATTAATTATTTACTTTTTACTGTTTTTTTTTAATAGAAAATATTATTTGTTTTTAATAAATGTACGAATAAGTAAATGTAAATTTATATAAAATTACTATATCTGAAAACAGAATACTTGTTCCACTTAATCATAAAGAGGGTGTTAACTAAAAATCTTTATTTCTTCACTGTTTGAAAAACTTGACACGTAATATTGTTATCTACCCGTTGCAACAATATCGCGCAATTTGGTCTTCTTTTTCGTAATGAATCGGTTGGTTTAAAAATTTATTTTCATATGCCTTTAATATTAAATTAAAAACGGTTTTGCGTCGTCGGAAAATTTTGAGTTAATACCCTCCTTATAATCAAGTATTGTTTTTATTATAATTGAAAACCTAGCTTTTTTCAGTACAAATATACAAGTATATGTAAGTAATTTACTTAAAATTTAAACTACCCAGGAGTAGTTTAAAAACTAGTCTATTGGGTTGGTCTATGGAGTAATTAAGAAACTAGTCCTCTGGAGAATACCATGGAGTAGTTTCAAAACTAATCCACTGGGTTGGTCTATGGAGTAGTTATATGGAGTAGTCTAAAAACTAATCCAATGGGTTGGTCTATGGATTAGGAACATGGAGTAGTTTAAAAACTAGTCCAATGGGTTGGTCTATGGAGTATGAACATGGAGTAGTTTCAAAACTAGTCCAATGGGTTGGTCTATGGAGTATGAACATGGAGTAGTTTTAAAACTACTCCTTAGTAGTCCAAAAGTGGGTTACATGGTCCTCTCCTAGGACATCGTAATGTTAAATAGACCATGTTTTTTCCATACGTTTGGGTTACTTTTGGACTAGTCCTGGTCCCTTGTGGACTATTCTTTACACGCGTGTTTGGACTGGTCCTAGTATTTGCAGGGTGGTACACATTTTCCCATCAATAAATAGCTTTAACTTCATTTTAAATATATGTTAGTAAGCATTAAAAAACAATTTGGCGATACCGTCGTGGCGATATTTTTTATTTTGTTCTATATGAAAGGATAAATATAGTTTGTTGTACTTTAGAACTCTTTGCATTGCCTGTTTTTGATTAATTTCCTTTTTGTGACTTCAGATTGCAGTTGGCAAATGAAATGAAAAAAAACAAACAAACAGTATGCAAAACCCTTTGATTTTTAATAAGGACCGCGTGTTTTCTAATCGATGATATCAATGAAATGTTATTGTTACTTGTTGTGTTGCAAAATAGGATAGTTGTAAATGAACCTACTCTTAAGGCTCTTTTACATTATTATACTTTGTATTAATACATATCAAAAACTCAAGTACATAATATGTAAAAGTCTGAAATTCTAAATGCATGTGTGATGAAAATGACAAGAATTATGAAAAAAAGTTTGGCATCTCATACCATTTCATTGTTTTTTGAAGTTGAACCAGGGTTGCATTTTATTCCATATGTAAGTGTGTATACTTTGTGTGATGGTGTGAACACAAACGGTTTTGTTAAATTAGATTTTTTGACAGACGCATTTGATTTCTATCCCACAAAGTATTATGGAATACTTAAGACTTGTAAGATATTGTAAACTAGCCTTTAGCAATTACTGATTTCTTGATATTTTCTTTGTTATCATTTGCTTTTTTAACTCCAAACAATTTATTTGATGAACATCTTCAGAATTCAGCTATTAAATAGGTATCATCGAAAAAACATAATGATGTGAGAAGTTTATATAACTTTTTATCGCTAGACGATGTGGCATACTACAATAATTTGTCGAATACATCTTAAAAAATATTTACAACATTTTCCCCCGTTTTCATATACGATTATTAAGTTTTACGATTTTAATTTTCATACAAAATTTCTTTATTAAATTTAAAATATTTGAATTTAAAATCGAAGTCAAATGAATTTGATTAATTTTTTTCTTATTTAATAGACGAAACTTACCTTGTTTTAAGAAATTACCAAGTATTGCTTAAGTGGATTTATAAAAACATAACTATAAAGCTACGGTCACACTAATTAAATATTTGACCAAATAATCGTAACCACTACTTTTGTTAATAGTTAGGGAGATTTAACAAACTCTTAATGTCACAAAATAAAGATTATTATACTGCTAGACATAGCAAAAAACTGTTTTCTGTAAGATGTGGAATTATAATCAAAATAATTATTGGAAATGAAAGTAATAATAATTTAGTTTGCTTGTTGGTTTTGTTTTTTTTTCGTCAAATATTTGACAAGTGTGACCGTAGCTTAAGATTTAGTTTAAAATGAAGTCAATATTATATGCAAGAAAGTTTTTGTTTCGTAAAAACACATTGCTTTTCATTTCTCACAATAATTTATTACATTTTGTTCTATATGCTATAAAAAACAAGAGTTTCGTAAATAAGTCCATATAGAACAAGGCTTTTATTTTTAAAACGCTTATTACTCTTAGAGGCTTTTCCAATGACTGAAATTTTTTTTACCAAAAAAACCAGAAACTCTAGCAGTTTCTTTGGTAAGAAGGTTGCGACAACTTTTTCGGTTAAATTTTTTGTAACTAACAACTAAACTTTAACAGCGATTTACTTAAAAAACGTTATTGTCATATAGAATACAACAAATTGCGAACGACGATATGTTAACATGTATCGAAATACATATGCCTCAAAATGAACTTTTTAACGCGTTGTGTATTTTTGACAAGTAATCAGCTGACAATTAAAAGAAAAATTTAACAAATTTGCGAATCGTGAAGGAAAAACTTATTGAAGATCTTCAAAAAGAATAAATTCAATAAAATAAATAAATCTTGATATACTTTCGAATCCGTTTTCAATTCACAAATAAGTAAGCAAATAAAAAACAGCTGACAGGAACGACTTTTGTAACGCGTGTTGTGTAACTTGCCATTTTTCATGCGCTAAAGTTTTTAAACGCATGCCAAACGTCGACGAATGTATTTTTGTTGCATTGTCACTATGCGCCCAAGATTTTGCGTAAAAGCAACAAATAATAATACATTAAAATAGATAAAAAAAATTAAAATTATTTAATACTTTTATTAATATTATTATATTATAATTATCACTTTTTTTATTTAACATCAATTTTTATTTTGTTTTCTTCTTTGCTTTGATTTTTTTGAGAGCTATTTCAGACAAACTAACGATAATTGTCGAAGATCGATCAGTCGCTATCGCCCGCATTATAAACGACCTGATCTACTTCGATTTTAAAGCCCTTATGACACTACATTTTTAATGCAATAGAAAGTAATAGAAAAATTTACCAAGTGCGAAGGGTTCAGCTGTTTTAAGATAAATGGCAAAATGTCAAAAAGTTTACTAAAGTTATCGATAACAAATGAAGTTTTGTCAAAAAAAAATGTAAAATTGTTCAACTTAAAATTGACATTTCAAGCTAGAAATATTAAAAGTGTTGCTGAAGCAGCGGTTTATGGGCAAATTCAGCGACTTACCGCTTTTTGTTTTTAGGTTTCACATAAACAAAAAGTTGGCAACATTTAATAAAATTAACAGAACAGGGATGGCTAAGTTGTTTCAATTGTACTTTTTTATTGATACTTTTTTAACTAAGATTTGTAATACCTTTTTGTTGTGTTTTTTAAGAACATATGTAAATAAAATTAATTTTAACTAAAAAAAACCTTTAGTACAATTAGGGTAAAAAAGTAAAATTTTCAAACAATAGAAGAGAAAAAAAATTAAAAAACTTTATTTACATTTTTTATAGTTTGCTCTTTCTAGCATTTACTGTTTTTGGCTGAAGTGCACTTTTCGGGGCGTACGAAAAAAAATATGCTGCCCGATTCAGAATAAAAAAAGAAAAAAACCATAATTACAATATAAGGGGGTTGAGGCCCGTGGGGTCCCCTGAACGCTAAAAACTGACCCGCCCACTTAGTGATATGTGGGTACTCAAATTAAAGGTAAATTGCACTTTTGCCCTGTTTTTTTCTACATATCAATTCCATATCAATTAATGAGTAAAAATTGTAGTGTCATAAGGGCTTAAGTGACAGTTCCCGTCGTGTAAGAACGCCCAGCTCAAAGCGCCAAGACAAAAGAAGAGAAAACAAGGCACTTGTCATCGACAAACAAACAAAACAACATCTACAATTAAAACAAACACATAAGTTTGAATAAACAAGAAAAATTAAACCAGAAACTTTAATTTTTGCGGTTGGGTCTTTCCGAACAGTTCTTAAATTTTGGTAACCGTGAAATCGTACTGAAGGATTACACAGTACAACATTTTTCAGGTGATTGATTCGGGACTTAATTCTGATAATTGCTTATGAAAGTAGAACCAGAAAGAAGATCTTCTGCATCATTAGTTTGGTCATGGTACCTCAATAAATAATTTAAAAATTAATTTGAAGTTAGTAAGTATCTTATAGGGGAATTTGTCACGTTTTAGACTCTTTTGTTTGTCATAACTCGAGAAGAAAAAAAATTAAGAATTACAATTCCTTTAATCTGTTCATACAACGTTTCGCTACATAAGCAACAGTTTCGCAGTTCTAAATAAATCTATGAAGAAAAAAAATATTTTTTGCCCAAAAAATTTAAATTTTTTATTTTTAATTCATAAAAAATAGAAAACGGTAAAAAAAAGCGTCACGTCCCATTACTTTCACGTCAAGTCGCATAACCTATGAACAAAATGAGACATAAATCATGTAAATCGATAAACGCGTTTTGCTCACAGTTAAGTAAAGGTATGAATTTCAAAAATTTGCTCGAGATATCCACAAAATTCTTTGGAAAAAACATTGATGACTTTTTTATTGATTCTTTATTTTGCATGAAGATAAACATTCCGAATCATATTACAGCTATTCTTACACAGAAAATATGCAATTTTTATATGTTTTCTATGCATGGAAACAAAATTTAGAACTCCACCAACAAACCCCCGCAATCAATGCATCCAATTTTTTCCTTTGAATCGCTTTTCCATTGGCATGGTCACCTGGTGGAACCTCTCTCCTTGTTCGTCCGATTCCTGAGGTAATTGTGCCAAAAAGGTTTCAAGGTGAAAATGCAAGAAATGTAATTTTAACGTCATGGATGCATTGATTTTTTCAAAATACTACAGCAAGTTGTCCACTCGTGTCTGTATGTCATCTCGCTGTACACGGTTCATTCCTAAAACGCCTTCGATGACTTGTTTCAATGCGTCCCATGCATAATGGTTCGAAAGCATATTTGTTAAAGATTCGCTTTTCATTGAGAATACCTGTTTGATATATAAAAAAACATTTACGAACAAATTATTGGTAATGCGAATATATCGAAGTGAACAGATTTGGAAATGACAATATTAAAATACTGGCAACGATACGTACCTTTTCTAATTTTAGCTTCACTGAGTTTTGGAAAGATGGATTTCAAACAGCCATAGGCGTCATCAATATCTTTGACTACCACTTCGATTAATTTCCCTGCTATTCCTAATTTAATGTGGAGCGATGGCAACAAAATATCATCTAGATCCTTTATCAAAGGTTTATTCCGTAATTTTAATTGTTTCTCGAGCTCGGGAGTTCTTGCTTTCCAATCTTTACATTGATATTGATTTCCAGTGTATCGTGAATCCCAATTACAAAGGAAGCAGAAGTATTTTGGAAAACCGCCCTTTAATACAATGCCTTGTATTATGTTGACAACCTTTAGATCGCAACAAATCTTCCATTTGTGTACATTCTAGTTGATTGTCTCCAAAATTTCGCCCAATGTTTCATACCTTTCCTTCATAGTTGTGCTAAATCCCAATTGAATGGAAGGTTTTTTGTTCGTTTTGTGCAATAGTACAGCCTTTAAACTTGAAACTGAACGATCGATGATTAAACGCCAGTCTCCAGCGATATAATTCATTCCCAATTTTTTCACTAAGCCTGGGATATCATGGGAGTAGGTGAACGTATTTGCTTCGTCAACGGAATGTGATAGTTCCATCGTAGCCACAATGTAATCCATTTCGATTTGTGTTATCGGTTGTGGGCCATTATTTTCAATATCGGGTGTCCAATCAGCATCATTCAAATTGGTCGGATTGGTGAAAACGATTTCGGCTTGCAGGGACACAGTATCCAGACTTGGAGGTTTAGATGTATCGGTACCAGCAGCGCGTTCAACTGGAAGTGTGGCAGTAAAAGCAGCAATGAATTCTTTTGTTTTCAATGGTTTTCTGTTTGATCCAGGACGAGAATTTATGCATGCGTAGCACCTGGATTCATTATGTCCAGTTAGCTCTTCCACCGAAATTACTGGCTTCATAAAAGAAAACTGTCCACCTTTTCCATGTATCCACATTATAGGGTATTATAACAATTTTTGCACACTGTGTTCGGCGTAAAATTTGCACCACTTAAATCTGCTTCATCAAAACAATGACGATACGCTGTTTGAATTCCTCAGTAATCAATTTTTTTTAATTCTGGGAATCATAAAAAAAGTCATCAATGTTTTTTCCAAAGAATTTTGTGGATATCTCGAGCAAATTTTTGAAATTCATTCCTTTAATTAATTGTCATTAAAAGCGAAACGCGTTCATCGAGTTCCATGATTAATGTATCATTTTGATCAAAGGTTATGCAACTTTACGTGAAAGTAATGGGACTTGACGCTTTTTTTTACCGTTTTGGATTTTTTATGATTTAAAAAAAAAAATTAAATTTTTTGGGCAAAAAATATTTTTTTTTCTTCATACATTTATTTATAACTGCGAAACTGTTGCTTATGAAGCGAAACGTTGTATGAACAGATTAAAGGAATTGTAATTCCTTATTTTTCAGCTTAGTTGGACTAGTGGTTCTCGAGTTATGACAAACAAAAGAGCATAAAACGTGACAAATTCCCCTATACGATACCTATTAACTAAATTCAAATTAATTTTTAATAGCAATTATCAGAATTGAGTCCCGAAATCATGTGTTGTACTGTGTTAGGATACGTTATAATTGCCAGTAGTATATATTTGGGTGCAAATAGTAACAGTCTCCTTTCCAAATATTTTTATGTACATTGTTTGCCAATACCCACTCGGGTATTACTGCAGGTTTATAAGCAATGAAAACGAGTTGTCGTCATACAAATTTTTGTTTAAGAAAATTTCGTCATACAAATTATTTTTCAGTTTTTTTTTAAAGAAAACAATTTGTTGAGTGAGTAAGAATTTCCTTTTAAATGAAGCAAATTAAAGAAAGTAGTTAAAGAAATAAAACCAAAATAGTCACCTGGGCCGATATTGGTAAGGCTAAAGATATACAATGGTTATTGTCGAATTCAAAGTACATATTTAAAAACATCGCGGCTTCCGTGTATGGACTGGAGTTGGCTTTTTACCAGATACCAGAAAGCTGCATAAACTTTTGAGCTGAATTTCACTTAGTTTCGCAGAATTCTTGCAGAAGAAGCAAGAAGTAAGTAACATTCAGTTTTTAATTATTGCAAATAAATCTATATTTCGAATTGATTGGATGTTTTGTAACCTATTTGGGGATTTATTTCATTTCAAGAATAGGGGATTTATTTCAAATGAAATAACATCCCAATTTTTGGGGATTTCTTTAATTTTGATTCGGGGAGTTAGTTCATTTCGTTGGGGTTTCATTTCATTTTAAAATTGGGGGTTTATTTCATATGAAATAAGACCCCAAAAATTGGGGAAGTATTTCATATTTGTTTTGGGGACTTTTTTCGTGGGGAGCTATTTCATGCCGCCATGTGTGGTAATAATTATTTACATGCTTACACAAACAAGTATTCTTTGGTTTCAATGCATCTTTAGATTTTGTCACTGCATGCGGTAAATATTACACAAGGATGACCTAAATGTACTCAGACGGATTATTAAAAATTTACTTTACAGCATTTTGAACTGCACTTCTTTATATATTTAAAAGTAAGAAAAACACAATAAAAACTTTATAATAATATTAGGATTAAAATTTCACCATTAGAAAATTATACACATGGCCCAATTAGTAGGTCTGCGCGCAACTACAACAATCCAACAATAAAAAAAACAACACGCATTTTGTTTGTGTAAAAAATGATAAAGATGTCATGAAAAAAAGAAATTGTTTTTGTAAAAAATGGTATTAAAGTCAAAAGCAATTGCTACAAAAACACAACTCTGCGCAAAATCAGCAGGCATTTCAAGCAGACCTACTAATTGGGCCATGATTATACACAAACATTTTTTAGAAAGAATTTTTTAACTTATTTATGATTTAGTGAAACCGGGTTTTCTGGTTAATTTTTGCAGCAAAACTATTCACTCTACCCCTAATGTGCGGTGTTGACTTTATTTCAATTTTAATATTTCTATTTTTTCAGCTTTTTGACATACTTTTGTTTAATTGAAATGTTAATCATGTGTGATGGTTCAGAAGAAAATTGTCATGACACAAGAATACATATGAGGGGCTTAAAGCACAAGGGGTTCAAGTGATTTATTTTAAATAATGAGACTGAAGCGGTTGTTTCGCTTGTGCTCCAAAGGAAGCAGGTATTTTAATGTCAAATGCTTGAATTGTTCACTATATCTAGCGTCCGGATTAGAATCCTACATTCACTTCTTGTGCTCTGAACAACTTCTCCGAAATATACCTATAATTCCATATGTAAACTCAATTTTAGAAAAAGGCACTTAGCCCCCTTGTGCTCTAAGCCCCTCATATAAAAAAAATTACACAAAAAAATTATTTGTACGTTGATATCGAGTGTGTGTGTGTGTTTGTTTAATTTATCAGGGGTGTACTGGAAATCGCAAACGCAAAACGCAAGAACTTGGAAGTTGTTTTTAATAAACTTTAAACCTAATTCTTATAATTTTTGGTTTAAAATCCTGTTTAATAGGAAAATATTTGTTAAATATTTGTCATAAAATTCTTTTATTACAAACATCTTATTTAAAAACAACTTTTAAAATTCTTGCGTTTTACGTTTGCGATTTCCAGCACACCCCTGTATATATTTTGTGAATATCAGCCAATTCGTACAATAAATTAAAACTTTAAAGAAATCTGGTTCCAGACTAAACTAATTTAGTGTCCAAGTTATAATCGATACAATGGTTCTTCGGATTTAGTAACACGTATCCGGAAGAAACGGCCATCATCTGCAGAGTCATATTTCGCAAAAATATGCGATTACGTTTTGAATTCACTAAATCGGTGTGTTGGAAATCGCACTCACAAAAATTTTTTTTCAATTTCAATCAAAAATTTACTTCTTTTATTTGACTACTGTGATACTTTTGTTAACTTCTTCTTCGTCCACTCAAAACAAAAATGCGCACACGAAAAAAATGAAATTAGCGATTTTGAAGAACATGGGTGATTGAAAAAATGAATAACGCCCCAACGTATACGTGTAAAATTAAATAAATAATAATCATACGCCACCATGTGACTTAAGTAATTTTAAAAGGTTTTAATATTAATGCCGAATTCGTACTAGAAATAATCCAGAAGTGAGATTTATTGATTCTAACCTAAACAATCACCCCAGAGAGCGAGTGAGAGAGAATATTATTATAGTCACTTACCCGATGTTAATATCTGTTAAACACTTGAGCGATTGAAAATGGATTTGCATATGATTCATTCATATGCTAAAAAAAAGAATCGAAAATTGTGTCACAAATCATTCTTTGAAGTGATTCATCAGTAGGTTATTATTTTCTCAGAACGATATTATCATTTATGATTAAAAACACGAGTTTATTTTGCTCTTGAAGCTGATTTCTAAACGATTTGACTATGATATGAAAATGCGAGCTGGGTTAAACAGATACAAAATGCTAATATAAATACAAAACCACTGACATACATACATTCGTACTGACATATGCATGTGTAAATGTGATCTGAATCTTAGTGCTATTTGAATGTGAGATTTGTAAGAAAATCAGTGTAACCTCCAGCAAAATTCAAAATTTCTCTTAAAATTAAAGAAAATTCTTTAAAAAACCTTGTACAAAATAACAAATAAATACAAATTAAAACATTTGGTTGCATAAATCTAGAGGATGTTTAAAATGCTCATTATAGTTACTTTATATATCTTCTTTAATAAATAAAATGCCTGCAACGGTTACATACGACAGTCTGTCTATCAAAGCATTGCAGCAAATAGTAGGGATGCTAAGTAAGTATTTATTGTCTAAATTGAACATTTAAAAATTGCTATGTTAAAATAACATTTATTAATATTTTTGTTGTACTGGAAACATATGTTCGGCAAGGTTTATCAACAACATATTTATCAGGCAACAATAAAGCAAGTTGTTTTTGTTTTTATTTTGTTTTTTCGTTCAACATGGCCTGATAACGATCGCCATTGACTGTAACGGCCACTCCTTGTCCATTTTCGAAGAAAAATGTCCCAATTATGCCTCTGGACCAAAATACGCACCAAACAGTGACTCGTTTTGGGTGCAACGGCTTTTCAATGTATCCGTTCGGGTTTTCTGTGCCCCAAATGCGACAATTTTGCTTGTTTACATATGCGCCAAGATCGAAATGAGCTTCATCTGAAAAGATGATTTTTTTGGGAAAATCGGCATCTGCTGTAAGTCGATCGCAGGCCCACTAAGCGAAGCGAAATCGCATATTTCCCAGCGTTGTTCAAGCGTATACACAACCATATTTGTTCAGCGGAAGGATAAAACTAATTATCTAGCAAATCAGACATGAGATAAGTGTTACCATTCACGAAATAAGCAATAGTTGAAAAAAAATGTTAGATGGCGGACCCGTTATAAGTTGTCAAAAATACTACTAACTGTCTTCGTGACGTAGGCGTCCAGACAGTTCACTTTTAAAAATATGGCAAACGTTAATGTTGCAGTGCAAGTCTAGTTAAAGGTATTTTACATTAACTAAATACATTTAAAAATGGCTTAAAATAATTATATAGCGTTTACAAACATAACACTTAACTAAACCATTCAAAATCAAAACAGAATATATATTTTTTTTAAATTTTGATTTTTTGTTTTGCTTTTGCTGCCAAAACTTTAGTAATCTAAAGTTTAGATTACTGTTAGCAAATATCAAATCACTGTCCAATTTTACTGTCTGCAAAATTTGCTAGACAGTAGACAAGACAGTTGGACAAGGTTGCATGTATCAGTGAAAAAGTTTGCATGTATTGCAACTGCCTTGCCAGTACTGGCAAATGTAAACCCCGTGTTATCTAACTTTGTGCAAATTGAGTGGAGAGTTTTAGATACATCGCATTCAGTAGCATCTTCACTTTCCAGTACCTGAGATTTACATTGCAAACAATATACTTTGTTTATATTTAAACTTTTACGCGTTTTGCAGGCCATATTTCAACTTGTTTTAAGAGAAAGCAGTCTTCTTAACAACAAGATATAATTCTCTTTGTTTTACTTTTG
This sequence comes from Pollenia labialis, assembly GCA_949318255.1. Classification (NCBI taxonomy): domain Eukaryota; kingdom Metazoa; phylum Arthropoda; class Insecta; order Diptera; family Polleniidae; genus Pollenia; species Pollenia labialis. Next base: position 39,872,326 of record OX439142.1, on the reverse strand, counting down.
TTTATTTATAAATTAAAAAATTTATAAATTATCAATAAATTTTTATAAAATTCCAAGTTGTAAAAATTCCTTAATTTTCTTTAAATTATTTTTACTGAAGGAAGGAATTTTTACAACTTGGAATTTAAAAAATTTTATATGAAAATTTTCTCAGCGCAAAGTGAAGTGAACAACAAAACTACCCCCTAAAATTAACAGTTCAACTAAAAATCACAATTGTTCTTAAAAAATTTATAAGGACGGAGTTGCCACACCGCCATATGGCGTTAAGTCTATTCCATTGAGACATTAGGGCATATTAAGACTCAATATAATGAGATTTATCGCCATAAATTTTTTTCTGAAAATAAGACATAAAGCCATATTTGTTAAAGGGTTTTCTCCTCTTTGATAAAACAAGTACCGGATTCGCTAACTAAAGCTTCTCTGCACGGGCGCAAGGATTTTATCCTTTATGGTATAACAAATACTGGCCTCGCGAACTAAAGCTTCTCTTCAAAATCGGCCTTCGTTCGAAAACAAGGCAGATTTTAGAAGCTTTACTTAGTGAAACCGGTACTTGTTATACCATAAAGGAAAAAATACTTGCACCCGCCCAACGGCCGTCTGTGCAGAAAAGCCCGGCCGAAGGCCTGCTATGCAGGGAAGCTTTAGTTAGCGAAGCCGGTGTTTGTTATACCAGAAAGGAGAAAATCCTTGCGCCCGGCCGAAGGCCGGCTGTGCAGAGAAGCTTTAGTTAGCGAACCCGGTCTTTGTTATACCATAGAGTAGAAAGAATCCATGGACACTATGACACTGGACGTTATGACCTGCCACCGTTTAAACTATCCCTTTATAAATACCGTTTAAAATGTTAAACAATCTTAAGAAATTGCAAATAATTGAAAATGAAATAACTCATACAAAAAATGAAATAACTCCCACAGCAAATGAAATAACACCGAAACCAAAATAAAATGAAATAACTCCCACGTTTATTTTTTCGGGGACTTATTTCATTTGGATTTTATTTCATTATGAAATAACTCCCAGGCAAAAAATGAAATAATTTCCAAAAAAATAAAATAAGACCGAGAGGGCTGGGAGCTATTTCATAATGAAGTTACTCCCACTTTTGTATGAAAAATTGTTGGATCTAATTTCATTTTTTCCTTGGGACTTATTGCACGGAGCCGTTGTCATAGAGGAGTAAACATTCTGCAAAAGGGAAAATTATAGTGAAAAACTATTAATTTTTCCTTTTACAAAATGTTTACAGCTTTAATTCCTAGAGCCTAGAAATTTAGGATTTTTTTTAAATCAGTGAAATAAAGCAATTTGTAACGCAAAACATCAAATGGGACATAAAACTATAATGGCTTTATGTCCCATTCCACTAAAATTGATATGAGACTTAAGGCCATATCAAAATTATGGCTTTATGTCCGTTTGAATTGACTCATTAAGCCATTATGGCTTTATGTCCTATGGCTTTGTGACACCCCACCGTGATTAACATCTGTCTACAACTTTTGATTTTGTTCACAAAAGATGAAATTTTTTTATTTTTTCGAATAACCTGACGAAACTTAAAAATTTTAGGTTTAATTAACATTTTTCGTCTTTTGTGAATAAAATCAATATTTTATGAATATTTAATAAACGAAATTGCGAAATTTTGATAAAAAATCAGAGCTAACATAAAAAAAAACGGTTAGCACCACTGGATTCAGCGTACCTGAATTAAGTTAAAACACCAAGTGCCCAGCTTGTCTGTTTTTTCAACTAGCACAGTGATATTAATAAAATCTCATAATTTACACATATTCTTTAAAACCACCACATTATTAATTAACTGAAATACAGTTTATAGAGAATAGAAATCTAAATCACGATTTTAGTTCATGTCAGATAAAACCAAAAACGAACTTAAGGTAACAAAAATGATAAACCTTCCCTATTTTATAATTTTGACATCTTGCAAAGCCACTGCAAAATACATGACGTCTAAAACCACCTTTAGTGTACACGGGTTTTTTTCGAAATTTTTGTTTGGTAAAATAAGATAGAAAACACATCTTAAAAAAATTGTTTGAAATTAGATTTTTCAACTGAATATGGGCATTTCCATTTTGACGTGTTGTGCTATTTGTACAACAAAATGTAAAAAAAATTAAATGAAGAAGTCAAATTTGTAAAAACGATTTGTATATATACAAAGTAATGAAGTAGCACTATATTCAGAAAAAACATTACAGTTATCGTCGCTAAGGATTTGCAGATATAAGCCAAAATATGCGCTGGCGTGACGTTAAAAAAACGGAAGTGGATTTTGACTTGCATTTTTTTTGTATAAAACCTTTTTTAGTAAACTTTGGACTAATACAGATTTATTTTTCAAGCTATAAAATTTATAAATCTTTTCTCTTTTTTTTAAAGTATATATGGGCATTTTTAGCGAAGAGTCTTTTTTTTAATGTAACGCCAGATTGCAAATAAGGTTGTATTTTCGGACCATGTTGTTCAATCGTTATCCCTTTTGTAACTAAATGTAGAGCAAGTTGCGCTTTATACCAAAATATAAAAAAGTAAACTATACATATACAATTTTTTGAGAAACAATTTAAAATACTTCTTACGTTACGTTACGAAAAGTAGACTTTTCGCTGGAAATGCCCATATAGAGTCGTATGTGTATTTAAGATGTGTTTGTATGTAACAACGTTTATGCTCTTTAGTAAGTTCGTCCCCCAAATGAATGGAAAAACTATGTTTTTCCTTTTTTAAGTTAAAAAAACAAAAATGGGAAAATTTGTCTATCGTCGTTTTATTTGTTTAAAATTGTAAAGTTGTCCTTGTGCAACAGAACACACAAACATACATAAGTATGTAAATGAAATGAAATCGAAAACATACTTGTGAAATTGTTTAAATGGACCTAAAAGACCAAACCATGCACAGTAATCGGATATCAATAACTGCATAAAATTTTGACCTTACACACATACTTTTTGAGATAAAAACATGTTTGTATTAAATTAGAGAGAAAAACGTATTGAAATGGAAAACACGTTCTGGCAAATTAGAAAAAAAAACTATAAAATTTTATTGGACACAACACAATTTCTTGTTTAATTAATTTACTTTGTTTAATAGTTTGAAAAATACGTTTATGTCTAGTTTAAGTTTAAGCGGTTAATTTGATGGAGATCTAATTTACTTTTTTTTTTGCTTTCTTCACTGATTCTGGAAGAGTTTACATCACTGACAACCTACCATTCACAATGTAATGCTTTCTTTTGTTTTTACTTTAAAATAATAGAAGAAATAACTAGTAAAACTTAAAATTTTTACTGTCACTTTCAATATTTAAAAGAAAAAAATATGGCTTGAATAAAGTACTTTGGATGAACAGGTGTAGGTGGATGATTAAGAGAAAATTCCCCTGGACTTTTAGAGTGTCCAGATAAAGGGAATGTATGAAAGCAATAATCGAGATTTGAGAGGTTAGATACTATACTGGTAGGGTGACTAATAATTAAAGGTGTGGACTATATTTTTTATACTTGCGGGTATGTAAGCGGGTGTCATTTTGATGTGTATTTGAGTCGCTCTGTTTACAATTAAAAATATAATTGTTCTGTGAATCGCTGTAAACTAAATAAACATATTTTAATAAAATATCCCTTTGTGCTGTTGGTTTCATTGGAGTGTGTGCATCTGAAGTGCTGTTTTTGTGATAATCGAGGGACAAAATTTTACGTATTGTGTTACTTGTAGGGATGCCAAACGGGAAATCCCGAATACCGGGATTTTTCGGGACTGACAATTTATTTTTATGAATCCCGGGATTTTTAATTTTAACAACTTTTATGTATGAAAATGTGTATGTGTATAAAAATGTACATTTTATTGAATTTTTATACTTTCTAATTATTTATTGTCTTATGGCCGTTTTCTCATTAAGCGATTATCTTTTTTACCAACGAAAAACTGCACATTAAAGAAATTTGGTTTTCTCAAGGGGTCATTTGTTTTCTATTCTGTCGCAAAGCTAACCAGCACTCATCTGCCAATTATTTATTTTCCTTTTATGGATTTGCCGTACAGATAAATTCAATCAGCTGACTCCCAACTTTTATATGTACATATTTTGAGAAGTGTTGCCAACTGAAAACAATGTTTTTTGTCGATATATTGGAAAACCCAAATTCGTTAACGGACAGTTTATCGGTCTAATAAATTTGTGTTGACATTAAGTAAGTCTGAGTTATGTCTAAATTATGAATGTATACCGAAATATTCACTGTGCTCAAAATCAGGACCACCATGGGGCAATAAACAACTTTCTTCGTTAAAAAACTCAAAAAATAAAGGAAATCTACATCCCAATGCGATTACAGCAAGTATTCCGTCCTTCGTGCAAAATATAATTTGCTAAATGCTAAATTATATAACGATTATTTGATTAAAATAAAAAACAACTTTAAACACGATCCAAGAACATTCTATAAATTTTAAATTCGAAAAGAAAGATCTCTGGCGTACCGAAGATGATGAAATATATGATGAAAAGAAAATCCGTGATTTATTCGCAGATTTTTTTTGTCCACATATTCTGATGCACATTGTGCTGAAAATGTCAATTATCCATTTAATATAGCTACTGGTCAAACTATATAATTTTCACCAATAACGACAGTCTATATTATCAATTCTTTAATATCTTTTAAATATTCAAACTCAATGGGTCCAGATGATATACCAAGCAGTATTTTAATCAATTGTATAAAAGGTTTAGCAATGCCGTTGTTAATTATTTATATATTATATATTTAATTCCCTTGTTCAAATCTGAAAATAAATGATATATGATTAATTACAGGGGTATAGCCAAACTTAGCGCAATTCCAAAACTTTTTGAAAAATGCATTTTAGATTCCTTAGTTCATCAAGTTTCACCGTTATTAACACCTTTTCAACACGGATTTCGTAAAGAATCATCAACTATGACAAATATATTGGAACAAACAACTTTGGTAAATGAAAAATTTGTCAACAACTAACATACCGACGTTATTTATTTATTTGATAAGGTAAATCACAACCTTCTTCTGATATTATGGGTTTCGACAAAATTAATGTAAGCTGGCTGAAGCCATATCTTCTCGGCAGAATGCATTGCGTTAAATTTGGGGTTTCAACTTCTAAACCGATATTGGTTAAACCCGGTGTTCCGCAAGGTTGGTCCTCTTTTGTTTCACATATACTAATGTTCGCAGACGGTGTAAAAATATTTTTAAACTTCACGAACTCTTTAGACCACATCTATCTTCAAGAAGACTTAGATACCTTTTATAATTGGTGTAAACATAACCTAATGGAATTAAACCTCATGAAATGTAAACATATGCGCTTTTCTAGAAAACGTACTATTATAAATAAATGTAAACTCGGTGACTACAAAATCGAGATAGTGGACACAATTATATTTCTTGGCATTTTACTTGATGTAAAATTGGATTTTATTCAACACATAACAGTCACTGTCAACAGGGCTCGTTGTACTCTGGCTTTTATTAAACGTTGGGCGAAAGAATCCAATGATCCTTTCGTCACTAAACAACTTTACACATCTCTCGTTAGACCAATCATGGAATACGGTTCGATTGTATGGGATCCACATTATATGGTTCAAAATCAATTCTTGCTTTTTTGCCTGAGAGATACATATCGATAATATGATAATCTCCCATCCAGTGCTGCCACAACCAAAACAATTTTTACAACAAAATTTTTTAAAACAGTTACCAAAAAATGTAACCAAATTAAAAACGGCTTTTGTTAATTGAGAAAAACATTCAAATTTATTTCAAGTTGCATTGTAGTACAAAGGTTATTAGCACTTTATAGTTAAAAATTAATCATAAAACAAAAAACATAATTATTTTATACATTAAATAGTTCTTACTAATAAATAAAAAAACGAGAAACTTTATTTTAAATAATAGTTTTTATTTATTATTTGAGGCCTTATTCATAAAAAAAATTTTATTTTATAAGAGTTAATTAAAGCCGTAAAATTTCCATCCAAAATTCATTTTATTAAAAGTTTATCCCAATTATGCAAAAAAAGTTTAAGTTTACATTAGTTAACCAGCAAAACTGTTTGAGCTTAATGTATTGGTTAACTTAACTTTTTTTGCATAAGACATGTATTGTATTTTATTTTTTTAATAGGGCCGTAAGAATTAATAAGATTTGTACTTTTCAGTTATAAAAAACAAAAAAACTAAATTATTTTACATAAAATTATTATTAATTAACGAAAAACATAACAAGAGACTTAAAAATAAGCAAACTTAAAGTTTATTTAAAATAAACAAAATTTGTATTTCATTGAATGTTATAATGTACAAAAAGAAAATGTAATTGTTTTACATACCTACATATGTATGAATATTTTTTTTTTAATAAAAAATGTAATTGTATTACAAATGGAGATCAATAGATTCACAATTTACAGTGCTGAGATTTAAAACTTTATACAATACTTAGTTCCCATCTTTGGCATACCATACAAATGACCAACATTTTGATTTTCGCACAATTCTTTTGATTGCATAATACTGTTTATAGTTTTAAAATCAAGGCAATTACGAAATTTGGTTTTTATTAAATTTAATTGTGAAAACATTCTTTCGGCTGCAGCTGAACTATGTGGCAACGATAATAAATTTTGTACAAAATAGGAAAGTTGTTCGAAACTAGTATCATCAAGTGCATTTTTGTACTTCGATACTTTATCCCAGAATTCAACAATATCAACATCGCACTTAATATCCAAATTGGAAAATCTTAATAATTTCCATTGAGTTAAAATTTGTTCTTCATTGCCGCCTGTTAAATTCGGGAAAGACGCCAAAAAAGATTCTAAACAAAGTTCCGAACTACTTAAAACTTTATTAGCTGTTATTATGTCAAGGTTTTTTAAGTCTTTTCTGGAAAAATCACAGCGCTTAGCTATTTCTTTTAAAAGTTGTATATAAAAAGATTGTATATTTTTTTTTTATTTCGTATTTTTTTAAGTCTGACAAATTAATTTCTTGCATACATAGTTCAGCTTTTCGGCCAATAAAAATGTTTTCAACATTTAAATAATAACATTCATCAAGTAAATTTAAAGATTCTAATGAATTTAAACTTTTTATGTAATCAGTTTTAGTAAAATTACTTAAAATTAATTTAAAATTTGTTTCAATTTGGCTGTAAACGTAGGGAAGACGTACTTATTTGGATTGAAATTCCTTATTTAAATTATTAATTATATTAAGAATATAAGAAAGGAATAAAAAGTATACTTTTAAACTTGGACCACCCATAAGCTCCCCCAGTCACATGCTTAAATGCCGTTAACTTCCAAATATGTTGATATAAAATATAACTGCAAGGCAGACCACTGCTCAACGAGACGATTTATTACGTTTTCTAGCGATAGCCACCGGGTTAAAGAAATAACCAATATTTAATGAGGTTCTACATTACAATAATCTTGAAATTCTTTCAATTCATTCATTCGCTTTGGACTATGCGCAAAAAAGTTATAAATGCTTCTTCACAGAGCTTCAATTTGTATTGGAAGTTTCTTACAAGCATAAGCTGAGCAAATGTGAAGTGAATTGCAAGTACATTTAATATAAAATATGTCTATACTGATTTCTCCTGCCATCACGTTTGCACCATCGGTAGCTAATCCGATAATATTGTCTAGAGGAATATCATGGTGTTTTATTTATGTTTATTGTGTTTTTTTATTGCGTCGTACAAAGATTTGGCATCCGAAGCCACAACCTCTATAAGGCTTAAGAATTTATCACAAACTCTTTTGGAAAGTTTGTCCATGTATCGCGCGACTAAAACAAGCGACTTCTTTGTAGATATGTCTGTAGTTTCATCTACAATTAATGAAAATGTTGTGGTCTTTAATTTCGAGACAATTTCAAGTTTCGCTTTATTTCCTAAAGATTCTGCTAGCTGAGTTGCTGTTGTTCTTCCGTATTTTATACCTTTTGCTATCTTAGAATCCGGACAGCACTCCAATAATAAGCCAGGTAGAAAGTCCATCAACAAAAATGGTAAATTATGATAGATGAGATAGATAGATGACATGACAAGTGTAAGTTCTGCATAATGTACTTGTTTCACAAAACTTTCTTTTTCAGAACATATACATATGTATGTATGTAAATGAATTTATCTTTATTTGATTTTTTTACTTCTACATTATGTATGTGACTACGAATTGAAGCGTGTTTTCTTAAATAACTCACGTGGTTGCATATTTACTTTTCGCAAGCAATACAGAACGCACATCCATATACATATGTTTTGTAACCAAGAAAATTCATCCAACCGCAGATTTTTTTATTAGAAATCTAGAAAACAAAATATATTTATCAAACTTTTTTTAAATAAAACAAATATCAACTAATATTTACCTATCCATTTAAATTCTTTGATGTTTTTCACAACTAACAAATAACAAAAATTTTTAATTGGAAAAAATTACCGCCAATAAAACCACAGCTGAAGTAAGATGTGTTACACAAGTAAACATTGAACAGCCCAGCGAGAACATTAAAGCAAATAACTTTATAATTCTTATATTTTATTTGGTTATCTCGCTCTTGCATGGCAGACTACTTTTGGTACAAAAAACAAAATTTCCGCTTTGAAACTGCCCAGCGGGAAAAAGAAGGGGTACGGATGCCTTCTAGAAGGCCTCTGTACTCCTTCTTTTGGATATACAAGGCCTGCTCGCTCCATTCCATACTCATATCTTTTTTACACACGTTGTCATTGCGGAGAAGGCCTTCCGCTCTCGCTTCTTTAGCAGGTACATAAGAATGGCAACGGGATCAAACAAAAATTGTTTTGCTTTTGCTTGTGCAAAAAAAAAACAATACAAAAAATGTTACTCCTTCTCTATTCCCTTCTCATAGAAGCGAGTGTGGAAGGTGTATCTTATCTTTTACACCAAAGAGGCGAGGCCTTCTATGAGGCATTCTTTAGCAGTTAGATAAGAATAGGAATTTAATCAAAACAATTTTTAAGCAGGCCTTGTAAAAGGCCTGAAGTAAGAAGGTCTTCTGAGTCTTACCGCTGGGTGTTAGTCTGGTTTATGTATGGAAGTATGTATGTGTTAATACAACAGATATGTATTTTTGATACCACAGAGCTTAACATTTAGTAGTATGAAGAGGTGTTGACAGTGTTGTACAACAGACGAAATTTAAATAGGTAAATACCAATGTTGCAAATTTAAAAAAAGTAATTTGAAAGTTTAACAAGTTAAATATAAAAATATTTATACATATTATTATTTTAGGAAAAAAGTAACTAAAACGAAAAAAATATTCACATCTACACATTGGAAAAAAAATAACCAATTTTGGTTAGAAATAACCAAAAACGGCCCTGCTCCCATCATATTCTATAAGATTATCCTTAATACGTTTGCCAACACTGAAAAGTCGTAGAGTTATGATAAATGTCTCATCGTAATTAACTTAATAAATGGAAAAGTATGCCCCAATTTTTTATTAAGTTTTGTTTTTAAATCCCTACGCTAATCCCCGCGAAGCTTTACGCTTGTCTGAAGAACCAGAGTCTCTGGCGGGAATCGAACCCGCGACCCCGGGGTTGATAGACTAGCTCACTACTAGCTAGCCTACCGGGGCACATTCTTCGTCGTACGGTGCGGTGCTATAATCCCATACTTTTAAAAACTTTTCGAACTAACTATGCTATGGCAGACCCATTGAGAAAACTGTGTTTTTGTTGATTTTTCTCTAAATGTAAATATTGTGAAACGTAATAGTATACTTAAGTTAAATACTCATTTGTATTAGGCTGAAAGGACTTATCCATAGACCTAATTATATTAAATAAATAAATAAAATTAAAAATAAATGATTGACCAGGTAGATCAACTCCTAGAGGTAACACTGTAGGGAAAAGGCAGATGCAGAGATTGTAAACCCAGTAGTTTCAGAAACAAATTTAGTCCTTAAGATTTCAAGTTTATTTAAAAAGTGGTTTTAAAATTAAAGATTTGCACAAATATGGTGAAAGATATTTAAGTTACGATTTTTGCACTTTGGCGTTTGAAAATTAAGTAAGTATAAAATACAATAATGACCAGCCACGAAGGTTGGGTATAGAAAAAAGATGGCTATCGTATTAGGCGGCAACATTTGTGGAACGTTTGTTAATATTACAATGCAGTGATTTTAAAACTAGCTCGTTAGCAATTGGGAAATTCATTTAAATGACGGTTATAATTCAAATTCAAAGTTATAAAATTAATAAGTAGTATGAAATAGTAAGACTAATAAAATGACACTCGTAAAAATAATGTTTTTACACACGTTATGCTAGTTTAAACATACTTTATCTTTATTTTTGTATATTTTTGGCTTGTTTTTCTCTTTGTTTTAAAGAGTTTTAAGGATAAAAAAATCTCAAAACATTGAAAAACATAAGCATGATTTAACTGTTTACACCAAACACAAACCAAATACAGCCAAATCCCGATAATTCGTACCCCGATAATTCGTAATAAACTAAAATTTCAATACGTTTTTGTCCCCTCGCTAATTCGTAATTTTTTTTTCAAATAAAATCTTCTTAACCTCTTATAAATCGTAATTGTTGGCTAACTACCACTTATAATTCGTAACAAAAACAACAGAAACATTGAAAGAATGATTTTTTGTTTACCGCTATTGTTTTGCGTGCGTTTTCAAATAAATAAACATCTAAAAAAAAATAATTTTTATATATTTTATTTTTAACATTTGTTTTCTAAGTTTTTTTTATCGTTTAAGTAAATAAATTGAAAACCCCCGTTAATTCGTATTTATTTTATTTTAACCCCGTTAAATCGAAACCCCGCTAAATCGAAAACCCCTATAATTCGTAAAAAATGGCCGGTCCCTTGCGATTACGAATTATCGGGATTCTACTGTAACAATTTCAGTGAAAAAATGCTTTTTACGCTACAAGAGGGCGTTGAAGTCACAAATTATGTAGTTTTTTAACCCCCTTACGTAAAACTTATGTGAACTTCAAATTTTGTTTTGCATAAACGGTTTAATGTTTTAGAAAAGAACAGACCAACATCTTATTTTACTTAGCCAGCATTACCAGTTTTTTTTTTGGACAACAACTGATTTAAGACGAACTTTACGACTTTCTTTTCTGAGCGAAATGCGGCCACGATTAATTTCCTTATATCAACATTTTAAAGCTACAATAGATGGGGCTTAGCCCCCAAAAGTCGAAGTTTGTGAAGATATGCAATCCTGTCTTGATAACTCATGTCGAGAGTCATAAAAAATCATCGCACTATAATGTTTAAAAGTTAGTTCATTTTTTTACTGAGTCAAAATTTGCTAGCCACTGTAGCCAACACAAGCTACGCGGAAATGACAAACGTTCAAAAAATTAAACTTTCAATTCTATATGCCAGACGGCATTGCTTGTAAATTTAAATTAAAAATGTTAGTTAACATAAAAATAACTTGTACTTAATTGCTATTGTCACAAATGTTAGTTAGTTACTTTTGTAATTTTTAGACATAATGATTTTATATATATTGCAAAGTAATCCTATTATGGGACCTTAAAACAGTTATAGACCGATCCCCTTAAAATATATTTTAAATCATTTGTTGCAACCAGTAAAATCACAAATGGTTGGAACCGATCTTCATAAATTGCAAAATAAAATTTTCTCCAAGCTTTTGGTGATATCAAAATGTACAACAACTTAGTCCCTAAAATAGATTGGGTTGGGTCTTCAAAAAATTGACTTCAACCAATTTTCAAAGTTGAACAATAGCGTTTCCAGTAAAAAGTTCGCTTACAAAATAATGGGTTGAGTAATCAGAAAAATATAAAAGCACTACTTACAATTCTACTAAAAGAACCAATGAATTTTACAAGGGATGTCCTAAAATGAACGCATTCAAAAGTAAGTACTATAGAAAAAAGTAGTTATAGAAGTACTAATAGAAGTAGTTATAGAAGAAAGCTACTAAATAATGAGAGAAATAGCCTTCATTTGAAAAAGTAGGCGAAGTTTTTACTGGGTTGTTAAATATGGAATAAGCAAAAGCAAAAAAACAATGAAAAACTCACAAGTTATTAAAAGTTGTTAATATAAATATTTTTAAGACCACATACATATACTGTGTTATAGAATAAACTTAAATCTTGGTTCTGTTGAGATAATTCTTTATAATTAACTTTATTAACAGCTTGTTTTTATTTAGTACATAAGCACCAGCATTCGAGTAGTGCATTTTCCCAGCAATAAATATTAATTTCCTGAATTAACAAAGAAAATTGCAATAGCAACTGAACACTTTTTCTATTTTATTTATAAAAGACAAAGACAAATGGTATGTACGTACGTACATACATAGTTACTATACACATGCATGACGTAATTGTGTTCTTTTTTTTGTACATTCCTTGAAGGAAAACTGGGTGCAAGTTTCTCCAAGTCACCAGCTTTGTCGACTAATTTTGGGACATCGTCAGCGAAGTGTCGACACTACACTGCACTACATATGCCACTATATTTGCCTTTAATCATTAAATTTTAATGCGAAAAAGTTTTTATCAATAACAACTGAAAACTATTATTCCTCAACTGAAAGAAAAACACTCGGGATAAATCAAGTTTTTTTAAGATTATTTTAAGTACGAGTCGTATTCAAAAATTCAAGTACGAATAACGCTAAAATGTACTCAAAACCATCCAAAATGGGATAACTTTTGAAAATCAATCCCGGAATTTCTTGAAATAACTTTAAAAATCTTAAATCAATTAAAAAAAAAGATTAATATGCTGTTTTTACAATACGTTCATGTTTTCAGACGAACAAGCGATACACGGACGAGTATGTAAGCAAAAGAGTTTTTTTTCAACACTCGTCTAAATAACGTTTTGTTACGTTTTTCATTTTGCTTTTGTCAAATAACATTGTTACCACTATATTAAAGATTACTATTTTGTTTATTGTTTTCATACTAAATATTACGTTTTGAAATAATTAATGGCAACTCTCACAGCTGTTTTGTGTTTACAATAAAATTATTGTTAAAATTTAAAAACACAAAATATTTAAAAAATATATTATAAAAATGTTTCCATTAAATATTATATTTGATGATTTAAGTGATTCAAGTGAAAGTGATGCTGGCGACAACCGTTTGTGCCGCAGAAATATTCGAGATGGCCTAAACGTATTGGATATACCAGAGGAGTGGTAAGTTGTGCCGTGTGTACCCCACTGGCGGGGCAATTAAAACCCTGATTAGTATGAAAAGAAACATACAGTGCCAGATGGGCAAATTGGCAAAAATTGAATGGTAGTGGTATGTAATACTACTAAAGTTATCAACTGACAAAGTGAAGTAGGTTGCAGTTGCGTACAAATTGCAATGGCAGTAAGCAAAAAGGCGGAAGACAATTTGTGCATCCGGCCTTTTCAATTCGGACGTCGTGATAAGTGGATGGTGGCTGAAAAAGGAATTTGAAATCCACAGAAATCAAAGCCACTGGAAAAAGCACCAAAAGGAATAGGATTGGAATTAAGCAAGGTAAGTGCCGTGAATAGATAAGGGGGAGAATTACAAGGAAGAATATTTAACTTCACAATATTTCCCTAGAAGCAGGTTGTACTAGTCGAAGGTGGGAGAAACAGGCTCTGTTGAGTGAAGAAGAGGAAAAAGTGCTGGAGGAGAAAAGACACCAAAGGGCATCGAATGCTGGCAACACCCACTGGCTTACGGCCGAGGACGAGATTCGGTTGGTTGGCGTAAAATACATCGGTATCACAAATACACCTGTTACCGCAAGGATTTTTGGAAAAACGAAATCGCAGCAGCGAGCTGTTGACGGTCCTGAGTAGCTACAACCATACCGGAATTCTCGCGGGTAGTGTGGTAAAAAATATAATTCCTCCCATAGCCTAACGTCTACTTGTAACAAAAGTGCCAAAAAAATAATTCCACCAATGGCATAACGTCCGAGTGAAACAAAAGTGCCAACAAAAAAATAATTCCTCCACCAACAATAATTCCCACCATAGCATGACGTCACAGTGCAACAGAAAAGTACAAACGGGATACAAAAACTACCTTAAGAATGCAGCCACAACCTCAAATGAGACAACGGCCCAAGGATATACCGAAACGCTTACATAAGGGATAACCAAAACATCACATACAACTACAAAGAAAACAACAAATACATCACCAAATACATCAACAAAATCCACCAACAATTACATCATCAAATACATCATCAAAGACAATAGCCAATACATCTACAAAGAAATCATCAAACACAACAGCAAATAAAACTACATCACCGTCTACAAGCCGACATCATACAGGGCCCGGACATTAACATCGAGGGGATATCATCAGATAAGTAAAAGTAGCGATTTAGTGGAAATTTGTATTGATAATTGTTATAAGATCAAAGATATAAAATAGTTTAAATTTACCGTGACCCCGAATAAATAAGATTTTCATTTGATAGGTATTTTAAAGTCTGACATTTAACTAAGTCTATGTTCACACTTAGCAAATAGTTGACGCACACACGTTGCCACTTGTTTTGAAAATTAGCGAGTTTTAATTCTTATATATTAATTTATATTTCCTTTCGCGTTTTGGTATTGTGCGTTAAATATTTGCTAGATTTGGACTTAACTTAGGAGGTAGGGCCACGTTTGGTCAAGTTGTCGTGCTAGGTTTACCATCGCTTATTGATTGGTAGTTTATCCTAATTGAATCTCGGTTCACACGGTACAATTTTTTTTAGTTTTCTTTTGACCATTTCTTTTGCCTAATTAAAACAAGAAATGGCCACTTATATTTGACCACGCATGTTTTGGGCATGCAAATTTAAAAATTTCGGCAGTAAATCCTCAGCTCAATTTGGAGCATAAATTTAGTTTCAAACACGTTTGCAATTAATTATTTTAGTTTTCTTTTGACCATTTCTTTTGCCTAATTAAAACAAGAAATGGCCAACCATATTTGACCACGTATGTTTTGGGCATACAAATATTAAATTTCGGCAGTTAATCCTCCGCTCGATTTGGAGCTTTAATTCATTACGTTTTAAGAAAAACAAAAAATCCAATAATACATTTTTTTTAAATTTATTTTATTAAAAATAAAAATACAAAACCTAAAACATTTCAGTTTGAGTTTGAAATCATCTTGTTAACAATAAACACCTAAGAAACAAGATAAATTTGAATTTAAACTGGTTTGTTAGTAATCATATCCAATCATTAATTGACTTCAAGATTTAAAACTGTTTTTTTATCCAAAAATAAAAACCCGAAAATTTATTCAAATTCAAAGTTATGACCGTTTGAGAACAACTGAAAAAAAACAAAATAAATTCGAATTTGAATCAGTATGATAACAAGAAAAAACAAAACAAACATTAATTCAAAATCGAATTTATAACAGTTTGAGAATAAAAACAACAAAATAAATTTGAATTTAGAACAGTGGGCCAACTAAGGAAAAAATTAAAAACAAAGCCCAAATCTAAATTGCGAGCTGCGTTATAACAAATGGAAAATAAGAATGAAATGGTTAAAGTTAAACCATTTAGAAACTATTGGCGAAAATTAAATTGATTTAAGTGTGAATTGAATTTAAAATTAAATTAATTTAAATTTGAATTGGATTTGAAATTGAATTAATTTAAATTTGAAAAGAAAAGAAATATAAGTGATGATAATTTGAATCTAAGACAATTGGGTAACGATAGAAGAAAATAAAATTAATTTGAATTTGAAGTATTCTGGTAGTTAAGCAAAGACATAGAAATAATTACGAGTTAAGTTTAAAACCATTTGTCAACCGGTGGATGAAACCAAGATCAACTAAAATTTCGATTTATGATAGTTTGGAGAACAACAAAGTAAAGTTTAATTTGAATTTAAAATAGTGCGATAAAAAAAAAGAAAGATATCGTTTCATAATTCAAATTCAATTTTATAACCGCTTGTGAACCAACGAAAATAAAACCACCTGGATTTAGATAACAATTTCAAATATTTTGCTAACGAATGAAAGTCAAAACCGAAGTAAGTCAAATTCAAATATAAAACTTGTGTTTCCCAATGGTAATGATTTAGAAAAACAAAATAAATTACAATTAAGTTATAACCGGTTGTTAACAATTACAAATAACAGCAAAATAAATTTAAGTTTAAACTACCAACCGTTTACTAACGAAGAAAAATAAATTTAAATTTGAATATATAAAAGTTTTCCTTAGTTAACTACTAAACTAAAGCCCAACAGAAATCACTATGAATTTGTCTTCAGAACAGCTTGGTCTGATGGGATAGAAAAACAAAGTTGATTCAAATTTAAAAACAAGGAAATTTTGAAATCGAATTAAGAACAATATAATATTATATTATAATAAATATAATACTAAAACCAATTCATAACCATTAATGAAAACCCATAGAACTAAGTTAAATTTACACTCAGAATAAGAGATTAAACAAAATCTTCGTACATTTTAATACAACTATATAGTATATATTTATTTACTATTATTTAAGAATTTTTTTTGATACCAACAAATATATAAGTGAATCAGTATGGCAGGTCCAGTTTCTAATGTAATATGAAGTTCGAACTTAGGGAACAGTTTTATTAGCCTTTGGGCGTAAGATACTTGAATTGTATTAATATTTAAGAACAAAAGAAAAAAAATAATAAGCTTGAATATATTTGAATTTTTATGAACGAATTTGAAGATGTTTTGCTAATAATTTAACACGGCTATAAAGGTAGGTATCGAGTGGTGATGCATAAAAGGGGTAGCCTTTGTAATGTCAACGGTTACCATGGTTTAGGGGAGGGTATATTTAATCGTAGGCAATAACACCTTGTCCTACAGGGAAGAAACGGCAGGTTAGTTTTATACACTGACACAAAAGTTGTATTGTGTTGCTTTCACTATTATTCCAACGTACCACCGCCCAGGCCCGACGAGCCATAGCCGTGCATATTTGTCTAAGTTGTCAGTGTGGTAGTAATAGTGAAGCTAACATGTCCATCGTTTAGTCAGTCTGGCCATCTGCCAGCTGAGCAACACAGGGTAAGGGTAAGAATATTTAGAACCTTGGTGTGAAACGGGACCGCGATGAATTTGTTAAACAGTACAGAATAAATGGCGCCCAACGTGGGGCACGGCCTTGATTAGGTAGATAGTTTACTAGTATAGGTATTCAAGATTGGCCAACTTTAGGCACAACCTTGAGTAGTTATATGGTTTACTAGTATATGTAGTCAAGATTATCCACATTTAGGAACGAACTTGAGGTTATCATTCGGTATTTATGGGATTGAAATTTTACGTGATTTAGGAAAGCTTTGGTGAGTCCGATTAGTCACCAATGTAACAATTAGTATGCCACCGGGGCTTGATTAATAAAGAGACTTTAGCTGAGATTTCGTTAGTCTTACAGATTTGATTTAGGGATTCTTTAATAGCAACGATTCTTTGGCAATAGTTTAGGAGTAAATTTAGGTGAGGCCGAGCTTAGATAATTTTAAATTAAAGTTTGTTTGCCACTTTGTTTTTACTGCTTAATTTCCGATAGATACTCGATATGACCAACAGTTTAACCTAGCTCGTTCTGCGTTTCTTCCTAATTTTTTTTTAATCACCATCTCGATACCATCTTAGCCATTATGAAACTTTTGATCACATTTATATTTTTGATTAACGGAGTAACATATCAGTAGAATTTACCTACTGATATACGACATAACGCTTACTGGATTTGACTTAGAAATCCAATCCCTTTTGAATTTATTTGGTTTTTGTTTACCGTTTGGAAAAATTTATTTAATACGTCTATTTTTTTTATTACATATTATATTTTTGTTATTTTTGCCCATTTTACCCGATTTGAATTCAGAATCGGATTACCTAAATTTGTTTTATTTCAGCATACCTTTTGAAATTTGTTTTTACATGCTCTATGCATCATTGACAATTGTCTGATTCGACCTGAAATCAGATTTACTGAATTAATTTTTGGTGAATATCTTTACTAAGTATAGAGTATCATACTTTAATTTTGTTGATAATAGTTATATTCCTTGATTGGAGTACAGTACTTTTACCGGATTCGTCTTTAACATTTGATTTTTCGATCTTATTTTGTCTTGCGTAGTTTCCAAAGAATTCATTCGCTAAGTATAGACCTTTTTACTTAAATTGTCGTTTTATTATTTTTACCGGATATACGTCACATTTAGTGACATTTACCTGATTTGACTTGGGAATTCGATTTTCCGAGTTGAGTTCGTTTTGTTTATCTTGCGAGAACCTAGTTATAAGATTAGTAGCTGTTGCTTTTATTTTCGCGGATATTCGTTTTACCTGATTTACGTTACACTTTGATTTTACTTTTAAGTCTTCGAAGGTTACTTTTAAATTGGTCTGAACTCTTTAATATAGTTTGGTTGAATAGTATTTTAATATACTTTTGTAGAATTTGTCTGGAGATTAGTTCGTTGTAGTTGATAGTCAAAATGGTAGGGACACGGTCTACTAGTAAGAACGACGATCCAATCGTTACCACTACCGTGATGACGACGACAACTAACACTACATCAGTAAATACTGCTGGAGCAATTCCTAGACGACAGGATTTGAACGCGACAATTATGGAAGCACAGAGAGCAGAAGAGTTAGATGCAAGTGGAGGAAGTTTTTCCGCCAATAGCTCTATTACAACCCCACCGTTTAGTAGTATCAGTGCTCGAGGAGTAAGGGAAGCATTTAGACAACAGAATGTTCCTTTAAGACCACCGCCAAATTACGTCAACCGTCCAGAGCCTAGTCGATCTGAAAGAAGTATAACACATGAAGATCTAAGGAATTTTGAGGATAGATTATTGGACTTAGTACCAAGAATAATTCAGCGAAGCTTACATGGCTCTTCTCAACAGCCACAAGAGAATCTTTCACAACCAAGAGATAGTAATAATTTTCCAGACTTAAGTCAGCCACCTCCATCATTCTTTAATCCACCTCAAAGACAGTTACAAGTTCGGCAATGGCCTAACGTATCGTATAACCCAAATATAAATTTCCCTAGTGAGTTTCCTACTCATCTAGAAGTTCCTACTACGTCATTACCAACAAGTCAGAGACAGACATCACATGGTGCAAGTCTACGTATTGACAAATGGGGTATTGTTTTTGACGGTACAACACGTACAACCAGCATCGAAGATTTTGTTTTTCGAGTAGAAACCCTACAGTCTGACTATGGATGTGAATGGAAAGATGTTTTGAAATCTTTTCATCATTTGTTAAGTGGACCAGCACTTGAGTGGTTTTGGGACCACAGAAGATTTAATAATGTGTCTAGATGGAGAGAATTTAAAGCAGCGTTAATTTCACAGTTTCATCGTTTTGACAGTGACTTTGACATACAAAGAAAAATACTAGATAGGAGACAACAAAATCAGGAGACTTTTGATGATTTTTATAACGCGGTAATTCGTTTACGTAACCAGCTTCGTAGTCCAATTAGTGAGAGAGATTTAGTTAGCATAATGAAAGGAAATCTCAGAGCACCTATGGCTCAATTATTGTTTTCAGTTCAAGTTGTCAGTTTGGCACATTTCGCCAAGGAATGTCGTCGTGCTGAAAATCTGTTAGGTAGTCATCGCAATTTCAACAATAGATTCCCTGCTAGATCGGTTAATGAGATAGAGTGTGAAGTAGTCACAACGGATGATACTCCGGAGGTAGAGGCATTATCTACAGTTCCAAGAAAATTAATCTGTTGGAATTGTAAAGTTGAAGGTCACACATTTATGGATTGTGCTGAGGAAAAGAGAAATTTGTTTTGCTACAAATGCGGACTTGAAAACACAGTTACGCCACGATGTCCAGTATGCCAGGGAAACCCAAAGGCGAACTTGTCTCGTGTTGGGATGGAGACACGTTCCAGGGCACCGTATCCCAAGCAGCAATAAGAATTTGTGAACCCGATATACGTCATGAAGAATCTCACACGAAGATTTTACAAAAAGTTACCCAGCAAGAACATTTAAACCAGATTTACCCACGAAAACCATTACACGTACGGATGGAAGAATATGAGAAAGCCAAAGAAAGAATTTTTGGACCAACTAAAAAAATTCTAAGAGCAAGAAACAGGTATAAAGAAACAAAACGAGTCAGATTTGAGATTTCGGCAGCAAGTATTTATGAAGGATCAGATACAAGGATCTACACCACCATCGATAAAAACGGACAACCTATACAAGGATTATTAGACAGCGGAGCATCAGTAACAGTACTTGGAAATAATTGTTTGGATTTTATCGAAAAGGCTAAACTGGTTATTTATCCATTTGAATCTGAAATAAGAACAGCAGATGGGAGGTTGAATCCTATAATTGGTCGTGTTAGGTCGAATATCTTGTTTGGTAAAGTTAGTAAGCCGATAGATTTTATTTTAGTTCCGTCTCTCAAGTTACCACTTTATCTAGGTCTAGATTTTATGAAGGCATTTAACTTGATAAGATTTAATGTAGACAGTATGGATACATGCTCAATAGGGGTCGAGGATGATTCGTTTCCAAGAATGCATGTTTTGAATGTACAACAGCGGGGATCATTAGAAACTGTTATAGATTCGTTCCCTTGTTTTACGCGCAAAGGCCTAGGTAAGACTTCACTGGAAACCCATCACATCGATACCGGAGCAGCTGTTCCAATTAAGGAAAAACATTACCCAGTGTCACCAGCAGTGCAGAAATTAATGTACGGAGAGCTGGATAGGATGCTGTCATTAGGAGTAATTGAGCCGAGTGAAAGCCCGTGGAACAATCGAGTAACATTTGTGCAGAAAGGAGATAAAGTAAGAATTTGTTTGGATGCGCGACGGCTTAATGATTTGACGGTTAAGGACGCATATCCACTCCCACACATCGAGGGACTCTTAAGTCGGTTGGGTGATACCCATTTTATATCCAGCATTGATCTGAAGGATGCGTTCTGGCAGATACCCCTGGCAGAACAGAGCCGAGAGAAAACAGCCTTTACTGTGCCTGGAAGACCCTTATACCATTTCACGGTCATGCCTTTTGGGTTGTGTAATGCTGCCCAAAGGTTATGCCGCTTAATGGACAAGGTGATTCCAGCGCGACTTAGGGAGAAGGTGTTTGTCTATTTAGATGATCTGCTGGTGGTATCTCCAGACTTTGAGGAACATGTGCGGATATTGGCGGAAGTGGCCGATTGTCTAAATAAGGCTGGATTAACCATCAATGTTAGCAAATCTAAGTTTGGATGTGCGGAATTAAAATATCTAGGTTATATCGTGGGAGGAGGACAATTGAAACCTGACCCAGAAAAGATTCAGGCAATTATTAATTTTCAGTATCCAAAAACACCGAAACAGGTACGCAGTTTCTTAGGTACTACAGGGTGGTATCGCCGATTTATCGCGGATTTCGCTACTCTTACATCACCGATCAGCGATACTTTGAAAAAGGGCAAGAAATTTTCGTTCCCCGACGAGGCTAAAGAAGCTTTTGACAAGTTAAAAGGATGTCTGACTGTAAGCCCAGTATTAACACATCCGGATTTCAACAAAACATTTTATATACAATGCGATGCATCTGAGGTTGGTATGGGTGCGGTATTATTTCAAGAAGATTCTGAGAGTGAAGAACACCCGATCGCCTATTTTTCGAAAAAGTTCACGCCGGCTCAGAAAAACTATTCGGTTACTGAACGTGAATGTTTAGCAGTGATTACTGCCATTAAACGTTTTCGACCTTATGTGGAGCTTATGAACTTTGTAGTGATTACCGATCATTCGTCTTTAAAATGGCTGATGTCACAACGTGATTTAAGTGGTCGTCTTGCTCGATGGAGCTTACAACTTCAAACTTTCTCATTCGAGATTCGTCATCGAAAAGGAGCCAAGAATATAGTACCAGATACTTTGTCAAGATATTCAATGGATGAAATCGAATTATTTGACAACAGGTTGATAGACTTAACTTCACCAGAATTTAGTAGCTCAGATTATAAGGATTTAATAGAAACCGTTAAGAATAATCAGACTAGTCTTCCCGATATTAAAGTGGTCGATAATTTTGTGTATAAGCGAACAATTAGGTATGACGGGGATATTGATCGAGAAAACCACGCTTGGAAATTATGGATTCCGTCAGGGCTAACATATCAAAAGCCCATGAACCACCGAATGTTGCTCACGGAGGCATAGGAAAAACTATACATCGTATAAGGGAATATTTTTACTGGCCACATTTAAACGTTCAAGTAAGGGAATATATCAATCGTTGCGATACATGCAAGGAATGCAAGCCTGCAAATAGTGTTTTGAAACCACCTATGGGAAAACAACCTGATGCGTGTAGGCCGTTTCAGCGTGTATACATTGACTTTTTAGGTCCTTATGTTCGTTCTAAAAGGGGCAATTGTTTCATATTTATCGTTCTTGATTATTTTTCAAAGTATGTTTTACTAAAAGCGATGTCTAAAGCTACATCAAAGAATGTTATCAACTTTTTAATACAGGAGGTTTTCTATAAATTTGGATGTCCGGAAACGCTTATTTCCGATAATGGGCAACAGTTTGTCAGTAAAGATTTTGCAGAGCTAATGGAATGTTTCGGAATTGAACATATACGTACAGCGAACTACGCGCCACAAGCCAACGCTTCTGAAAGAGTGAACCAATCAGTTTTAGCAGCAATACGTTCGTATTTGGAATCGAATCAAAGTGATTGGGATTTACACCTCTGTGAGATAGAATGCGCTTTAAGATCGGCCGTACATTCAGCTACAGGCGTGACACCTTACTTTCTACTGTTCGGAACCAATATGATAACTCATGCATCAGCTTACAAATTAGCTAGGAAACTAGATCTGTTAGAAGAGCCAGAAAACCGTGTTGAAAACCGAAGTGAATTTTTGGAAATAGTTCGTGACAATGTGAAACAACAGCTACACAAAAGCTATACAGCCAATGCAAAACGTTATAACGTGAGATGTCGGGAGACAAAATTCAAACCTGGTCAGGAGGTGTTCCGACGTAATTTTCAACTTTCAGACTTTTCCAAACAAATCTCGGCGAAATTGTGCAAAAAGTTTGTAAAATGTCGAATCTTAAAGCCAGTTGGAAATAATATGTATGAAGTTGAAAACCTGCAAGGAAAATTCCAGGGTGTATACCACGCAAAAGATTTAAAAGTCTGAGATGATAACTTTTGAGCAATAGTTTGAAATTTATCATATTAGCAAATTTAATTTGCTAATATGATAAAAATCTTCCACCACCTGTGAGGATGTGTGCCGTGTGTACCCCACTGGCGGGGCAATTAAAACCCTGATTAGTATGAAAAGAAACATACAGTGCCAGATGGGCAAATTGGCAAAAATTGAATGGAAGTGGTATGTAATACTACTAAAGTTATCAACTGACAAAGTGAAGTAGGTTGCAGTTGCGTACAAATTGCAATGGCAGTAAGCAAAAAGGCGGAAGACAATTTGTGCATCCGGCCTTTTCAATTCGGACGTCGTGATAAGTGGATGGTGGCTGAAAAAGGAATTTGAAATCCACAGAAATCAAAGCCACTGGAAAAAGCACCAAAAGGAATAGGATTGGAATTAAGCAAGGTAAGTGCCGTGAATAGATAAGGGGGAGAATTACAAGGAAGAATATTTAACTTCACAATATTTCCCTAGAAGCAGGTTGTACTAGTCGAAGGTGGGAGAAACAGGCTCTGTTGAGTGAAGAAGAGGAAAAAGTGCTGGAGGAGAAAAGACACCAAAGGGCATCGAATGCTGGCAACACCCACTGGCTTACGGCCGAGGACGAGATTCGGTTGGTTGGCGTAAAATACATCGGTATCACAAATACACCTGTTACCGCAAGGATTTTTGGAAAAACGAAATCGCAGCAGCGAGCTGTTGACGGTCCTGAGTAGCTACAACCATACCGGAATTCTCGCGGGTAGTGTGGTAAAAAATATAATTCCTCCCATAGCCTAACGTCTACTTGTAACAAAAGTGCCAAAAAAATAATTCCACCAATGGCATAACGTCCGAGTGAAACAAAAGTGCCAACAAAAAAATAATTCCTCCACCAACAATAATTCCCACCATAGCATGACGTCACAGTGCAACAGAAAAGTACAAACGGGATACAAAAACTACCTTAAGAATGCAGGCACAACCTCAAATGAGACAACGGCCCAAGGATATACCGAAACGCTTACATAAGGGATAACCAAAACATCACATACAACTACAAAGAAAACAACAAATACATCACCAAATACATCAACAAAATCCACCAACAATTACATCATCAAATACATCATCAAAGACAATAGCCAATACATCTACAAAGAAATCATCAAACACAACAGCAAATAAAACTACATCACCGTCTACAAGCCGACATCATACAGGGCCCGGACATTAACATCGAGGGGATATCATCAGATAAGTAAAAGTAGCGATTTAGTGGAAATTTGTATTGATAATTGTTATAAGATCAAAGATATAAAAAAGTCTGACATTTAACTAAGTCTATGTTCACACTTAGCAAATAGTTGACGCACACACGTTGCCACTTGTTTTGAAAATTAGCGAGTTTTAATTCTTATATATTAATTTATATTTCCTTTCGCGTTTTGGTATTGTGCGTTAAATATTTGCTAGATTTGGACTTAACTTAGGAGGTAGGGCCACGTTTGGTCAAAATGTCGTGCTAGGTTTACCATCGCTTATTGATTGGTAGTTTATCCTAATTGAATCTCGGTTCACACGGTACAATTTTTTTAGTTTTCTTTTGACCATTTCTTTTGCCTAATTAAAACAAGAAATGGCCACTTATATTTGACCACGCATGTTTTGGGCATGCAAATTTAAAAATTTCGGCAGTAAATCCTCAGCTCAATTTGGAGCATAAATTTAGTTTCAAACACGTTTGCAATTAATTATTTTAGTTTTCTTTTGACCATTTCTTTTGCCTAATTAAAACAAGAAATGGCCAACCATATTTGACCACGTATGTTTTGGGCATACAAATATTAAATTTCGGCAGTTAATCCTCCGCTCGATTTGGAGCTTTAATTCATTACGTTTTAAGAAAAACAAAAAATCCAATAATACATTTTTTTTAAATTTATTTTATTAAAAATAAAAATACAAAACCTAAAACATTTCAGTTTGAGTTTGAAATCATCTTGTTAACAATAAACACCTAAGAAACAAGATAAATTTGAATTTAAACTGGTTTGTTAGTAATCATATCCAATCATTAATTGACTTCAAGATTTAAAACTGTTTTTTTATCCAAAAATAAAAACCCGAAAATTTATTCAAATTCAAAGTTATGACCGTTTGAGAACAACTGAAAAAAAAAACAAAATAAATTCGAATTTGAATCAGTATGATAACAAGAAAAAACAAAACAAACATTAATTCAAAATCGAATTTATAACAGTTTGAGAATAAAAACAACAAAATAAATTTGAATTTAGAACAGTGGGCCAACTAAGGAAAAAATTAAAAACAAAGCCCAAATCTAAATTGCGAGCTGCGTTATAACAAATGGAAAATAAGAATGAAATTTAGAAACTATTGGCGAAAATTAAATTGATTTAAGTGTGAATTGAATTTAAAATTAAATTAATTTAAATTTGAATTGGATTTGAAATTGAATTAATTTAAATTTGAAAAGAAAAGAAATATAAGTGATGATAATTTGAATCTAAGACAATTGGGTAACGATAGAAGAAAATAAAATTAATTTGAATTTGAAGTATTCTGGTAGTTAAGCAAAGACATAGAAATAATTACGAGTTAAGTTTAAAACCATTTGTCAACCGGTGGATGAAACCAAGATCAACTAAAATTTCGATTTATGATAGTTTGGAGAACAACAAAGTAAAGTTTAATTTGAATTTAAAATAGTGCGATAAAAAAAAAGAAAGATATCGTTTCATAATTCAAATTCAATTTTATAACCGCTTGTGAACCAACGAAAATAAAACCACCTGGATTTAGATAACAATTTCAAATATTTTGCTAACGAATGAAAGTCAAAACCGAAGTAAGTCAAATTCAAATATAAAACTTGTGTTTCCCAATGGTAATGATTTAGAAAAACAAAATAAATTACAATTAAGTTATAACCGGTTGTTAACAATTACAAATAACAGCAAAATAAATTTAAGTTTAAACTACCAACCGTTTACTAACGAAGAAAAATAAATTTAAATTTGAATATATAAAAGTTTTCCTTAGTTAACTACTAAACTAAAGCCCAACAGAAATCACTATGAATTTGTCTTCAGAACAGCTTGGTCTGATGGGATAGAAAAACAAAGTTGATTCAAATTTAAAAACAAGGAAATTTTGAAATCGAATTAAGAACAATATAATATTATATTATAATAAATATAATACTAAAACCAATTCATAACCATTAATGAAAACCCATAGAACTAAGTTAAATTTACACTCAGAATAAGAGATTAAACAAAATCTTCGTACATTTTAATACAACTATATAGTATATATTTATTTACTATTATTTAAGAATTTTTTTTGATACCAACAAATATATAAGTGAATCAGTATGGCAGGTCCAGTTTCTAATGTAATATGAAGTTCGAACTTAGGGAACAGTTTTATTAGCCTTTGGGCGTAAGATACTTGAATTGTATTAATATTTAAGAACAAAAGAAAAAAAATAATAAGCTTGAATATATTTGAATTTTTATGAACGAATTTGAAGATGTTTTGCTAATAATTTAACACGGCTATAAAGGTAGGTATCGAGTGGTGATGCATAAAAGGGGTAGCCTTTGTAATGTCAACGGTTACCATGGTTTAGGGGAGGGTATATTTAATCGTAGGCAATAACACCTTGTCCTACAGGGAAGAAACGGCAGGTTAGTTTTATACACTGACACAAAAGTTGTATTGTGTCGCTTTCACTATTATTCAAACGTACCACCGCCCAGGCCCGACGAGCCATGGCCGTGCATATTTGTCTAAGTTGTCAGTGTGGTAGTAATAGTGAAGCTAACATGTCCATCGTTTAGTCAGTCTGGCCATCTGCCAGCTGAGCAACACAGGGTAAGGGTAAGAATATTTAGAACCTTGGTGTGAAACGGGACCGCGATGAATTTGTTAAACAGTACAAAGTTCATAAAAACCATATACACATACATATGTTTATATTGTTTGATGTTTTTAGTTTTATTGCTACATTTCGAGTAAATAAAGACATATTTGTAAAGTTGCTCAAGGAAATAAACCCAAAGCTAAAAGTAGCATACCGAAACACACACATTCCAGCAACTACAAAGCTAGCAACATTTTTGATATTTTTAGCTACTGGAGGCTACCAAGCGTCAATTGGAAATGAGTACGCCTCTTCTATGACCAAAACAATGGTATGTAAAATAATCACAGAGCTTTTAACAATTTTCGAGACATATCTGGGTCCAAAATGGATAAAGCTAGAGAAAAACATAGAGGATGAAAAAACAGCAAAGCAGACGTTTTATAGAACTGCTGGCATACCTGGCATTGTAGGTTGTGTAGATGGAACACACGTTCGTATAAAGGCTCCTGGAAATGATACGAATCATTTATATTACAATCGTAAAGGTTACTATAGTATTAACGTAATGCTGGTGAGCATTATAATAAATTCCATATTTTTATCATTAACAAAATAACCCTAACCCTTAATATTTTTTGTATTAGATTTGTGATCAAGATATGGTCATTACATTTGTGGATGCAAGACACCCAGGAGCAAACCACGATGCGTTTATTTGGGACCACAGTGCTGCAGACCACTATTTTAAAACAAAATATGCAAATGGAAAAAGGAATACTTGGCTTCTAGGTAGGTTTTTATAAAGATATGATCATTTGCGATGTTATATAAAAGTTTCTTTATAGGCGATTCTGGTTATAAACTGCAGCCATATTTAATGACTCCATACAGAAATCCAATTAGCGAACGTGAAAAGAAGTATAATGAAAAACACTGCAAAATACGCAATATTATTGAAAGGTGTAATGGTGTGTTAAAAAATCGTTTTAGATGCATTATTGGTTCAAGAGGACTGCATTACAGCCCTGAGAAAGCCACACAAATTATAAATGCATGCTGCATTTTACACAATATATGCATTTTTTATAAAAATAGTTGGACGATTGACGAAAACTTAGAACCCGTTGATTATAACGAAAATGATAGTGAGGCAGCTTCTGAAGAAACTGTAGTAGCAAGAGCTGTAAGAGATGAAATTTCTAGAAATCTTCATTGGAAATGCAACTTAGCTTTTTTTTAATGTTTAAGTAATTTATTAATTAAAAAATTTATTAAATAAAAAAAAACACATGTTTAATAACAACTAAAAAAAATAAAATATCAATTCATTGCTAAAGTTATAAAAGTAAGTACAGTAGTTTTGACTTAACTGCCTTTGGTTTACGTGCACATTTGACTTAGCTGCACAAAATTACTATTTTTTGTCATTATTCTTTCAAATCTCATACAAATTCCTTTTTTAAGTGCACTTTCTATACCTGCACATTTAAGATAAATGCACAACATTTTTGGCATTTTAAAATTATTTTCATACAAAAAATTTAACTTAGCTGCACTTTGACTTAACTGCCCAAAATACATATTTTCTGTAATTATTCTTCAAAATACTTGTTTAAGTGCCTTTTGTTTACCTGCACATTTGTCATATTTTTGAGCAGCTTTAAAATGTTTTCATACAAAACATCAAAGTTAGCTGCACACAGGAAAAAAATAAAGTGGCCACTTTTTCACATAAATAGCAAATTTAAGCTGTTATTAAAAACAAAAATCGAAAACAAGCAAGGTTGGCATCATTATAATTCATTTATTTTGTTACATACATACCTACATTCATACAGCAACATTACAACCAAGGCGAATTGACTTTCAGGTGGCGTTGAAAACACAGCTGTGCTACTTTTTTTTCTTAATTAGGGAGAGGAATGTCAAAAGTTACTTGTGTTTTTGACATATCGGCCAACGAAAGCAACAAAAAAATACATTGTTGTGTTTTTGGTGTTGTTAATTGTTGTAGTATCGACACCACCGTTTACATGAATTCGCCTTGATTACAACGATTATATGAAAGGAATAGCAAATCTTATTGTTACCAATTTGGCTATCTCTTTCAATCTAAAAATGCATAACACATGACTACAGGTTGCTTGAACTTAATTGTTTTGAGTTCTGTTTCATATGTATGTGGTTTATAGTCTTTAGCTGTCATAAGTTGAGTGGTTACATACATACATACATATTAAAAAAATGAGTTGTAAAAGAAAACTAACAGGACTGTCATTAAAACAAAAAGTAAAGATAATTAAAGAAATAGAAGACGACAATAAGAATAAAAAATTTATTTGCTTAAAATATAAATGTGATATTTCGACAGTGAATCGTATATTAAAGAAAAAAGTAGAAATTAATGAAGCCGCCAGCGTTTCAGCCAATTTAAAACAAAAGCGCAATAGAAAAGGTGTTCATGGCAATGTTGAAAAAGCACTTGGGATATGGTTCGATCAACAAAGACAAAAAAATGCTGTAATAAGCTCCCAAGTTCTTATTAGAAAAGCCAAAGAATTTGCCATGGAGCTTGGTGACGATTTCGAGCCGGATAGCAACTGGTTATTTAGATGGAAAAAACGACAAAATGTAAAAGTGGGCATAATTCATGGTGAAGCCTCAGACATGAACACAGACGGTGCAAAACAATACATCGAAAATTTACCTAACCTTATTAAATATTACTCCCCCGAAAACATAATGAATGCTGACGAGAGTGCTCTTTTCTATAAAGCTTTACCCACGAAAACATACTATCGACCTAATATTCACCAACCTGTAGGCAATAAAAGCCAGAAAGTAAGATGTACTCTTTTATTTGTTTGTAATGCTACAGGGTCTTTTAAAAGAGTGTACGTCATTGGAAAATCCAAATGCCCACGTTGTTTAAAAAATGTTGCTCCGCCTTTACCATATTTTGCTAATAAAAAGGCATGGATGACAACAGCATTATGGCAAGAAATCTTGCATTCATTGGATGTTGAAATGCAGAGATTAAACAAAAGGATCATTTTATTTGTAGACAACGCCAGTTGCCACAAGACTCCACATCTGGAAAATATTGAAGTACAATTTTTGCCGCCAAATACTACAGGCCTTATTCAGCCTTTGGACCAAGGCATTATATCAGCTTTCAAAGCATATTATAGGCAAATAATTGTCAAGAAACAAATTTCAGCTCTAGAGCGTGATATGACAATAAAAGATTTTTACAAATCTATTTCGTATCTGGATGTATTACATTTTATTAAACGAAGTTGGTGGTTGGTGACACCATCTTGTATATCGAATTGTTTTAAAAAGGTTTGTATGATACCTAGTAGGTATTACCTATATAGTTTCTAAAATTTAAATATACTTACATACATATTGTATGTTGTTTTATTTAGGGTGGATTCATTACCAGGGCTATCGAAAATGATCCACAAGTTAATGACGAAGTTGATTTTCTAAACACAATTCCAGACGTCACGAATTATATAAATTGTGATAACGGTGTAGAATGCTATGGAGATTTGACTGAAAGCGAAATAATAAGTGGGATCACCAGTGCTGAGCAAGGAATTTATAATGAAATTGAATCTGACAATCAAGACGATGAAAGTGAAGATGTAAACGAGATTCCGACACTTAAAGAATCATTAATTGCCTTAAATATTGTTCAAAAATATTGTTTTTTTATGAATATCGACGTATCAGTTGACAAAATTGAAACGGAAATGGTTAAAGGGAGAGTAGCGTCTTCTAAGCAAATGACCATAACAAATTTTTTTACTTAAATGTATGTAGATATACAAAATATCTGTTATAGTACATTGTACATTTTTTACATACATACATATGTACATAAGTATATGTATAACATTGAAATATTTATGAATTGTTTTTTTTCTTTTTTAATTTTTATTTTTGTGAATTCTCATTGTTTTTGTTAATGTTCCTTTTATATAAAATATACATACATACATATGTTTATAAAATGATTTTTTAATTGAAATAAAATATAAATAAAACATACATTTTTTAAAACGTTTTTTATTCTTATCTTAAACACTTTACTTTAGCTGCACTTTTATGCAGGTAACCACAATTGTATACCTGCACATTAAGGCAGGTAAATACATTTAAGATAGCTGCATTTTTGATTTAGCTGCACAAAAAATCGTGCAAAGGAGATTGTGCAGCTAAGTCAAAATTACTGTATTAACATATGTACATAGAAATACTATTGGTACTATCGATCTTCATCTTTAAGATGTTTTATAATGTCCACTTAACACTGTGCCATAACTTTTGAGGAATCAGCTGTTTCTTTTAAAGCTGTAGCCTGGTTTTTTGTAGCTTCAGCTTGAATCTTTGCTGCTTCAGCTTGTATTTTAGCCGCTTCAATGCTTCTTATTGTAACTTCTAATTGTTTGTTCAAAACGTCCAGTGTTTTGTTTTGTACCTCCATTCTTTGATATGCAAATTTTTGTTTGTCTGAGTTAATTTCAATATTTTTTCTTTTCCTATTATGGTAAAATGGTCTTGTTACTTCTACTTTAGGCCTCTCATGTGTTTGTTTTGTTGATGATAGTGTTGTTTGTTGTGATGGTAGCAATGATTGTTGTGAATGCGTTTGTGTTTTTAAAGGTGAGTCTTCAAGTGTTATTATGTTTGAAATATTTGGTACAAAGATTTCTGGCAATTGTTGATATTTCTGGTGTTCATTAATTCCTTTTGAAGTAGTTGGTGTTACAACCGCTACTTTAACGTGAGTTCTGGGTGGTGTTAACTCCACAATTTGTTTGGTAGATGAGTAACCCAAAAATTTTCCACCGGGTGCTCCGGCGGATGAAAGGTGGCATATTCTGTCAAAATGTAATTCCATGTCTGTTAAATTATTAATTGCACATGGACCACCTCCCGTTCCGTGGAGGCTTTTATTGTTTTCGCTAATCTTTTTTTTTAATCGACATTTTTGATCATGCCACACCTGTTATAAAAACATGAGTTAATTAATCCAATTGCACATATGTAGGTACATTAGGGTGTCCCAAAAAATATTTTCTTTATGATTTTCATTGGTGCTCAATCAAAATTTAAAAGCTTATAGGGTAAAGTATTTTTGGTTTTTCTTTAAGAATTTTCGGAATAGGTTTAGAGGTCGCGCAAATGGAGTTTTCATAAAAAACCGGAGTTTTCGGCCCATTTTTTTAACTTTACTGATAACTTGGTTAATACCACGGGTTTCTGCACTCCTGAGGAAACAGTTTTAAAGAAAAGTATCCAAGCTTTATTCCTGTGTGAAAAACTTATACGATTTGGTGATGAGGTTACTCATTTAGATACCT
Organism: Pollenia labialis; assembly: GCA_949318255.1. Lineage (NCBI taxonomy): Eukaryota > Metazoa > Arthropoda > Insecta > Diptera > Polleniidae > Pollenia > Pollenia labialis. The sequence goes on along the minus strand of OX439142.1, from coordinate 39,839,694 downwards.
TTAATTACAATTTTTCGTAATTTTTTCAAAAATTTTGTAATAACGCTTTACAACTTTTTAAGTTTAAATGAAAACGAAAACAAACTAATGTTGCAGTTTGAAAGACAAATTAATTCTTATTAATATGAATAAACAATTTTTAAATTTGTTCTTATCGTTCCTGAGTTATACCCGTTTTGACCTTTATACCCAGTATATGTTATTAAAAAATCTTTGCAGAATTTGCATTTTTGTCGGCGGTTTGGAGGGATCAAGGGCATCTATCATTTTTCCCACAAGCCACACATTTCTTGTTTTCACAAAATTCTATTAGATCTATTTTGAATAAAATTACACATTTTTTAACGATCAAAAACAAAAAAAAAAAAAAAAAATTCTTACCGGTACGTCGACGAAAACTTTTATACATGTATGTGACGCGCAAAATATAAAGGGACCTAAGGGTAAAAACCGGGTTTGTTCAGGAGAGCCATTTTGGTGTACCACCACTTCATAAAACGCGCATATCTCTGGGAGGGAACACTTTTGGGGCATGGATTGGTCTGTTTCGATGCTCAGATGTTGTCCCCATCAAAAAATTGATTTTTTCCCCCTAAGGTCCCTTTCACTATGCGCTGCCACATATACAAGAAACTTTTCTATTTGATTCGTCGGTCAGCTAACTCAAAAAATTGTGTTATGTAAATTTATTATAGCGGAGAATACACATAAAATAGAAAGTGAAAATGACAGCATGTAACGATTTAGATCAATAAATGTCAGAAGTTAATGACAGTTAAAACCCAACTATAACATTTTATGGAAATATACAATAATTATAACGAAAAAAGTATCACCATTTTTAAGGTAGAAACTATAAAAATAGTGTAACTCGGAAACTGTGGAACAAAATTCCATTTTTGTTTTTCTTAATTGTTTAGAACTTATCGGTATTTAAGATTGCGTCACTAGTTTTTATACCTTTCATATAAATTTGAAAAGAAATAACCCGTTTTTTACAGAATTTGTTGAAAAATTACAAAAATACTTAATATGTGGAATCGTAATGGACAAAAATATAGCCGGAACTTAAAGTTTTTGCATATTGAAATAAAGTTTGGGAAATTTTCTTTAGATATATTCGGTCAAAAAATTAAATAAACGTGTTTATTGACAATGTTATGAGTCAAGTTTGAAAAAAGCCCGAAAACTCAGATTTTTAACAAAGACTTGAATTGCGTGACCTCTAAACCTCTTCCTAAAAATCTAAAAAAAAATTCAAAAATACTGGACCCAATAAGCTTTCAAATTATGCTTGAGCCTCTGACAAAAAAAAATTTTGGGACACCCTAATGTACATATATACATACTTTATCAAATAACAAGTTACCTTTTTCCACTCGCACCCACTTCTAGTTGGTGGGCCCAAAACATTTACTTTTTCAGCCACAGCATCCCATGTCTGTTCAACCGTAGCTTTATTGCTTCCAAATGAAGGGCTGCCGGTTGCCAGTTGGGGAAATTCCTCCATTAAATCTACCAATTTTTGAAATTGTAGTTTTTTTTAGGCTAAAATCAAATTGGGGTACATATATATTTCAATTAATATGTTAAAATATTGTAAAATGTGTTTATTTACCACTTTTTATTTCCTACTCATTCAAACGAATTTGTTGAGTCACATGGATTGTAAAAACAGCACATAAACCTTCCGTTGGTAGTGCCACTCTATAAGTAAAATTACAAAATGAGGAATTTAATCTCATAAAACTTATTAGTATCATCTCTCAGAATTGCATTCTTTTATGCGTGCATACGTGTGTGTTTTTCAAAGTTTTTTGTTGATTTACAACAACACAACAGAAGTTTGGAAAAAACGATTTGCTTTTTGTGTGTAGAAAATACAGAACATGTTTAACCCTCCGGTTTATGATTGTTTTGATTTTCTATACACATTGAAAAAAGGTCTGGCCAGACTCATGTGTACTAAGAAGGGCTAAAAAGTAAATTTAAACACCTGCTTTCATTTAGTTTATATTTTTGGTTAAATATGTACATAAGATTTTCTAAGTAAAAAACATATTGGGCATGATGTTTGTGTTTTATCATTCTGTAAGGATTGAAAATCCGTACTTGAATCAATCTTTCTGTACTTGTTTCAAGAAATTCCGTACTCACCGTACTATTAATACCGCTTCGGATTGATTTGAGTACGGATGGATTGATTTTCATTTTGAGTGTATAAAAGTTGAAGAAATAATAAAAATAGATTGTTAAGAATTCGCATTTGTGCAAAAAGTTTAGGCTAGATTTACTTAAATATACTAGTGATTATCTGGTTCCAACGTCTACATATGTTCCTAAATAACTAGTCAATAGTACCAACGTAAGTAGTAGATTTCCATTGAATCGCACACGTTAAATGTATGTATATAGTAAATAAAATTGTCTGGGGTATAATAAGTCACTAGTACTGGTGACTGTGTCAATAGTGAATCAGTACAGATTCACTAGTGACATTTCCTGCAGGGTTCTGTAAGTTAAAATAACCAACTAGAGTTTCCAATTTTACGGAATTTTTCCATTCCCAGATATAATTAGCTAAGGTTAGGTGATGTTCCAATGGCAGCCGCAATTAAGCATAGCTCAGGTGGATCCAGTCCCTCAATGTTCCTACGTAACTTGGCTGTTAATATTCTCACCCAGCCATCCGGTTGATTCAATGAAGGAGTGTATCCTGTTCCAAACAATGTCAGAGGGACAGATTTTGTCCCTGATGGTTCTTTGACCAAACAGTGATGATGTTCCCTTGTCTCCTCCGCTTCTTCGTCGCCGCAACTCCCTCATGGGCTAAAGTGGCCAGTTTTCTATGGTGGGTCAGATTTTTCTGGTTTCCCCACATGTAATTTCATCACACCGCCTCATCATTAGTTTTTTCCAATTTATTCGTAGGGTCCCTATTGATTACCTTATATTTTGTATCATCTTCTATAATATTATTAATTCTTATATCATAATCTCCTTTATACATAGCCACGGCTGTGTTACTATTATCTGCCTTTAATACTAATATATTCTTATTTCTCTTTAAAAAACTTTTCGTCTTATTAAATTTATCTAATATAAACTTATCCCAGTTATCTAATCTCATTTTGTTGAGGTGATTGTCTAAAATATTTGACAATTTATTTCTAGCTATTTCCTGATCTTTCTTTCCTTCTATGGTTTGAACTAAATCCTCTCCTGCTGTTATAATTTTCAGCTTAGGGAAATTTTCCCTCCTAACTATGAATATTAGAAATGTTACACATAATTAATACACCAACTGCACAGAGAATAAATTTTAAAGCAGACACAGAATATATAGCGAATAATTATAGGAATTTAGTTATTAATAGATAGAAGATTAGATATAATATTAATATACATACCTATCGCAGCCTTGAAACAAGAGGGTTTAATTTGCACTTAGGTCACGATATATGTACATATAAGTTAGTAAGAAAAAAAATAAATTTAATTAGGAATTTTCTTTAATCAAAATGTTTTTTATTATTGTAAATATGGTTTTTGAATAAGATTTATAGATAGGAAATTTGTTCGGTTTATTTGAATGCTTATACTTTAGTTATATTTTATTTTTGTTATTATGGTTTTTGAAAATGTTTATGACAAAAAGGTTTTTGAATTTAATTTACGACAAAAATTTTTTTCATAATTTTGTTTTTGTTATTTAAAAAAAACTTTGTTAATTTTCCTGACGATGCTAACCAAAGGTTAGCGAAATATTGAAACAAATAAATATAATATTTTTTTATAAAAGAAGACCTCAAGATTAATCATTTTAAAATAATTTTAAATAATATGGCTTTCTGTTTTTCCCGTACGGACTTCACAAAACTAAACTGTTTATTATCAAACGTTGATTGGGATACTATTATATCAGGAGATAATCTGGATAACGTCGTATCAAATTTGTATGCTGCATTACATCACTGCTTGTTGGAAACTGGCCCTCCATGGAATAATAGATATGTATCTAAATTGAAAAACAAAATTATTCTTCTAATTTTCAATGCTATCTTACGTCTTCAATACTATCCTCAAAAATGGAAGGTTTCCTTAGTAACCATGATACCTAAACCAGGAAAGGATCACACAAAAGTTGAGTCATATAGGCCTATAAGCTTACTTTCTAATATATCAAAGCTGTTTGAGAGGCTGTTAGTGTCAAAATGAACTCCAATTTTAAGTGAAAATAGATGTATACCTAACCACCAATTTGGCTTTAGAAGAGAACACAGCACAATTGAACAAACCCATCGTATAGTAAACGCCATAAGAAAAGCCTTTGAAGAAAGAAAATATTGTTCCGCTCTCTTCATCGATGTTTCTCAAGCTTTTGATAAAGTCTGGCATGAAGGCTTATTACATAAATTGAAGCAAAATTTTACAGCAAACACACACAAGCTGCTAGAAAGCTACTTAGTCGGTCGTCAATTTATTATTAAAGAAGGAAAATTCTTTAGTTCACCTCAGCCAATTGGCGCTGGAGTCAAACAGGGCAGCATTCTGGGGCCTCTATTATACTTAATTTATACTTCGGACATGCCAACGAGCAACTACACACAAACTTCAACATTTGCAGACGATACAGCTTTTCTAAGGGTCCACGAAAACAGTTATGAAGCATCTCGTTACTTACAGGATCATATATTTCAACTAGAAATATGGTTAAAACAATGGAGGATAAAAGTCAATGAGCAAAAATGCGTACATATAACATTCACCTTGCGTCGGGAATCATGCCCCCCTATTAAAATCAATAATCAAATAATACCTCAAAATTCGCATGTAAAATATCTCGGTATACATTTAGATCGCCGTTTGACGTGGAAAAGCCATATAGAGGCAAAATTAACTCAAATGAAACTAAAAGCCATACAAATTCATTGGCTTATTGGAAGAAACTCTGTTCTTAGTCTCGACTGCAAACTCCTACTTTACAACTCTATCTTAAAGCCTATCTGTTGCTACGGTATTCAGTTATGGGGCAATGTTCCATTAGTTAAAACTGTGATAACGAGATATGCAGTAAAATACTTAAAAAGGCTCGAATTGCATCCGAACCCACTAGCTCGAAATATTTTAAATGATAGCGGCCACACTCGCTTAAGAAGAAGAGACACTGCAGCACTTGTCCAATTAGATGAGCGATAAACACCTACATATATATAGGACATAAAATAAAGTATTAGGTTAAGATTTGATTAATTATTGTGAGTTCATATTTACTATATGAAGATTCAATAAATAAATAATGAAAAGAAAAAAAAAATAACTCATACAAATTTCCGACATTTTGGTATATAAGTCATATACATAGGGCATATGGCAGCCCTAAAATTTAGGTTTTTATAAAAATGTTGATGTTTTTTAGCCCATTTTTGGAGTATTTTGCTCATAAATTACCCATTGTCTAACCGATTTGATATTTTTATATACCGACGTGTTAAGGAAGAATTTTACCATTTACTTAAGTTATATTCGTATATAAACATTTATATATACTTGTATACATATATTTTAACAAAGTTAATTATAAAAAGAGTAATTTTTGGGGATTCAGTATTTCGGTTGTAACTCAGCCATTTTATAACCGATTTGGCAGATTTATATACCGACGTGTTGAAGAAGAAATTTACCATTTACTTTAGTTATAAAACTTGGACGCGGGGAGATCTATGGTTCCCGAAAGTGGGTATTTAAAAAACAAAATTTTTATTTTGGTCATAACTTTTTTGTATCTAAACCGATTTTCCCGAGTTTTTTATAAAATATGTCCTGCTAAAAATTTCCGATATTTTGATATATAAGTCATATCCATAGGACATATGGCAGCCCTAAAATTTAGGTTTTTATACATTTTTTAATTTTTTTTGTATGGGAGGTACCACGCCCACTTCTCCAATCCCGCCCACATTTTGTAAGATGGTGTGTATTGGCAACCTAAATGTGTGTACCTAATTTGGAAACTTTGGCTCTTGCCGTTCTCAAGATATACAGTAATATATTTTTTGAAAAAAATTAAGAGATAGTCGTGGTTTTTTGCTCATATCTCCGTCATTTTTGGACCGATCTGGCTGAATTTCAATAGCAAACTTGAACGGAGTATATGTGACATAAATATACATCAACCTAGTCCAGATCATTTCTGGGGTTTTCGGAAAACCCATTTCAACATACACACGGACAGACGGACAACCGGATTTGAGCTTCGCTTTTCATAAGGACCCAGAATATATATACTTTATAGGGTGTAGGATCAATATTGTGGAACATACAAACGGAATGACAAAGTTATATATACCCTCTTACCTTCGGTGAAGGGTATAAAAATATTGCTCAGCACTCTTCATCGATGTATCGAAAGCTTTTGATAAAGTCTGGCATGAAGGCTTATTACATAAATTGAAGCAAAATTTACCAGCAAACACTCACAAACTGTTAGAAAGCTACTTAGTCGGCCGTCAATTTATTATTAAAGAAGGAGATTTCTTAAGTTCACCTCAGCCAATTGGCGCTGGAGTTCCACAAGGCAGCATCCTCGGCCCTCTTTTATACTTAATTTATACTTCGGACATGCCAACAAACAACTACACCCAAACTTCAACATTTGCAGACGATACAGCTTTTCTAAGGGTACACGAAAACAGTTATGAAGCATCTCGTTATTTACAGGATCATATATTTCAGCTAGAAATATGGCTAAAACAGTGGAGGATAATGGTAAATGAGCAAAAATGCGTACATATAACATTCACCTTGCGGCGGGAATCATGTCCCCCTATTTAAATCAATAATCAAATAATACCTCAAAATTCGCATGTAAAATATCTCGATTAACGTGGAAATGCCATATAGAGGCAAAATTAACTCAAATGACACTAAAAGCCATTCAAATTCATTGGCTTATTGGAAGAAATTCTGTCCTTAGTCTCGATTGCAAGCTTCTACTTTACAACTCTATCTTAAAGCCTATCTGGTGCTACGGTATTCAACTATAGGTCAATACCTCGGCCTCTTATATCGAAAAAATTCAAAGGCGTCAAAATAAACGTCTTCGAATAATCACAGCAGCTCCCTGGTACGTTAAAAACTTAAACATTTATAAGGATCTAAATGTGCCATTAGTAAAAACTATGGCGCGTATTCAGAAATCATAACTAAAGTCGCAACTAATAAAACAGAAACTAAAAAATAGTTCATAGATAGTTATAGATCTTATTCATAATTCATAACTAGATTGGCAACAGCTTTCAGCTGATTGAAGAAATGCAACCATGCATATTGGCAGGTAGTGAAAACAAAATGTCGATAATATTTTAAACGATAAATACTGTAGTTAATTTAAAAGCTTATTAAGCTATTAAAAAAACAATTATTGTTTTTAAAAAATGCATACAAATTCAAAAAAAGTAATTTTTTGGTTATAGTTTTGATATAAATCAATTAAAATGGGTGCCTGTAAAAATATAATTTTTCAATAATATTTGGTGACTAAAAACACATCTCTAGTTTAGCTTATTTTTTTTTTTGATGTTTTTGGACGCAGTATAAATATATGCATGTAGCAAATGTAACTAAGCAAGTTTATTATTTACAAAATTGAAAGAGTTTTTAGAGTTTTCTGTATTTTAGAGTGACAAAAATTGGCCGCCAAAATTGTTTTGCTATCCAATTAAATTATAAGATAATATCAATCAGCTGTTCTTTGTATGTATTAGTTAGTTAACATTTAGTTACAGCTCTACCCATAATTAAGTGTAAACTTTTTCTGCTGAAAGTAACCAACTGTGAATAACTTAAATAGGTACTTAAAATAGTTAACACTTAGTGATTATTTATGAATATGCGCCTATGATTACAAAATATGCAGTAAAATATTTAAAAAGGCTTGAACAACACCCAAATCCACTAGCTCGAAATATTTTAAATCATGGCGGCCACACTCGCTTAAGAAGAAGAGACACTGCAGCACTTACCCAACTAGAAGAGCGATAACCCGTGAAGAAAACAAATTTTTGTCTGGCACTGGCAGGACTTAAATAAAGAATTAGGATAAGATTTGGTTAAATATTGTTAGTTCATATTTAATAAATGAAGATTCAATAAATAAACAATGAAGAAAAAAAAATAAATATTTATTTTTAATGTTATACATATACTTATGTACATATGTATGTATGTAAAAAATGTACAATGTACTATAACAGATATTTTGTCTATCTATGTATGTATATACTACATACATTTAAGTAAAAAAAATTGTTATGGTCATTTGCTTAGAAGACGCTACTCTCCCTTTAACCATTTCCGTTTCAATTTTGTCAACTGATATGTCGATATTCATAAAAAAACAATGTTTTTGAACAATATTTAAGGCAATTAATGATTCTTTAAGTGTCGGAATCTCGTTGACATCTTCACTTTCATCGTCTTGATTGTCAGATTCAATTTCATTATAAATTCCTTGCTCAGCACTGGTGATCCCACTTATTATTTCGCTTTCAGTCAAATCTCCATAGCATTTTACAACGTTATCACAATTTATATAATTCGTGACGTCTGGAATTGTGTTTAGAAAATCAACTTCGTCATTAAATTGTGGATAATTTTCGATAGCCCTGGTAATGAATCCACCCTAAATAAAACAACATACAATATGTATGTAAGTATATTTAAATTTTAGAAACTCTGTAGGTAATACCTACTAGGTATCATACAAACCTTTTTAAAACAATTCGATATACAAGATGGTGTCACTAACCACCAAGCTCGTTTTATAAAATGTAATACATCCAGATACGAAATAGATTTGTAAAAATCTTTTATCGTCATATCACGCTCTAGAGCTGAAATTTGTTTCTTGACAATTATTTGCCTATAATATGCTTTGAAAGCTGATATAATGCCTTGGTCCAAAGGCTGAATAAGGCCTGTAGTATTTGGCGGCAAAAATTGTACTTCAATATTTTCCAGATGTGTAGTATTGTGGCAACTGGCGTTGTCTACAAATAAAATGATCTTTTTGTTTAATCTCTGCATTTCAACATCCAATGAATGCAAGATTTCTTGCCATAATGCTGTTGTCATCCATGCCTTTTTATTAGCAAAATATGGTAAAGGCGGAGAGACATTTTTTAAACAACGCACAGTGGGGTTTTTGATACCAAAAGTGGGAATTAATTCGAGATAACTTTTCCTGTTTCTATTTTTAACTTTTTTCAGTCAAATTCACTTTAAGCAGTAAAACTTATCAATTTTTTAATATTATTTAGTACAAATTTTATTTATTTTCCATTAGTAAATTTTTTAGAACATACCTTTAATATTGATAAAAATTGTAATATTTCCAAAAAAATAAAAAGAATAATATTTATTTACACATTTCTATTCCTTTTCCGATTCTTAATCATCAACATCATCATCATTATCACTATAATTAGTAAAGGTATCATTATCATCATTATTGGCATCTTTTTCACCATCGAGATTTGATTCAAATATTAATAATTGAATTGCTTCCATAGGTAAATTATGGGTTTTTTTCTCTTTTAATTTTCTCATATTTGTTATTACTGGATCTGAAGTAACTAATAGTCTTTTAAAAATATCTTCATTTGATTTTTCTCTAGAACATTTTCGCGAAAAATGCTCCCTAAAATTTTTGAAATCTTTGTTTCGAGCTTCTTGTGCTTCTTCCGTCAACTGTCCAATTGGTAGTAAAGCGTGGTTTATTATTTCTGGTTCATGGATTAAGAGTTTATGGACAGTTGGGGACATATAATACCAGGGATACAGTTGTACAAAATACCTTGCGGTATCAAGAGCGAAATCTCGAAAGGCATTAGTGTTTATTTGAAAACCACTAGAAACGGTAACCATAATTGAATGCAGTTGTCTTATCAATTTTGCATCCAATTTTGTAATTTGCGCTGAAATGTCCGCATATTGAAAGAAGCGCCGAGCTGTGTTGCCGTCATCGAATTTCCAAAGCCAGGTTTCGGATGATCAATAATAAGACCAGTTTTGTTTTTGAGCTCCTCTTGAATACGTGCTTTGTTTTTTGCAACAACTTGTTTTTCGATGTCCCATCTAGCTTGCCATTTCATTATTGGAAGCTTATATGCCACATGGAGCAGGCATTCAAAAAATCTAATCCATCCATGCAGAATCGACAAACCGAACTCCAAATTTTCTGGTTTTACTTGCAAAGAAATCATTTTGTCAATATTATTAAATTCTTTGGAAGTAGCACCACATAAAAAGCATTTTTGGGTGCTAGTAGTTTCTGTGAGTGCATTACATATTTTTCCATCAATCATGGATAGGACCAACTTATGATTGATTGTCAAACGTTTTTCTCCATAAGAAATGACAGACTCTTTAAGGTTTTTTATTTCCTGATCCACTCTATCTTTTTCGTTCTTAGCAACAATCGTGGTTTCTTTTATAAATTCCACTTTCAATGGCCTACAATATCTAGGAGATGCTGGACGAGGATTTTGCCATATGATTATGCTGTTGCACATTAGTTTTATTGGCAGTAGCATTCGGATCGTGGAATTTCGTGTATAGACACAAACTGTTTAACTCATCATCCTTTAATGCATCAATTAGACTGTTTTTGAGTGATATAACGCGCTCTACGGTATGGTCCAAAAGAGCCTGTAAACCTTTTTTTGCTGAAGTTTCACAAATCGTAAGGCACTCATTTTTGGGGTAGCAATCCTTTTTTGCTAGTTGCACTTGTGAAAATGATGGAAATCTTTCATGAGCGGAAGCACTGATAATATTATATTGATGTCGTGACAACTTGGCTTCAACCAAAATAGCCAATGCTTCCTCTTTAGGCATTTGGGTCACTGTAGAGGGTTTTGAAAAACTTTTGTAAAACTTATCTAATTCAGATGGTGATGTGCTTGTTATTTTTTTTTACCATTTTTGAAGCTTTTAATTTACCAGCTGCCCTCAGACTCATTTGTGTCGCGTGTGCCAATAAGGATGAAGGAATGAAAGCAATGGTCTTCTTGTTTTTGCTTCGTTCACCACAATCTTCGAAATCAAGCTCCTTTCTACCACGTTTAACACCAGATTGACGAGGGAAGCCTATTAAAGAATCTAGCCATGTCTTATTATTCAGAACAAAACGTTCCTTCATTAGCAAAGATGAAGCCCAGCGTGTCCTGAATTGAAAACAAAAAGTATTCACCGTTTCATTGAAAACTTTTATATTTTGTTCGCTTGGCAATAAGCGTTTTAGTATTTGTTCTTTAAGAAAGGTCAATTTTCCATGGATATTTTCACAATCGGAATTCATCATTATTTAAAAAGCTCTCGTCGGGAAATAAAAATTGTATTCGAGGATGTGGCTATGATAAAATTAATACGGTCATAAGATTATATACAAAACGAAGAACGATTACACTTAGTCCACATAGACAAATAATTACTTTTCAAATCACAACAAGTAAAACCTATTTTTATTTGCTTTTATGACATAAAGAACTACCTAAAAACGATTGAATTATTAAGTAAACAAAATATTTTTATTATTGTAGTTTTAAATATAGTCCTTATTAAACTTTTTGGGAACCACTGTCTCATATAAAAATAGTTTCAGAACTTCTTACATTTTATTTGAAGTAAACAAATAATTTGCCTACATACTCTGTATTGCTTTTTGCAAAATATTTATTTTTAACAATATTAACTGTTCTGGTTACTTATTGTTTTTGTTGCTATTATTGTTTAAAATTGTTTTTGTTTACCCTTTCTTCTTTTAATATGTTTTTATATACTCTTATTTAACCCGGCGTTTCCACATGCAAGTAATTACTTGCAAGTAGTGTATACGTATTATCAACGAAAAATCAAGGAAACAGCCGATTGGCTGAGAGTAAAAAAAATTGTGTGAATGTTAGTGAAAAAGTATGAGTGTATTGAGTTTTTCGAACTTGTACTTGCATGTGGAAACGGGAGGTAATGAATAAATGCAAGCTCTCATGAAACCAAAAGCAATAATAGCAATGTTTGTATTGCTTTTTATAAAAAGTTGATTTTTTATATGGAAGTGCAACAATATATTTAAATTTTATTTTAAAATGTGCATAAAAGTGCAGACAAAATTTTCATAAATATTTTCAAAAGCGTTTATATTTTTAGGAAAAAAAAGTTTTTATCTTAATTTGGCTTTATACACAACTATTTATTGACATATTTCCCGAAAGCCACTAATTTATAGACTTACGCGTGAAAATTAATTAAAAATAAAACCAAAAATTACACATAAAAACAAAAACCATAAGTTAATTTTACTAACCTGAGGTTGAAGGTTCCATTAAAATATTTTTAATTATCTCTTTAGAAAACACTCAAAACTAATTTTTAAGACACCAAAAGTTGAAATTTATGTACCACGCGAGGAAAACGTCAAATAACTCAAACTTTAAAATTGTATAGTGACATAACGGTAGTTGTTAAAAACAAAATTTTTGCACTAGTGATGTAGAATGTTGTGTACTTTTACCGACGGCAAAAATTTATTCGGTTCTCCTATATTTAATTTTGCAATTATTTCCCATTTTTGGTATCGAAAACCCTACTGTGCAACGTGGGCATTTGGATTTTCCAATGACGTACACTCTTTTAAAAGACCCTGCAGCATTACAAACAAATGAAAGAGTACATCTTACTTTCTGGCTTTTATTGCCTACAGGTTGGTGAATGTTAAGTCGATAGTATGTTTTCGTGGGTAAAGCTTTATAGAAAAGAGCACTCTCGTCAGCATTCATTATGTTTTCGGGGGAGTAATATTTAATAAGGTCAGGTAAATTTTCGCTGTATTGTTTTGCACCGTCTGTGTTCATGTCGGAGGCTTCACCATGAATTATGCCCACTTTTACATTTTGTCGTTTTTTCCATCTAAATAACCAGTTGCTATCCGGCTCGAAATCGTCACCAAGTTCCATGGCAAATTCTTTGGCTTTTCTAATAAGAACTTGGGAGATTATTACAGCATTTTTTGTCTTTGTTGATCGAACCATATCCCAAGTGCTTTTTCAACATTGCCATGAACACATTTTCTAAGTGCAGTGACTTTAAAGAAAACAAGAGAACATTCAAAACTTTGGTTGGCTAGATTTCTAAAATAAATTCTTAATTTAGGCCGGTGTGTGGGCAACAAGTGATAGCATTAAATGGACATGGCATACTGACCTTAAGGAATTGTTTTTTTTTTGCTCTTTTCTCTCCAGGATCATCAGTAAGTTAAGTTAAGTGTCTGAAAAGAAAAAAAGAACAAACAATTAACAAGTTTTTACTTTTTAAAATTTCATTTTTAGGCCGTCTTTTGGGCAACGGTGGAAACAATAAATGGTCATGGATACTGACCTTAAGGAATTGGGTTTCTGGCACCTTTCTCTCCAGGATCATCGGTAAGTAAAGTGAAGTATCTGAAAATAACAACAAATTAAGAAGTTTTTTTACTTTTAATATTTAATTTTCAGGCCGTCTTTGATCTTTTGGCGCCTTTCTCTCCAGGAACAGTGGTAAGTAAAGTGAAGTGACTGAAAAGAAAAAACCAACAAAAAATTAACCATTTTTTTTTTTACTTTCAAAGTTCATTTGCAGGTCGCCTTTTGGGCCAAGTTGGAAACTGTAAATGGGCATGGAATTGATGTGACAAAAAAAAATTATAACAAATCGGTCCTTTTCAGGATCATAAATTGTTTACCAATAAGAGTTACATATAATTGTATAACACAAATAGTTTGATAAACAAGTTCGAATTCTTTTTAAAAATATTTGGTGGCCCTGAAAATTGCCTTTTATCAGGCATGTTCTGAAAACCATAAGATTTGAAATTAGTTGTGATTTATGATTAATTACCCAGTTGGCCATGTCTTCAAGGCAACGTCGAGTACGCTTACAAGACCCATAGTAAATCCCTGACGACATGTTGGCGACAGCCCATGCAAATCGTCGACGACTTTTTCGAACAAAGGTAAGGTGACCATACGTACTCTTTTTTAGAGGACAATCATCTATTTTAACTGGCTGTCATCTATAAAATTTGTGTCCTCTTTTATCATCTTTTTTTCATAATCTGTCATCTTTGTCCTCTTTATTTTTAAATGCATAATCAATATTTGTTTTTATTCTTATAAACTAAAACAAATTTTATTTCACGGCGATCGCCGGTTTTTTCCTGTCAAATCGTATGGAAAATGTCGTGCCGTGCTTATTCTTTTCATACTTCTACTGAACTCTTATTCACTTGCAGTATACAATTTTGAATAAGTTAGTGCAATGCATTTTAATTTTCGTTATTTTTTTTTTTAGTAATTTTACTTATTTTTAAGTAAACGTAAATGTGTGTATATCGCTGGCTGAATATGCAAGCAAACCTACTAAGTCCCTTTCAACAAATTTTACAGGAAAACTTTTTTTCCCAATTTGCTGCTTGAAAGGAAAACCAAAAATATAGTTGATTTGACTCACTTCAAGACTCAAATTAAAGGAAAACTACATGGTGGTCGACGAGGAATATCTTTCTCTACCACACGGCATCAAAATCTCCATTTACTTAAAAATTGGATTTAACAGGTTTGCATTTTAAGGGATATGTTATTTTTTTTTTAATTTACTTAACATATGTGAATGTGGGAATGCAAATTTGTCAGTAAAATATGTAAAAAAAATCTTAAATTTTTAACTTTTTTTCTTTTTGTCCTCTATTTTTATTTTCAAAATCTGGTCGCCTTAACAAAGGGCACTTAAGTCGTAAACGACAATGTGAGCGACATTATTATGCATATTTTCGTTAATGATCATATGGGTAACAATGTGGTTAAAGTTGTCACTGGCGACTATATAAACGACTTTTTTCATATAAAGTCGTTAATGCCCGATTAGCGACATTACCTTAATAGTGTCGTTGATGACAATATTGTTGACACTATCTACGATTTAGTCGCCGATAGGTAAGTGCCAATTAGGGATTTAACGAACACCGATACTGATATATTGGCGATACTTCAGATTTGCCAATATATCCAGAATAAGGGGAACGGGTAAATGACTATACCTCGAGGATATATTAACTAAAAGCTCTTAGGGTCTTAATGGGCTGTAAATTCCAACTAGTGAGTTCCAAACTAATGAAATGGCCGATGAGTTTGGGAGACTGGGCTCGAAAATAGTGGATACTGGATGTTTGGAGACAGTCAGACCTCCAATAGGCTTTTGCTAAATTCCAATAAATTTTAATGGAAACAACAAACTTTTTATATTTCATATGCGCAGCTTGAGAGAAAACCTAAAAATATAGTTGGTTTAACACACTTTAAGACTCAATTTGAAGAAAAACTAGATGCTGGTCGACGAGGTGTATCTTTCTCTTCCACACGTCATTAAAAACTCAATTTACTTAAAAAGTGGATTTAGCAGGTTTGCATATTGAGCCTACGATATGGCAATGTAGTCAGCAAGAACATTTATTTTTTGTGTTTCTTGTCCTATCAATTCACGTATTCCAATTTCACAATTGAAACGCAGCCGCAAATAACGTTATAAATTACAAAATAATTATATTAAACAGGCAGGATTATTTATTTTTTAATTTTTTTTATTTTCAAAAATACTGATAATAAAAGCAAAACATCAAGAAATATTAATTTTAAATTACATACAAATTTAAAGTTTTGAATTTTTTTTAGTAGAGGACAACGTAAGCGACCATTGCATGTATTTTGTCGGCAAAGTGGTTCGAAACACGACAAAATGCATGCAATGGTCGCCTAAGTTTTCCTTAATAAAGTATAATTGAAGACAAGATGAGCGACAATTGCATGCATTTTGTCGTCAGTGTGGTTTGAAACGCGACAAAATGCATGCAATGGTTACTTACGTTGTCTTCAATAAATTATTATTCAAGACAAATTTAAAAAAATGTCTCCAAAAAAGTGGTAAATACGATTTTTAACACGACAATATACACGTTTTCTTACTTAAGTTGCCGCCATCAATTTTATATAGGCGACAAATAAAAAAATGTTCGGAAGACATCGTTGACGACATTTGCGTCTATGACCATTTGGCCAACTGGGTAATTATGAAATAAAAATACATATGCAATTTATACAAATATTTAATTTTTTTATTTGTGTTAAAACACATTTGATTTTTTTCGACTTTATCTGGTCTAGATCCATCATGTTTTGTTAAAAACAGTTTAACCTCTTGTAGGGTGTGGTCCTTGCCACGCATGACAGTCTTGAGTAAGGAAAAGCTACAAATGCATTTGCATTATATTTTCGCTACACTTTCTCCTGGATTATTTCGAAATAGGTTTTAAAGATTAATGCCTGTATTCATAAAAATATTTCAAATTTAATAAAGCTTTGCAAAACAAATTTTCTATGAATAGTTTCCTTTATAAACATTTGTTAAATTTAATAATCGCTTATGAATACGGGGGTTAGGGTCTTTATAACCATATTTTTGAAAATTTTAAAATCCTTGATGCCGTCCCAGCAAGCACGTTCTAAGCGTTCAAAACTGTTCTTTCTTTCAAATGATACACATACATATGTTTAAAGCATTATTATATCAGTTAGGATAAAACATACAAATCTGAATAATAAACATGAAGAAGATATGAAGTGTTCTGAAATAACGCTTTTTAACTTTAAATAAATAGTTTTAACGATTATAACTGCAGCTATTTAAAAAATTATAAAATTTATTTTTTAATGTAGTGCATCAAGAAAGAAGTCTGTCCAGCCAAAATTACAAAAAATGTATCTATTTGAAACACATAAAATCTTCTGCATTAAAAAATCGAAGAATAAAATAAATTCGGGTAAAAAGATGTAAAATATCTTCATGCTTGATAGATTCACAGCAAAAATAGGGTTCTTCCTTAACCAGTTCCTTGAAAATTATTTGACGTAAATTATCTCGGTGACAATTCTGATGATTAAATATACTATGAAATTTACTCTCTAAAACAGTAAAATAATCAACGAAGCCTTGCGGGGGTAAAACCATAATCTTTTGGAGTCTCTTCGTTGTCTTCAATTTTTGGCGGCGGGAACTCGCATACGTGCGCTTGGTGCAGTTTGTAATAAAAATAGCCACAAATATAGACAAATGCATGACATGTCATTCTTCTTTTTTAACTCAAATTCCAATTTTTTCACTTTTTCCTTATATTTAACTAACTTCTTTGTTAACCTAGCATTTTCTGCACTTAATTTCGACTTAAACCGTCGTACTGATAAATACTGTGAACGGTAATGGTCAAGTGAACTTTGTAAAGTCTTTATTTTTGTTGAGTTAGTATTTGTTTTACCGTCAAATATTTGTATATCTACGCCATTTTGTATGGTCTTACTATGGTTGCTTAAATCCCCAAAGTCAGCCTCTATTACGTTATCACCTAACGAAACACCTTCATTATTACGGACCACACCGATAGTTGTTGCTGTTGGAAATTGGAATTTGAGCATGATTTAATTTTGAAACATTACTAATTAATTAAACTTTTATTTCAGAACCTTCATTCTTAGCAACAGCCTTTTTTGAAATTCTGTTGCCAAAGGTGAACTTGTCCGAATAAATAAGTTTTATTAATACAATAATAAACACATCATCTTATCCAACTATTATACCTACTGTCATATTTGTTTTTATGCATATACATATCGCACCCGTTCAACAATACTGTATTAACTCAAAATTTAAAAATTTTCAGTAGAAGCAAAACAATTTTCAATTTAACATTACAGGCATATGAAAAAGAATTTTTAAAGCAGCCGTTTCATTACAAAAAAGTGGACAAAATTGCACAATATTTTTACAGTGGGTAGATATGAATATTACGTATCCATTTTTTCCAAAAAGTGAAAAAATAAAAATTTTGAGTTAATACAGTATTGTTGAACGAGTGCGATATGTAGATTTTTTACACATAAATTGAGGCAAAACAAGATTTTTTAAATTCTTATTCAAATATTTTTAACTTTAACCCTCCGTCTAACACATGTTTTTCACATTCGTAACGCATGAGTCTAGCCAGACCCATGCAGTTTTAAATGTACCTTATTGGAAAAAAACATTTTATTTCATTAAATTTGAAAAACATATACATACATATTTTTCACTTTTAAAATGAAATATGAATATTCATTAACATATTTTTAGCTACCAAAGTATTTACAAAATACATTGTTTTGAAATACTAAGTGCCGGTTCACACACGTCAAGTTTGACTCGTCAAGTCTTGAGTTTTTAGGAGAGAGGGGAAAAGAAATGGCATGCTCTCTTCCCTTCTCTCTTAAAAGCATAAGACTTGACAAGTCAAACTTGACGTGTGTGAACCGGCACTAAGGGAAATCCCGATGGGTAGTGCAAAGTGTGCAAACGATGCAAATGCGTGCAAAAATACACACATTACACAACACAACAACAAAATGTACGTATTTGAAGTTTGCTGCATTTTAATTCGTTTGCACTAAAAATAACCATGAGCAAAATTGGTAGTGTATATTTGCTCAGTTGCAAATAAAAGTAAACAACAACTTTTGACATATGGACCCGCCATATTTTTTTTATTTGCAAAGAAGAAAATTTTTATGCTAATTGTTTGTGATCGCTTTAGCGCAAAAAAAAAATAAAAGCTTTTAAATAAATTAAAAAATTTAGCAACAAATTAAAGAAGCTTTAAATGAATTGTGATAAGTTAATTAATGGAGCTTCTACAAGTAAGAAGAGACAAAGAAATAAACCAAATAAAAGATGATCAGATGAACCCAGAAAAACTTGGTAATGACTTGCGATTACTGAAAAACTTACTTTTCAATGACTATTTCATACCATCTGCATTACATAGAAGTAGTTAAGTAATGGCTGACATATAAGTACTTGTGTATGAGTTGATTACCGAAATTATAATTATCTCCAAATAAAATGCATCAAAGGCTTAATTTTTTTTTAAATCAAATACAAATTGATTTTAGTTATTTGTTCTTACAATTTGTACACAAAATTTTAGGAAATCCCAGCAAGGTTTTTTTTATTGAATCTAACGAAATTTTCAATAAGTATCCAAATCTTAATTTTAACAGTTATTTATTAGATATTTCCAATGAAACATCTAGTTTACTGTATTCAAATACTTATTATTCTACATTCAATCCCAGCAGGTGCCATCTATTTACATCCAAAGAATAAACGTTTGACTTGAAAATGCGTGCGCTCAAATTTTTAATAAGCCTTAGTATGTATGTATATGCAATATTTATGTATATATGTGTTATATGGATCAAAATTCTATTCGATAATTTTTGACGAAAACAGAGATTTTTCGGGGAAACCCCAGATTTCCTTATCTTAAAGATATTTCAAGATACAACAAAAAAGTATTAGGAAAGCATTTATTGGCTTTGTTGTAAACGCATTTGAAGAGGCTTCAAAGGATATTGATAATGACGTTGATGTGTCAATTGATGCGAAAATTGTGTAGGAAATGCAACAGATGGGTGCCTCTGATGGCAGCAGAAAATGGCGCTGTTATAAAATACTGGACAATTGCAAAACAAAAGCCTTGCTATTCCCATAAATCAAACAACTCAATTTTAAAAAGCAACAAAGTGCCATTAATACAATAAGTTGTATCATTTGTTAAAGAAACGACAAATTTTTTTAAATATAATCATCCCAACCGAAAAGCAGTTTTAGCAAAGTATTTGGGAGCCAAACTTTCTACATTATGCGAGGCAATATGGTTGGACCGTCACGACTCAATTTTATACTTTGCAACAAGTGTTCATCATATAGTAGGAGCTTTGGAAAAAATATCTGCGTGGAAAGGTAGATTTACTTCATCAAAAGCCTTATGTTAAGGAACTCGCTTAGTACTTTTGAATTAATTTGAGGAATGGTATCATTTTATAAAAGCACGATCTAGATCTTCAAAAAGGATCAAGCCTTATCAAAACTTAAATCATGTGCCTTGAAGAGAAAAGAAATAAAGCCGAAGAACTATTTAAAGCGATTTTTGAAAAAGTTAAAGTTATCTGCGTTCAAATCGAGGTTCCAATCTTATTCAAAATGTTAAAGATTACTACCGAGTTGTAGGTTACATTCCTCTTAGTGAATTTATTTTAGAAGATCTAAAAACATCTTTCCCAATAGATATCCTAAATGTATTGAACATACCTTAACTTCTACCTCAAAGTGTAATCAATTCAAATACAGACACAAACCTTTTAAAATCACAACTAGCTGATGAGCTGATTATGTTTGATAAAAGATATAGATAAATACCTACTAATATCTAAACTTGAGTCTGAACTGTTGCATTGGCAACAAACATGGAAAATATCTAAAAATCTATCAGATAACGTTGTAGATGCTTTAATAAACTGTGATGAAGAAATCTACCGAAAGCTAAGAAAAATATTTCAAATTTTCGTTTCAATGCTCGTCAGAAGGGCAAGTTTAAACGGGCACGAAAAATTGTTAAAAACGGCTGGCAAAATGGCACGAAAATGTATAAAAAATGGCACGAAAAATGTCAAAAACAAACATGTTATTTAAGAAACAATTATGTATTTTATTAAGTTTTTATTGTATGTACAATAGTATGTTTCTTCAAATTGTCAAAAAAAAAAAAAAAAAAAAAATGGGGGGCAAAACGCAAGAATTTGGAAGTTGATTTTAATACACTTTTAATCTAATTTTTGTTATAAAATTCTGTTTAATTTTATAATATTTGTCATAAAATTTTTTTATCAGGGAAATCTTATTAAAGATCGACGTTTAAAATTTTTACGTTTTGAGTCTTCGATTTCTAGAACACCCCTGATAATCTCCTGTTATCACATAAAATAGTTCCATTATTAAAAAACACTCTTTTAACATCGCAAGATGTAACTGGAGCATATTTGAACACTAAAAGTTCAGATGGAGAAAGGTTGTCAATTTATTCATCCGTCTCACTTTCATTTAAACAAAATTGTGAGAAAATCGATTAAAACACTTTTTTAAAATTGAAATGCCAAGCCAAATAGATTTTTCAGGAGTATTGAATAATTTACTACACGTAAAACGTAAAACGTTTTTTAAACTTTTTAACAAAATCTTTTTTACTGACATCTTTTATTATTTTCCTTAGCACTGTCAATTAAGCCAAAGCTTTCATTCATAGAAATCCCTTTCGTTTGTAACTTCAAGAGGCTTGAGCAGATGCATTGAAAGTACTTTTTACGTCCAATTTTTGCATTATTCAGTAAGCATTTCGAATAGATTCTGCCCCATATTCGCTAAGCTTATTTAAAAATTTTTTTCTATGCTGCAAAAAGGTATTCTTTGGCAAGCTGGACCAAAAATTGCTTTTAAAAAAAATAATTGAAGAATTGAAGCATATGCCATAAAAAACTTGCCCTACTCGTCAGTAATGCTACGAGAGAGAGGTCATTTCCTACCCGTCGTCTAATAAAAACATGGCTCAGGTCAACAATGACAGAAGAAAGACTGTACTATCTAAATTTGCCTCACAAGGAAATCATAAATTGCCTATTTAAAAAAATTAATTTATATTGAACTGATCTTACATTTCATTTAACCTTATTGTTGAGTGTTTTTAATATAATATACACATTAGAGTGGCCCACGCTTGTATGGAAAAGTAAAAGTATAGTCCAATACTTTCTCCACAAGCTTAATTTTGTTTCTTTTACGTAAATATTTGTTTATACCAAAAATTGGATCAATGGAACAATATTTAGAGGTCGCGATGAATGGCGACTTTTATGTTTCACATCTTATTTTACATGCATTTACTTCTGGCTTATCATTGTTGTACTTGTTGAAAAAAGATTTTAGAAGCAGATAAGGATTCATTCTCTTGTATTGCACTGGGGCAGAAAATTGTTGCCCGATATTGCTGATGAAAACAAAAAAGTCGATTGAGTTGCTATACTCATCAGTGGCAATGGAAAAGGAAAAATTTTAGCAGTTCCGAAGATCACAAAAGGAACCGGTGTAGAACATGCTAACGCTTGTTAGTGTGGCTGTACCGATTGGTCAATAAAAAACCAAATTCGAGGATTATGCTTTGAAACTACCGCCTCCACTACTGTTTTAAAGCTGGGTGCATGTACTTTAATTGAAAAAGGATTAAATAAATACCTAATATGGATTGCTTGTCGCCATCATATATTTGAGGTCATGCTTTCTAATGTTTTTAAAGAGAACGAGGTGTTGCTTTGGTAACCCGATTTAACAGCTTAATCACGAAAAATGAGGAGCAAAAACTATATTTGCTTAGATTAGTTGATCACAATAGAAACAACTTTCCTGGGGTTTCTAAAGATAATATTGCAAAAATGGCTATCGATAATTTAAAAAAAAAATAAAATAAAATATGTGATAATTTGTACCTAATACTATACAATTTTATTTATTCCTTATTTATTTGTTTTATTAAATATGTATTTCTATTTTTAAATAAACAAAAATATCTCACGCCGAAAAATCATTAAACTATCGCAACCTCTAAATATTGAACGATTGTGGTCAAATTTGGACTGAAAATTTTTAAGCACTATTCGAATAGGATCAGCGTTGTGGAGCGCGAATATTCGATACTTTTGTATTTTGGGCCACCCTAATACACATATTAATTTTAATTCACTTTTAAAAACAAATTTTTTACTTTTTGTATCAAAAAAATTCCCCCCCCGCCGCCACAGTTGCTACATTTTTTTTTAACGTTGGGGTCGGTTTTAGGCTTATCACAAAGAACTGTACCATGTAATTCATTTCAGTCCACTACCTTCTGGTGCTACGGAGCATGTAGCCCCTTATGGCACCCTGTCGGAATGACTATTGTTTGAGGCCTTCGGAAGTGTGCTTTTTGCAAGAATGCTTCCTGTCTTTGTGGAATGTTTGCTTTTTGGTTGCAAAGATACTTTCGGGAATCACGTGGTGGTTGTGGTTTACTACCAAAAGTCGCTGGAAGGGGTATTTCCTGAAAATCCTGCTAAAGAGCTGGTTTTCCCCTCTTATGAGAAAGATCGACCTTAAAGAGGAGCATCCTTAAGTGCTGATGATGCTGCCACCATATTTCCAAAAGTAGCAGAGGCTAGATAAGTTAAGTTCCTAAACACGGAGCGAGTGTACTCATACAATCTTATCGTTTTAGGTACATTGGTTTTCACCAAGTGGGAAGATCTAGGACCTAGGGGAGGTATCTATGTAAATATTTTCTAGTGCTAGCTTAGCTGCTTAGGAGAACTAAAAAACAACTAGAAATGAAAAATTTTCTTCTCTGTTAATGCGTTTAGAAGTGGGCGTGTTTCAACAGCCAGTTCTTAATCAAATTAATGGTCTGCAACCAATGTTTCTGGTTTTTTACACAGAATTAAAAACTTAGTATGCCCTCATTTACTACTTGTGGTGAAGTGCATTCGAAATATCAGTTCATAAGAACAGCCAGTATATAAATAAGGGGGTAAAGTTGTAGAAATGCGTGCACAGAATAAATATGCAGTGTATATTACACAGTTTTTTAACTAAAACGTAATTTCATTGTGTATGTGCTTCCAATCTCAATATTTCTTTGAATATAGGAACAAGTATTAGAAGCTTTTTGAAAAACGAACATTGAATTTAGATTGAAAATTCAAGCACACATTTACAAATAATACTCATCGTTCTATCCGTATTATTAACCGCGGTGTTGGTTTACAAAATTAAATTTATACATTACTGTTGATTATGTAATTACATTATTAATGGGAGAATTCTCTTTTATTGATAATAATATTTCACAAAGATTTACTTGTTAATCAAATAAGGTTAACAATGTAAAATTAATTTGTTTAATGGCGTTTAAAATTGTTTTCGCGCAGAAGATCTTATACACATTAATTTGATACTTTAAAATTTATACATAAATCCTTTCTGTATGCAATGGAAATCTCTAGCTCATGTACTATAATCGTTTATTAATATAGTTAGATTAGAATTGTTGCAACAAAATTAAAAAAACACATGTGAACTTGTTCAAGTACAAAGTTCCTTCTTTGTTCTTACTCATGTTAATATAAAAGCAGGGCTGAGGAGTCGGAGTTGAGGTTTTTGTACCGTAGTCGGAGTTACAGTACCCACAAAAACTAGCGACTCCGACTCCAAAATGTTTCGGCATAAAAAATTTCAAGAGGGTTTAAAACCTTTAAAGTCAGAAAATAAGAACCAGTCTACTTTACATATTCACCCCTATCGTGAATAAAAATTTATTGGGAGTTTTTTTCCCTTTTTCCTATGTTAATTCAATTTTAAAAATGGGAAAAGGGAAAAAACTCCCAAGTAATTTTTATTCACGATAGGGGTGATTAGTAAAGGTGCTTTTACACGATCTGTATTTTGCAGTGTTTTTGTCAGATGTAAAATCTATTTGTAAGTGCACATGTCGGTCAAAATTGACAAAATTGCTTTCACACGTTAAACAATGGCTGAGTTATGACCAAAATACTGAAATTCAATTAAAACTAAACATGCTAAATTTTAAATATATTTAAAAGCACGCAAACATGTGCAAATAATATAATTAAGCGATAAATACTTTATAAAGATACATGCATATTCATATAATTAAATATATATATGGGCATTTCCAGCGAAAAGTCTACTTTTTGTATCGTAACGCCAGAAGTAGTTTAAATTGTTTCTCAAAAAACTTTATATGAATAGTCAACTTTTTTATATTTTGGTGTAAAGCGCAACTAGCTCTACAAATAGTAACAAAAGTGATAACGATTGAACAACATGGTCCGAAAATACAACCTTATTTGCAATCTGGCGTTACATTAAAAAAAAAGTATACTTTTCGCTGAAAATGCCCATATTTAACTTAAAACGAGCAAGGATTTATTAATTTTTTAGCTTGCAAAATAAATCTGTATTAGTCCAAAGTTTTTTTAAAAAGGTTTTATACAAAACAGCTTGCTCAATTCGCAGTCTTATTCAGTTTTGTAATGCAAGTCAAAATCCACTTCCGTTTTTTAACGTCACGCCAGCGCATATTTTTGCTTATATCTGCAAATCCTTAGCGTCGATTGCTATAATTTTTTTCTGAATACAGTGCTACTTCATTACTTTGTATGTATAAAAACAAATTTGACTTCTTCATTTAATTTCTTTACGTTTTGTGGTACAAATATCACGACACGTGAAAATGGAAATGCCCATATACATATAAATATAAACTTCTGCACTTTCCTAACCATGATTAAGGGTATATAAGATTGGGCATAACCGAATACGGCACTCTTACTTGTCAAGGCCAAAGTACACTGATCAAAGTACTGAACGCGAATTTGGTAGTATTATTGACAGTGTGTTTGTGTGTGTGATACCGACAACGCTTGATGAAAAATCAAAAAATTTAGATATGACGGCGAATATTACGTCCAGCACACGTACACGTTGAATTCGCCGGCTGGAAAAGCATTTGACAAGTGTATTTGGCCCTTTCAAATTGTTTTTGACGCTTCGGAAACACTTGCAGGTTTAAAGCTTAGTCTAGACGATATGTTGAATCAGCAAATGTATGCTTACACTCATATGCTTAAAAATAATAACAAATTCCTCTATCAGCATATTCAATACGTTAGGTGTCGTCATATGCAAATGACATTTCAACATACATATAAATTAGCATACAATTTTTGTGTCTTCACGATATGTTGAATTTTGTATGTTGTTATACATGTTGAGTAATGAGAACATTTGTTTAAAAATTAATTTGACAATTCTCTATTTTATTTAAATTTTTTCATCAATTATCGCCTTTAGTGAAAAAATAAGACTTAATAAGTATGAGTGCTTGATTGGGCTGGGTCAAATTTGCAAAAAATTTAAGGACTGGATTGATCTAAAAGTTATTAATAAAGCCTCACAGTTAATTAATTTATTTCAGTTCTACCCCTATTGTTAATTATGTTCCGACCAGCAGAATTTTTTATGGATTCGAGTGATACTCATACGGGAAAAATATCCCGGGAAATTTGTGCGGGAATTCCCGGGATTTTTTAAATTTAATTATGGCAACTTAACTGCTGATGTAAGTGCCGGTTCACACACGTCAAGTTTGTCTCGGCAAGTCTTGAGTTTTTAGGAGAGAGGGGAAAAGAAATGGCCTTCTCTTTTCCCTTTCACCAATTTTGAAACTCTTAGAAAAAGTTTTTACACTTATCAACTAAAGAGTAGTAAAGGACTTCAGGTCGTAATTAAAGGCATTGACTCATGCGTGGACACAGACGAAATAAAATCTTTCTTAGAAGACAAGGGCTTTAAAATAAAAAATATTAATAATATCAAAAACAGAGAAAAGATTCCCCAACCACTTTTTCGAGTGGAGTCAGAACCCGGTGACATAAAGCTTAAGAAGAATGAAACTCATCCCATTTATAATATAAGATATATCCTACACAGAAAAATAACGGTAGAGGAGCCGCACAAGAAAAATGGTCCCATTCAATGCTTAAATTGCCAAGAATTTGGCCACACTAAAGCATATTGTAAATTACCCCCCGTATGCGTCGTTTGTGGCGAACTACATTGCACAGTTCAGTGTGACAAGTCTAAAAATGATTCAAACGTAAAGAAATGCAGCAAACTATAGAGCAAGTTATGTGTGAGCCCCACACAACCTCCCCAATCCCCCCTAGCGACCACCCTATGGCAATTTAAATAATAATAATAATAAGCAATTTCTTGGTCTCTTCAAGACACAATAAAAATTAAATTCTTAAAATCAAATATCTAATTCTTTTTGCTTAACTAAGCAATTTCTTGGTCTCTTCAAGACACAATAAAAGAAATTCATTTCATAAAATTCATTCGATTATGCCAATAATGTCAACAATAATTGTTTACATTATCCGCAAATAATAACATTATTTTCCTTCGTTTGCCAACCTAAAATTAAGATATTTTTAGTTTTAAGTTTCAGTTTGTTTTAGACGCTTAAAAGATCCACTTGAGTTTGCTCTCAAAAACAAAAGAGAAGAAAATATAAAAAATAATAAAAAAAACTAAATTAAAAAGAAAAAGCTTTTAAATTAAACTGGCGCAGTCGGTAGGATACCCAAGTATCCTTGTAACTATCTGTAATAAGAAAAAATTATTAATTGAAATAAAGGATACTCGATATTTCAATATCGCTAGTGGGTATTCCGGAATAAAGAAAAAAAACCGAAAACTTTCAAATAACATTTTTTAATAATTAACAACGTGTGTTCAAAAAAAAAAAAAAAATTTTTTTTTTAACAAATAAATTACAAAAAAAGGATTAGAAATAATATCAAAAACTGAGACCACAAAACAAAACAAGAAAAATATAAAGGAAAGTGTAATTTGCAAATAAAAAGAATCTGTGATTTGGTTGTTAAGAAATTATTTCATATACAATTTCTAACAAAACTTTGTAAATTAACTGAAAGAGAACGTGCATTTAATCTCTTTAATTATTTAACTCCGATACAAAAGCAAAATTATTCCAAATACTAATTGGAAAAAAAATCTCAAGCAAAACAGATTTGAAGGAAGGAAGGAAGAAAACTGTTAGCCGAAAAACTGTTATAACTAGCAGATCATCTTTAAAAAAAAAAAAGAAGAGAAAACAACACAAAGACAATAATTTATAAGGTATATATTCTTTATACATATAAGTGAAAATAAATAATACAAATAAGTAAATTGTAAGAAAAGTCGTTGCGGTTCTTGCATCTCTGTACTTCGTCTAGAAAAATGTCACTTTCATTAGTTGAAGGTTTACGGGAAGCCCGTAACATTCCCACTTTTAATGGCACTCCAGATTACGCCCTCACAAGTTACCTTAGGGATGTAAGCTCTGTATTGTCATTAGTATCAGATACAGACAAGCCAACGATTAGGGTTGTCCAAGCTAACCGCCTTCAGGGTAAGGCATTAAGAGCAGTAGAAACTTTAGTAACACCATCATGGGATCAAATTTTAGCAAAACTTAAAGAAGAATTCGGAGTAAGAGAATCGTTCTTAAATTTAAGAAGTCAAGCCATGGATGTCGTTGCATTCAGCATTGAAGAATTGCACCACAAATTAAATGAAATTTTAAGTTTAATGAACACCAAATATAATTTAAATCAGGAAGTCGACACGACTTTTAACCCTGCTACTAATGAAAAACTTATTTTCGATATATATTTAAACTTACTTCCCCTAAATATAAAAACCCTTTTAATTCAAAATAAAATAACTACGATAAGTAAAGCTTATTCGTATTATATCGAAAATAACCTTATAAAAGATATCTATTTGAAGAATAGGAATAAGACGTACCCAAATAAAAACTATCAAAATTATTCACAAAGACCTCAGAATCTTAATTTGAAAAATCAGTTTACCCAAAACACACCTAATAATCAAAACGAAGTTTGGAGAAATTCTCCCCGAAACTAATATAATAATCAGAGTGGATCGAATCAACAAAGATTCAACTTTGACGAAAATCAATCAAATCAAATTCGGCACAATACTAATCAAAACCGATATAATCCAAATTTAAACAACTCAAATCAAACTAGAAACAATAATTTTCATGAACCAATGGACATATCCAACATAAGCGCTCAAGAAAATTTTCGTGCACCGCCTCAAGATCCCACCTACCAATAGTCTTTTTAACAATTAACAAAAATAAGTTAAGATGCCTAATAGACAGTGGCGCTGCAACTACATTAGGCGATTATGATACCTTTAAAAAATTATTCCCAAAAAGAAAAATTAAAAATGCTATTAAATTAAATACAATAACTGGAGCGAAATTAGTTACAGAAGAGGTAATAATAAATATACCTCAAGAATTCAACGCAAAGGACGAAACAATGTCTGTCAAACTAATAGATCTCAAAAATAAACCTTTTAGTTGTATAAGAGGGAACAACGTTTTGATGCCCATAGGCGCTATTATTGACTATTTAAATATGAAACTAATTGTAAATAATAACGAAATTTACTTCAATCCGAGAGCAACAGAAATAAATTCAGAAACTATTATAAATTTAGAAGCACAGAACATTGACTTCAAAAATATAGAAATGCCACCAGACTTAAATAAAGAGGAAGCATATAAGCTAAATAAATTTATTCAAAGCAATAAGATAACATTTTATCAAGAAGGTCAGGCATTAACAGCTACTAACGCCATTAAACATAATATAATAACCACGTCAGAAAAGCCTGTCTATTCAAAAATTTACAGATATCTCAAAGTGCATGAAAAAGAAATCGAAAACCAAATTAACGAAATGATGGCCCACGGAACGATTAGGCCAAGTAAATCACCTTACAATTCACCTCTTTGGATTGTGCCCAAAAAATCTGACAGTCAGGGAAAAGCAAAATGGCGTATAGTCATTGACTACAGAGCACTTAATAACATAACAGTGGACGACAAATTTCCGATGCAAATAACTAGGCAGGGCACAATATTTCTCTACAATCGACCTTGAAAAAGGGTTCTATCAAATAAAAATGGAAGAAAGAGATATTGCAAAAACAGTATTCTCTACTCCACTAGGACATTTTGAATTTATCAGAATGCCATTCGGGCTGAAAAATGCGCCAGCAACATTTCAGCGCATGATGAATCATATCTTACGTGATTACATCAATCAAATTTGCGTTATATACATGGACGACATTTTAGTTTTTTCATCATCTTTAGATGAACACTTAATCAGTCTAAATAAAATATTCTCTGCTTTAAATGAACAGAACTTAAAGGTTCAGATGAGTAAATGCAAATTCTTGGCCAAAGAAACACAGTTTCTAGGACATATAGTCACTCAAAATGGCCTTAAGCCCAACAGATCTAAAATTGAAGCTATTATTACGTCCCTATCCCACGTACTGTAAAACAAATAAAATCATTCCTCGGATTAACCGGGTATTACAGGAAATTTATAAAAAACTACTCCTATGTTGCTGGGCCAATGATAAAATATTTAAAAAAAGGAGACAGAATTAACGTTAATGACCCACTGTACATAGAATCCTTTGATAAGTTAAAAAGAATTATTAACGTTAATGACCCACTGTACATAGAATCCTTTGATAAGTTAAAAAGAATTATTACTACCACCTCTTCTAACATACCCCGATTTCAATAACAAATTCGTGCTCACCACTGATGGTAGCAACACAGCTTTAGGTGCGGTCCTTAGCCAGGATAACAAACCAATTTGTTATGCTAGTATAACCTTAAATAATCACGAGAAAAACTATAGTACAATCGAAAGGGAACTCCTTGCTATAGTATGGGCAGCGAAATATTTCCGAAATTTGATATTGAGTACATCAAAGGAAAAGAGAACAATGTTGCAGATTTTCTGAGTCGTATAGGGTTAGAAACAAAAGAACACATTGATATTGATATTAAATCATTATTCGAAATTTCGGAGGAAATGGAAACCGTTCATAGTCAGCAAGAAGACGATGCAACAACTAATTTCCATATCAGTGATTCTATTGTCAACAAATATAGAACGCAAATTAGGATTCTTAAAAGAAAAACAGTAGAACAAGAAACCCTTTATGGAAAATATAAAATAATTTACGTTAGTGAGAATGACCTACAAAACGATCATTATTTAAATGATCTGTTTAGGCGAATACTCCGTAAAGGAAAAGTCGGCGTATACTCTGAACTTGCAGATAACTTGTATTACGTTGTACAAGAAAAGTTGACATCCCTGTTTGGAAATGATAAAAATTTAAACTTTACAAAATGCACAAAATTGGCATATGATTTACCAAATGAGGAAGAGATTTATAAGCTTATAGACCATATTCATTACGCCTCTAACCACAGAGGAATTTTGGAAAATTTCGAGGAAGTCAAAAACTCATATTTCTATCCAAACCTAATAAAGCATATTAACAGATTCATTAATTCGTGTCAAATTTGTAATGAAAACAAATATGATCGTCACCCTTACCGTAAATTTTTTAATCATACCGTAACCCCCGATAGACCGAACATGATAGTCCATATGGACATATTTCAAATACATAAAACCTGTTTTTAACTACCATAGATAAATTTACTAAATTAGGCTCAGTACATAAAATTTCCGATAAAAATATGTGCACAATTAAAATTAAAATAGAAGAACGAATTGCATTCCTGGGAAAACCTGAGTTGCTAGTTATGGATAATGAATTTAATAACGCATTGATCAACTTATTTTGCGCAGAAAAAAACATCTCAACGCACTTTACAACGCCCTACTCACATACTGGAAATTCTGATATCGAAAGGATGCACCTTTCATTATTAGAACACATTCGTATACTTAAAAGAAATAGAGAAAACATGGATACAGAAGAGTTAGTAATAAGAGCAATAGGCTTTTATAATGAAACTATTCACTCCACAACTGGATTAAAACCCATAGAATTCATAAATCGTTCAGATCTAGATTTTTCTAAAATAGCGCAAAATATGCGAAAGAAAAAAGAAAAGGCAATTATCAGAATAAATTCAAAAAGAGAAAAAGTACCTCAGTATAGCAATAAAGTTCTTTATGTTAAAAATCCCGGGGCGGCAAGACAAAAAACCGCAAAAAGATTTTTGAAATATAACATAAATAATCCAAACAAAATAGACTTAGCAAACATTAAAAGACCTCTGAAAACCCTTTCAGGAAACCATGAAATTTGTCATCATATTCCTGGTACTATGGCGAACGTGCTACATACACACAGCAGTAGATATTAGGAAAATCGAAAGTCAAGCCGGATATGTGATCTTACAAGGAGAACCCGTAAATATAATAAAAAATTATTCTGAACTAATACATGTCGTAAATATAAACGATTTTAGATCAACGATAGAAAAACTAAGAATAGGAATTTCAAAAAATTTTAACGTAAATGACGGATGGTTAGTTATAAGCCTAGACAGAAAATTAAATGAGCTAGAACACTCATTGAAAACCCTAAGTATTCATACTAAAATTAGAAATAAACGTGCTCTTATAAATTTAGGAGGACGAGTAGTAAATTGGCTTTTTGGAAATATGGACGACGAAGAAAGAGATAGAATTGAAAAACACTTTAAAAACACGGATTTAAATCAGAGAAATATTATAAATAATATAAACAAACAAGTAAAAATCAATGGCGAAATGCAAAAATATTTAGAAAACATTAGGCTAGTTGTCGAACAGAATAAAGGTTGGTTTAACAAAACATATTCTGGCCTAGTAAGCGAAAGCTTAAAAATCACAAAGTATAATAACTTCATTTTAAATTCTTTGATACCTGTAAAAGGGTCCCTTTTGCTTTCTTTAAAAAGACGTTCCTAAATGCATTATTAAGAATTATTAAGAAAAAAAAAAATAGCCAAAATAATTTGTTGGTATTTTGCTTGTAAAAATATTTTGGTATCTGTACCAATCGCGTCGGTGGGTTTTTTCTTTCTTTGAAAACACTTTTCTTAAGTAAGTAGAAATATTT
Source organism: Pollenia labialis (assembly GCA_949318255.1). Lineage (NCBI taxonomy): Eukaryota > Metazoa > Arthropoda > Insecta > Diptera > Polleniidae > Pollenia > Pollenia labialis. The sequence continues at coordinate 39,807,078 of OX439142.1, read as the reverse complement.
AAAAAAACAAGTAAAAAAGTCTTGTTTTGCTACAATTTATGTGTAAATAACCTCTACACATAAAAGCAAATGTGACAGTAGGTAAAATGTTTGGGTAAGAAGATGTGTTCTTTATTGATGTATTAAGGAAACTTTATTGTTTCGCACTATTTTTATTGCTTACTTTTTTATGCTACAATTATTTGACCGAGCCCAAAGAGTTAAGGCTCAGTAAGTCTTTACTTTCTGTTCTGTTACGAACCAGCTGATTTGTTTTTGTTATTAAAAAACCTGTGAAATTGATTAGTTGTTCTGTTCTGTTGCGGTTCAGTTTGATAAAATCAAAAACTTGTAAAGTAATTGTAAGTGACCGCAAAATAAATAATAAAAAATACATTAATTAAATTTTATTTCTTCAAATTTATGTGCATAAAAGTTATTGAAATAAAACAATGGATGGTGCGAAACTAATAAATTTGTCATAAATGGCTAATAAGTTGCTACAGAAAAAGTAACTTTTACAATTTTGAAACAGAACGGCACGGAACAGAACAGAAACAGAAAGTAAAGACTAATTCTGACTTAAACCTTACTAATTTATGGTAATTATTTAACGTAACTTTGACCTGTTATAATGACTTTATACATTTTTGCAGGCAACTCATGTGTGCATTTGGTATTTTCTAAAAAGTTATGATATACCATTAGCTGGAATAAAAATGTATGCACAGATGTTTGAAGTATGAGAAACCCAACACCGTGAATACCATTTCTATATTACTTACCACTATGAATACCCTAACTGTTTACTAAAATAACTTTTTCACGTTATAATTCTCATATTGAATTGAAAAAATGGTTATTAGAAGAGGAAATTAATGAACCAAAATCAGTTCCCAAACTGAAAATGGAGATTTCAAGTTTAGTAATATTGGAAATTGTTAAGAAAGGAAGACCATTGTGGGATGGTGTTTTTATCAAGCAATTGCTGAAGAAAATTTGGGAAAGGCTTAATTACAATACTAAATTCATAGAGTCTCTTCCCCTGTCCAGTCAAACGGTAGGCCGTCGAACTGTTCAATTAGGAACTTGTGTAGAATCTGCAATTAGGGAAAAAGTAGTTAATTGCGAATTTGTTTCAATTTGTTTAGACGAAAGCACTGACATAAATGATCTGTGTGAATTTGTAATTTGTATTCGATGCGTAGACAGCGAATACACTATTTTTGAGCCAATGTTTACTTTAGAATCATTTTATGGAAATGTAACTGGCACGTTGTTGTATGATGTTGTCAGAGAAAAGCTTCTTTCCATTGTAAACATAAACAAATTTGCTGGAGTCTGCACAGATGGAGCCAATGTAATCTTGGGCAAATATAATGGACTTATAGGCCAATTAAAAAAACACGAATTTGCAGTTCATAATTTTCACTGCATAATTCATCAGACCGCTCTTGCATCGAAATTCATAAATGATACCCCAGCTATGAAGACAGCAGAGGATATAATAAATAAAATTCGAGGCTGACATCAAGCGCTTACCCACCGAAAATTTGTAACCTTTTTGAAAAACAAAAATGCTGTGAATTGTGACCTGAAAATGTTTACAGAAGTTCGGTGGCTAAGTCGCAGTGATTGCCTGAATAGACTTTATGATTTAAGAGAAGAAGTTCTTCAGTTTCTAGAAACTGAGAAAATAGAAAAAGTTTTAGTCCAGTGTTTAAAAGACAATAATTTTATTTTAGACTTAGCTTTTTTGGCAGATACGACAAGTATGTTAAATGAACTTAATTTGGAATTGCAAGGAAAGGAACGCAATATATGCGACTTGTCAAAAATCATTCACAATTTCAAAACAAAACTTTTTCTAATTTTTTCCCAAATTAAAAGTGGTGATTTTTCCAACTTTCCAAAAACTTCACTTGTTTACAGAAATCTCGAAATCGACAAAAGATATGAATATGCCGAAATATTTGAAACACTTTTCAATAATTTTCAAGACAGGTTTCAAGATTTTGTAATTTTACAACCGCTATTTAATCGAAACTTAGTAATTTCATCATTATACTGTCCACCTAGACATACAATAACAGAAAGCCAATATTATAAATATTATAAATCACTAGGCCACTGTTTTCTGGCCGCTGGTGATTACAACGCTAAGCACACCTATTGGGGGTCACTTCTTATAACACCAAAAGGTCGAGTTTTATATAATACAATTTCCAAAATGGGTCTTAATGTGATAGCGAGCGGACAACCCACCTACTGGCCTGCTGATCAGCAGAAATCCCAGATGTCATCGATTTTGGCGTGGTTAAAAACATCCCGATAGAAACGATTTGTGTAGAAGCTTCCCTTGAACTATCTTCTGATCACACGCCAACTATAGTTACCATAATGAACCCTAATAAAACTGCTTATTTATCAACAGCTGCCCCGCGGATAAATTGGCAAAAAATACAAAAGATATATAAGTACCCACTGTACAGAAAATATATTGCTACGTACACCAGAAGATATAGACCTCTCTATTACCAATATTAACAGAAGTCTCAAACAAGCTGTTGAACATTCCTCCAAACCCCCTAAACAAATCAGATACAGTAGTTTTGACTTAACTGCCTTTTGTTTACGTGCACTTTTGACTTAACTGCACAAAATTGATAATTTTTGGAATTATTCTTTCTAATTCCATACAAATTCCTTTTTTATGTGCACTTTCTATACCTGCACATTTAAGATAAATGCACAAAATTTTTGGCATTTTAAAATTATTTTCATACAAAATATCAAAGTTAGCTGCACTTTGACTTAACTGCCCAAAATAAATATTTTCTGGAATTATTCTTCAAAATCCTTGTTTACGTGCATTTTGTATACCTGCACATTTTTCATATTTTTGGGCAGCTTTAAAATATTTTCATACAAAACATCAAAGTTAGCTGCACACATAAAACTATATGGTGGCCACTTTTTCACATAAATATCCAATTTAAGCTGTTTATAAAAATATAAATCGCAATTATTTTGTTTTTTATGTTTTATGTTCTATGTGAATTCTAATTGTTTTTGTTAATGTTTCTTTTATATTAAACAAACATACATACATGTATAAAATGATCTGTTGATTCCCAGCTAGCAGAGGCTGTTTGTTAGACGATTATGTTTAATATACAACTCCTAAAAGAATCTTCTGGTGATTATCTGACGAGTAACAAAAACATCTAAATCTTTTTTTAATTTATTTATTTTTTTTTTACTTTTTTGACACGCTCGTCTTTAAATCTTGAAATTAACTTTTTGGGACTCTCTGTAAGAGTCGTATAACAATTACTGAGCTACCTAAATAAGACAGTTTTTGAAGTATGAAAATGCTATTGCCAATTCAATTTTAATAAAACAAACCGGCCTAAGAATCTGCAAAAAAGGATTTTCCGACAGGATGGTATTGATTTCGCGACCTTAAGGTTTGTTTTATAGAAATTGTATGAAAATTAGAAGTTTTGGCATGAAAAATACACCTGATGCCCTTATTTAGGTAGCTTAGTCATACGGCTGAGTATTTCACGAGTTGTAAAATAATACATATATACATGAGTCTCATACGACTCTTAGCATGCTTTTTGAAAGACTCGTTAGATAATCTGTAACCGGCCTGTGCAAAGGTTGACTACTTATATTCGTCAGAGATTATACTGAACATTGTAAGTGTTACGGTCGGAACCCGAAGATAAAAAAAACGTAAATCTCGAATACGATACTGTTTTTATTTTGTTCTCATATAATTGACACTTATTAGTTCAGGTTTTTGCAGGAAGCTTTCGCACGTTCTAGCTGAGCTAACTTGTTCGGTAGGATTGGGCGGGGATCTTGTTCCTGTGTCTTACCTAGCCTGTGCCTTACAAATAAAAAAAATAACGTGCGAATAATAAGCCCTTATTATTTACTACACCAATACTTCTCAACTTTACTACAAGATAGCTTAGATGTTACAGCCTTGAACCTCTATACCCACCCATCCTAGGTTTTTTGTAGGTTGAAATTCTATTAATGAAAAAACCCCAAACACACTTACTTTTACCAAAGATCGTTACAGTTCCGTCAAGAGAAATTAGTTCATGTTTAAATCCAAACAAATATGTATATTTTCAAATTTAATTCAGTTTACTTGTAAATACAAACTCATAATAATACCCTATCTAAATGGTTCTTATAATATACTTGACTCAAAACGGGTTAATATTATCAAAATACAAAAAATATATAATAATTTTTGTGAGCATCAACAAAGCTTTTACGGGTTGGTTATTACTTGATTACGATTGTTCTCAAATGTAAACAAAAAAAAAATCCATCGTATTTACCACCATAAGAACTTTGTTAATCAATTTAGATATGTAATGTTTAATGTTCACACAAGAATTAAAAAAATTGTTTTTCTTAAATAATTTTTAGAGAATTAACAAAGCTTTTACCGGTTTAATTGCACTCAATTACGATTGAACTCAAATAAACAAAATCCATCATATTTACCACAATAAAAACTTTGTTAATGAATTTAAATATGTAATGTTTAATGTTCGCACAAAAAAAAACTTGTTTTTCTTAAATAATTTTTTAGAGAATTAACAAAGCTTTTACCGGTTTAATTGCACTCAATTACGATTGAACTCAAATAAACAAAATCCATCATATTTACCACAATAAAAACTTTGTTAATGAATTTAAATATGTAATGTTTAATGTTCGCACAAAAAAAAAACTTGTTTTTCTTAAATAATTTTTAGAGAATTAACAGAGCTTTTACTGGTTTCATGGCACTAAATTACGATTGTACTCAAATAAAGAAAAACAAAAATTCACTGGTATTTACAACAATAAAAACTCTGTTAAGGAATTAAAATAATATCAAGCAGATATAAGAGGTAACCTAATGATAATAATTAAAACAAACGAACTTACATAAAGCTTTATCCAACGCTGCATGTAGAAGGCCTCCTGCATACTTGTTGTGATTTGGGAAGATCTATAAAATTTGGTTGAGTTTTTTTTTCTTTCTGTTAAGTAAATTTGTTTAAATAAATTAGGGGTAACCGTACAATTTGGAGTTTAGGGTAATGTTATAAGGAATTCTTAAGGTAAAAAACATTAAAATAAAGTTTACTTTTTTTTCCTTTTGTAATGTTTAAGATAATTAGTGCAATATTAGAAAATAAATAGATTCGAATAATTTAAATGGATTTATTGCGGAAGAATCAAAAATTAAGATATTAACAAACGGTGGGATAGTGCAATTTAAAATTTTAGATACCGGTTTGATTCCAAAACTGTGTAATTAGTAATAAGTAGAGAAGAGAATGATCGACTGGGATTAGGTTTTGAGAGAGGTTAGTGTTTGTTTCGGGAATAAATCTGGTAATAAAACGAATGTTAAAGGTATATTTGACTTTTGGGAATCATTTAGTTCAGTTAGTTAGTCGAATTAGCAGAGAATTAGGAAGTAAACATGATAAAAAAAAAATAGTGGTTTAAACGTAGAACTATGATCTTAAATTATTTCACAACTAGTTTTTTTTCGCATTTACGGTAAGGCGATGTAGATGGTAATCATCATGGTGCCCTGGCCGATATTCGGTGAAATTCTATTTGTAGAAAATAAGTATTCCTTGGTAATTCCGAAATATTTACGCCAATGGTCACGTGAATCTGCGTTGTGAAAGGTTTATTCTCTGGAGTAGGGGATAGTATGCAAACGGACACGAATGTTAAATAATTGGCCGGAGTCTCACCATGTAGGTAGAGTGAGAAATCTCCCTGCAGGCACAAATTTTAAGTTTGCTTAGGCTTCAAATAAGATTTACACGTGGTGAAGTTTAGTCGGAGTGAAACAGATAACCCCTTAACTTGAAAAGATGGTTTCACAGAGTTACGTAACGTTGTACCGAAATACACGTGGGGTTTTATAAGTTGTACCGAGATCCCACGATACCGGTAGGTAATGGGGACGAATAACAAAACGTGTTGGTCATCCGGATAATGGAATATCGTCTAAATTGATAGGATAGTTAGTTACAGGAGTTCGGAATCGTACTTCAGAAAAAAAAACCTTACCTTTTTTCTAATTTTCTTTAGACACAAACAGAATATTTTGGCACCGTCTGAACGACAATGAATCTTGAAATTTTTCTTTTTGACCCGATATTTAAAGTTTATATGGTGTCAATAAATTAAAAATGTTAAAAAAAAAATTATACTCGGATTTTACACTACCATTTAGAATTATTTAAAGAAAAAAATTTTCTTCCACACATTCTAGAACCGCAGCCAAAATTGAAAAGACTCAAGATTGTAACTTTTCAAATCATTACACCTATCAAAATTCTTGCTCTTTCCTTCTACAACAAAAGTTTACGTAGAGCTTTCAGAACCGCAAATGAGTATATTTGTCACTCTCAATCGGTTTAGTAAAAAGTCATGTACTTTAAATACATGAAACATACATGAGATAATACCAACGAGTAAACGAAATTTAAAGAAAAATGACATTAGCAATAAGTGCGGATCAGTGCGTACTCTGTCAGTGGTGAGACTTTTAAATTAACTTGAAGTACTTTTGGGGCTGACAGTAAACTTCTTCCGAAGATACGGCCAGTATTACATTTTCTATTATTCTGCCGGTAAACGAATATTCGTTTAAATTGCATTCTTAAAAAGGTTCAAATATTAAACAAAATCATAGATTTAAAGGTTTCCGAAAATTTGTGTTTGGTCAGAGGAAGACGTTATGTTGCAAAATTATGCGTTACAAAACAGGTTTTATGGACTTATTCCCAATAAGTACAAAAAGCTGAAGTTAAACTTTTATATCCTTTGCGTGAAATTTTCCAATGTTTCTGCCTGCCATATCTTCCAGTTCATAATAGCAGGTTCCATGTTTCTTTATTACCCTAGCCTTCTCAAACTGATTCCCAAGTTTACTATTAAAGTGGTCGATCGCCTTTGATTGTGCGAAATTTCGTCGGAAGACGATTTGTCCTAGTTCGAAATTCACTTGCCTAGATCTAAGGTTATAGGTTTTTACATTCCTCTCATATGACCTGCGAATTTTGTCCTGAGCTTTTTGTCTAATAAGTTCCAATTTTTCATCTTTCCTCAGATCCGTGCAGGGAGTTTCTAATAAATTTACATTTCTAAGAAGCGAGTAGGATTTTCCGTTCGTAAGCATATTCTGACCAAAAAGAAGGAAGTAAGGCGAAAACCCAGTACTGGCATGAATTGAGCTACGTAAAGCACAGCTAATTGCTGATAACTTTTCGTCCCAGTTCTTTTGCGATGGTTTAACGTATGCCCTTATGGCCGCCAAGACCGACCTATTCACTCTCTCACTAGCGTTTGCTTGCGGCGAATAAATAGCAGTTAGGTTATGAAAAATTCCATATGAACGAAGAAAATCTTTAAATAGATTCGATTTAAACTGAACGCCGTTATCAGTTGTAATTGTTTCCGGTACACCGAAAATATGGAAAACGCGCTTTTCAAGAAATTCAATAATTACGTTGGAAGTAAACTTCCGAATGGGTTCCAGAAAGTGAAATTTAGAAAGATGGTCTAAAACTATTATAATGCCCGTGTTTCCGGAAGACGAACGTGGATATGGGCCTAATAAGTCTAAATACAATTTCTGAAAAACTCTAACAGAACTAGCTTGCTGACCCATAGGAGGTCTTAAGCATTTGTTCGAGGCTTTTGTCTGTTTGCAGACTTCACAGGATGATACGTAATCCGAAACCTGCTTTGCCATTTTCGGCCAAAAATAAAAAATTTTCAACCTATGTAGTGTTTTGCCCACACCACCATGAGCACATAAAGGGTGATCATGGGCTCTTTGGATTAAGTCCTGGGTCAAAGCCAAGGGAACCCATAATTTCCATGACATTTCCTCCTGTAATTGTTCCCCTGACGCGTGTTCGCAACGCTTATATATCAGATTATCAACTAATCTGATATCGGGAAGATATTTTTCCCTACTCTTTAGTTTTTCATATAAGGATACATATTCAGCGGACAAAAATTCACTAGATTCCAGATCAATTTCTATAGAGTTTTCCAATTCAGATACATATATTTCCTCCATATTTCTACAATTTAATTCCTCGTGGTTTTCCGAATACATTCTAGAAAGAGAGTCAGGTACGATATTCCTGCTTCCTTTACGATGACGTATGGTAAAATTAAAACCTTGCAATTTAAGTGCCCACCTTGCTAGTCTCCCGTGCAGGTCCGTTTGATTCATGAGCCATTTAAGAGAGGCATGATCCGTTATTATTTCAAACTCATGGCCCTCTATATAGGCTCTAAACTTCTTTACAGCCATAACAGCTGCAAGGCACTCTTGTTCCGAAACGGAATAATTCCTCTGAGCCGAGGTTAGCTTATGACTCATGAATGCGATTGGTAATTCGTCATTGTCGTCATTTCTCTGTGCGAGAACTGCCCCAATCCCATATTTGCTTGCATCGCATTGTATCGAAAACGGACGGGAAAAATCTGGATTATGCAAAACTGGTGCGGAGCAAAGGGAGTATTTTAAGTTTTCAAAAGAAATTTTTGCTTCTTCGGACCAAGCGAATTTTTTATTTTTCTGCAACATGTTGGTCAAAGGAGTTGTCACCGTTGCAAAGTTACGGACAAACCGTCGATACCACCCACACATACCTAAAAATCTTCTTAATTGGCGGACGGACGTTGGTAACGGAAAGTCTCGGATAGCCTGTACTTTGTCCGGATCTGTTTTAATTGTACCATATCCTATAATATGACCTAAATATTTAACATGTTTGAGAACAAACTTACTTTTCTTTATATTTATAGTTAAATTGGCCTTCCTCATGCAGAGAGCAATCTCATGAAGCAACAATATATGTTCATCGAATGTTTCGGTAATAAGAAGCAGATCATCCAGATATATAAAAACCTTGGTCCGTAAATGCGCAGGTACAACCTTGTCCATAAGCCGGGACATGGTTTGGGGAGCATTGCATAAACCAAACGGCATAGTAACAAACTGGTATAAGGGACGCCCTGGCACGGTGAAAGCTGTCTTTTCCTTTGACCTTTCATCTAATGGAATTTGCCAGAAGGCATCCTTAAGGTCAAGACTCGTAATGAATCTGGCCTTAGGGAGCCTACTTAAGATTCCATCGATCAAAGGCAAAGGATAGGCATCCTTCACCGAGACACTATTAACTTTTCGGGCGTCAAGGCACAATCTTACCTTACCCGGTTTGCGCACTAATGCCACCGGTGACGACCAAGGACTTTGCGACTCTTCTATTACCCCAAGCTTGAGCATACGATCTACTTCCTCGAATAATAATCGCTCAATCGCAGGAGAAACTGCGAAATGTCTTTGCTTGATGGGTTTACTATCTGCCGTGTCAATAACATGGGATACCAGGGTTGTCCTTCCAAGACCCTCCTTGGAAAATGACGGGAAGGCATTAATAGCTATCTCTAACCTAGTCCTCTGATCACTATCCAGAATGTGTACATGGTCATCGGCATCTATATCATTCAGACTTACATCTACCCTGTAAGACGCATTTTCGGAAAACAGGTCCTTGGCCAAACCAAAAGCCCTGACAAAATCAACACCTAGATACAAGTTTTGGGTCAAGTTAGGTATAATTAAAAAGTTTATAGGTTTGGAAACACCCCTAAAAGTTACGACGGCTGTCACACTACCTACTGTAGGGTGATTCGTTCCATCAGCGGTCCTTAAAATGAGCCTAAACTTTTTATATGGATATTTATCCTCCTCTAAAAAACGTTTGGCATACTCCGATGAAAAACACGAAACAGTGGCACCAGTATCAATCATGCCGACTAAATTCTCATTAAAAATCTCCACAGTTGTGAAAGGTCTTATGTCATTATCATTATTGCCAGATAGAATGGCAGAACAAATATATTTACGATTTCTCACAATATTCTTCCAAAAATTTCTAAGCCGTTTAGTACTCCTTCTACTTTTGTTCTTATTATCCGTTTCAACTATTTCCTCACAAAAAATTCTCCTTCTAGCTTCTCTATACTCCTGCAATCTTACGTGATACGGTTTAACATGTCCGGCAATAAATTTCCCTATCATAAATTCCCTATCGTTTTCATGTTTGTCGGTGGCAATAAATCGATAATCTTCTGTAAAATCCGTTTGACACGCAGTCGCAGTTACATTTGAGTTGACTTGGATACTAACTGTTTTGGTGTCAAACTGGGTTGGTAGTTTTTTGAATATTTGTTGCATTTCAAACAGTTTGGTTTAAAGACATTAGGCTTTCCACAACCATAACAAAATATTTTTCGTTCAGACAGACAATCTTCGAAACGGTGGCCCTTTTGGGAACAGTTCCAACAAGACAAATCTTTTATCTCCTCTATTCCTATATTATCATCTAGGAATTCTGTTTCCAATTCGGACACAACTTTGCGGGGGACAAAAATTTTATTACTTTTGCTTTTATTGATTTCTTCTTCTAAAATCTCATGTTTTCTAACATATTCTCTAAGTTGCGAAATAGAATTGATATCTAAATACAAAAGTTCCTTACGGACATCCGGTCTTAAGTTTCTCTTCAAAATTTCGATTAGTTCAAAATTACTAATTGGTTGTTGTAAGCCATCAGATATCCGCAAAAGAGCATCATAAAATAAGTCAAATTTCTCACCATTCCTTTGTTTTCTATTTCTAATTTGTTCTTTTAAATCATAGTCTGTTCTGCTGTCACGAAACTCATTCCTAAGCTCATCACACAATATGGTCCAATCTAATCTGGTGGTATTTCGATGAAACCGCCAAAACCAGTCTATTGCCTTTCCGCAAAATAACAAATGAACATGTTTGCATAACAAATCAAAATCTCCCCGTAGGCCCTGATTGGTAAGAGCTTGCACTCGATAAATAAAATTGACAACAGACAAACCATCTTCTTCCCGTCCACTAAATTTCAAATGCCAACCAGAAATTATTTGAGATACCCTATCTGTAGTGAGATCATAATTACGATATACATTGGTGTTTCCCAAGTTTGGTCTACTGCCTAAAAGTCTCTGAGGATTATTATTATTAAAACCTGTATTTCCTAGACTCGCTCTGGGATTTCTATGCTGACTCCCTCGATCGAAATTATTGTTTCTGTTACCCCTGAAATAATTATTCCCACCATAATTACTACTATTATCAGGGTTTGTTCTATTACCGAGATTTGAGTTTAAATTCAGAGATTCCAACTGACTTCTCACTGCCTCATTTATCAAAATTTGCAGTGCATTATCACTCATATCAAGGGCATCAAAATTTTGGTGTACATTCGGGGAATTCTTAGAGGAAATATTAAGTAAGCGATCTATACTCGCCACATCACTATTTCGATTAAAAGCGGGAGTTTTAGTCATTTCAGTTTCCAGCAAATTACGTCTGATACTTGTCATAGTCGTAGTTTTAGGTATCGCACCCTTATTACTAACGTTTGCATTGAAAGAAGTTGGGTTAGAAGTGGCTTGGGTTTCATCCCCTGCCAAAATAGCATGGGGCTTAAGTTTAGCTGGTCTACACGCCTTACCGCAAATGGGACACGCTTGAGTCTCCTTAAGGACCTCTACTATACAGTCCCTATGGAAAATATGACTACAGGGGGTTGCAACAACTATGTCATCTATTTCGTACTCTCTGGCACAAACGGTGCATTTTTCTTCATTAGTATTCGCCGCCAGAGATGATAAATTCTCATTACTATGTACTAGAGTCATTTTTTTTTATTTGCATAAACTTTAAAAATAATTTCAATATAAATTTAGTAGAACTGTTATTAAGATCTTTGGTAAAATTGTGTGGTAAACTAAATATATAAAAAATAGAAAAATTGAATTTTCGCTATAAAAAAAACTAAATAGAAAAATTGGGCCGTAAACTTAGACATAAAAGTGGACAATTGATGCCATATACACACAACTACAAAACAATTGTAATTCCAAAGCTTTTATACCCTAACTAACAAAACAATTTTCAAATTTTGTTTCCTCATGCCTAGAGAATACGCCGAAGGTTTTACTTGCCAAACAGAAATGAATAAAAAAAAACCTTTAAGTAGTAATGGATTGTAAAGGTTTCCATCTTACCAAATACAATGTATCCTAAAACAACCAAAAAGTATTTTATTCTTGATTTAAAACCAAATAATTGACAAACACAATGCTAATAAAAGCTTCGGACTAATTCTCCAAAAGTATATAAGTGTAATTTTCTTTTAAGACGTGGTGTTTGGTTATTCGTGGGACCACCATAACGGATTTCCCGCAGATGAAATATTTTTGATATTAGCTTTCTGGCCCCACGTTGGGCGCCATTTATTTGTAACCGGCCTGTGCAAAGGTTGACTACTTATATTCGTCAGAGATTATACTGAACATTGTAAGTGTTACGGTCGGAACCCGAAGATAAAAAAAACGTAAATCTCGAATACGATACTGTTTTTATTTTGTTCTCATATAATTGACACTTATTAGTTCAGGTTTTTGCAGGAAGCTTTCGCACGTTCTAGCTGAGCTAACTTGTTCGGTAGGATTGGGCGGGGATCTTGTTCCTGTGTCTTACCTAGCCTGTGCCTTACAAATAAAAAAAATAACGTGCGAATAATAAGCCCTTATTATTTACTACACCAATACTTCTCAACTTTACTACAAGATAGCTTAGATGTTACAGCCTTGAACCTCTATACCCACCCATCCTAGGTTTTTTGTAGGTTGAAATTCTATTAATGAAAAAACCCCAAACACACTTACTTTTACCAAAGATCGTTACAGTTCTACCGCCAAGAGAAATTAGTTCATGTTTAAATCCAAACAAATATGTATATTTTCAAATTTAATTCAGTTTACTTGTAAATACAAACTCATAATAATACCCTATCTAAATGGTTCTTATAATATACTTGACTCAAAACGGGTTAATATTATCAAAATACAAAAAATATATAATAATTTTTGTGAGCATCAACAAAGCTTTTACGGGTTGGTTATTACTTGATTACGATTGTTCTCAAATGTAAACAAAAAAAAAATCCATCGTATTTACCACCATAAGAACTTTGTTAATCAATTTAGATATGTAATGTTTAATGTTCACACAAGAATTAAAAAAATTGTTTTTCTTAAATAATTTTTAGAGAATTAACAAAGCTTTTACCGGTTTAATTGCACTCAATTACGATTGAACTCAAATAAACAAAATCCATCATATTTACCACAATAAAAACTTTGTTAATGAATTTAAATATGTAATGTTTAATGTTCGCACAAAAAAAAAACTTGTTTTTCTTAAATAATTTTTAGAGAATTAACAGAGCTTTTACTGGTTTCATGGCACTAAATTACGATTGTACTCAAATAAAGAAAAACAAAAATTCACTGGTATTTACAACAATAAAAACTCTGTTAAGGAATTAAAATAATATCAAGCAGATATAAGAGGTAACCTAATGATAATAATTAAAACAAACGAACTTACATAAAGCTTTATCCAACGCTGCATGTAGAAGGCCTCCTGCATACTTGTTGTGATTTGGGAAGATCTATAAAATTTGGTTGAGTTTTTTTTTCTTTCTGTTAAGTAAATTTGTTTAAATAAATTAGGGGTAACCGTACAATTTGGAGTTTAGGGTAATGTTATAAGGAATTCTTAAGGTAAAAAACATTAAAATAAAGTTTACTTTTTTTTCCTTTTGTAATGTTTAAGATAATTAGTGCAATATTAGAAAATAAATAGATTCGAATAATTTAAATGGATTTATTGCGGAAGAATCAAAAATTAAGATATTAACAAACGGTGGGATAGTGCAATTTAAAATTTTAGATACCGGTTTGATTCCAAAACTGTGTAATTAGTAATAAGTAGAGAAGAGAATGATCGACTGGGATTAGGTTTTGAGAGAGGTTAGTGTTTGTTTCGGGAATAAATCTGGTAATAAAACGAATGTTAAAGGTATATTTGACTTTTGGGAATCATTTAGTTCAGTTAGTTAGTCGAATTAGCAGAGAATTAGGAAGTAAACATGATAAAAAAAAATAGTGGTTTAAACGTAGAACTATGATCTTAAATTATTTCACAACTAGTTTTTTTTCGCATTTACGGTAAGGCGATGTAGATGGTAATCATCATGGTGCCCTGGCCGATATTCGGTGAAATTCTATTTGTAGAAAATAAGTATTCCTTGGTAATTCCGAAATATTTACGCCAATGGTCACGTGAATCTGCGTTGTGAAAGGTTTATTCTCTGGAGTAGGGGATAGTATGCAAACGGACACGAATGTTAAATAATTGGCCGGAGTCTCACCATGTAGGTAGAGTGAGAAATCTCCCTGCAGGCACAAATTTTAAGTTTGCTTAGGCTTCAAATAAGATTTACACGTGGTGAAGTTTAGTCGGAGTGAAACAGATAACCCCTTAACTTGAAAAGATGGTTTCACAGAGTTACGTAACGTTGTACCGAAATACACGTGGGGTTTTATAAGTTGTACCGAGATCCCACGATACCGGTAGGTAATGGGGACGAATAACAAAACGTGTTGGTCATCCGGATAATGGAATATCGTCTAAATTGATAGGATAGTTAGTTACAGGAGTTCGGAATCGTACTTCAGAAAAAAAAACCTTACCTTTTTTCTAATTTTCTTTAGACACAAACAGAATATTTTGGCACCGTCTGAACGACAATGAATCTTGAAATTTTTCTTTTTGACCCGATATTTAAAGTTTATATGGTGTCAATAAATTAAAAATGTTAAAAAAAAAATTATACTCGGATTTTACACTACCATTTAGAATTATTTAAAGAAAAAAATTTTCTTCCACACATTCTAGAACCGCAGCCAAAATTGAAAAGACTCAAGATTGTAACTTTTCAAATCATTACACCTATCAAAATTCTTGCTCTTTCCTTCTACAACAAAAGTTTACGTAGAGCTTTCAGAACCGCAAATGAGTATATTTGTCACTCTCAATCGGTTTAGTAAAAAGTCATGTACTTTAAATACATGAAACATACATGAGATAATACCAACGAGTAAACGAAATTTAAAGAAAAATGACATTAGCAATAAGTGCGGATCAGTGCGTACTCTGTCAGTGGTGAGACTTTTAAATTAACTTGAAGTACTTTTGGGGCTGACAGTAAACTTCTTCCGAAGATACGGCCAGTATTACATTTTCTATTATTCTGCCGGTAAACGAATATTCGTTTAAATTGCATTCTTAAAAAGGTTCAAATATTAAACAAAATCATAGATTTAAAGGTTTCCGAAAATTTGTGTTTGGTCAGAGGAAGACGTTATGTTGCAAAATTATGCGTTACAAATCTCAACATACATCATAAACGATTCCCTTTACGATTAATATAAGTGTTTTTCGCTGCGTTATGGAAGAATCTCTCATACGAATCAGCACGTGTAGGAATCTTCAACAATTAAAAAATGAGCTCGTCGACGATCAAAAAGACTCTTTGTGAGATTCCCAGTAAGCTCCTGGGTTGAAATAAAATATTAATAAAATATAAATTTATGTATAAAAAAAATAATTTTTTTATTCTTCTTTTAAATCAAACAGTTTACTTTAGCTGCACTTTTATGCAGGTAACCACAATTGTGTACATGCACATTAAGGCAGGTAAATGCATTTAAGATGGCTGCATTTTTGATTTACCTGCACAAAAAATCGTGCAAAGGAGATTGTGCAGCTAAGTCAAAACTACTGTATAACCAAATATATGTCGAGCGACTCTTGGTTGAAAAAAGAAGAGTTCGAAGAGAATGGCAACTCCACAGATCGCCCCAGATTAAAAATCTATTGAAAGAATGCACAAAAAAACTAAGATAGTTACCGCAGTCCCAGAAAACAGCATCTCTGGAAAAATATCTTAATGAACTTGACGCGACTCCACAATCTGACTACTCATTATGGCGCGCAACTAAAAATCTAAAAAGACCGATTATTTCCAGACCTCCGCTGCGAAACTTAAATGGAAGCTGGGCAAGAAATGATGTTGAAAAAGGAAACGTGTTTGTTGAACACCTAAAAAATGTATTCACTAATTTACCAAACGACACAATAGTCGAGTTGCCACCTGTCATTAGCGGAACAGCCATACCCCTAAGATTTAAGATAAGAGAAATTGAAAAGGCTATTGCCGATCTAAATCCCAAGAAAGCACCTGGTTACGATAAAATAAGTAACAAAATGATCATCGAGCTCCCCCGCATAGCAATAAAATTAATCCTTTTAATTTTTAATGCAATTTTACGAACAGAATACTACCCTTCAGAATGGAAGGTCTCACTAGTTACCATGATACCTAAGCCAGGGAAGGATCACACAAGAGCTGAGTCATATAGGCCGATTAGCTTATTATCTAACATATCAAAGCTGTTTGAGAAACTGTTGGTTTCTAAATTAATTCCGATATTGGATGAAAATGAAAGTATACCAAATCATCCATTTGGATTTAGAAAGAAACATAGCACAATCGAACAAACACACAGACTAGTAAACGCCATTAGAAAAACTTTTGAAGAAAAAATATTGTTCTGCACTCTTCATTGATGTTTCTCAAGCTTTCGACAAAGCTTGGCATGAAGGCTTAATACATAAATTGAAGCTTAATTTCCCCGTAAACACACATAAGCTGTTAGAAAATTACTTAGTCGGTCAAAAGTTTGTTATAAAAGAAGGAGATTTCTTAAGTTCAACCCAACCGATCAATGCTGGAGTCCCACAGGGAAGTAATTTAGGGCCAATATTGTATTTAATATATACTTCAGACCTGCCAACCAACAACTACACCCGCACATCGACTTTTGCATCCACGAAAATCGCTACGAAGCATCTAGATACCTACAGGACCATATATATCAATTGGAAAAATGGTTAAAACAATGGAAAATAAAGGTGAACGTACAAAAATGCATACATATAACATTTACTTTGTGTAGAGAATCATGTCCCCCTATTAAAATCAATAACCAAATAATACCACAACATTCGAATGTAAAATATCTCGGTATACATTTAGATCGACGTTTAACGTGGAAATGCCATATAGAGGCAAAGTTAACTCAGATGAAACTAAAAGCAGTTCAAATAAATTTGCTCATTGGAAGAAATTCGACCCTAAGTCTAGATTGTAAACTCCTTATTTACAACTCTATCTTAAAGCCAATATGGTGCTATGGTATCCAGTTATGGGCCACTGCCTCGGCTTCCAACATAGATAAAATACAAAGGCGTCAAAACAAAATTCTTCGAATCGTTACGTCCGCTCCCTGGTATGTAAAAAACTCGAACATTCACAAAGACCTCGATGTACCATCAGTAAAATCTATGATCACAAAATATTCAATTAAATACTTAAAAAGGCTCGAATCACACCCAAATCCATTAGCTCGAAACATTTTAAATGATGGCGGCCACACTCGCGTAAGGAGAAGAGACACTGTAGCACTTATCCGATCAGAAGAGCACTTAACACCAATGTGAACCGTTTTTTAGGGGTACTGTCGTCTGGCATTGGCAGGACGCAAACCTAAGAATTACTAGATTAAGATTTGATTAATTATTGTTAGTTCATATATTTTATGAAGATTCAATAAATAAATAAGAAAAAAAATAAACAAAAAGAAGCGAAAAAGAAAAAAAAAACAGAAGCAAATTGTGTGGGAAAGAAATTAAATTTGTGAAATGGGAGCAAATTAAAATTGTAGGTAAAGAATTAAATAAACACTTAAAAAAAAATTACAAAATTTATTTTCTTAATACATATAATTTTTTTCTTATTTGATCTTTATTATTTAAATTTATATAAATTTGTTTTAGCTTGTGTTCTTTTTTATATAAAATATTAATTTTACTTTAAATAAATTGACTTTTATTCGACCTTTATAAAATTTATTATTATTAATTATTATGTATGTTTTTTCGACCTTTTTGTTTTCAATACGTAAGCGAATAATTGAGCTCGAGGCCTTAGTTTTTAATAAATTTTATTTATTTATTTTTATGTATCAATATTTCGTAACCCTTCGGGAAACATCTTCAGGAATAAAAATAAAGAAATTATTATTATTAATAAGAGTACTAATCTACGGTCATTACACGACTGCCCGCTAATTTTTGAGTAAAAATGACCGTAGATTAGTACTCTTATTAATAATAATAATTTCTTTATTTTTATTCCTGAAGATGTTTCCCGAAGGGTTACGAAATATTGATACATAAAAATAAATAAATAAAATTTATTAAAAACTAAGGCCTCGAGCTCAATTATTCGCTTACGTATTTATTATTATTATTATTTTATTAAGCTTGAGGTCTCTTTTTTTTAAAAATGTTAAATTTATTGAACCAATATTTCGGCACTCCGTTGTGTGCCTTCTTCAGAGTTTTTTTTCTTTAATTTTTGACAAATAATAACAATTTTAACAAATGAAATAAATTTAACAAAAAATCATAACACAATTTTCAATTAAAAACAAAAAAGGTTTTCCAATTTAAAAACTAATCTATTACATTATAAATAAATTATTAACTTCCGTTTATATTTTTACAAATTAAATGCCTATAATTTTGTGCTAAACTTTCAGTATCTGACTTAAAATTAATTCTCGATATTGTCGGTACATTTATAATTTGCAACATTTCTAACATAAACCTACGTTTATAATTATTTTCCGTATTTAAAACTGTTGTATTTTCAAAATCAGGATAATGGTTTAAATTTGCACAATGGGCTGATAAAGCTGTTTTTTGTGATGCAATGTGCCTATATTTTTGATCTGACTTATGTCCTGCTAACCTAGTTTTTAGTTTATTCTTCGTTGTACCAACATATACTTTACCACATTGTCCATTAACATTTCCCCTACAAGGTATTTTATAAACTACATTCGACATTTCCAACTTATTTATTTTATCTTTCATATTAGTAAATAATCTACCTATGTGTTATAAGATTTATGCGCAATTTTAAAAAGTCCGGGAAAAGAAAAACTCTATACCCATACCACCATAGTGTATGTAACACCTAAAAATATTGGTCCTATAACCATCGTTTAGAATACCGATAGACTTAATCATTATCTGAGTCGATATAAGGATGTCCGTCGCATAGAAAACGAGTTCTTGCAAAATTAAATAACAATCGGTTCATTCTGTCACCAATTTTTGATAGTTTCTTTAACAGAAATATTAATGTTTAAGGGTGTTGGGGTTCTGGTTTAAAAGAAGAAAATTAACTTAGCTGAGCGAAGTCGGTGCCATTAAATTAACAAACATAAGTTCAGTCGAAAAAATAAGAAAAAAATTATTAAGCGAAGCTGGTGTTTGTCATACCATATACATTAGACTGGTCGCATCTTGTATGGGATTTTTTTTTAAATTTAAATGTTTGCGCTGCTTTAAATATGAGGTTTGGTGTAAGAAATCAAGTCCTAATTTTTCAGCTCAATCCGACGGTGCCTAGTCGTGCCAAGTGGGGCCCAAAGTTCCCCATATTATGAAAACAACATCTATTCAATCAGATACTAGTTGAAAAGCCGGTCCCAAAGACAGAAAATCAAAAATCTGGCTTCGTAACGATCTTCCGCAGAGAAAGTACTTTAAGTATGCCAAATTTCAGCTTCATATCTCATCCGATGGCTTCAGAAAGTTGCGGAAATAATAGGACATACATACAAACATCCGCAAATACTAAGAAATTACATATTGTATAGATAGATTAAAGTATCTGCTAATTAATATTTTAGTATGATACGAACGAACGATTTTTAACCTAATTCAGGTACGCTGAATCCAGTGGTGCTAGCCGTTTTTTTAGGTTAGCTCTGGTTTTCGAGATATACCGTTATTTCGAAAATGAAGGATGCACAACATATGTTCGGGTTACTCAAAAACGCTTTAGCTTATTGAAAAAACTAAAAAAATCCGAAATTCCGCAATAAAATTTACTTTACCTTATAATTTTGCGAAGCACTAAAGGTACATTTTAAAAAATAAGCGCTTCAACAGATTTGCCAAAAATTGGAAACACATTGAAGCTAGCACCTTCAAAAGTGGAATTTTGGACGAAGAAGTGGTACGAATTTTAACAACATCGCACTTAGATTTTTTGAAAAATTTTTGTATAAATGCGTTAAAATTCCAAAATGGATAACACTCCATTTTATTGGGGAGCGGGTACCAGATTTTTCACAATTTCGTTTGCCTGGTGCAACATCGCATGCACGATTCATGTCAAAGTGCATTTATTGTTACAAAATATTTCTATTTCGCGAACAGTTTAAATTGACAGCAGCAGAATTGAAAAGTCTTCGGAGCATTTGCTTGTTTTTGACTAGCATATATGTACCTTATTGGTTCCGATGAGTGAACGCTATAGAAGCGCCAAAACTGGATCTTGATTTCATTCAAAACGTTGTATCTTATTTTGATAAAGAAGTTTCGACTGCATTGTTGCAAAAAATAAGAAAGCATTTGTGGTATTTGACAGAAGAAACAGTTGGCCTTGCATTTTTTGATGAAAGCGTGCCGTTGGAAATAAAAAAGATGATGGTCCAAAAACTCGACATCGGCAATGACATACATGGAAATTATGAAATAATTTCGAAAAGGAATGTTGTCAATATGGATGAAATTTTCTCTTACGTGTCAAGAGATATATCCGATTTTGTTTCTCCACTGACAAAGAAATTTTTTTCCCGATTAGCCATAGATCCAACATTTTTAGAATCGGAACCTTCTCAATGGCAGCAGAGGGATGATTACTGCGCTGGAAAAGCTGTCTGTCAACATTTGAACGTTGTAAATGATGCGGCAGAAAGAACAATTAAACTCATCACGGATTACAATAAATCGTTAACATACGATGAGACAGATAAGCAGTACCTACTCCAAGTTGTTGAGCACTATCGTCATTTATATCCGTCCCACAACAAATCTTCTCTTTTAAAATAATCAACTTAATAAAAACATTCAAATAAATTTATAAATTTTTTTTTTTAAATTATTGTAGAAGCCTAGCTGCACTTTCCAATTTTTAATGAATTTTTTAAAAATAAAAATTTCGAAATTTTTATAAAAAAAATTGTTTTTTTTTCAAAAAAAAATTATGTTTCTAAAACTACTGCGCATATAAGAAAATAGTTTTACCTTTCTAAAAGTAAATTTTATTGCGGAATTTCGGATTTTTTTATTTTTTTCAATAAGCTAAACCGTTTTTGAGTAACCCGAACATATGTTGTGCAGCCTCCTTCATTTTTGAAATAACGGTATATCTCGAAAACCAGAGCTAACCTAAAAAACGGCTAGCACCACTGGATTCAGCGTACCTGAATTAGGTTAAAAATCGTTCATTCGTATCATACTAAAATATTAATTAGCAGATACTTTAATCTATCTATACAATATATAATTTCTTAGTATTTGCGGATGTTTGTATGTATGTCCTATTATTTCCGCAACTTTCTGAAGCCATCGGATAACATATGAAGCTGAAATTTGGCATACTTTAAGTACTTTCTCTGCGGAAGATCGTAACGAAGCCAGATTTTTGATTTTCTGTCTTTGGGACCGGCTTTTCAACTAGTATCTGATTGAATAGATGTTTTTTTCATCATATGGGGAACTTTGGTCCCCACTTGGCGCGACTAGGCACCGTCGGATCGAGCTGAAAAATTAGGACATGATTTCTTACACCAAACCTCATATTTTAGGTAGCGCAAACAATAAAATTTAAAAAAAAAAATTGCGACCAGTCTATTGAACATTCTCACTTTAACAGTTCTTAAGATATGCGATAATAAACATTGGCGTCCAATGATGGGAACCACTTCCCCCGCTGCTATTTTATTCCAATTTTGGGGTTAAGAAGATCCTACTACCAAAAGTTCAACAAAATGCGTGCAGTGGCTCTTATTTATATATCTATCTATGAGGGGTACTGCTCCTCCCCTGTTCACCCCACCCATTTTTATACTGAAATTTATAGTTTGCCATAGTAGTAGCATTAACCACGTTTGAAGACGCCCCCTTTAATAGTTCTTCAGTTGAGAGATATTTAATATATGCATCCTATGAGAGGTTTTTCCCCCCTGCGCCTACCCGCTTAATTTTTATTTTCAAAAGTGTCGTATACCATAAGAGTGACTTCCACAAAGTTTTAACATTCTCACTATAACAGTTCATAAGATATGCGATAATAAGCATTGGCGTCCTATGGGGGGAACCACTTCCCCCGCTGCTATTTAATTTTAATTTGGGGGCTCAAAAGATCCTACTACCAAAAGTTCAACAAAATGCGTGCAGCGGCTCTTAAGATATGCGATATTTCCTATTAGCATCAAATGGGGGGTACCAATTCCCCTGCCCCTATCGAAAAAATAAGTAGCGTATTTTATTTTTAGGGCTCACGTGATGATACTGTAAAAATTTCAGGAATATCGGTTCAGTAGTTTAGGAATCTATAAGCCAACAAACAAACAAACAAACATTTTTCATTTTTATATATATAGACTAGCTTAACCCGGTGCGCTTCGCTACACTGCTTTAACTACTTTATCGGTTGAGAGATATTTAATAAATGCATCCTATGGAAGGTAGTTCCCCCCTGTGACTTCTACAAAGTTTGAAAATTCTCACTATAACAGTTCTTAAGATATGCGATATTAAACATTGGCGTCCTATGGTGGACACCACTTCCCCCGCTGCTATTTTATTTCAATTTTGGGGCTCAGAAGATCCTACTACCAAAAGTTCAACAAAATGCATGAAGTGGCTCTTATTTATATTTCTATCTATGAGGGGTACTGCTCCTCCCCTGTCTACCCCGCCCATTTGTATACTGAAATTTATAGTTAACCCTAATAGTAGCTTAAACCACTTTTGAAGACTCTCCCTTGAATGGTTCTTCAGTTGAGCGATATTTATTATATGTATCCTATGGGAGGTATTTCCGCCCTGCGCCTACCCGCTTTATTTTTATTTTCAAAAGTGTAGTTTACCATAAGAGTGACTTCCACAAAGTTTGAACATTCTCACTATAACAGTTCATAAGATATGCGATATTAAGCATTGGCGTCCTATGGGGGGAACCACTTCCCCCGCTGCTATTTTATTCCAATTTTGGGGCTCAGAAGATCCTAATACCAAAAGTTCAACCAAATGCGTGCAGTGGCTCTTATTTATATTTCTATCTATGAGGGGTACTGCTCCTCCCCTGTTCACCCCACCCATTTTTATACTGAAATTTATAGTTTGCCATAGTAGTAGCATTAACCACGTTTGAAGACGCCCCCTTTAATAGTTCTTCAGTTGAGAGATATTTAATATATGCATCCTATGAGAGGTTTTTCCCCCCTGCTCCTACCCGCATAATTTTTATTTTCAAAAGTGTAGTATACCATAAGAGTGACTTCCACAAAGTTTTAACATTCTCACTATAACAGTTCATAAGATATGCGATAATAAGCATTGGCGTCCTATGGGGGGAACCACTTCCCCCGCTGCTATTTTATTTCAATTTGGGGGCTCAAAAGATCCTACTACCAAAAGTTCAACAAAATGCGTGCAGCGGCTCTTAAGATATGCGATATTTCCTATTAGCATCAAATGGGGGGTACCAATTCCCCTGCCCCTATCGAAAAAATAAGTAGCGTATTTTATTTTTAGGGCTCACGTGATGATACTGTAAAAATTTCAGGAATATCGGTTCAGTAGTTTAGGAGTCTATAAGCCAACAAACAAACAAACAAACATTTTTCATTTTTATATATATAGACTAGCTTAACCCGGTGCGCTTCGCTACACTGCTTTAACTACTTTATCGGTTGAGAGATATTTAATAAATGCATCCTATGGAAGGTAGTTCCCCCCTGTGACTTTTACAAAGTTTGAAAATTCTCACTATAACAGTTCTTAAGATATGCGATATTAAACATTGGCGTCCTATGGTGGACACCACTTCCCCCGCTGCTATTTTATTTCAATTTTGGGGCTCAGAAGATCCTACTACCAAAAGTTCAACAAAATGCATGAAGTGGCTCTTATTTATATTTCTATCTATGAGGGGTACTGCTCCTCCCCTGTCTACCCCGCCCATTTGTATACTGAAATTTATAGTTAACCCTAATAGTAGCTTTAACCACTTTTGAAGACTCTCCCTTGAATGGTTCTTCAGTTGAGCGATATTTATTATATGTATCCTATGGGAGGTATTTCCGCCCTGCGCCTACCCGCTTTATTTTTATTTTCAAAAGTGTAGTTTACCATAAGAGTGACTTCTACAAAGTTTCAACTTTCTCACTATAACAGTTTTTAAGATATCCGATATTAAACATTGGCGTCCTATGGGGGGTAACACTTCCCCCGCTATTTTATTTCAATTTTGGGGCTCAGAAGATCCTACTACCAAAAGTTCAACCAAATGCGTGCAGTGGCTCTTATTTATATTTCTATCTATGAGGGGTACTGCTCCTCCCCTGTTTACCCCGCCCATTTATATACTGAAATTTATAGTTTGCCATAGTAGTAGCTTTAACCACGTTTGAAGACTCCCCCTTAAATAGTTCTTCAGTTTAGCGATATTTAATATATACATCCTATGGGAGGTTTCCCCCCCCCCTCCCCTACCCGCTTTATTTTTATTTTCAAAAGTGTAGTATACCATAAGAGTGACTTCCACAAAGTTTGAACATTCTCACTATAACAGTTCATAAGATATGCGATATTAAGCATTGGCGTCCTATGGGGGGAACCACTTCCCCCGCTGCTATTTTATTCCAATTTTGGGGCTCAGAAGATCCTAATACCAAAAGTTCAACCAAATGCGTGCAGTGGCTCTTATTTATATTTCTATCTATGAGGGGTACTGCTCCTCCCCTGTTTACCCCGCCCATTTTTATACTGAAATTTATAGTTTGCCATAGTAGTAGCTTTAACCACGTTGGAAGACTCCCCCTTTAATAGTTCTTCAGTTAAGCGATATTTAATATATGCATCCTATGGGAGGTTTCCCCACCCCCCCCCCCTCCCCTACCCGCTTTATTTTTATTTTCAAAAGTGTAGTATACCAAGAGTGACTTCCACAAAGTTTGAACATTCTCACTATAACAGTTCATAAGATATGCGATATTAAGCATTGGCGTCCTATGGGGGGAACCACTTCCCCCGCTGCTATTTTATTTCAATTTTGGGGCTCAGAAGATCCTACTACAAAAAGTTCAGCAAAATGCGTCCAGCGGCTCTTAAGATATGCGATAATTAATATTGGCATCCTATGGGGGTACCAATTCCCCTGCCCCTATCGAAAAAATAAGTAGCCTATTTTATTTTAAGGGCTCACGTGATGTTACTGTAAAAATTTCAGGAAAATCGGTTCAGTAGTTTCGGAGTCTATAAACCAACAAACAAACACACAAACACACAAACAAACAAACATACAAACATTTTTCATTTTTATATATATAGATGTAGATAGATAGATAGATACATACAGCTATGTATGCAGTACACATACATACATATGTACATTGCAGTGACCATTTTTAGACTAGACACTTAAAATTCTATGAATAATAAATCGAAATCATAAACAAATTTAAATGCATGAATGGACAATTAAGGACACACTTACGAATATTTGATTAAAAACAGTTTTAGATATTATTGCAATATAAAAATTAACAAATTAGAAATTTAAATCATGTCCTACATCAGTTTATACATTATATATTCGAATAAATGTTGTCCTTCTACTTGAATTTAAATTATTGAATATAAAACTTATTTGAACAGAAACATTTTATAGCATTGAAATGTGAGTTTTTTAGGTCAATAAAAACATGACATACTTTTTACGATAGGAATATTATTGACCTTTTAAAAGTTTTGTTTTTTTTTCTTAAATAAGCTAAGGGTTCTTTCAATTCCAAAAAAAAAAAAACAACGAAACCAAAACAAATGTTTAATCACATTTTACAACAAAAACATATTACTTTGGGTTTTATCTCGATATACACATATGTCTACGGTTTAGAGATTTGTCGTTCCGGAACGAACTAGTTTTATTGAACGATTCCTTTTTATCGTTCCTCGTTCCGGAATTGCAATCCGTTGGATCATGACGGGTTTCGGTCACTTACTTTTGGACACTTAGAACAAAATTTATTTTAAGTGTAGAAAGCAGTTTTTACGACTTTAGTTTATTAATATTGTGAAATTGCGTAATTCAATCAATTTCAAATGTAATTCAAAGCAATATATTTTCGCAATAAATCACCACCAGCAATGGCATTTAGGTTCTCGTAAAATTAAACAGGTACAAATTTACGTAATTCTTAAAACATATTTGCAATTTATTGAAAAATTTATTGCAATAAAAAGAATAATTTTCTTAAGTTGTTTCGCCACAAAATAAAAACTAATAATAAAACGACAGAAACGTTTTCTCGTTCCTTCTTCATAATCTTTTGGTCGGAACGATTCCACAAAAGGACCAATTTTGCCCAACTCTAATAGTCGCCTCCGTGTTGCCATTGAAATTTCGAAAAAGATACATTTTAGTTTCCAAAAATATAAATTTTTTCCCAAAAAGAAACATTTTGAAAAATAATTTTAAAATCCATTAATCCATTTAATGAATATTGTAAAGAAAATAATATTATATAAATCCATTTTAATATTTATTTAAGTCAAAAATATTATGTATGTTATTTTTAAAAATGCAGTAAGAAAAGCATTTTCTTTTTCCCTCTCACCAATAAACTCAGAATTTCTGAAAGGAGACTAAGCAAACTTTAAAACTAATTATATGTATGTAACTGTCTTAGGATGTTATTAAAACAAATTAATTTTTCTAAAAATTAATATACGAGTTACGGAGTTTTTCTACTAAGGCGATTATATCAAAAAGTTCTTATAAATTTCCTGAAAATAAAGAGATTCTGATATTTGCTAGAACAACTACGCACTACTAGTAATCCTCGATTTTGGTTGATCGTTTGCTGAAACTTCCTTAATGTTATCGTTTACCATTGTTGAAGCTGCTATTGTATTAGTATTGAGTCGGTTACGATAAGTTTTAGAAAATTTTGCGTACGTATACATGGTACCTAAAGCCATCAAAAGATACGAAAAATTTATCTTCCGTAACCTAATGGCATCACTGAGTCAACTAAGACTTTTACAAATTAGGGCTGCCAGACGGCCTATATTATCCAGTTTTTTTTGGGTCTTGTCTAGCTACCAGCTAAAATACAATTTCTCCAGTTAAAAAAGTATTTCTTGAATTTTAAAAAATAATTTTTTTATAGAACAGCTCACACACCCTGAAACAATATTTATTTTTTAGTGTTTGTGTATAAGAACACAATCAGAAGACAATATCGATCGTTGATATCTATTTTCAATAAAGTAACGAACATTATATAGTGTTCTGTTCTTCGTTATAAAAAAACATTGTTACGTTTTTACTTTATAAAACGCATTTCCGTTTATTCAAACTTTATTGAAATTAATCATAATGTTTACGTTATTTATCCATTATTGTTAAAGCACTTTTACACGATATATATTAAGCAGTGTACTTGTCAAATTTCCAACTCCCAAATTCATACATGTCGTGTAATAGCAAAAAAAAAATTTGCTTCTGTAAATGTCAGCTTGAATTGGAGCGTGTTTGAGCTGCTCGGCTGTTTTGAAAGTCATTTGTGGCGAAAAAAATACTTAAAAGTCTATTTATTTACACATATCCTTTAAAAAAGCAACATTTTTAATTGAGTTAAATACGAAGTGAATAGGAAAAGAAATTGCTGCTATTAACGATTTAGGTTATGTCGGTTGAAATAAAAAACGAACGTGCGAAAGCCTGTTTTTTTTAGTTCACAACCATTTCTAGTCGATTCCAGAACTTTCAATTTGAATTAACTCAAAAACTCTTTATGCATCTAAATCTAAAGTTTATCTTTAGGCGTAATAAATATTGTATTCCAATTACTAAAATGTTGAATACAGTGGAGTTCATAAGAATTTTTACACTTATACGACATACAACAATAATTTACAAGATAATGTAAATTTAATGGCCTGTTCAACGATTTCGAAAGAACGACTGCGATCGCATTCTAAGCGATAGAAAACTGTTTTGGGTTCAAATAAATTTATTCTATACGAACATTCGCTTAGATGACAACTCGAAAGAAAACGTAAGTATGTACTTTCATACAAAAAGCGGTTTATTAATATCGAAGGCATTGTCGACATTACGAAAACAAATGTCAAAACCACTCACTTGTTGTTTTGTTGTCGAATCATGGAATTTTTAAAAAACAAGAAATATTTAATAAATTATAAATTTGAATAAATTATAAATAAAAATAGAGAACAATTGGTAATTATATAAAATAAAAACATTTTATTGATTACAGTACGCCACAAAAAATTACAAATAATAAAATATTGTTTTTGTTTTACATGTTAGTTAAGCGATCGAAGTCTTCGTTCGAAAATAGATGAATAGGCAGTTAAGAATTAGATTTTGTTTAAGCTTAATTGGGGCGGGTAAACACAAATATTGCACTCGTTTATTTCTCTCATAATCGTTTTCGAATTATTCGCGTGTTTTTCCGAATTAATATGTTTATCCTTCTTTCTTTATAGTGTGTTGATCGGATAAAAATTCACTGAATTACAGACCTTTTAATTTGAAAAAATGCCTTAATGGAGAGACTGAAAACGTTTAATATTGAAAAACATATAAAAATATTTTTTTAAATCGAATGGCCTGTAACACAGTAAATTTTTATCCGATCAACACAGTATAAATATGTGCTGAAAGATAAACAATTCTTGAGATTTTTTAAAAATAACTTTGCTAAAACAACTGCAGAAAAACATGATTTTCGCGAATATCTCGAAAACGCTTCTTGAGAGAAATAAATGAGTGACATATTGCTTACATTAGGCGAATAAATGGAGGAACATCCTAAATTGGCGAGAGGTGCACCAGTGTTTGGAGAAAAATAATTTTCAATGGGCGAGTAATGCAACTACTGCCAAGCAGCAAGCTGATGCTACCAAAATATTGACTTGGTACTTATTTAACTTTCTTTTACGTTTGGTTTGATTGACATATTTATTTATTTCTTTGTATTATTTATTTTTTTTGCTTGAATATTTTGTTTTTGATTAAATTCAATTTTTGTTTACACTTTTCTTAAGTTTTGGTTTCAACAACAAGGTTTTTTTTTGACATTTTTATACAGCTGATAAAATTTCAAACGCGGTTGTATTTGTTATCAAGCAATTTATTATTATTTTTGATACTTTTGAACAAAAAAGCAACAAAATATAGAAATATCCTATATGGAAATACTTTATATTATTAATACGTAAGTAACAAATATTTACACGCGTAAGGGCAAGCGATCAAAAGCTGTCGAAATTGTTGAACCCAATATGATTCGAAATCGAGCGAATAGATGGCGATCGCTTCGATTTGCTGTCGAGATAGTTGAACAGACCATTAGACTATTAATAATTCTTAGATAAATCTAATTTCGTAACACTGCCCTTCACTTAAGCCTGTTCTTTCCGAATAGGATTGGATCCTTTTTGGGCTAGTCGTTCTTAATGTACCTCTTCAATTTTTGATCTTGGTCTCTTATATTTCTGGATTCGTCGATTAAAAAGTAAAACCCAACTGCCTCTTGATCGTATCTGGCGTTCATCATTTCATAAAAAAAAAAAAAAATTTTTATGAATTTACAAGCCTTTGTCGTAACTCGCTTGTCTGCTCTTGGGAACAGTCCTTACTATTCAATGGTACGGATAGTTCACCAAAGTTGTACTGCTGAAGCAATGCTCTACTTCCTCTAAATGGATCCCTGACTGCAACGCGCTGTTATCATTTTATTATCCAATCGGGCTTGCTCGCAACCGACCCAATTAGCTGGCTTTTAACTTCTTTATGGTTTTTAGTTACGCTAAGATGGCAACCACCAGTACCGTCGTGGAATTTCTTCACAATGTACGGGTTAGACAACCGTTAACCATCCGAAGACTATTCCACTGTGCCCAATACGATCCATTGAAATTTCTTCACGAGTCGGTTTTTTCTAGCTGTGCGAAGAAATCTATGGTGTAAATGCTGAAATATTAAAAAAAAGTTAACAGTTTGGTACGAAAACGACCAGCTTTATGTTTTTTAGAATTTACGAGCATTTGTCTTCTTAATTTTCGGCAATATGGGTGAATTTTTATGTGCGATTAACAAGTCTTTCCTGGGATTCTTATGTAACAAGCTAACCCTATTTATGCGGTCCTAGCTTTTGGCCTCCATACCGTGCTTGCGCTTGAGTGTATTAGGACATTTTATATACATTTTTTTATCGTCTCTTTGGGATGACAATTTCTTATAGTCACAAGGGACCAGCTGTCTTACATAAGCTTCACCTTCATTCTCAACGTCAAGGCTAATTACTTGACTAATCATAAAACCTGCCACAATTTCCTCGTCCAGATTTTCAGCCATAATCAATTCATCAAAAACGGCCATATTTTCATTTCTTACTTCCACTCTTGCTTTGGCATAACAAATGATAGACTCCCCTGTCGCTGTTCGCAACGCTTGGTGGTTCGAAAGCTCTCCTTATCAAATCAGCAAATATAATGGAATGTCAATCACCAGTGTCGATAGCCAAACTACGCTGATTTTGATAAGTTTCTTGGTGCTTTGCAGTTCCGATGAACATGCTCAATCCTGCCGCAATTGTACACAGAAAGAAAAACACTCGGGATAGATCAAGATTTTTATGATTACTTTAAGTACGAGTCGTACTCAAAAATTCAAGTTCGAATAACACTAATACGTATTAAAAACAATCCTAAATGGGATTACTTTCGAAAATCAATCTGTGATTTCTTGAAATAAGTATAAAATTCTTAAATTAAGTAAAAAAGAAGATTAAACTTTTTGTTGGTAGTGCCACTCTGAGAGTAAAATTACAAAGTGAGGGGTTTAACCCAGCGTTTAAAAAGCTGCAGTTGAGATAGTAAAAGTCATAAGATTGTGCTGCAACTTCGACATCTACATTTGTCATTGGACAAAAAAAAACTGTTGCCTTTACTTCTGATTCATTAAATGAAAACAGTCGTAGTGAAGGCAAAAGCAAAAAACAAAAAGTTGTACACAACAAAGAACATCGGCAGTCGACATGTTCGAAAGTGTTTGGTTTGACAGACTGAAACTTTTAAAAAATCCCGTAGTTACCGAAGATGGGACGCTGTGTTTTTTTCCGAATTTTTTTTTTTTAAATAATACCTACATGTGTACATAAATACATACATATGTATTTATTTTAATGCTTAACAATCTTTTTAATTTTTTGAAATTAAATAAAACGTATGTATTTATGTACACATGTATTAAAAAAAAAATTGCGGAAAAAAACACAACGTCCCATCTTCGTTAATTTCGGTATTTATTAAAAGTTTAAGTCTGTCAAACGAAACACTTCCGAATATGTCGAGTGCCGATGTTCTTTGTTGTTTTCAACTTTTCGTGTTTTGCTTTTGCCTTCACTACGACTGTTTTCATTTAATGAATCAGAAGTAAAGGCAATGGTTTATTTTCGTCCAATGAAAAATCAGAAAGTGGAATAAAAAGCAATTTTTTGATTTTGACTGCAGCTTTTTTAACCCTGGTTTAACCCCATAAAACTTATTAGTCTCATCTCTCAGCATTGCATTCTTTTATGCGTGCATACGCTTGCGTTTTTCAAAGTTTGTTTACGATTTACAACAACACAACACAAGTTTGGAAAAACAACAACAGAACAAGAAGAAAAACATATATTATTTTTATGTTTAACCCTCCGGCTTACGCATGTTTTGATTTTCTATACACATTGAAAAAAGGTCGAGCCAGACTCATGTGTTCCACGAAGGGTTAAAAAGTAAATTTAAACTCCTGCTTCTCATTTTGTTTATATTTTTGGTTAAATATGTACACAACATTTTTAAAGTAAAAACCATACCGGGCATGATGTTGGTTTAAAACTGGTCAATCTTAAAAATGTTTCTTTCAAATTTCTTTTTTGGTTTTTTCAAGCACGAATTTGTATTAAACCCAATTTTATAATACTTGAATCAAGCGAATTTTGAGATTGATTCAATCGTAGTTTTACTTAAAGCAATCTTATTTTCGGATTATTTCAAGTACGAAATCGGGATTAAATATGGATAGTTAAAGTATTTTGCGATTGAAAATCTGTACTCACCGTACTATTAATACCGCTTCGGATTGATGTGAGTACAGAGGATTGCTCACATAATGGTTGCATAACTGCACATTCTGTTGCCTTTAAAATGGCTGTTTCATCCTCAGAAGTTATATCGAGCCTTTTCGCCTTAAACGTCTGGGTTCTAAAAATGATCCTTGCAGTTTCCTTTGCTAGACAAATGATACTGTTTCTGCAACTGATGGCTTCTGTGATGCACAAACCTTTAGTTTTACAGCAGCATCCCGTAAACCTTTTACCAATGTTTTGGTCTTAAAGTGCTCTGGATGACTTTTACCCGGATAAGTAAGCTGTGACATGCGCTCAATTTTAAGTGCGAAATCATATAACGTCTCATTTGTTATTTGCACTTTGGCCCGTGATTCCATTCTGTATTTTCCTTTCTTGTGTTCGCCACTATACTTACGTTGCAGCGTAAACATTATGTCATCATAACTGTTTCTGCATCTACTAAGCGCACTTTGCAAAACTTCGGCTGCCTGTTCTTCATTGTTCCATGCATTTTTATTAGCGACGGTTTCAAACTTTAAATTGACTTGTGGTCTTACATTCCTGGCTTGTGTTTTTACATCACATCATATCTTCTCGTTTTAATTTATAACAGTAGAAATCTATTGAAGCTTCTTAAGTTTTTCATTGTTAGTAGCCTGAAGGGTCTTGTTTGTCACTCTGGAATTTTCATGAATTTCGGTTAGGAGGGTGCTTGAATTTTCTTCAATATTTTTTTAGAAGTTTCCGCAGAATTTTCTTTTTTTTTCTAGAATTTTCTGCAGCAAACATTGTGTTGAGAGCAATGTTGTTGGGTACTACACGGGTAGCAACTTCAATTTGTTCTTTTTGATAGCTGCGATATCAATGTAGCGTCGCTTGAAATCATCGTTTTATCTTGTCTGCAACTCAGCTTTATATGCTGCAGTCGGCAGAACCATCTTGCCCAACTCTTTCTTACGTTGCTCAACTTTAGGGCAAATATATAAAATAGTTATACTTTTAATTAAACAATATATGTTAAAGCTATGTTCACATTATGTGTATTTGTCATGTGGACTGTCACTATTTCACATGTTAAATTTGTACATATCGTCTGAACCCCTTCAAACAATATCATGTGTTATTTCTCTGTGTACAGTACACATGACATTTTTGATTTAAGCTGTGTTCACATTATGTGTATTTGTCATATGGAATGTCACTTTTCTACCCACATGTGTTTACATGTGTATGCCAAAATTTGAGTTTTACATAAGGTTTGTAATTTACATGTTCACATAATGGTATGTAACGTACATTTGACATAACCTATCAAAAATTAAAAAAACCTTTTTAAAAATTAATTTGTGTATTTTTTATCTGTTTTATTATTTATTTACTATTTTAATATATATGTATTCCAATTTCAATAAATTTTTGCCGCCACAAACAATTTTGTTAATAAAAAACAGCTGATGTCAGATGCTTTGTCACTTGAAAATAGAACACGTTCTAAATCAAAATTGTCATGTGTACTGTACACAGAGAAATAACATATGATAGTGTTTGAAGGGGTTCAGACGATATGTACATTAGACCGGACTTAATTTTTTTTTTTTGCAAAAAAAGTGTACCGCCCCCTCAAATTGTTCCTTTTTACGCCAGTAGTGAAATTCCAAAATATTAGACTGATTGCCCTAGATTAAGGCGTGGCACATGCCCACTAAAGTGGCTAAAACTGATTTATATGGACTTTTTAGCCACTTTAGTGGGCATGAGCCACGCCTTAACTTAGGGAAATCAGTCTAAGATTTTGGAATTTTACTACTGGCGTAAAAAGGAACAATTTGAGGGGGCGGTACACTTTTTTTGCAAAAAAAAAAATTTCCCATACAAAAAAAGTTCGGTCTAATAACCGGACTTAATTTTTTTTTTTTTGCAAAAAAATTGTACCGCCCCCTCAAATTGTTCCTTTTTACGCCAGTAGTGAAATTCCAAAATCTTAGACTGATTGCCCTAGATTAAGGCGTGGTACATGCCCACTAAAGTGGCTAAAACTGATTTATATGGACGTTTTAGCCACTTTAGTGGGCATGTGCCACGCCTTAACTTAGGGCAATCAGTCTAAGATTTTGGAATTTTACTACTAGCGTCAAAAGGAACAATTTGAGGGGGCGGTACACTTTTTTTGCAAAAAAAAAATTTCCCATACAAAAAAAGTTCGGTCTAATGTACATATTTAACATGTGAAAAAGTGACAAATACACATAGTCTGAACACAGCTTTAGAACGAGTTCTATTTTTAAGTGACAAAGCATCTAACATCAGCTGTTTTTTATTAACAAAATTGTTTGTGGCGACAAAAATAATTGAAATTTTAATACATATATGTATATTATAATAGTAAATAAATAATAAAACAGATAAAAATACACAAATTTCTTATTAAAAATGTTTTTATTTTATTTTTGATAGATTATGTCAAATGTACGTTACATACCAACATGTGAACATGTAAATTACAAAACTTATGTAAAACTCAAATTTTGACATACACATGAAATCACATGTGTATAAAAAAGTGACATTCCACATGACAAATACACATAATGTGAACATAGCTTAAGTAAACAACACTACAATGGCAAGCAAGCTCTCTATAATTTTACATACCCTTCACCGAAGGTAAAATGGTATTTATAAGTTTGATATTCCGTTTGTAATTTCTACAATATTGATGAAAGACCCTATATAGTATATATCGTCGTCGAAAATCCAAAAGTACGTAACATCACTTTTCATAATTTTACAGGGCAAGCAAAAAACGTTATAAAATGAAAAATGTTTCAGATATAAAAACAAATAATTGAATATGGGCTTAAAATACAACAACAAAACTATTTCCCAAGGAAAAAAATTATTTTTCGAAATATTTTTGCAGTTATGTACATATGTTACGTTATTTTGAATTTGTGTTTTCTGAAACTAAAGTACGTATCATCATAATTTTTCTAAACAAAAGTGAAACATACGTTACAAATATAAAGTAATTTTTAAGTAATTTTGATTAACAGTTTCAGTTTTAATAAAACATTTAGGGCATTTATCATCTTTTATTTAAAATAAACTTATGACTTCTTTTAATAATAAGTATTAATTTTAACTAAACAAAAATTAGTTACAAAATAAAAAAAACAATTCATTATAAAGTTTTTCTAAGATTAATACTTAGAGTAATAATTTTATAATTAAAATAATACAAAACATAAAGAATTCAATTTCATTAAAAAAATAATATACAGAAGAGAAAACAATTCAATACTCAAATGGAATATTATCATAAAAATAATGACAGTCCGAAGGAAGTAATAATTTCAGGTCCTGCAAATGCTGCCATTTCTTTTTAGAAATTTTTAATCTTTCAGGATGCAAGAGGTTAGGATGGGTACATTCAGATTTATTGGCACCCCGTTGTGGAAGAACCTTATAATCTTCCTCAATGTTTGTTTTAAAATAAATGGTTCCCGATGAATCATAACCCAAAGATCGTATCATATTAACCGTAGGGTCTCCAGACTTTTTACCTACATTTTTAAACAAATTAATTGTTTGAAGATATATTTATTTATTTTGTTATACTTTACCTGGTCGAATAGATGAGTATCGCTTGGGAACAGCTTCGTAATCCAGGAAATAATCATGTTCAAGGTGATGAACGTTAAGTGGAAATGGGGTTTGTCGCGAATCCTTTATTAGTTCAACGAGTTGTGATGGTAAATTTATTTGCTTGTTATTAATTTTACGTTGAATAAGAGAGTGTGTCCTACGATTAAATATTTATGTTCAATAGTAATGTTTTTTCAACACTAAAGGAAATCAAAGCATTGGATAACAACACATTGCGATTTTGGTAGAAGCATCCGTCTGAATATATAATAATATGGTGAAAATTTTTCCTATCAAGGATTGCGTTTCTTAAATATTTTATTAGAATAGTGGCGAAAGTGGATGCAACGAGGCTTCCTTCAGTTTCATCCCAGACATAGTTGTCAGATTGATGAGTTACAATATTATAAATAGTAAAGTTGTGAACTTGCAACTTCATTTTGTAATATGAAGCATTTGCTTTTGACTGTGGAATTAGCTTTACAGCTTGCATGTCTATACATAACAGTAGGCATAAATTCGCCTTAGCACTTTCTATGTCATTTAATTTTTCTTCTCTCATACTGTCGATTTGTTTTCTGTGGCTCTCGTACTGCTCTTGTGAAATATTTTTAGATTCATATGATATACAAGTGTCACACATATCATTTCTGGGTTTGAAAATAGAATAGTTACGTTTTTTTATAACTTCCATGAATCTTGGGAAAGATACAGGAGATATTTCATTTTCTTTGAGGGACTCACATTTCTTAGAATATACTTCATATACGTTTTTGTAAGATTTAAAATCCGTCTGAAAGTACAATCTAGTTGTGTGTTGACGTCGGTAATGCGACTCTAGCTTTGGAATTGCGTCTAACCATTTATTTAAATAATTTAACCTTGTTTCATAGCGTTTTCCTTGGGTGGTATTTCTTTTGGCTTCAGTTCTAAATTTTGTTTGGTTTTCCGGACCCATTTGTGTAACATGTAACTCACTGAAGTTCACCCATTTCCTAACCCCTGATTCTGAAATTCCTAGGGTTGAAAAAAACATTTTACTACATACTTGCAGGCGGGCGGTTTCTTTGTTTAAATAATATGATTTTGAAAATATTCGGCGCGAATTTTCTACGTATGTCCGCTTCTTGGTAGAACATTCAATTCTATCGGTAACATACATTTTTTTTTGGTCCCACGACATTTGCCAGAAACGATAAAATATTTCTTTTCTCACACTTTCGGAAAAGAGGGAACAATGCCGTGTTGAACATTTTTCACAATATTTCGAAGTGCACCCAGCTTTCATCTCTCTTGCCTTTCTTTCACAAACTATTCCCCGTGACAAACCTTCATATTTTTGTCCATTCATACGCTTTTGCTTATTTTCTTGTTTTTTGTTTGTGTTTTTGGAACAATGTACATTGTCATCATAAATATTTTCTATATTAGAACACATTTTTTTTTATTTTTACCACACTTTTCACTTCTGTTGCAATTTTAAGTTTGATATAAACTGAAATTCTTTTTAATGGTAAACGAAATCAACGCTAATAACTAATAATAACAAAAATAAATGCTTGCTATGTTATTTAAAAAATTCAAATATTTTTTTACATTTCCTACCCAAGTGTGATACGTTCTTTTGACATATGAAAATCATGAACATGTTGATACGTTATTTTGAATTATGGATATACAATCGTTGTTTTTGGTCACAGAAGTCTAAAAATTGGTAGAGGCATGTAGTTTAACCTAATGAATCATAATCAATCAAAAACACGATTTTGATTTTTTTGATGATACGTACTTTTGGATTTTCGACGACGATATACTCTATAATATTCTTCTGGGTCCGTACGAGTAGTAAAGTTGGTTTAACAATGACCATTTGTCTGTCCGTTGTAATAGGGTTTCCGAAGACCCCAGATGTGATGGGGACTTAGTTGTTAGTTGTTTATATCACGTATAGTTCGGAATGCTATTGAAATTCAGCCTGATCGGTCCACAAATGGCTAAGATATGAGCAAAAAACCATGACTGCTCTAATTTTACTCAAAAATCCCTTGTTTCTACTTTATTTTTATGTATATCTGGAGAACCGCAGGAGCCACAGTAAATTTGGAGCAAGCACCTTGATTATCAATACACAACATCCGAAGAAATTTGTACGAGATTGGTCGAGTATATCTAGAGAGCGGCAAGGGCTAAAGTTTCCAAATAAGGTAGAAGCATCTTGGTTATCAATTCACAACATCCAACAAAATGTGGGCGGGATTGGACAAGTGGTCGTGATTTATTTATATATAAAGAACGGTATTAATATAACACAGTACAACACATGATTTTGGGACTCAATTCTGACAATTGCACGTATAAGTAGCCCCAAAAGAAGAACTCCTGCATCATTAATAATTTAATGGCCAAACGATATTTTTCTGCTCATATCTAACTTTTTCTATATTTAAACACGGTTATATCTCGATATACCGCACGGAATATCTCTTTTGCGCCTGAAGCAAATACCCTTATAGCCTGGGTACATGAGAAAGTTCAGAATAATTTTCGTTTCAACACAACAAACACGGAGGTTTGATTTCAAATTAAAAATAATTTGAATTGCAAAATGCCTTTATTTTCAACTTGCTTTCAAACGTAATTCTCATATGTTATTCAAATGTGGATTATAATACAATGTGGAATATAAATAAAACTATATAATTTTTTTAATTTAAATTTATTATTTATTTAAATAAACTTTCCGTCCTCTAATTCTTGGAAAGACAATAAACTTGGCTCCATTTTATTTTGAGGATTGTAGCACCGCGATCGTTTGACAAACTTGCTTCACTTTCCCGTTTTATTATTTTTCACACATCAACAATAAAAAGTGGGTTTATCTCATCTCACGAATAACAAAATCTTTTGAAATTAAAATTTTGTATTCCCAAAAATTGAAATTACTTTTTGATAATAAACAGGCAAGTGCACGGCCTGAAAAAACATTTAATTGACAACATCTTTTGTAAGTTGTTGTTGTTTTTATTTTGTTTTTCTTAACCTACTTACAACTACAATTAATGTTGTTTGAACTTCATCTAATTGTAGGAATGTAAGATGAGATAAGCCCACCGTTTATTGTTGATGTTGTTTTGTTTAAGCTTCGATATTATTACAAGTAGAACTGTTGCTAAAATTCTTATACGTTTAACAGTTTTATTTGGTTTAATATCTTTAGTTTTTCTAAAATCTTTATGTATGAAGTTTCCTGATGATCTGGCCTAAGCAACCAGTGAAATGCGCATAGGAATAGCTTATCCCATCAACAATAATTTTCAAGTGTTTTTATCAATAATAAAAACTGGGAATTAAGCACGAATAACAAAATCTTTTGAAAATATATATAATATATGTATATGTACAGTCGGACTTTCCTATAATGAATTTGCATGGGACCACAAAATCACTTAATATTTAAGAAAGTTTATTATTTTATGTCCACTTTTATTAAAAAATAATGAATTCACTTTAATTTATTTGTACACCTCTTATACACATGAAGTTGTCCAGGAAAATGCAAGTTTTGGACTTTTTGTCCATAATCGAATTATTGACAGATTAACTTCAAACTTATCAGATATTTTTTTTAATAAAAACGAAACTATTTTTTTGCCCGGTGCTCATTGATATCAAGTGATGTTGCGAAAATAGCCACTTTAATGTGTATGTGACACATAGTGTGTGTGCATTAAACTTAGTTGTCTTTTATAGAAAAATTAAGCTCATATTTTTTATTTCCCCAAAAAATCCTAAGTTTTTTATTAATATCCCCAATGCAAACCCCAAACCCCAAATAAAATTTTCTGCCACTTTAAGCAACAAGAAAATCCCTAATTTGGGGTCAAACCCCCTAAACAGGCAGCCCTGTCAGAGATGGAGGACCCTAACTGTATGGAGGCGGTTACGCCTCCAATAGGCTTCTATTTTGGGAGAATCAGCGAGTGGATTCTGGGTGCGACCAATCGGGCCTGGGGGAACCAGACGGACTGCCGGGTATCACGGAAGCTGTGACCGGTGCTTAGGAAGTCGGATTCGGGGTTGCTGCTGGGCAGGAGTAGGGTCTGCATTAGGACGATAATAGGAATGATCACGGGACACTGTATGAAAGGCAGGATGGCGGTGAGGATAGGATCCGACTTGTCGGATATGTGCAGGTTGTGTGAGGACCCTGAGAAATTGGAAACAGTTGAGCACTTTTTGTGCCACTGTCCCAGGTTGCAGGGCAGAAGGCTGAGGTGGCTGGGCAGTAGATTCCTGGGCGAATTAGGGAATGTCTTGGGTTGCGGACTCGAGAATCTGATAGGATTCGTAATGGGGATGGCCTGGCTGCGCGAGAGGAGACTGGGTGCTGGCCGCACGTAGGGCGAACTTGGTTGGTGAGGATTTCTTTCGGGGCTGGTCCGAAACCTTCTTTTCTATCTATCTCTCATTTCTGACTTGTTCTTTCGCTGTTTATTTCACCTACTTTCCATCTCTATATAGCTATCTCTAATTAAGGCGTCACAATGGACCATACTGGTCTCTGGATGAAGGTGTGAAGTAGACTTCACACCAGCCTTTCTACCTACCTACCTTAATATCTACAATTTTGCTTCAGACACAAAAGATAAATTCCGCACGGTATACCGAGATATAACCGTGTTAAAATGTAGAAAAAGTGATTAAAATTCACATTAAGCAAAAAAAATTCGTATGGCTATTAAATTATTAATGCAGCCAAATTGCCAAAACTAATGATGCAGAAGTTCTTATTTTTGGGGCTTCTTTCACGTGCAATTGTCAGAATTGAGTCAAAAATCAATAAGCTCAAAAATATTCTACTGTTTAACTTTCTGTTATATTCGCACCATCGTGAAGGGTATATAAGATTCGGCTTAGCCGAATATAGTACTCTTACTATTTTTTTTTATTGACTCAATTTGTCACCATCCTTTTAACTGTATGGTGTTATGCTTTAATTTCTTTTGGGTAATAAATTTTTAACATTCATCTGGATGCATCACTTTTAGATACCTTTCTAAATTACATTTTGTTTTAGCAATTATTATACATAATAATATAATTGCATTATCAACCCAATTATGTTGGTTTGTGTGGAAATTTAATTTGTTTCCGCAATAAAAAATTTTGCAAAGTTTTAAGCAGATTTTATAAATGTTCTTATTAGGAAGTTAAATTGCAATGTATTAACATAACCGCCTTATATCGAGCGAAATATTTGTCCTGCCAAAAAAAAAAAAAAAAAAAAAGACGTAATAGAAAAAACTGAGAACGGACTTGACTTTATTTAAAACAATTTTTACGGCAGACCAGTGTTATCAACTTTTATCGATCAATATATAATCTATAGTCAAAGCTAAAGTAAAAAGAGTGTTGTCTTTAGCAAATCAATGTTTATATTAAAGCACTTAAGCAACCAAAAATTAAAAGTATTTTTTATTATCCCTCGGATAAAACTTCCATACGGTTGTCAAACCTAATTCCAAACAACGTACTGTAATTCGAGAATTCAAGAAATACTGTTTGTGATGCTTAAAAAAAACAAGAAAGCGTCATTTTACGCTTCTGCCTGGGTTTATATACATAAGTATGTTGTTTAGTATAAGCAAGGTTGTAACTAGATATGCCAAATTCTTCTATATTTTTTATTTAAGTTCACGGATACACACCTTATTTCTAGTTTTCCTAAAAAAGTGAAAAATAATTTGTATTAATCTAAGCGAAGTGTTCGGAGCGAAACAAAAATTATCTATTCGTTTGTAAGGATTGTAAACCGTTTTCAAGCATGAATGTTTAAAATAATGGCCAGCAAAAACTTTTAAAAATTATAAACGTTATAAAGCAGTTGTGGCCATTTTATCCATATATACATATGTTTATTCAACCTTTTTGAATTAATGTCCCTCAGAAAGTAAATGTAAGTATATATCAAATAGTGTAAAATTTCAAATCGATTGTCTTGCATTTACTTCCTTCTTTTCTTTTACAATTTTTTTCAAATCTTGGTCTACGGTCTAAAATTTTTAGCAGCATTACCAAATGCACTTAACTCTAATGTCTGGATATATTTCAAGCAATACAAGTCCATGAATTTTCTATGAATATCCACATTTTGTACGTTCGCGGGACTAAAAGAGTCAGTAAAATTAAAAACCTTACAATATAATTTTAATTGAAAGAAATAATACACCTTTAAAAACGCACCATGTATCTAGATTTGTATAAACATTTCACATAGTATTTAGATTTTAGCGATATTTTTTAAATATTTTAAGCGAAATAAAAAATGTAGCGGTTTCTAGCGGTTTTTGAAGTGCGATTTGACGGGATATCTTCATAAAAAGTTGGCAACAATGTTTAAAACCCTCATTTTCAAATTTTAAATATCATAAATATCAAATCATTTTTAAATATCATAATTTTTGATTTTTTCAAATTTACTTCTAGATTCCAATAACTACAGTAAGTTTCTAAGTTGTTTATCATTTTCTGCAGAACTTTAACATCATCTGCTAATAGTACTATATCGTCAGCATATAAAAGAAATCTTACATTCATATTTCCAATGAAGA
The DNA here is from genome assembly GCA_949318255.1 of Pollenia labialis. NCBI lineage: Eukaryota > Metazoa > Arthropoda > Insecta > Diptera > Polleniidae > Pollenia > Pollenia labialis. The sequence continues at coordinate 39,764,455 of OX439142.1, read as the reverse complement.
GCCCCCCTCCTAGTTCATCATGCAGGTCATTCACATACAGGGAGAAAAGCAAAGGGAACAATAGACATCCTTGTTTAACTCCCGATACAGTTTTAAATTTCTCAGATAACTCTGTTCCATTCCAAACCGTGGAACAAGTGTTCAGGTATAAATTTTCAATAAAACGAACCATTTTCGTTGACACCCCTATGGCATGTAGTTTGAACATTAGTGACTTTCTTACAACTTTATCAAAGGCAGCAGTGAAGTAGACAAAAAACGCGTAGACTTTTTTCTTCTGTGCAAACTGTAAATGAACTATTCTAAATCCCGCCTGGTATTCGGTGATAATATTATGTTGATATACCCAGCTATACATCCTTTCTGTTATTACACCCATTAAGATTTTTGCAATACAATTCATAAAGGAAATGCCTCTATAATTGCTTGGCTGGTTTATATCACCCTTTCTAAAAATTGGAAAGATTACGCTGGTTGTAAACGATTCATCTACCTTCATGTTGTGAAATAGTTTATTGTATGCGTTTGTCATTTCTACAATAAGTTCATGTGGTGCATTCTTAAAAAATTCATATGGGATCCTATCTTCTCCTGGGGCTTTGTTGAGTTTTGCTTTTGAGAGTACTTGAAGAACTTCAATTGGTTCTATATTTCGATCCAAAAAGTAATCTTTTTGATACAAGGCTGCATAATGTATATCATTTGCTGTTTGAAGTGGATTAGTAAAGTCATGAAATAGTTTTGAAATTCGGATGTCGATATGTTGGGTAGTTCATAAAAATCTTTATTTCTTATTTCATTCGCTAGTTTCCACCATGATTTACTGTCTTTTACTTCATTTAGTTTAATCTCCAGCTCTCTGTAGTATTTCTCCTTTCTTTCTTTACATATTCTTTTAAACGTTTGATTTGCCGTCAGATACTTGTTTTTAGTTTCAGGATCCATACTTTCTTTATAATCTTTTAGTAGCTCAAATGAACGATTTCTGGCTTTAAAACATTTCCAGTCGACCCATTTGTTTGTTGCCGTGAAGACTCTGTTAGATGTATTATTTTTTTTTGCAGATTGGTATATAATGTTAATAACGTCATTCAGTTCAAGCACATCCTTTTGTTCTTTCATTCTCATTAAATTATTTAGAACTTTTTGGTTATATTGTGCACTCATATCAACTTTCCATTGTAGTTTAGGCAGAAGTTGATGCAGTTTAGTGGGACTATTTTGGATTGGTACTTTAAGATCTAAAATTACTGGCATATATTCGGACCATATTTGGTCACAAACAGTAAAACTTTTTACCATTGTGAAACAGCGCATATATCATTTACAGACTTTCTACACGTACCTATAAACGTTAAGTTACCTTCTTCATCGCCCTTAATCGCACCATTCAACACAATTAGACCATAATCTCTACAAAACTCCATCAATTTCTCTCCCTGGTTATTATGCACCAGATCTTTTGATTTTTTGTGCCAAGGAATGAAGAACACGAATTAACGCACCATTCATCCACCTCCTTCTGTAGTTCTCCAATACGCACATTAAGATCTCCAAGAATTACAGTATTTCTTGGGCTGTTTTCGCTGAAATGTCTCTCTAATACATAAAACTCATTTTTCCAATCAGCTCCTCTAATGTATAGAGGTAGTATTAAAATTTCCAAACCATTCGCATTAATTATTATTGTATCTACCCCATTTTGGGCTGTAAATGAATACTTTATTACTGATTGTTTTATACTTTTATTTATGCCATACATACATCCCACTATTGCTCTACCGAATTTACTATTTCGGACAGCTGATTTCCAAAATGTATTTATGTTTGTAAAATATTTTTTAAATTGTTCAATTTTCTCTGAAACAATAGTTGCGTTCGTTTACCCCAAAATTTGTACTGGATTTTACTGAAATGCGTTCGCGTACACAAATTTTCATATTACTTACCTACTGGATTTTACTGGAAAAGTAAACGAACGCACATAATATGAGTTTCCAATAAAATTACAATATCAAAAGAATTAATGAAGTTAAAAAAATGGGTTTGTACTTGCTTATTCTCTAATCCGTTAATATTATATGAAAGTATTTTGATTTGTTTAAATTTAAGATCGCTTTCTTTTTTATCAATGCTTTGACCTATATTTGAATAATTATTATTAGTTTTGTTAATAAATTTTAGTTTTTTGAATTTATTTTTGTTAGTAGGCTGTTATAGTTGATATCAATTTCAGATGCAGCATCACCATAGACCTCCTTGAGTACGCCTTCAGCTCCCTCTTTGTCGCATACTAGCATTTTGTTGACGTCCCAACGCCATCGGTCGCCTACTTTAATTCTGTCATTACGCACCAGTATTCGCTTATTTTTATCGTGTTTTAATATTTCTTTTTTGAGTTCCAGCATAACTTTTTTCGTTTGTAATCGGTCGCTATTCAAGTCTTGTTCAATGTAAATGGGAACACCAGTCAAGTTCTTTGTGTGCTTTAAAACCTCGTACACCATTTTTTCGGATTTCAACTCAACCTTTACCGTCATCTTATTTTCGACACTTTCTAATAGTTTTTTTGTTGATTTAATTTCTATTTTTGTTTTAATTTTCAAGTTGTTTTTAAAAACATTATCGACAGCTTTATAAAGCGATTTTTGAGAATCAATACCTTTTATTATAATGTTCTTTTTCTTAATGGAATCTTCAAGAAATATCATTCGACGATTAGTATTCGCTTTATCATCTTCTAACATTTGTATTCTTTCCCGTAGAAATTGATTTTCTACTGAAAGTTCATTCTGTTTATTCGATACAGCATCAATTTTATTGTTAATTTTTCCAATATCTTCCTTAAGGCCGTTACACACTATCCCACAAAGTCTTACGTATTTTTCAAAAATGCTTCCCTGATCTAATAATTCTTTGAACATTTTCAAAAAACAATAACAACTTATCATGACAGGGTTGCATTTTCGTAAATAACTAAAGACTTTGTGGGATAGTGTAAAACGGCCTTTAGTGGGTAAAGATTTTAGTTTTTCATCGCGGCAGTATTTTGACAATTAGTGCCGGTTCACACACGTCAAGTCTTGAGTTTTTAGGAGAGAAGGGAAAGGAAATGTCATTCTCTTTACCCTTATTTCCTAAAAGCTCAAGACTTGACGAGTCAAACTTGACTTGTGTGAACCGGCACTTACAAATGTCATAAAAGATGGTGATGCCATATCTTTAATTTGTTAACTAATATGTATGAGATCTGCCAATTTTATTTTTTTTAACAACGTGATACAATTTATTTAATAAAACTAAATAGGTTTTATTGCAAAAAATAGGCTAAATGTAAAAATTCACTACCAAAGTTATAAAAATAGTCGTAAACATACGCGTGTGTAAGAGTCTGGTAATACTTGTTTTTCGAACAGAAATAAAAGCAGCTGTTCACTTTGAAATCGCCAATTCAAAAGTAACATAAAAGTAAAATAAAAGAAGTAAATTTTTTAATAAAGTATTTTTAATTGAAATTGAACAAAAGTTTGTATTTTTTTAAAAGACTTAAATAAAAATACATAAAATTTCATTATAATGTTATTTTTTCTGCTGTCTGACACTCATATATTGTAATATATACAAGTTCACTTTGGTCTTTGCTTGCGAGTTGAAATACCAAAATTTTTTGTGATTGCGATTTCCAGCACATTGGTGATAATGATGTACATATAATATCATTGGTGGTTGTCTGAAAGTAAGTAATGAAATAGTAAAGTTAAATAACGTGCGATATCTTTAATTACACTAGTTAGAAAAAAATTGTTTTAAATAAAAATATACGGAATGGAAACATATAAAGGAGCTAAATCCGTTTTAATTTTTTTCTATCGCGTCTAGTTTGCTGGTAGTTTTATCCAAATCGGACAAATCCTTCACAAGTCATGATACCATTTATTAGCCTTATATAGGGCGAAATATCAGTCCCGCCCATCAAAAAAACTAGACGTTATGGAAAAAACTGAAAACGGATTTGGATTCGGCACGCAAAAGGCAATTAAAATCCCATAACAAAATTGTTGCTCCTTTTTTGTTTCTTTCCGATCAGTGTTATTAATAAAATTATTATTAAATAAGCTTATAATAATACAGAAATATGAGAGCTATTGAATTTTTGATATCTTTTAAACAAATTAAAAAGTTGTTGAAACTGATTATCTTTCGTGTATGTGCTGACACTCGCATGATTATCAAATCGCATGTGAGTTGGAAATCGCCTAACTAGATTTTGCATGTGCTGCAACTCACGCGATTTGCTTGCGAGCTGCCATTTTTCGAAGTTTCATCGAAAGGTAAAAACATATGTTTTACCAAAACAAAACAAAAAGAATAAAAGAAAAAATTAATTAAAAATGCCAGCTGCATTCTTGTTAAGCATTTTAGCTTTAAAAAAAATGCAATTAAGAAACGAAAGCATAAAAAAACGTTCACTAAGGGACTCTTCTGATCCATTGGACATACCAGAGCATGCGTAAGTATATTCTAAAATTTGTATGTATATGCAATATACATACATACATACATACTTATGTTCTTTGTATGTACAGACATTTAAGAACAGATATAAAGTTAAAGCGATACTTTGTTTAGTTTCATAGCTCTTTATCGCCTAAATAAAACTGCATTTATGATGATTCTTCAAAAAACTTCCACACATATGAGTAAAGGGTTAGTTCCGGAAATAGTGCGCTTGGCTAGCGTTTTAAGATTCTTAGCAGTCGGGTCTTTTCAAGGAGTGATTGCCAATGATCTTAATATTAGTATGGACCGTACGACTTTTTGTAAAATATTGTGGAATATACTTAATATTCTTGAAGAAACTCTATGCCCACTTTGGATTCAATTGGAGATGGATGAGTCAGAAGCAAGAGCATCAAAATTGCATTTTTATGAAAAATTTAAAATTCCTGGTGTTATTGGATCAGTAGATGGCACCCATATACGGCTAGTTAAGCCAACCTCTGGTTCTGAGCTCTATTATTGCAGAAAAGGATATTACAGCTTAAACGTATTAATTGTAAGTAATAAACATTCTTGTTTTGTCTTCTGTATGCAATATATTTACAACTTAAGAGTGCCAAAAAAATTGATCCCTTATATACCCTTAGATTTGTGACTACCAAATGAAAATTCGTGCGGTCGATGCATCTAAGCCTGGTTCATGTCATGACGCTTTTGTATGGAACTTAAGTGATGCCCATATCTACTATGCTGAAAGCTATTCTAACGGCAGCCGTAATTGTTGGTTGTTAGCTGATTCTGCATACGCTTTAAAACCCTTCGTTATGGTGCCATATAAATCTGCTACGTTTGGTTCAATGCAGCATAAGTTTAACTTGCGACATTCATCCGCGCGAAACATAGTGGAGAGGACTATTGGTAACTTAAAGAGTCGTTTTAGATGTCTTCAAATGTGTCTTCCATACGCCCCGTTGAAAGTTGTGAAAATTACAAATGTTTGTTGCGCTTTACACAACATTTGTAAGTACTACAATATTCCCATAGAAGAGGACGAACTATACCCAGTTAGAAATGAAGAAATGGAAGAAATTACTGATGAAATGCAAAACAATACTGAAGCTGCTCAAATAAGGGATAATATTGCTAGATCTTTGATGTAAAATTTATTTTTATTTTATAATTTTAATTATAAAATTAAACAAATAAATACAAAAAATTCATAAAAAAAAGGTTAATATATATATCTAACTAAAAAAAAATAATAAAATTCAGTTACATTAGTTATCACAAATTCAGATCTATATTACAAACAAAATAAATAATTCATTAAAAACATAAAAAATTCATTTAAAACCATAAATTAATTTAAAAACAAAACTTTTTAAAATATTGATTATAAAAAAAACAAAAAACATAAATAATTCATTTACAAAAAACACTTGTCGCTAAAAAAAAATTAAGGGAAATTAATTAATAAGGCCTACTCCTCTAGAATACCCATTTTTAATTTTTCTAATTTTAAAAATTCTAATTTTAGTTCATTCCGCTCCATGGCGATCTTTTCCATTTTTATTTGGTGCTTTTTAGTCTCTTCAAGTTCTTTTTTTTTATATGAACGGAGTTCGTAAATATTTCTGTTGAGATTTTTTAAATAACTCGACTGATTTTTTAAAGTCTCATTGACTTCTTCGATTTTTGCAGCTAAGTTCTTAAAGTTTTCTTTTTCCTCCTCCATTACATTTAGAATATCTCCGTTCAAACATTTTCTTTTTCTTTGAGAAGGAGACACATCACTCATTTCAGGCAGAGAAGATGGTGGTTGAGGTGCAACATCTGTTTCTACAGTACGTGAAATTGTTGCCGGTGGAGGTTTAAACTGTGAATCTGTAGAAACAGTTGTATTTAAAATTGTTGGCTTTTCTTTTACATTTTCATAACAATCCTTTCCTTTATTTCCGCCGAATGTTTTTGCCATTGTTACGCCCTCAACTGTTTGAAAAATGTCGCATACGATTGCCAGCTGCTCCTCTATCGGTGAAAGAAAATGCTGTTGAAAATCCCCTCCACCAGTTTTTTTCAATGAGGCTTTGTTTTCTGCCAATCTCGTCTTTATGCTTCTCCTCCAATCACACCAGGTCTAAAAAAGTGCATATTGTATGTACATAAATGGGAATATATGTATGTATATGCGTTTTCCTAAACGTATGTTTACAATGTGTACAGTATTTTTTTTTGTACCGACTCATTGTATAGTTGATTTATGTCCTGCTTTACAACGAAATTTTTATGGATACACAAATTGCAACATATTACTGCAAAGCAACATGCGTTTAGGAAATCATCCGTACATATCCATGGACATACTTACCTTTTTCCATACAACAACATCTCTCGTGGGTGGTCCATTGGCATTAAGCTGACTGGTCAAAACATTCCAGAGCTCGTCTTGCTTGACACGGTCGCCTCTGGAGAACCCCTTAGCTATGTCTGGGTGTTCTTCCATAAATTGCAGAAAGACTTTACACTGCTCGACAGACTTTTGTTTTGACCTGCATAAAAAAAGTTAAAGTTTATTTTAAAAAATTTTACTTATGTATGTTTAAATACTTACATTTTTCTTTTATAGGTACTTAAAAAGAAACTGCTGGCAATGGTTTTTTTACACGATTAATAGAGATGTTACATTTTTTCACTTACGAATAATTTACTACTTTCTTGTAGGTACTCATTCCAAAAATTTTTTTATAGTTGCATGCATTTATTATTAAAAAGTAATTATATCCTAAAGTGATACTAAAAATATCTTAAAACAAGTTTTTACACAAAACTTTACATTTTTTTTTAAATTTCTGATATTTTTATATACCATTGTAGAAAAAAACCGGGTACTTCATTTTAATTACTCACGGCACTAACAACATATGTTTTTCGAACATAGTATAGATCAGCTGTGTAATGAAATCGCCAGTACACAAGTAAACAATGGACAGATAAACTTAACAAAACCAAAGAACATTTTTTAAATATTATATATTTAACTAAAATTGTCAAATAATTAACTAGTTTTGGTGCAAATAAAAAGAAAACATATTAAGTTCAATTTATTCATCATTTTATTGTTTATTTGATGTTTACTTGAGTCTAAATTCATGACTTCACTTCAGTATACTCTTGCGACTTGAACTCGCCAAAAGTCTTGCGATTGCGATTTGCAGAACACCAAACTTGCGAGTTGAAATCACAATCGCAAATGTTATGCGAGATGCGAGTGTCAGCACATACACGTTTAATTAATGACAATAATTAAACAGGTCGTTAAGTTGCTTACATTGTGGGTACTTTTATTCAGGGGTGTCATAGAAACAAATTTTATTGGAATTGCATTTGAAACCGACAAAAAAATACGTTGGTTATGTTATCAGATTTGTGTTCGAACTAAAATTAGTGTCGGAAACCAATGTTATCTTTTTTTTATTGAAAACAAACCAAGCAGCTTACAGCTCTTGTTTTCTTATTGGAAATAAACAAAATAGCTAAAATCTCAAATTTTTATTGAATTTTTTTCAACATTTAGATTTTTTGCAAAAATTTAAGTTAATAAAGTTGATAAATTGTTAAAAAAAGTATTAAATTTCATGTTTTAATTCAAAATAGGGGAAAACATAAAAATCCGGACCTTGCAAGAGGATTCACAAAACGCGATAAGCCAACAGTAGAATCCCTTTGCCAACAGTTGCTTGAGTCGTTAAACACCACAAAAGGATATTAACGGATGGAAAAAGGTAAGCAAAATGTGAGAAGTATGTCATATTCTATTACTGGATTGCGTTTTTATTTTATACAGGCTTGGACTGAATGAAAAGAAAAAGCTGGCGCAGAATAACGCCGAGTCCAGAGCAACTGGTGGCGGACCGTTTTCCAAGTTTCAGTTTTCCAGCAATGAAGAAGCAATTATACGTGTATGTAGAATTACTCAGGCGGTGGAAGGTGTTGCTGGTATTGCGGTTGGATTGCCTGAAAATTTAGTTGCTAAGAGCGAGGAAGAAATGGCCTCCACTTCTACAAAACGTCCACGGTCTCCCCCTTCTAATTAGCAGTACACCTAAATGCTATAAACACATTCGAGAGAGCAACGACTTCAATATGTCAAAAATAGAATACATGTGTGTATATGGAAATGATTATTTTCACGACGACACGGCTGCAGGTTGTGGTCTGTGCTTATTTTGTCGTTTTAGTCAAATTAAACTAAATTCTATTATTGTCCACCACAAAACATAAAAAGTGTTGCTAATATTAAAAAACAATTTAAGCATTAAGTGCTTAAAAATATTTTTTTTATTTAACAGAAAATTGAAAAAATTATATAACTTTTTAGTATCCTTGAAATAAGTTCTATAGGAAGATTTTTTCGTGCTTACGCTTTCCTCATTTAGCAGTTATAGGACGTAAAAGTTGTAAAATAATTTATATATATATATCTTAAGCTTTAAAATGAATTTATAAAATATGGGAATCATTGGAAAATGATTCAAAGTGTTTTTCACATGGCGTTTAAAGCATACCGATTAACCAATTTAGAGCCAATTTAATATCTATATTTGTACTCCGTGGCAGATTTTTTTTTTTACAAAATTAGCTTTATTTAAAAATTATGTCAATATAACAATTATTATTTAACCCTTAGATATTTGCCTCATAAGGTTTTTTCTGTATTGCGGGTTTTCGGCCTTGCGGAACACTTATTAATTAGGTACATATTACAATAATTAAATTTGTAATTAAAGTTATATATAGAACTTATAGTTATAAATATAACTTTGTCCTTAGCGATAAAATTTTGTGTGTCATTTTCAGAAAAAATACTTAACTTTGAAATCGAAAAGTGACCATTTAATATTGGATTGATTATTTGGACAAGCATAAGCATACCCAAAGAAATTAAAGAAATATATAATAGCTCACATGGAAGAAAGACCTACAACTTCACAATCGTCAATGGATACTGATTCAGACCAATTGACACCAGCAAGCTCAGACTCTACTATTCGTTTAGCAGAGGCCAGACCGTCCACAAAACGTAGAATCGTAGATAGTAACGGGCAGGAGGTGCAGGACCCGAAAAGAATGCGTGCGGAGCCCGATGAGAATTTAAAATTGAACGCAATCAGTCTTCTGTTGCATTGGCATGAATATTTAGCCAGGGCCTTCAAAGTAACTGATGTTAGGAAAATCGACACCATTGCGGATATTACTTCCCACCTGTGGGCGTTCCACACTAAATTACGACAGGAAGCAAACAGAAGTGGCTCATCCACGTCCGCGTTACAAGGGACGTCTGTTTTTATTTGCAACAAGATTGAGATTGATTGGAACTCAGTAAAACCAACTATAGTGGAACTGGCCAAACTATATGGCTTCAATTATGACACCCTTCGAACGTGGGAGGAATGCTACGGGCACCCTTGGCTCCATTCTGGCTCTTTTCGATCTATACAGGCCAAAATTCAACGAAGTACGCATGGGCACCCAGGACATGGTGGTGAGAAAACGGGATAATGTTATCGATGTAATGAGCATTCGTAGATTCGGACTTAGGCCCGAGCATGCGATCTTCACAACCGGCTGTACGTTCAACCCGACTCTCCAGTCATCATCAAAAATGGCTCTGGGGCCCATGACTATAGCGATCAATCTTGCACAACAAACGCAGGTGGAGTAACAGGGGGCTTGGAAGAAGGCGTTTGTTCAAGCATTCAAACTTTTCCCCGATGTTAACGAAATAGCTAATCTTCTTGCAGGCTCTAAGGATGAGCATGATTACGTTTTAAAAGTAATGGCAGACATCTCTATGTGGGGTACCACTCGTTCCACCAACAAGGCCAGTTTCCCGTTTTAAATGATGATGACGATTGCACGCCGCTGTGAGGCCTACAGTTCATTCTTCTCTGCCAACACGCCCAACACTCCCATTGAAAGATGTAAAATCCACGAGAGAATCAAGAACATCGATTTATCAGGAGCGGGAGCATATCGTTTCTGGATGCTCGCCTGCAGGGAAAAGTTTTGCATGAGAGCAGGGCCACAGATGACCGTTAGGACGCAGCGTGAAATGTTAACACACGCGGTGTGGGGCACACAGAAAGAGGATTTAGGCCTATTGGAATGGGCCACAGGCCACTCATTTCAGACTAGGAGACAGATGGGAAAACAATTTCTCGGCAGAGGTGAGGGGGCTGAAGTGATAGAGTTTGAACCGATCAGTTTCAATAAGGTATGCAAATTAGCAAGTGCCTCTCAATCCGACTTTTTGTCCGGTGGTAGAGGCCAAATTTCAAGAGGCTTTGTGTTTTCGGGAAGGTGCACCCAACGGGTTGATTTGGAAAGCGACCTGTTTAAAACATTATTGGCAACTCAAACTGAGTTTGTTGACAGGTCCAGTAACCGAGCGAGAATCCTTTCAAAGTTAAATGCTGTGAAGGAATCTATTCTAAATAAGGTCAAAAGGGATCAAACGGTTGCCTTCGGAACGACGGACTGGTATCAGTACGATACAAATATTGGATATGGACCAAAGGTCGATTCGCCTCCTGGTTTAAATGGCGTATATTTTTACGGACAAGACGAGTGATTTTTTTACTTTTTACAAATTATTTTTACACCCATTATTGTCAATTTTTCTTTCTTTTTTATACATTATTGTAATTACTTGATCAAATTTTAAATAAAAAAAAAAAAAAAATAAATAACTGTTTAATCAATACAAATTTAACTAAATGTCAATGCTTTGCTTCTTTTAAGCTGGGATCACACGATTGCCGCAAATTCACCAATATGACACAATTATTATTGTGCTTTATTGACGCACAATAATGAAATTGCCCCAACCAAATTTCCTGAAATCACACGATTGCCCTGTTTTATACAAATTTAATTGCCGCTAGTTGGCACAAAGCGAAATGGTTACAACAATTGCCGCAGAACAGTCACACGATTGTTCTTACTTATGTATGTATGTATGTATATTAACTGCGAAAACAGCTGTTGTGGTACCTTTTTTATTTGTTTGAAAGTTCTTGTTGGATTGTTTATTGAAAAAAATTAAATGATAAATGATACAAATCATATATGTACATACTTAAACAAATTATTGTTGAATAGTTTTATTTAATTTTTTAAGATATTCCAAAAATTAACAGTCTGTTCAACAATTTCGTATGTTTAGGTTCGAATAGAAATATCTTTTATAAAAATATTCGCACAGAACAGCATAATATGCTTGTGAACATACATACTTAAAATAATTAATTAAAAAAATTTAATTGCAAAATAAATAAATACATACATTTTAATTTTCATTACCTACTAAAAGAAACACAAAAAAGTAAATCTAATAAAAAAGGCAAATATTGGCGCGTATTGTGTTGTTTGATTGCCGCACAAGAACACAATAGATATTGGTGCATTTTTGTCATTTTTATTGACGCGCGGTTGCATAGCAAACAGTCACACGATTGCCGCACCAGGGTTGCATTTGATTGGTAAAAGTAAGCACAATATTGTCCTCGTTTGGTACATGAGCCATTTGGTTGTGCGGTCACACGATTGGGGTATTAAAAAGTGTGAAAATTGGTGCATTGCGGCAATCGTGTGATCCCAGCTTTAGTCGATATAGTACAACGTATAGGATTTATAATTTTTAATTATGTTCAAAATTAAAGAAATATTTTCATTAGATGGTAAAATATTAATTTTTTGCAAAAAACTGAACGTTATTTCTTATGAATTACTGCATATTTTGTAATCATAGTTTTTACTAATTGCACATTGAGATCCTTATGAATATTTGAGTTTTAAACGTACTAGGGAGCTGCTGTGATTATTCGCAGAAGTTTATTTTGACGCCTTTGAATTTTTTCGATATTAGAGGCCGAGGCGGTGCCCCATAGTTGAATACCGTAGCACCAGATAGGCTTTAAGTTAGAGTTGTAAAGTAGAAGCTTGCAATCGAGACTAAGGACAGAATTTCTTCCAATAAGCCAATGAATTTGAATGGCTTTTAGTGTCATTTGAGTTAATTTTGCCTCTATATGGCATTTCCACGTTAATCGCCGATCCAGATGTAAACCGAGATATTTTACATGCGAATGTTGAGGAATTATTTGATTATTGATTTTAATAGGGCGCAAAGTGAATGTTACATGTACACATTTTTGCTCATTGACCATAATCCTCCATTGTTTTAACCATATTTCTAGTTCAAATATATGATGCCGTAAGTAACGAGATGCTTCATTACGGTTCTCGTGGACACTTAGAAAAGCTGTATCGTCTGCAAATGTTGAAGTTTGTGTGTAGTTGTTTGTTGGCATGTCCGAAGTGTAAATTAAGTATAAAATAGGGCCAAGGATGCTGCCTTGTGGAACTCCAGCGCCAAATGGCTGAGGTGAACTTAAGAAATCTCCTTCTTTAATAATAAATTGACGGCCGACTAAGTAGCTTTCTAAGTAGCTTTGTGAGTGTTTGCTGGTAAATTTTGCTTCAATTTATGTAGTAAGCCTTCATGCCAGACTTTATCTATCAAAAGCTTGCGAAACATCGATGAAGAGTGCTGAGCAATATTTTTTTTCTTCAAATGCTTTTCTTATGACATTTACTATTCGATGAGTTTGTTCAATTGTGCTGTGTTTTCTTCTAAATCCAAACTGATGGTTTGGAATACATCTATTGTCATTTAAAATTGGTGTTAATTTTGAAACTAATAATTTCTCAAACAGCTTTGACATATTTGATAATAAACTAATAGGCCTATATGACTCAACTTTTGTATGATCTTTCCCTGGCTTTGGTATCATGGTAACTAAGGAAACCTTCCATTCTTGCGGGTAGTATTCAAGCCGTAAAATAGCATTAAAAACAAAAAGTATAATTTGCTTTGCTATGCGAGGTAGCTCTAAAAGCATTTTATTACTGATCTTATCAATACCAGGTGCCTTCTTAGTGTTTAAGTCACAAATAGCCTTTTCGATATCTCTTATTTCAAATCTTATGGGAATAGCTGCTCTAGCAACAACAGGTGGTAACTCGACCGCAATATCGTTAGATAAATTTGGTGTAAATACGTTTTTCAAGTGACTCACAAACAGATTTCCTTTTTCAATATCGTTTCTTGCCCAACTACCATTCAAGTTTCTTAATGGTGCCTTTGATATAACTGGTCTTTTTAGATTTCTAGCTGCACGCCATAATGAGTAGTCAGATTGTGGAGTTGCATCAAGTTCCTTAAGATATTTTTCTAGAGAAGCCGTTTTCTTTTAATAAATCCTTAAGTTGCGGGGATCTGTAAAGTTGTCACTCTCTTCGAATCTGTGGAATATATATTAATATTTTTTGTTTTTTTGGGGGCAGTACTAGAATGTTGAACAGCTAGTTTCAGATAACTGTCAAAATTAACAATAGAGCGATCTACATTCTCCGGTGTTCTAAGCGGAATATTTTCTGTGCAATGGGTACTGAGATATTTTTTAAATTTTAACCAATTAATTTGTGTGGCTGACGTCGCAAAATAACCAGACGGAAATTCAATTATATTGGGGTTCATTATAGTAACAACTGTAGGTGTGTGGTCGGAGGATAATTCTAAGGAAGCTTCAACATGAATAGTTTCTGTGGGGATGTTTTTAACCACGCCAAAATCTATAACATCTGGAATTTTTTACCGAGCAGTAGGCCAATATGTTGGCTGTCCGCTCGCGACCACATCCAAATCCATTTTAGAGATTGCATTAAACAAAATACGACCCTTTGGTGTTATAAGTCGTGACCGCCAGAAGGTATGTTTAGCATTATAATCACCAGCGGCCAGAAAACAGGGTCCTAGTGATTTATAATATTCACAATATTGGCTTTCTGATATTGAAAATCTAGGTGGAGAGTATAAAGATGAAATTACTATGTTTCGATTTAGCTCTTCAACACAAACGTTTGTTGCTTGCAGGTAATCCTCACGATGATCACACATAAAGTAGTGTTTGACTCGAGTTTTTATCAAAATGGTAGAACCTCCACAAGCTCTATCTCGAGGGTCCTTGGTATCATACAGTATATAACCATAAATTTTAAAACTATTTCTTGAGGTCAGTCAAATGAGTTTCAGAAACCATCATGACATCAATTTGTTTACTTTTAAGAAAATATTCTAATTCATTTTTATGTTGGCGGATGCCGTTTGCGTTCCAAAAACAAATTTTTAATCAGTTCATGGCTAGTTAAGTACAGCTTGCAATAACATCGATTGCATTCTGAGAATTTCCTGCATCATATTACCCATTGTGTTAGTAAAATTATTTACTGTTTGCACTAATGTTTCCATGGTTTTTTCTAGACGACTTAAATTAGGAGTTTCTTCGTTACTTGGCGCAGCACCTTGCATTGAAACATGGTTTGATTTAAGAACGTTAGCGTAAGAGGTTCTGTTACTACTAGGCTGCGGAGCCTGAGTGTCATTAGTGTTTACTTGATTTGTTACCTGCATTTGAGGGGGATTAGGTTTCGGTCCAGACGACTGCTTGACGATAGTGTATACAGGGCATCCTCTATAATTGGCAGTGTGATTACCGCCACAGTTGCTGCATTTCTTTACGTTGGGGTCGGTTTTAGACTTATCGCAAAGAACTGTACCATGTAATTCACCACATGCTACGCAAACAGGGGGTAAGTAGTATGCCTTAGTGTGACCAAATTCTTGGCAGTTTAAACACTGAAAGGGTACATTTCTTTTGTGCGGCTCCTCTATCGTGATTTTCCTGTACAGGATATATCTCAAACTGTATATAGGATGAGTTTCGTTTTTTTTTAAGCTTAACATCGCCGGGCTCTAATTCCACTCGAAATAGTGGTTGTGGATTTTTTTCCCCTATTGTTACGCCCCGTCAAATAACTTCGAATAAAAATTTATCAACAATTCAAAACCCGGAAAAGGGTGGGCATAAAAGGTGGCCAGCTAGCTCAGAGAGGAGGTGTGGTTCCCGACCCGGGATTTGACGCGTAAACACATATACATACTTCACACCCTGGAAGTATGCAGAAAATTCAATAATAAAAAAAAACTAAAATGCAAAAGTGCCACGGGGGAAGAGTTACTCGAAACTAAAATGACAAACGTACGGAAAAGCTGGGAAATCTAAAAATGAGAATTCATCACAATAAGTGATCATATGGCTAGGTGTTGCGCCATATAGGGGTACAATATTCCCTACACCGCCCTATGACAGGCTGGTACCCTACAATTTATTTAACCTGTCCCATATGCAAAACAATCGTCAACTATTTACGACTTACCCCAGCCAGATTCCTCCTAGCATCCATTAAGAAAGAAAAATTACATAGTTAATTCATTTCAGATCAAATAAGGAGTAAAATCCATTTTTATTTATAATTACTAAACCTACTATAATTAGAATATTAATAATAATAATAATAGAAATAATAATAATTTATAACCTTAATAATAACATTAGAAATAGTTACGTAGTATTAGTTGCTTCTCGTTGTGGTTATTTTGTTGTCCTCGTAGTTCCTTTGCGGTGTTGTTGTTGCTTTAGTTGTTATTTCAATCTCTTGTTGTTGGTGTCGTTTTGTCTTTTATTTAAATTACATTTTATAAAAAAACTTAATTTAAATAAATTTTTAATAAAAAGGCATTTTCACACAAATTCACTTATTTTTACTTTTTCTAATTAGTATAAAATTAATTTACTCAGTTTTAGTTATTTTTGTGTGTGTGTGTGTAAGTAAGACATCCAATAATAATTTTTTACATATTATTATTTTTTTTCGTATAGTTTTTGTAAGTTTTTTTATAAGTATGTATATAATTTCTTTTAAACATAGACAATTGGATAATTTATATTTGTTAAACTTTTTTATTTAACTAATTGTTTATAACAGTTTTGTATAACATTTTTTTTTACATAAGAAAACTGCTCGTTTTGTTTAAAAAGGTATAAATATTTCTTTTTAACACTCAATAACATTTAAAATAAAATTATTGTAAAGTTTATTTTGTTTTGCCATTTTTTTTGTAAAATTCGAACACAATTTTAATTTTGTGTTTCAATTTTTTTGTTTTCAGTAAAAAAAAACTATTATTATTCATAGAAAAAGTTTTGATTTATTTTAATTTTATTACACAAAATTATTAAGTTTTTTTTCTTAATTTCCTTTTAACACCGATAGTTTTATTATAGAAAGCCTTTTATAACTTGGATTCCGTTAAGTGTAAGTCTTTAAAATGAGTCGTAAAACAATCAAACTTTAAAGCAAACTTTAATCAAGCTTGCTAATTTTTTAATCAAATTACAATGTAAATTTTTGCAAAAATAATTATCTCATCAAAGAAATAATAATTTGTATACTAATTTTTTTATTGTTAATTTTATACAGGTTTTTATTTTGTTTTAAAATTTCCTTTTCTATTTGAATGTTTCTCTAAAACTTTTTCACTTTAATTATTTCAGTTTTATTTATCAACTTTTTGTTGTTATTAAAAAAAATAATTAAGTTTTTTCACAAAATTTCACACCTCTAGATCTTTCTTTATTTGTTTTATTTTGTTTGTTGTGGGGTTTTCAAATGGTTAATGGAAGTTTTCGTTTTATAGGAGAGTTTTGTCACAATTTAGTTTGAATTAATAAATTTGGTTTAAGTTTTTTAATACTTCCTTAAAAGTTACACCCTTTACACTTAGATTTTAGTTTTTCTTTATTATTACTTAATTGTTTTATTTTTGAACATTTTTTTTCCTTTTGGTTTCTCACCAATTGCACCCCGACTGTCAACTGCCACGATCAACCGTTTCGTTTAACTCCCAAAAATCAACTGCCTTTACCATGCGTAATTACCCTTCTTATACGCATTGCATTTGCAAAAAAAAATTATTTTCTCTTTTTTCTTTCCATTCGCTATTGCATCATCCATGTAATAATTGTCATGAGAGAGAAAAAGAGTATATGCATGTATATATGTATGTGGGTACGTACGTACGCATGCGACTATGAGGGATGAGCAGAACAACCGTAACTATAGTGACGGTCACCTTCAAAAAGAAATGTCAACACTAATAACCAGAGTACAGAGAGAACGAAATGACCATAAATGACAAAAAAAATTCCATGCGCATTTGTTAGCGTGTTGAAACAGGTTTTTCTAACGGCAGAATCAGACCACTTTACTCAAAAAAAAGGTATAATGTTTTTTCTTTCTCTCTCTTTGTTTTTCTGGTGTCAAAGAATTTAACAACGAGATGAAAGTGAAAAAATAGCGAATTTTAGAAATTACCTCACGATTTGCCCTTTCTGAGGCGTTTGCCTGTGGCGAGTAGAATCCCGTGGTGATATGGGTTATGCCGTAAAGATCGAAAAATTCCTTCATCTCTTTTGAGGTGAATTGCTTTGCGTTGTCGGTATGTACAAACTGTGGTACACCGAAAGTACAGAAAACTTCATTTTGAAAAAAATCGATTACATTAATAGTGGTTGCCGTCTTCATGGGCTTTAAAAACAGAAATTTGGTCATATGATCGACTACAATGAAGAGCTGGCAGTTTTTTGATTTAGAACACGGGTAAGGTCCCAAAAAGTCGCAATACAATCTTTGGAAGGGGCGGCTAGTTTGGAATTGATTTCCCATGGGCGGACGTAGGGTCCGGTTAACAGATTTTATAATCTTGCAGTCGTCGCAATTTTGGATATACATTTTAATATCCCGTGCCATTTGTGGCCAATAATATTTCTGTCTGATTCTAAAAAGTGTCTTATTAAAGCCGCTATGGCATCCCCCCTCATGAGCCAATTTGGTCGTTTCTCTGGTCAAGGATTCTGGCAGCCATAACTTCCATAAATGTTCTTCATCCATGCCATTTTGGAAATTCACTCTTTTGTAAATAAGGTTGTCGTTAAGACACAGGTCAGGAAAAGCTTCGCCATTTTGGCGTATCTGTTCTTTTAGTCCGTTATACTCGGGACTGTTAAATTCGGGTGAAGAAAGGTCAATTTCGGGTGGATTACAGTTTAAACTTATCTCATCGGTATCGAATCTGGAAAGTGTGTCGGGGACAATATTTAGGGAACCTTTTCTATGTTCCATTACAAAATCGAAATGTTGAAGTTTCAAACTCCAGCGGGCAAGTCTACCGTTAAGGTCTTTTTGGCTCATGAGCCAGCGAAGGCTGGAGTGATCAGTTATGATTTTAAAAGGGAGTCCCTCAATATACTGTCTAAACCGTTTGACGCAGATAATGGCCGCTAAGCATTCTAACTCCGTTACGGTGTAGTTTCGCTGTGCCCTATTCAACTTTTGAGATACAAATGCGATTGGTCGTTCGCCCCCTACGTCATCTATTTGGTACAAAACGCCACCTACGCCAATGCGCGAAGCATCGCACTGAACCACGAACTCCCTACTGAAGTCTGGTTGAACTAACACCGGAGCATTTGACAAAGCTGATTTTAGTTTTTCGAAAGAATCAATAGCCTCAGGCGACAAGCGAAAAGGTATGTTTGATTTACGCAAACAGTCCGTCATTGGGCCCGCGAGATCAGAAAAGTTATTAATAAATGCCCGATACCAATTTGCCATGCCTATAAAACGTCTTACCTGTCGAGGGGTCTTGGGTATAGGAAATTGAGTAATTGCCTCAACTTTCCCAGGATCTACTTTTAAATTCCCACCGCCTATAAGATAACCAAGATACTTTATCTCGCGTTGGCAAAACTTGCTCTTACCCACATTAATTGTTAACCCAGCAGTTTTTAAACAGAACGCAACCTCCGAAAGCAATTTAAGGTGAGTGTCGAAATTATGACTGCACACAAGAAGATCATCAAGATAAATGAATACATTTTCCCTTAACCTAGCCGGGATTACCCTGTCCATGAGGCGGCTCATTGTCTGAGGCCCGTTGCAAACACCAAAAGGCATTACCTTGTACTGATACAAGGACCTACCCGGTACAGCAAATGCTGTCTTTTCCTTAGAGGACTCGGATAATCTTATCTGGAAAAATGCATCTTTCAGATCAACGCCACTGATGAAGTGTGTATCTTTTAAACGACTAAGCAGTCCGTTAATGTGGGGTAGCGGGTACGAATCCTTCTTGGTGAGCGAGTTTAATTTTCTACAGTCAAGGCAAAGTCTGATTTTTCCAGGCTTGCGAACAGATACTATGGGACTACACCAAGGAGAATTTGACTCCTCTATAACACCAAGTGCTAACAATCTGTCAAGTTCCTTATAAATTTCCTCCTGTCTAGGGGGTGAGAGCGGGTAATGTTTTTGCTTAACAGGTAAAGCATCCCCTGTGTCAATGTGGTGTTCAAGTAAGGGCGTACAGCCAAGTCCTAATTTTTCATAGGATGGAAAATTAAAAATAACTTCTTCAAGGCGTAATCTCTGCTCTGGGTTAAGCTCATGACAATTCGCATCGGGTTTGGCAACAATTTCCATACAGGACAAATTTGAAAATATTTGGGGAGCAAGCGCAAACGCCTTCCAAAAGTCTATGCCAAGATACCCAATTTGGGATAAGTTCGGTACAATATAAAACGTTATGGCCTTTGTAACCCCTTTAAACATAACAGGTAGTTTGCAATACCCCATAACTTCATTTTTCGACCCGTTGGCGGTTAAGACGAAAGTTTTAATCTTTTCCAAACGAACATTATTTCTGTTAACAAAATCCAAGCTACCTTTCCCTAATACTGACACGTTAGCCCCCGAATCTAAAAGGCATAATAACTCCTCATCAAAAATTTGTATCATGGCAAAAGGTCTATCATCGTAATGATTTGGCAAACATGTGGTTTCAATAAGTCTTCTATATTTTTTCCTTTTCCGGTAGCGCTCTCTGCACTTAAGGATCCTCCGAGAAATTACACAATTTGAAAGTCTGGGTAATAAATAATTGACACGGTTTGAAAGTCTGGGTTGTGCGTTATTAACGCAAGTTGAAAGTCTGGGTGGTTGATAATTAACGCAATTCGAAATGCTGGGTGGTAGATAATTATCGCAACCCGAAAGTCCGGGTGGTAGATCGTATACCGAACCGGCCAGCTGGGGAGGTAAGTCCGTCTGTGACGGGTTACTCTCGTTGCTGGATATAAACTCGGGATTTAATCTTTGGAACGAGCATCCCCGGTCGCCCACTCGCTCCGCTGCCTGTTTTCCGCGTGGGAACCCTTACAATTAGGAGTGGTTACTCCCCTTTGTCCGCACTTATAGCAGAAAACATGCCGAGTTTCGTCGGGACAATATATGTAGCTATGGCCAAATTGTAGGCAATTCCAACACTTGATTTTGGAATAATCACCTTTTACCCAGGTTCTGCCTATTCTAAGGGCCTCAATTTGGGGATCGGATTCCGCAATCGAATCCTCAGAGTTTGCCTCAATTAAGACTTCATTCACTTGCCGCTGTCTACCTAAAGGAATTGATTTGTTCTCCAAAAGAACCTTTTCCGCTTTTCTGGCTAAATCACGAAGACTAATCAAGTCTCTCGGGTTTGAAATAAATAACATGACCTTAAGGTCCGCATGAACATTTTTCTTTATTATCTCAATCAATAAGGCATCTGACATAGGTGATGATAAACGCAAATTTAAGCGAACGATAAAAGAATGAAAATCGTCATAGCTTTCCCTGGGGAGTTGCTTACGTGAAGAGATTTTAAGCAAAATTTCGTGGTCACTTTCTAGCGCACCAAATTCACTAGATAGCGCAGCCCTTAGCATCGGATACGTTGCCCTTTGGTTCTGTTTTATATAATCCCAATAAAATGTTTCGGCCTTACCCGTCAGAAATAAATGGAAATTCGACATTAGGTGGTCATGGGGACACTGAGATCGCTCGGTTAAAGTATCCACTTTAAACAAAAAATCTGACACACTTCCCTCGCCACTATAAGACACATTCCAATCCTTTAGTCTGAAATTTGTGTTAGAGGAGACGTGGGAGTACGAGTTTGCCAGAGTAGGCGTCCTATCACTAGCTCCCGGTGTGGCGGAAGTTTCCCTACCATTCCTATTTAGTCCTACAGATTCCCTCAAGGCACTAAATTCCCTCCTAAACTCATCCTGTGTATTTCTCAAGGCTTCCTGGAAATAAGCCATTAAATTTTCCATTATGTTTGCATTTGAAGGTTGTGTATCACCCTCACGGTTTGTTTCCGGTGTGGCCATTTCAACGATTTCTACCCTAGGTTCTACGGATTCAATTTGGGCCGAATCTATGTCCGGGAGAGACAAGCTAAGAGGTTTGAGGTCTGAATGTACAGAATCGGATTCTTCCGAGGGGCCAGAAATAAGTGAACGGGATACGGACGAACCCCTTAATGCCGTTATGCTACTTTGCGAGTCTACTGATAACTTTCTCCCTGATGGAGTTGAACCCCTTCCCCTACCTTTGGACAGAGACGAACTACTAACGGTCGATTGTGCCCTACCTCTTACCGATAAGCCAATTGATTTTGGGTAGGAGACGCTACGCGATAAATTTTTTGCCGTACTTTGCCGTGTGGTGGGCTTGTGCATAATGCACCAGTCAACCAGAGAGTAAGAACGCGGGTCTACTTAAGGAAAAGATAAGTCGAACGAATTCCCGGTTCCAATTAAAGAAATAAAGTCAGAACGAATATCCGAATCGCTTCAAAATGCGAGTTTTTAGATGTGCAAACAAAAAAAAAATCAGTGTCTGAATTAGTGGGAAGGAAAACTTTTATAAATAAATGTTCAAAAGCGCTTAAAAGTGTTCAAAATTTGTAAAAATAAATGGAGAAAAATATTAGCAAAATTATTAGCGAACAAACATTTTTTTCTTTTAAAATAACTATACCTAATTCATGTTAATTTAACATTGCAGTAAAGTTAGAGCAAAATGTCATTTTTATTGAAATAACAATCCGAATCACGTTGAATGAAAGTTATTTCAAGTTGAAACAACGTGAATTTCATGTAGAACCCAATTGTTTTGAGTGTGCTATAACAGTGTGAAGAAGCTTCAGAGACAACATATGCATTTATTTAATAGAATAAAAGAATAACTCAATACACTTACCCCTGTAACACATGGGTAAGTGAACTGACTGAAAAAGACTGACTGACGCAAAAGATCCAAGTGACTAAAGTGAACTGGTGAACTGAATAGAACTGTCAGACTGAAATACAGTTCATCGTTCATCTGACTAAGTAATTCAATTGAACTAGTTCGTTTATGAACTACCCAACTCTATTATTTTGCATTCTCCTTTGTCAACAGAAGTACCAGCAGAATCGCCCGATATGGGTTTCGTCATCATTCAACTTTAGCAGAAATTTACTATGATTCTCAATCAAAATTTGTCCATGTTAATTTTACATTGGTATTTTTTTCTGTGTGTTTGCATATTTGACTACTCTGATATGTATTTTTAACTCTTCATTTATTTGCCAACGCATGGTAAGAGTTTGAAGTATATCCGGCAATTTCTACCTTCAACATAGCTTGAGTTTGGTTGGTTGCATTGTATTAACAAAGAATTTTTCAATTTGGATTGGAGTGACGAAAAAATTCCAATTGTCTTTAGCTTACGACCTTCTTATTCGTTTTATGGTATTTTTCTAATTATTATCTATTTATTGAACTGATCTCTAGCAAAATAGTTATGGGCAGGGAAACCATAAATATGGAATTGCATGTTTTTTCTGGAGCGACCAATGAAGCTAGAATATATTTATCCGTTTTACAGCTTTTTATGAATTTTGGCATCGATTTGTTAGTGCATATTTTTGCATATTTTACCGTTTGCAGCATTTTTATTCATAATTTAGTTAAAAGACCCTTTTGCAGCATTTGTTTCACGTTTTTAGAGCATATTTTGCCTTTTTGAAGCATATTTTGATACATTTTAATTTTTTAGATGCCTTTTAAATGTAGCAAATATTTTTTTTTTGCGTAAGTTTGGCATTTCTTTTTTAAATATCCATCTATGGGCAGTGTTGCTTTAATTTCGCCATCTACATTTAATTTTTAAACGAAAATTGGAAGATAATGCAGACTGTCTTGAAGACAAACAGCCGTATTGATAAAAACTTATTTATGATAATTAACCATTTTTAAGCAAAAATTGCTAAAGTCAGCTCGAAATATTGTTGAGGGAACTATTGGCGTACTAATGAGTGCGCTGCATTATCGGCCAGAAAAAGTGGTAAAAATTATAAATGTTTGTTGTGCTGTGCATAATATCTGCAGAAACTACACACTGGAACACAACGAAAATGACAACACATGTTTACCATCAAACGACGTAGAGGAAAACGTTACATTGCCGCCATTAACGTCACAACATAGTGAAGCTCTGCGAATCAGGGATGAAATATCCTACAGTTTGTAACAAAAATAAAAAGCTTTAAATAAAAAACATCATTTATCATAACAAAAACAAAGTTTATTAAATTCAGTAACAAAAATAAAAAGGTACATACATAATTATGTATGTTTCAAGCAAATACATAAAGGCACGTTAATAATGTTCTTTCATCAGGTACACTATTTCATTTAATAATCTCTTCCTACATTTTTTTGATACTCAAACTTTTGCAATTCAAGATCCCATTGTCTCTTCTTCAATTCATTTTTATCTTGCAAGGATTTTAAAATTGCTGTACTTACGTGGGCAAATTCCTTTTTCATATCATTCATTGCCTATTTCAATTGCCCTATAAATGCATCTTAGGCTGCTTGAGTTTTCTTTTTTGAATTAACACATCAAGCTTATCGTTCGTTTCATTCTTTCTTTTATCGTCTGCATCCAGAAAGTTTTTTAGAAGCACGCTGGTATTTTCAGTTTTATATCTTTTTGCAGTACTGGTTGGTACAACGGGTGACAATGGGCGTTTTGAAGATGAAGAGGGCACTTCTTTCTCACATGCAGCATCTACATCTTCGTTGAGACCAACTGCTACGCCGCAATCACCTTCCACCTACTGCGAAATACCACAGCCGTACTATGGCCTCTTCTGTTGCTTTGCAAACGGTCCACCGCTCTTCAACTCAGTCCATATTTGTAGGAATAAAAAGACATTACATATAACAAAAAAATTTGTTCTGTGGCCAAAATTTTGTTTACCTTTTTCCACCCAATCACGTCAAATTGTGGTGGCTCGGCACTATTCAGTGAATCTGCTAGTTTTTCCCACAGGTCATTCACTGTTGGTTTGTCGCGCTTCGTGAAACCTTTAGCTAAATCCGGATATTTTTCCATGATTATGTTATTTTGTGTACTGTTTTTATGTTTTCCCCTAGAAAATAAAGAGGCCAATGCAAAAATTTTTCTTTTCATAAAGCAAATATTAAATTAAATTATTTTACTTACATTTCTAAAAAATATCCCGCAAAAAAATACAAACTAAAACGCGCAAAAATTAAAACTGACAGCTGTAAGTTGCTAGGTTTATTTCCAATAAAAAACCGATAACATTGGTTTCTGTGACCCCTAAAACCGATACTAATTCTAGTTCGAACATAAAACCAATAACATTGGTTTTTATGACATCAAAGCATTTTTTCTTGTCGGTTTTAAAACCAATTCTGACAATATTGGTTTCAATGTCAACACTGAGTATGTATGTTTGACGAAAAATTGCCATTTAATTTAAGAATTTCATAAGACGCAATATTTGTATGGGAGCCATCGTAAAAAGTGGTGATAAAGGGCAAATATGTTTTTGGAAAATGTCAAAAACAATAAACTAATGGAGGTCGGCCATACATTTTATCCTTATTGGCAGTTATGGGGCTTTTTCTTCAATATATTCCTAGTCTGTATTGAAAATTTTGTATGGGAATAGAGATAGCGGGTAGGTATGTTAAAAACAAATGATGGCGATACAAAATAAAGTGGGACCCATCTAGGGTCATCCTATGCGCTTTATTTAAGATTTTCATTAAACCGCCATATTTGTATTGGATCTCCCCTAAGGAGTGGAGATATATGGCACGTATGTTTTAAGGAAATGTTAAACATAAAACACCAATAAAGGTCCGTCATAAATTGTATGTCCGTAGGGGCGATTCCTTGGCAGTTTGGGCATTTTTTTCAATATATTTCTTGTCAGTATTGAAAATTTAGTATGGGAGCCCCCTAAAGAAATGGAGAAAGCGGGTAGGTATTGTAGAAACAAACTATATGCGTTTGACTATTTTTTTTGTAAGCAAACGCACACAAACGCAAATATTAAAGCTGAATTGACGTGTGTAATAAAAAATAGTTCTAAAAAAAAAAATTCGCATCAATGTTGTTGGAAACTTCACTTATAACAACTTTGCAAACGATTTTTATGTCAAATTCATATTTTCCAAGTTATGAGGCATAACAGTCGGACTTAACGATTTTTCCAAAATTTTGTCGGACGTGAGGGATGGTTTGGCCTTCGCCGATTGTACTAAAACTTCTTTTGGTGAAGAAGTGGCGAGTGCATAGAAAAATAGAAAACGAATATGATCCATACCAGAGAACTGCAACGAGCACCCGTTTTTATGATTTATGATACTCGCCTTAAAACGAGTTGCGGTGTAGTTAATACAGCCTATTGCTTTTGTATGTGCTCGCCAGGCTCGTAAGAAATTGTGCTTGCAACATACGAGCCTTTAGCAAACGCAATGAAATTTATAGGAGTTCTGTTTTGTATTGTTTCGTAAATATATTTTTTCAACATTCGGCAATAGCATTCGTACTTCTGATCAAGGTATATTTATAGCAGGTAGTCTCGGAAAGCCAGCTGTTTATTTTTTATTTGCTTGTTTTGCGATACGAACTGTCAAATGTTGCATAGTAAACAAGTTTTTTGTCTTTATCTTTTGTCTTTTTTGTCTCTTATCAGCCCCTTTGCTTTTTGACAGTTTGTATCGCATAACAACAATAACAAGCCCTGTTGTTTGTTTTATCGTACAATTGTTGTAATCTCGCGGCTACCTGCTATAAATATACCTTGCTTCTGATATACAACACAAGAAATGTTTGTTTAGGAAATGGAAAACACACTGAGTGCAAAAGTGTTTACTCGCAGCATTCGTCAACCGTAGTAATACTTAAAGCAGCGTTGCCAGATTGTTTAGGAAAAAAGTCAATGATCGTATATTAAAGTAAACATGTAGGGCTTAATTCATTATGAAATAAAATGAATTTTAAAGTTATTATAAGAAAAATTTTCGTGGAAAATTTTGATTAAAATATATAACGAATGTGACAGGCTTATGAATCCCAAATTTTTTATACGTCAATTTCATTTATATGTAAATATTTTTACAAAAATATTGACCGATGGCAACGCAACGCAGTCCGTTATTTCATTGTGCGACGTAGACAAAGAATTTACTTTTTATATATTTATACATATTTGACAACAAATTTTACAACAAACACACAATTATATTCTATGATGCTAAAGATTCACATAAGAACATGTTTTTAAATGGCTGTGTGCGCTCTTTATTAACGGTAACTATCTGCTGCTAATTGATTTTTTTCTTTTACTAGTTTTCATCCATAAAATTAATAACAAAACATGAACTAAATCATTTAAACGCCTAAAATCGTCTAACCTACGCCAAATCATAAAATCTGGCAGCCACGTTTTCACTAAATTAACATGTAAAGGCACTAAGTCCATATTTTAAAATTTTACAGGAGAGACAAAAAAACAATCAAAATACATGTGATGGAACAATTTGAGAGAAATGGTTAAACTGTACTTTTAATTGGGACTTAGAGCTTTTTCTTGTGATAAATTGGACTTAGCGCTTTTGCTCATCACTACAAAACAACAACAAAAAAATGAGATAACTGTAATTTTTTCTTTGTAAACAATGTATTTTTACTTATTGCACATTACTGCATTAAAATCTCAATTTCTTAAAAAAGTGGACTTAGAGCGTTTACATGTTAAGCCAGCGATATACTAAATGAATATGCCGTGAATGTTGTTGTTACTAGCTGGTCGTAACACCTAATTGCCATACCTAAACAAGCGCGGAAAGCGTTTTCTAGGTGTCAAAAATCCTCATGCCCATACAATTTGTATGTAGCATACCGAAACAACGCGGCGGCAACGCAACGGTAGCGCTTTGCAATTGGTAAATCCGATTTTGACAACGCGTTTAATAGTGAAGTTAGTTGCAAAAGATAACAAAAGTAAACAAATAAAGAAAAAGAAATTATTAAAAATAAAATTAATTTGTTTTAAGAAAATGGAGGTAAGTACATCTTTTAAATTAAATAGGCGTAAATCCAAACAAAAAAAAAGAGTAACATATTGTAATAGAAAAAGATGTTTCTGGATATACAAAATTTATTTAAAAATTGTTCCCAAAACAGTTTTAACACAATTTTACATGAAAATGTTGCAAAAGACAACTCGGTAAATATGTATGTAGTTTATTTATTTATAGTAAACTAGCTTAACCCGGTGCGCTTTGCTGCACTGCTTCAACCAGGTGTGAAGACTCTCCCTTTAATAGTTTTTCAATTGAGAGATATTTAATATATGCATCCTATTGTAGGTATTTCCCCCCTGCGCCTAACCACCTTATTTTTAATTTCATAAGTGTAGTATACCATAAGAGTAACTTCCACAAAGTTTGAACATTCTCACTATAACAGTTTTTAAGATATGCGATATTAAACATTGGCGTCCTATGGTAGGCACCACTTCCCCCGCTGCTTTTTTATTTCAATTTTGGGGCTCAGAAGATCCTACTACCAAAAGTTCAACCAAATGCGTGCAGTGGCTCTTATTTATATTTCTATCTATAAGGGGTACTGCTCCTCCCCTGTCTACCCCACCCATTTGTATACTGAAATTTATAGTTTACCATAATAGTAGCTTTTACCACGTTTGAAGACTCTCCCTTGAATAGTTCTTCAGTTGAGCGATATTTAATATATGCATCCTATGGGAGGTATTTCCCCCTGCGCCTACCCGCTTTATTTTTATTTTCAAAAGTGTAGTATACTAGTGACTTCAACAAGGTTTGAACATTCTTACTATTACAGTTCTTACGACATGCGATATTAAGCATTGGCGTCCTATCGGAGGAACCACTTCCCCCGCTGCTATTTTATTTAAATTTTGGGGCTCAAAAGATCCTACTACCAAAAGTTCAACAAAATGCGTGCAGCGGCTCTTAAGATATGCGATATTTAACATTGGCATCCAATGGGGGGTAACAATTCCCCTTCCCCTATCGAAAAAATAAGTAGCTTATTTTATTTTTAGGGCACACGTGATGCGACTGTTAAAATTTCAGGAAAATCGGTTCAGTAGTTTAGGAGTCTATAAGCCAACAAACAAACATACAAACATTTTTATATATACAAACATACACAGAAAAAATTAAATTTCGTATTCAAACACAAAATTCATAACATCAAACATTTTTTTTATTAAAATCGGACTTATCACAAAATTCGTAAAATCAAACACCGAAATTGTAAATGTTTAATTAAAAAAATAAGCATATTTTTCTTATTAAAAATAATATAGTATTGATCAAAATTAATGTTTGAAATTCGTAACAATTTTCAAACAATGTTTTTGTTAAAAATAATAAATCAGTTGTTTGACTCTGCATAAATTGTCCATTATTTTATTTTTTGAATCAATAAAATTTTTATTTGAAAATAAAAGAAAATTCAAACATTTAATTGTTTAAAACAATTAATGAAATGTTAAAATTTTCTTTTATTTTCAAATAAAAATTTTATTGATTCAAAAAATAAAATTATTGACAATTTATGCAAAGTCAAACAACCGATTTATTTATTTTTAACAAATTGAAAATTGTTATTAATGTTAAAAATAAAAAAACCCAAATATAACTAAAGAGTTTGTTTGTTAAAATGTCTAATTTTTTATTGGAAAATTAAGAAATACATATGTTATAATACTAGGTTAATTCATATTAATTTGAAATAAAAAGCAAAAAAAAATATAAATACAAATTCAATACAATTTAGACATAAATAGATATATATTATAATACTAAGTTTAATCAAGCAATATTATAGAAAAAAAGGAACACTTTTATGAATTGAAATTTTATTTCAGAAGTTTCAATAAAATTAAAAATTTTTGGGTGATTTAATTACATATTTGGATGTCAACAATATTACTATTATTATTTAATTAAGCTTTTGGATGATTTGAAAAAGAGTCAATTTATATCTGTGGCATTTTGACAAAACATCTTAAGTCGAGATAAGATAACAAAAAAGCTTTTAATAAAAAATAATAAAAAAACCAAAAATTAAGAAAAATTTCATTTATAATACAAAATTTTAAAAATGTAAACAAAAATGTTTTTTGAATGAAAATTCGTATGATAAACATTTTTTTCAGCTTTTTGAATTTGAATTAAGATGTTTTGCCAAAATGCCACAGATATAAGAAGTCAACACAACAATATTTAAAAACAAACTTATAACTCTTTTCCACCTGTGGTGAAGGATATAAAAAGTACTAATGACCTATTTCACCAATTTTATTTTAATATCAATTGAATCGTTTATTTCAGAAACCCGTCAAGTGTGCCTATTTTCAATGAGAGTTGACGGGTTTCTGAAATAAACGATTCAATTCATATTTCAATATAGTTTTTCTTATAATTGCATTGTTATTTGACATAAAAAACAAATTTTAAGCATTAAAATAAATTGGTGAAATTTGTCATAAGAGTATTTTTTATATTACATGTGTACATATTTTTATTATATATTTAAATTTAAAATATCATGTTTAATAGTTGAAACTTTTGCATATTTTTTTGATACAGGCAAATCGTATAAAAAACTCTCTACAAAGCAATAAAATACTTCCGATTCTTCGGGATATCTTAGATTAAATACAAAAAATGATTTAAATAAAGAATCAATTGCATTTAAAATGGTTAAAGTTGGATACTTAACGTTGTCGATATATAGATATATTTTCTTTATTTGGTAGAGTTCTCCCACAACAAGTAGGTTTGGTTGAATGCTTCGCCTTTGAAGTTTAATAAGGTTGAGTTTTGCTTCAAGTTCTTCGTATGTTGCAGCGATCATAACAAAAGCTTCTTGAGAGTCCGCAATGGTAAACTTTTTTCTAATTTTTGCCCCAGTTAAGTCAGCCTGAACTTTTTGTTGCGGAGGAAATAGATGGTGTATACACCAGAAGCTTGTTAAAATTTTTGATTCTGAAATTAGAAATATATGAAGCAAAAATTTGAATTTAAAGTGATTTTCCTTGCCTTCATCTTTGGTTTCTGCAAGTTTTAATTGCTTAGATACATAAGCGCTTGTAATTTTTGTTTTCAACAAATAAACTATTTTATCAGCAAACTGTGACCATCTCTCATGAAGTGATTTAGCGTTGGGATATTTTAATGAAAAATCAATATCAATCTGTAAAATTTGAATTTGTTAAAATATTGAAACTAGTATTTTTAGAGTATTTTAAACTAACCAACTGGAAGCCGCATGGCTTAATATACTCCGGCCATAAATTAAATAGGTATATCTTTTGTAGAGTTTGTTTCAACGATTTGCTTGAAACGGAATGGTGCGGACTTCCGCCAATATAAGTCAAACTCATCTGCTGTTATGGACCCATTTTTAATTTGCTTTTAACAGCAAGGCCTTTTTATTAATAAAATTTTTAAATTAATTAAAATCACTTAACACTTTGTCTTACAATGCGTATTACTCAACAAATTTATTAAGAATAAAAATGATGTTTTAAAAGTACCTATTTCATACCACCAAGGTTGAATACACAAAATTTATTTACCGTTTGTTTTTAAAAATCAATTTAAAAAAAGGGCAAACACAATAAATGATTCAAGCGACGGGCTCTAAATTACAAGTTTTCCAATAGTATTTGTTAGCTGCATTTCGTCCACCGACACAATTATAATCAATGTATAGATATTTAATGTACCTTGAATATAATCTATTCTAAGCGTGAATTGTTCTCTTTGCTCAGTATAACAACAATTCTTTTTAGTTTTTTATTTTTAGTGAGTTAATTCTACTTACTTTCACAACAACAAAACATAAAGCCAGCAAGATGAGCATGGAAACTAATAAAAAAAAAACTTTTTTTCAAGCATTGTTTTTGGATGTTGCTTATTCCCTGCAAATATTAGGACCAGTCCAAACACGCGTGTAAAGAGTAGTCCACAAAGGACCAGGACTAGTCCAAAAGTAACCCAAACGTATGGAAAAAACCTGGTCTATTTAACATTACGATGTCCTAGGAGAGGATCATATAACCCACCTTTGGACCACTAAGGAGTAGTTTTAAAACTACTCCATGGTATATAACCCACCTTTGGAGTAGTTTTAAAACTACTCCATGGTATACTCAAGAGGATTAGTTTTGAAGTCGTTTAAAAACGAAAGCACGTCGTTAAAAAACGAAGACATGTCGTCTCACTACAAACACTTTTTAACAATGACATGGTCCATGCTTGCATTACATC
This sequence comes from Pollenia labialis, assembly GCA_949318255.1. Taxonomy (NCBI): domain Eukaryota; kingdom Metazoa; phylum Arthropoda; class Insecta; order Diptera; family Polleniidae; genus Pollenia; species Pollenia labialis. The sequence continues at coordinate 39,732,409 of OX439142.1, read as the reverse complement.
GGACCAGTCCATGGAGTAGTCCATTTTATCAAAATGGGTCAGGTGGTCCAATTTTATTTGCTGGGTTGTTAATCTGTGCAATCATTTGTATGTATGTTGTACATACATATATATATATATAAATTCCTGGGATTCCTAGTTGGAACAAAGGGCCAGTAAATTGAAACAGGTGTGATTGCAGGCCAATGTGTCTCAGTTAATGAAGTTGTTAAAATTATAGAAAAAGTACATACAGTCAGCCTCAAAAGAAAGTGTACACCGAACAGTTCAACATTTATAAGTCCGTAGATGTTAAAAGGGGGAGAGTACAAAAAATCTGTTTTTATGTTTTTGAAGTGTATTCAGTACTTGTTTATTTTAATAAAAAAAAATTTGTCATTTATTTCTTCTTCATGTTCAAATTAACATTAATCTCAGAAAATGCCTTATTTTACGCGTCAAGAAAAAGTGTACAATCTCATATTATTTCCATGTTCCTGCGTCATAAAGGTAATTTGACCCCTAGTTTTTGGTTTTTTTCTTCTTACAATCATATAACGGATGTTTAATTATCTTTTCTATCTGTACTGATCAATTCAAGGTCGTGTTAACTTTAGTTTGTAAATAATAGTTAACATGGGTAAGCAGACTACAGTAGAAACTCGTAATTTAGTGGTAAAATTGGCATCTGAAGGCAAATCTTTGAGAGAAATTGACAGTACTATTGGCAGATGTCGTAATAATGTGAAAAAAATTATAAGGTAAGTACAAAAATGTGAAAAATTTTAAAGAACTTCCACCCTCTAGCAGACCTAAAACTTTTTCCGACGTGGAGAAGAGGACAAAAGTGCGAAGAGTAAAGGCTAATCCATGGCGCAATACAGTAAAAATAGCAGAGGAACGAGCAATAACATTAGGAGCAAGTGTTAGCGACAGTACTGTTCGCCAAGCACTACATGATCATGGGATATATCGTAGTGTTCACAGAAAAAAGCCACTTGTATATGTAAAATTCAAAAAAATCGTCTGGAATATGCGAAAACGCATAAAAACAAAGATAAATAAATATTTTTTGGCCCATAAAGAAAAAATATTTTTGTTGTGTTGCTTTTTCGCATATTCCAGACGATTTTTTTGAATTTTACATATACAAGTGGCTTTTTTCTGTGAACACTACGATATATCCCATGATCATGTACAAAAAATCTGTTTTTATGTTTTTGAAGTGTATTCAGTACTTGTTTATTTTAATAAAAAAAAATTTGTCATTTATTTCTTCTTCATGTTCAAATTAACATTAATCTCAGAAAATGCCTTATTTTACGCGTCAAGAAAAAGTGTACAATCTCATATTATTTCCATGTTCCTGCGTCATAAAGGTAATTTGACCCCTAGTTTTTGGTTTTTTTCTTCTTACAATCATATAACGGATGTTTAATTATCTTTTCTATCTGTACTGATCAATTCAAGGTCGTGTTAACTTTAGTTTGTAAATAATAGTTAACATGGGTAAGCAGACTACAGTAGAAACTCGTAATTTAGTGGTAAAATTGGCATCTGAAGGCAAATCTTTGAGAGAAATTGACAGTACTATTGGCAGATGTCGTAATAATGTGAAAAAAATTGAACTGTTCGGTGTACACTTTCTTTTGAGGCTGACTGTACATACACCCTGCAAATGTTATGATTAGTCTAAACAAGTGTATTTTAAATACGCCAAACACAAGAAGGGTGATTTTTTGTAGTGAGACGATATGTCTTCGTTTTTTATGGACATGTTTTCGTTTTTAAACGACTTCAAAACTAATCCTCTTGGGTATACCATGGAGTAGTTTTAATACAACTCCTTTGTAGTCCAAAGCTGGGTTATATGGTCCTGCCCTAGGACATCGTAATGTTAAAGAGACTATATTTTTCCATACGTTTGGGTTACCTTTGGACTAGTCCTAGTCCCTTGTGGGCTACATTTTACACGCGTGTTTGGACTAGTCCAAGTCCCTTGTGGGTAACATTTTACACGCGTGTTTGGACTAGTCCTATTATTTGCAGGGTATATAAAATATTTTTTATTTAGATATGTATGTGTAACATTTTTGGTAATTGTTGAAGTGTTGCAAACTATTTAAAGCAATGCGACAAAAAGAACAAATTTTGGATCTTAATTGCAAAATATATGCAACAACTTTACAAAAGTTGGCTATTTTAAATTCTTAAACTAAGTGTCAACACTGTTAAAACAAAAAATGTACGAAAGTATTAAAATCAAACAAAATATGTTTAAAGTCAAATAAAAACATTTATAAAATGCGTTTTGCATTTAAACAAACGATTGTTTGAAAAAAAATTGACCATAATTTTTTCTGTGTACATACATATATGTACATAGATTGTAAAATTTATTAAAACTAACAACTATTTCATTAATTAATATTCCCTGGATAGCCGGCCTCAGGCGGGACGTAAGATTTCCTGCTCGATGGTATTGCAAATGTGCCGGCTGCATAGCCGTTTCCTAGACTTTTTCCATGTGATATTTTTTTCTAATTTTGAAATTTTCTATTATCAAATGTTTAATTTTTTGTTTGGAGCTGCGTTGGTACACTAGATTTGTACTGTTAAATACTGTGATCTGTGTTAAATTCTGTATACAAACAAATGTATGTTTTTTGTTTTATCTTAATTTTATAACTTAAGAATTTAAACGAAAAAATGATTGAAATAGTGCATCATGCCTTTACAATAAAAGAGATGGGAAATACAAAGATGTCAAACATAAAGAAAAGATTTGGGAGGGTATTGGAAAGCAGACAAATTTGACAGGAAGTACAAGTCAACATTTGTTGTCTTTAAAATAATTTACATATTTGTTCTATCTAAAAATTTTTAGTGAAAGATTGCAAAGTGAAGTGGAAAAGCCTACGCGATAGATATAGGAAGCAAAAAATTGCCGAAGATCTTCCTTCTGGCTGTTCACAAAAACTTGGAGCTCCGTGGAGGCACATGCAGAGTTTAAGTTTTCTGGCAGAATCTATGGAGCCTGCAAGGTTAAAACAGTTACATACTAATTTGAAAAGTGAAAATAGTAATGAAATGTCGTTGTTAATTTCAGTACAATCGGTAATATTTCTGATGAATTTGACACAAGCGTGGAGTGGTTACTCGATGATAGCAGCAGCCAAACACCGAGTTATAATACCCAACTTAACAAAAAGAGAAGAAATGATTATCTCTTTACGGAAGTGCTAATGGGCATGAAAAGGAAATACGAGCAGCCAGTAACACAATCCACTAAAGATATGTAAGTACAAAAGCTTTTTTGAAATTCTTAAAGAAAAACTGGACAAATTGGAAGAAAGTGAAGTGGATAATGTTAAAGTGGAAATTTTAAAATTAGTAAACGAAAAAATTGTTTATAAAAAGTAGGAACTTTGTTTTAAAATTAAAACTTTGTAAAATTGTGTTTGTTGCCTACAAAAAACAAATATATAATTTAACTCAAGGTCAATAAATTTGAAGATTTGTAAGTTACAGGTTTGTAAGATACAGTTCATAAAGGGATTATAAAATAAATTTTCATAGAAAATCCGTTTCACAAACCTTAAATAGACCTGTTTTATTTTTTATAACTTAAATATTTTTCTGTACCTAAATTCATTGTTTTTTTCTTTTTTGTTAATTAAATTATTATTAATTATTTTCTCATATGTACATATGTATATTTTAGTTATGAACAACATGAATACTATAAAAATGTTTTGTTTTTATTTCAATTTGTTTTATTTTAAATATGTGTGTATATGTGTATTTATATATGTGTATTTTTAAATATGCCCAGCGGGAAAAAGGATTACGGATGCCTTCTAGAAGGCCTCTGTACTCCTTCTTTAGGATATACAAGGCCTGCTCGCTCCATTCCATACTCATATCTTTTTTACACACGTTGTCATTGCGGAGAGCGGAAGGCCTCTCTCGCTTCTTTAGCAGGTACATAAGAATGGCAACGGGATCAAAAAATAATTGTTTTTCTTTTGCTTGTGCAAAAAAAAACAATACAAAAAATGTTACTCCTTCTGTACTCCCTTCTCATAGAAGCGATTGTGGAAGGTGTATCTTATCTTTTACACCAAAGAGCCGAGGACTTCTATAAGGCAATCTTTAGCAGTTAGATAAGAATAGGAATTTTATCAAAACAATTTTTAAGCAGGCCTTTTAAAAGGCTTGAAGTAAGAAGGTCTTCTGAGATTTACCGCTAGGTGTGGTTAGTTTGATGACGACCGTTTAACACACATTGAAAACAAAATTTTCAAAATTTTATATATAAACTAGCATTTAACCCGCTACTTCTGTATGTCAAAGTTTATTTTCTCATTTACTCAGGACCTTGCATTTTTAATTTTATCGTTCTATTTCCAATACCAACGGAAATTCAAAAAGTACCCATTAAAGAACGAAAAGTACCACAAACTTCCCCTCTTATAGATTCTTATCCATTCAGGGCATTGCATCTTGAATTTTATGTTTCTAAGTTAAATAGTAACGGATATTCAAAAAGTACCAAAATCTTCCCCTTATAGATTCTTATCCCCTCATGACATTGCATGTTGAATCTTATGTTTAAAGGTACAACATTAACGATAACTAAAGAAATACCAGTTGTAGAACCAAAAAGCTAAAGTAATATATCAATTTCTTTTTTTCCCCCTTTTTGGTACTATTTTTTCCCTCATTAAAGTATCAAAAATTTCATTTTTTTAGTGGGAGCCCATAATTTAGTACGAATATGTCAATGAATGGAAAAAAATGTTTTGTAAAAAAGTACCAAAAATAGTTACGATTTTCACCCCTCAAATATTCGAATTTTGAAAAAGTACCAAATTTGTATTCGTATTTTTTGATAAGTTTCGAATGTGGTATAAACTTTGGTTCTATGTTTATTTGCTTGGGGTGTCAAAAAAGTACCAAAATTCAGGTTTTACCCGTTTACTCCCTAAAAAGGCCGAATTTCAAAAAAGTACTAGACACTTGTCCGCTTATTTTTCTAAAGAACAACGATAAGTATTAAATTTGTTTTGTATCTCTTTTACTTTTGGAGAAATAAGGTAATTTTTAGTCTCGAATACTTTAAACTAGTAAACAGCAAGTGCGCTCGCAAGTATTATGTATTGATGCAGTTCTCTGATCCATACAGTTAACGACCACCCTATTATATATATGTAAATTGTAATTGCACAATACATGCGATTACGATTAAAACTCAGAAGGAAAATTGCAATTATTCCTGATTGCCATTGTTATCAAATTGCAAACCCTGTAGTGCGATTCACTATGCTTTTTAAACCACAATTCGTTTAAAAATTTTAACCACAAAATTAACCATTTTGCTATTCACTAACACTTTTAACGACATCTACTCGAGTTAAAAGCCAGCTGTTTCAGTCAGCTGTTATTTTTAACAAAACAAATTGTGGTTTATTAACACCAACATTTTTGGTGTGCTTAACGGCCAATTTCACCAAGTTCAGTTAAAACTAACCTTTAATTAAAGTTCTAGTTACCAAAATGTGTTGACAGCTATAACCGATAGTTAATTATAACCGATCTTGGTGAAATTGGCCGTAAATCTGCTTAGAAAAGTGTTTATTTATCGTTGTTTTTATACCTGTAGTCGATAAATGATATGGCTTTTAAGTATTTGACCTGCAATTTATCCACTTCTTATCACACACCAATTTTCCGTGGAACTTCTTATTTATTTATCCTAAAGTAAATCATCTGATTGAAATAAAATAATTAAATTAATAAAATAATAAAAATTAGTAATGTTTTATGCACTTTGCACAATATCATTTAAAATCTATAAATTAAAAGGTTTTTGTTTTTTTTGTTTTATTCTTCTTTGTTATTTTATCCTATTTTGATGTTTCTTTTGGCAGAGTTGCTACGAGATATCAATTTAAGTCAGGGGTTTCCATTTCTTTGCACAATTGTGCATACCACTACAAACACATATTTTTATGCTCTTCAATTCAGTCGTCGGTGTGATTTCGACAAGTGTACATGTTTAGCGGATGCTATATTATTTTGTTTCAGCTTACACTCAAAAATATTGTGCGGTCAAAAATGCTTTTGGTAACATCAAACAAACCCTACAAAAGCAGAGTCAAGCTACCCCTTGCCCTACCTAGTCCGAGCTCGGTCTGGTTTTCCGGGTTTAACCACAAGTGGGATCACCAAATCTGCCCTTCTTCCCCGCCGGTTTGGACTAAGTCCCGTACGTCTTATGGTCGGTGGTGTGACGAACGTTAGTGTGTGGTATGAGGTTATGTGTAGGGATAATGTTGATGTGTGATATGCGGGTATGGATGAATGGTGGCTCGGGTGAAGTGTGTGTGTGGATGACTAATTTCTCCTCGGATGATGTTGGTTGTATGGTATAGGGATGTATGATAAGCGTGTGTATTAAGTATGTGGCTATGATAGGTGTGTGTGTGATGTATGTATCGGTGGTGTGTATTGGTGGGATTCTTAATGCCGGTATTAATTACTCAAAAGTTTTTTTTTTCTTTTATTCTTTAGATTTATTTTTATTTATTATTTTTTTTATTATTAACAAATTAGTTATTACAGCATACAATTTTTATCTTTTTTTTCATAAACTCAAAACAAAAAAACAATCAATTATTTTTCTTTTCAAAAAAACCAAAAAACTCTTCATCAAAAAACGACCTTTTCTTTTTCGCACTTCTCGGCAAAAAAAAACTCTTCCTCTTCTTTTCTCCTCTTCCTCTTTTCTCTCATACTTTCCCGCCTTTTTCCTATGCCCCATCGCCATCTTTTTTTCTTCCTCTCCACAAATCTCTTACACCCCCTGAACAGCTGTGCAAACTGTCAAAAATTATTCCAGCAGTTTGCACGGTTGTATTCTAATGTAGGCTTATCCTTACTCCAATTTACATTTCAATACACCCTTCAGCCGTAACAGAGGCATGACAAACCCAACCATTTCGCCTATTTCATGATAGGATAAATGGTGGGGAAAATCTACTTTTACCCTGTCAACTTGACGCCCTAACATAATAAATTTGCATTATCCACAGCCCTGCATTAGATCCATGAACTTGGCATCACCCTTAGTATTGCCTCACCTTATCTGGCAACGCTGCACATCGCCATTTTATTAACTCCAGCCGCGCAACATGGTAAGACGAGTGGTTTATATTAATTTCAATTATTTATCGTCTACAATATCTTAAAATCCCTTCCCTCGAAAATAAAAAGAATAACCAAAGTGGAAAAAAAGCAAAAAGTTTGCAGTGTTTTATGGTGCGTGTAAGACAAAAGGAAAATTTACAAAAGAAAAAACAATGAATAGTGAAAATAAAACCAACGACGGCAAGAAAATAGGTAGGCGGCGGCGAGAATATTCTGATCGTGCGGCAAGAATATATTTAATGGGCGGCTACCAATGCTCTGCGCTGCCCACACGTTCAACTTATGGTGTGTTACACGATGCAACATTAGGAGGAACATTGCATGTTCCAGCCAATGTTCCTTCGTGTGTAGCAATGTTTCCGTTGAAGTTATAAAAACGTTATTTTTCCCTTTAAAAGCAAAAAAAAATTGGTTATGTATGAAACCGCCAACTAGGATATTATTTCCCACTAAATTCCGTCTCTGAATTTTGGTCAAAACTAGCCCTTAATGAAATTCACCCTTAATCCTAAAATTATATGGGTGGATTGGTAAACGAAAACATGAAACAGGTGGTTAAATTATTCTTGCTAGTAGAAGTATTACTATCAACACTTTCCTTTTGAAAGCTGTTGTCCTTACTCCAAATATTACTTTTTCCCTTCCTTCAATATTAGTAAACAAACAAATTCTAACAAAATTCACTAAAATTTCATTCACAGGAAAGTTGGCCTGTTTGGAAAGGAACACAGCCCTTCAACCGGATGCCCAAACTTGCTCCACAGAGAGCAATATTTCCCGGATGCTTGATGTTTCCGAACGCCATGTTCCCTTTACCCTAGGATAAACGCTCCCCAACTCTAGGACTTGGAAACTCCCCACGGAATCCCCCTAGGTAAGCCTACCATTTTAGCCTATTGCGAATTTACCCAACTTACGTCTTTCATTTTCTCTTTTCCCCACCTAGGAACCTGCTCTCCGATGTTTTACTCCCGTAAGAAGACAAAAGAAAAATGCCATCGACTGTTGACTACGGTCCTCGGTGAGTGAACTTCCCATAATATTATATTACATATTAGCATAGTATTAAGCTCATTATCAATACCCTGTAGGAAGTCAAACACATTTAGAAGTAACTTCAAACTGGTTTTTTTTCTTTTTTTTTTTTTATATAACCACATCTAGTTGATTAAGTGACTTTTTTCCTTGTCGACGACTCATTATTTTAACATAGGCATGTCATAGGCAGTAGTCAATTGGCCATCTTGGCATGACTTGTAAACTGACTACTAACTTCTTATTTTTCAACCAAATTGTAGTTAATTTATAGTATAGTATATAATAAATTATTTAAAATTGAAATAACTTTTGTCCGAAAAAAAAACAAATGTATTCCTATGAACAAACATGCATATTTCTATATAGACAGGTATGTTCTAGGTTTAGACTCGAATTGAAAACGAAAAAATTTTTTTTTTTTTTAATCCGCATAAGTAATGAATTGGTGTTCTCAAATCCGCATGTTTTTGTGTATTCGAAGTTTTTGTTTGAAAAACTTTTTTTTTGAACTAAAAATCGCTAATTTTTTACCGTAGCATGATAGCAATATTTAATATTTTTTACAAATCGTGAAAGCTGTAAAGAAGCACCGGAAAAAAAACGTTAACTTGGCTAAAATTCTCGAAAAATTGCAATCTTTTAAACAAACACTAAAATATATTTGAAATCTCTAAATGGGTTAAAAAACAAAATGTCGGAAAATAACAAAAAAATTGCAAAAGTAGCGAAAATTTTTAATATATCAAACCCGCCTTACAATTTATTGAAAGTCCCTAAAACTATAAGGAATGGCAAAAAATCGGTAAAAATTGCTAAATTCAAGGAAATTCGCAAAAATTTGCTAACATCGGCATGATAGCAAAGTCAACTATTTATTATAAATCGTTAAAGCTGTAAAGAATCAGAAAACTTACACGACCAAATCGCTTATATCGCGAACATAGCTAAAATTCGCGAAAAATTGTAAAATTTTAAGCGAACCCAAAAACTAAGAGATCGCTAAATCGATTAAAGAAACAAATTGTCTGAAAATAACAAAAAAAAATCGTTAAAAAAAAATTTGGTATAATTACATCAAAATCAATGAAAAAGTCGACTTTAAATTTAGGGTTAGTAAGGGCCTTTTGCGTTTTAGATAACGATATATTTTTGATTAAATGAGATTAAGAAGATTTAAAGCTAAAAGCAATAATAATTTTTTTGTTAAAAATGTTATCACATATTACAATAAAAGTCGATTCGGTTTACTTTCACCAACCCATATCTACTCTAATTGAAAACGAATAAAAACATGTGGATGTGAAATGCAGAACACCAATAATGCTAAAGTAATCCACTTTCGAGTGGATTCGGATTCTAGAACACACCCGAGAAATTAATATTTACGAACATTTTGCATCAAATTGCCTTAAATGATAATGTATAATAGTTCTGAAATAAATACGCTACACAATTTTAGTATTAAGTATACCTAGGTGGCTTAGCATGAAGCCCTGAAGAAATCAAAAACACAGGTTACCCAGATTCCCTAAAATCAAAAGCAATAGTTAGGCTCCTCTACCGGTACAAGCAAAATTGATCACCTTCAAGAAATGCAATAATAATACTATTTAGCTATCATGTATAATGAAAAAAACTATCCGCTAAATACAACAACAGTATCCAATCAATATCTCTTCAAATTAGCTCAAAACTTCCATGCTCGATAACTAATCATTCCCCCTACCGAGAACTATTACAAACGATTTTCATCGTCTTTATTTGCGATAAAAATTGTTTTGAATATCCTGGCGACATTATTTGCCCCATTCTCGCCGGATAGTGCATGTGCACAGATCCAGATATTTTAACCTGAGTCATAACGGTTACGTAATTTCCTACTCATAACTATTAAACATACTAAAGAATAGATCTATCGAATAAATATTAACGTGTTTGAGAAATGCCCCTATTTAATACCTATAATAGCCAGAAACCGGAACCACTAATTATTACCAACCAATAAAATACAAATTCATCCGCAATTCCCATCGAATAGAAGTAACAACACCTAAGTCCTTGCCTAAACTTTCATTTTGAAAACCATATATTCGTGATATTGTGCTTCAGTAATAATATACCAACTATTTGTTTTGACTAAACATTAGTTTAACTCTGTCTGACTTGCCCCAACTTGCCGTAAGATCGGAATCAGATTATGTTATTGCTCCAAATGACTAACGACATCTAGTCCTTAATGGCATAGTTCCCCAGGACGTTAAGGGGGTAGCATTAATGGTGCAATGACGGTTATACTATAACCAGCTTAGAAACGTTGGCCTCTAGTTGGGGTAAAAAAAAGGCAACTAACCAACTATTAAATCAAGAACTACTGCACTCCAGTCACAAATATGTGGTGTCAAATTGTAAATTTTTCCCCCAGGGAATCCAGAACCAATATGACATCCTGGCATGTGAATAGGTAAAAACAAATTAGCTTAAGTAAGGAAAAATAATAAATTAGCTTAAGTAAGAAAAAAAATAATAAATTAGCTTAATTAAAGAAAAATAAATAAGTTTAAGAACCAATGATTTAAATAAAATTTATATTTAATAAAACTAAACCAAAATTCAGCCTACTCATTTCCAAGGGAAAAGAAATATTACTAAAAAACTATATACTTAACACTTAATATTTCTAAAAACTGTCGTAGGAGGCGCCTACAGAGAGTATAAAAAGCGATAAAGAAATAAACCATAGCAATTAAGAACCGGCAGATTAAGGTAGGGATAGAAAACAAATTTTCAGGCAAACGACATATAAATAAAACTGGTAACGTATAGAAAAAGTAAGTAGTTATTGTTTTATGTCTTTTGCGTGGTATACTCCGATTGTCTTCCCCTGCAGATCTTCTAGTTCGTAGTAGCAATTCCCGACCGGACGAACGATACGACATTTTAGAAATTTCTTACCCATTTTCGCGTTGTAGAGCTTACTAGAATCGCTGAGACTAAAATTGCGTCGATATACCTCCTGACCTGCTCGGAATTTAACTTTTCGCGTGTTATACGTTTTTGCGCGAAGTGCGTAACTTTTAGCCAAGTTTTCCCGGATTTTACTACGAATGAGGTCATTTTTAATCGGTTTCGGTAATACGTTTGTCTCAGTGTCTTCTAGTAGCTCCAGTTTTCTCGCTAATTTATAAACGCTCCCGTGGGTAATCATATTCGTCCCAAACAAAGCAAAGTAAGGTGTCATACCAATCGATGAGTGCACTGATGACCGAAGGGCATATTCAATTTCTGAGAGATGGTTGTCCCAATCTCTCTGGTCATTCTTCAGGTAAGATCTTATTGCGGCTAAAATCGATTGGTTGACTCTCACCGACGCATTTGCTTGTGGCGAATAGATTGCGGTTTTCATATGCCTTACTTCAAACGTTTGCGTAAGCTCGCCGAATTCTTATTGGCCTTTGCCATAGCCTTTAGCAAAACAAATTTGGAAAAGTAATCCAGAACAATAAAAATAAACATGTTGCCCGATTTCGATCTGACGTAGGGACCTAAGAAATCTATATAAATCTTCTGAAAAGGGCGACTTATCTGAACCACTTCTTCCTCTACCATAGGTGGTTTTTGGATTTTGTTGCCTGGTTTGCTTTCCTTACAGGTGTCACAATTTTGTACAAAGTCCCTTATTTGGACTGTCATATTTGGCTAGTAAAAATACTCACGTATACGCTTGAGCGTTTTATGGAATCCGCCGTGGCTGGCACTTGGTGGATTGTGTGCCTTCGAAATTAAATCGCCACTCAATTCGGCTGGTACCCATAACTTCCACAAAAAGTCTTCGGCCATGACATCACCATTGTAGTGTGAGGTACGTTTATAAATAAAATTTTCCTGTACTTTTAAATCAGGCAACTGACTTTCATTTTGCTTTATATTTTCTATTAGCTCGCGATATTGTGTCGATGAAAAGGCCGGCGAATCTAAATCTACAAGTTGGACAACTTCGGTGGATATTTCGTCCATGTCGTAGCGCGATAGGGTGTCTGGTACCACATGTTTGCTCCCTTGGCGATGTTCGATATCAAACGTATAGGATTGTAAGATCAAACTCCATCTGGCCAGCCTGCCACTAAGCTCTTTGTTAGACATAAGCCATTTTAAGCTCGAATGATCGGTGATCACGGTAAATGGCATGAGCTCGATGTACGGCCGGAATTTTTTGATGGCGATTACTACTGCCAGACACTCTCTCTCGGTTACCGAATAGTTGCGCTGTGCCGGTGTAAGTTTCTGCGACATATACGCGATCGGATGTTCTCCCTCAACTTCATGTTTTTGAAATAGCACGGCACCGATACCGATATCCGAAGCGTCGCACTGCACATAAAAACGTTTTTGAAAATCCGGATGTCATAACACGGGACTCGAGGTAAGTGCTTTTTTCAAATTATCAAACGCTTCTTTTGCTTTTTCGGGGAATTCAAAAGATTTAGATTTTTTCAACGTATCAAAAACCGGCGTAGCAATTGTCGCGTAGTCTTTAATGAATCGACGATACCAGCCGGTAGTTCCCATAAATCCGCGTACTTGTCTGAGCGTTTTAGGGTAAGGAAATTCAAGTATAGAGGATATTTTTGTGGATCAGGCTTTAATTTGCCCTCACTCACAATATACCCCAAATACCGAAGTTCCTTAAAACAAAACTTAGATTTTTCGACGTTAATTGTTAATTTAGCATTAGAAAGTAGTTTAGCAACCCGCTCAAATATAGTTATGTGCGTGTGGTAGTCAGGAGTAACTATGAGTAAATCGTCCAGATACACAAATACTCGATCGCGCAAGTCGGAGGGGATCACTTTATCCATTAAACGACACAACCTTTGGGCCGCATTACACAGGCCAAAAGGCATGACAGTAAAATGGTAAAGTGGTCTCCCAGGCACTGTAAAGGCAGTCTTTTCACGACTCTGTATATCGAGTGGGATTTGCCAGAAGGCATCCTTTAAATCCACACTAGATATATAGTGTGTGTCACCCAGTCTGCTGAGCAATCCTTCTATATGTGGAAGTGGATAGGCGTCCTTGACTGTGAGTGAATTGAGCTTTCGTGCGTCCAAACAAAGCCTGTTTTTTGTACCTTTGCGCACTAACGTCACTGGATTATTCCAGGGGCTTTGACTCGTCTCAATTGCACCCATGGCAAGCATTCTATTCAATTCCGCATACATAAGTTTTTGAACAGTTGGCGAAACTGGGTAATGTCTCTGCTTTACAGGCACTGCGTCCTGCGTATCGATCATATGCATTTCCAGATCAGTTTTCCCAAGCCCTTTTTCCACAAAAGATGGAAACTTAGCAATAGTTGCCTCTAGTACTCTCCTGTCTTGATCACAAAGGGTATGCATTAAAGGATTTGACGGATTTTCGCCCACCTCCTCACTAAAAAGCATATAATTTGTGGTCAGACAATCTCAATTAACAATCAAGCCAAATTTTTTCATAAAATCAACGCCCAGAAACAACGCCCTTTTCAGAGTCGGTACTAAATAGAAAGTTATCACGCTTTTTATTCTGTTGAATTTAATTTTTGTTCTAAACCGACCCTGAATGGTATGAGATCTACCGTCCGCCGTTTTCACCGTTGCCGGAAATTTGTGCACTTCGACTCCGGCCCTCATCGCGATATCGAAACATCCTTCGCCGAGAACCGTTACCGTTGCGCCACTATCTAAAAGACCCTCAATCTCTACACCATTGATAGAGATACGGGTGTACAGCCGGGTATCATCGCCCTCGTATAACGAGACGTTTGCGATCTCACGCCTAAGTTCTTTTCTTTTTCTATAGCGTTCCCGGGGTTTTTCTATTCGCGTTTTACCGAAAATCCGCTTTCTAGCCTCCTCATAATCCCTAATTCTAACATGCAATGGCTTAATTTCCCTAACTCTTGACTCCTCTGCCTTTTCACTAATCCTAACTTTATTATTAACTAAGATTTTAACGACTCCGCTTTTTCCTATTTCCTCTAGGTCATTAAAATCCTCCAGTTTAATTACTGGGCGCTGGGACTCGGACGCTGTTCCCCAGTTAACGGGTCCGACCTCCTGTTTCCCGAGCATCGAGGGCACTTTGGTGTGACAGTGTTGTCCATACCACACTTAAAGCAAAATAGCCGCCTGGCAGGTGATGGACAGTCCATATATCCGTGGCCAGGTTGTCGACAATTCTAGCATATGTATTTAACCGTGCTGTTTAACGCCTCAACTTCGACTTCGGCAGGCAGGCTTTCGGCATAATCGAGCTCGTTCACCCGAGGTGCGTACTGACGATGGACATATGCCTGACGTTGCGTGTGAAGCAATGATTCCGCTTTTTTGCATTCACTGCGGAAATGACTAAGGCCAAACATGCGGATCGGGAATACCAACTGAGCCATGGCCGTACGTAGATTGGTCTTCATTATGTCTATCAGCTCAGTCTCGCCGATGGGGTTGGATTGCTGGCTGCGTAACTTTAACACCGCATTATAAAAATCTTCAAAAAGCTCATTCGGCTGTTGCCGCCTGTCCATTATTTGGCGATGGATCTCAACATCGCTATTAAAACGACGGAAACGGCTTACCACAGCTTCTTTCAACTCCTCCCATGAGTGTATTGGCTGGAAACTTCAAACACCTAGTTGCATGTCGGCCAGATCGGTTATATGGCAGCTATATGAAATAGTGCCCCAAATCATATGAAACTTGGTAAGTAATCTTGGGAGCATAAAAAATGTATACAAACCAAATTTCAATTCAATAGGTTTAAAATTAGAGTTTATGCCAAAATAAACGAAAAAAAACCACTGTGCAGTGCACGGTGCATCCTTTTTGCATTTATTTCAAAAACGAAGATAACGAACTACAGACCGTAAGCCTTGTTGTGTCCGTTTATTTATTTCAAATGAAACTGTTTGAATTCTTAAGATCAAAATTCGATGCACTCGACAAAGTTACGTTTTTCTCAGACGGCGCGGCTTCTCAGTACAAGAATAAAACAAATTTTTACAATCTTTGCATAATTGAAGAAGAACAAAACTGCAAGGTCGAGTGCAAGTTTGCAAAGGCCATATACTGACCAGATCTTAAATGTACAACATTTGTTTTCGTGGTTTCAAATCAAGGAAATTGCCATTAACACAGTTTTATGCACTCAAAAAGAACACGATGCCATGGAGCGACGAATTCAAAACAGATATAATAATGTCAAAACTATAACTGGAACGCAAAAGTTTCATTGCTTCATACCAAATATTTCTGATATGTCAATTAATGTAAAGCGGTACTCTTCGTCTGCCGACGTGCTAAATTTAAAGTTACTTTAATTTTATAATGATGCCAAGACAATTGAAATTTTTAATAAATATTGTAATTAAGTATAAGCAGCAAAATAAGAAAGATTTTTCTTCATAAATGTATTTTTAACTGTAAAATAATTTTTAAAATGTATTTTTAACAAGGTGGTCTCTTGAATGCTCTTCTCCTGTCCAAACAAGGAGTCGGGGCCAATTTTTTATTGCTGATTCTTAAAGCAAAAATTATGAGGAATCCAAAAAAAAAAAATTAGCCGGAAAATTTAGGAGCTTCTGTGGAAAATCGGAAAATTTAATTTTCATGGGAAAATTTAAAGGTAAATTTCTAAGAAAAATTAGGAAAATTTTATTTTTCAATTAAAGCCTTTCCAACGAGCTATCACTCGTTGCGATCGCTTTAGTAGTTTTTTTTTAAAACAACTTTCAATGAGGTCCCTTATGAAGAATTCTTCAATTTTGTCACATGACAGTGGTGTACACCACCACTAAACCAGTCACTATAAAAAATAAAAAAAATGTAGGTACATTATTTTTTGCTGGGCAATCGATTGAGACTATTTATTTTAAAATCGGAGAGGAGTCGTCCAAAAATTTGCCAATTTTGATAGTTTTCATATGGAATTGCTCTATATGTATATATATTGATTCCTATCGTTCCAAGTTGGAACAAAGGGCCGTTACGAAATCCTTCCATCCGGTAAAAATCGTACAAGGTTTTTTGACAAATCGTAGTTACAATGTTTTCGTTAACTCTTCATACTCAGAAAACTACAATATCGATGCTGGTGTTCCTCAAGGCTCTGTCTTAGGGCCTTTGTTGTACATTTTATATTGTGCAGACGTTCCTAAAAGTCATGCATGTAACTTTGCTTTTTATGCTGACGATACTGCAATTTACTGCTCTGATGTATCCCCACAACCTATTCTCGATAATATACAGCATTCTCTTAACAGTCTTTTTCAATACTTTGTTAATTGGAAAATTAAAATAAATGCTGGAAAATCACAAGCTATCTTTTTTACAAGAAAAAGAAGTTCTTGTAACCTACCCAGTTCAAATTTATCCTTAAATGGTGTAGATATTCCCTGGTCTAACAATGTTAAATATTTGGGAGTTTTTCTAGACCGACGGTTAACTTTTAATGAACACACCAATCATATAATCAAAAAATTTAATATTGCCATTAAAATGTTATATCCTGTTATTAATATAAAGTCTAATCTCAACACCGAAAATAAAATAACTATTGTCAAGACAATTTTTCAGGCTATAGCTCTATATGCATGTCCAGCTTGGGGAACATGTGCAGCAACACATGTTAAGAAAATCCAAATCAGCCAGAATAAACTTCTTAAAATGGTTATGAATTTGCCTTGGCACTATTCTACACAAAGATTACATCGTCTTTGTAATGTAGAATACATAAATGTGCGTATTCAAACAATAATAAACAAATTTCAAACTTCATGTAATCATTCAAACAATGATTACATTTCAAATTTATATTAGGTACACAACAAATTTTTCATTATATATACATATATTTTTTTCCTTGTATGTACTATACATTCCTTCCTTTAAAGATTTATTGAAGGTTTTTATGGTCTAATTTATTTTCCTTCTCCAAAACAAATTTATTAAAATTTCATTTGCGTGTTCTTAAATTAATAAATATTGTTATAGATGTAAGGTAGCTTTAACCATCTCTCTTAAGATTAATTTTGTATATGTTTTATAAAAATGATTTTGAAAATAAAATTTTAATAATAAACAAAAATATGGAATTGCTCTACTATCAATTATTATTAATTAAAACTAAAAATAGTTTGAATTAAACTTAAAAAAATTTAAATTTGGTTCTTATACAACATAAAACAATAAAATCCTTTTTGGTCACAAAATTTTGCTTACTGTCAAATCCGGGCATCTCTCGTCTTGATTCAAGTTTCGTCTATATTAAACCATCGTTTGACTTTTTTAGCGAAAAGAGTCATGAATGCTTCTGACACTATTTTCACGAACCTAAAAGTCGTTAAAATACAGTAAAATGCTTTTCTGCAATACAATGCTATTGTTGCTAAGATATTAAAAATTTAACAAAATTGAAGGTCAAAGCGCGGGCTCTTACACTAAAAATAAAGTAATAATATTTTACAGGGATCAATTCAGACAACAAAACAACATATTTACGCTATTAGAAGTCGATAAGAGAAACAATATTTTTTTGACCAACCCTAATGTACATACTTAAATTAATATTAACATTTTATATACATATATTGTCACTTTAATTTACAAAAGAAAACTTTTTATACTATATTCTTTTTTTATCAAGTGCCAAACTTAAAAAAAAATTCATGTTAGAGACGCCTTTTGCAAATTAAATTAGCGATATGTACATTCATATTTTCGAATTCATTTGCAGAAATAAAACCAGGAGCTGGCGAACAAAACTATACATGTCCTCAGTAAATAATTTTTTTTTGGCTCTCTAGGTACACACCTTCGAAGTCACGAAATATTTTTATTTAAAACCAGTTCGATCATAAACAAATTAAACTGATTTTAATGAAAATATTTCGTGAAAAAAATATTAAAAAAATCATGTACAGAGAACATGTATAGTTTTGTTCGCTAGCTTCTCAAATATGTATAATAAAAGTTTTCGAAAGATAAAAAAAAAGAAAGACAATTAATTTAATAAAATAAAAAAATGTAATAACTGTAATAAAAAAAATTTAAATAAAGATAAAATTTGACTTTTAAATACCAAGTTTTTCTAACTCAATATCTAAAATACTTTTCTTCATATCTAGTTGTTGCAGTTTTCGTTTGGATTTTTCTAATTCATTTCTTTTTTTAAACTCGAATTTTTCCTTTTCTAAGTAATAACAGTTGTTTTGCTAGCTCCATTTTTTCTTTTTTAAACTCATACTTTTTTAACTGCAGTTTATACCGGCGTTCCTCAGTGTCAGAACTTCTCCTTACATATTTTTGAATGCTTTCTAAATTCTGATTCATTTCCTTTAAAATTCTTGATGAATTCTGTTGGTACGAGATTTGATTTTCAACCTGTTTTTCCATAAGGGCATCTTTATCAAACGCTCTTCGTACTGGAAGATGTGGAGTAGACTTTTGAATAGTATCATCTGGCACGGATGAAGTTTCCTGATGATCTGGCCTAAGCAACCAGTGAAATGCGCATAGGAATAGCTTATCCCGTCAACAATAAATTTCAAGTGTTTGAATCAATAATAAAAACTGGGAATTAGGCACGAATAACAAAATCTTTTGAAAATTTAAATTTTGTATTCCCAAAAATTGATATTCCTTTTTGATATTTTTTGACTTTTATTTTTTCGAGCATGAACAAAAGTTATTTTTTTTCTTTTATTTTTTTGAGCAGAAATAAAAGTTATTTTGTGATAAATTCATTATATTTATTTAAAAACTTTTTCAAACAAAGATAACTTTTCAGTGAAAATAATTTGCATATGCTCAAAAATGAATGGAGTTGAGTTTTGCAATCATAATTGCCTCCAAATTTTCTTCCGATAAATTGTATCTCAAGTCTCCCAAAATCAGCCTTAGTGCCTAAAACGACCTTTCTACACTAACTACTACTTAGCTGGCACCGAGTGCAAAATTAAGGCAAGTTTCCGCAGACTGGGGAGAACAAATTTTTTGTTCCTCTAGTACTCCATTAAGTCATCGTCAATATCTATTCTCTTTTCTTTATAATAGTCAATTTCGTGAAAAGCTTTGCGGGTATTTTCAGAAAATTCATACCCAACATCATCATCATCAGAAGACGAATTTAAAATTTCCAATTCACGAAATCGACTTCTCAATAATAATGATGAAGAGCTCTGCATACTGGATTCATCGACAAAAACTTCATCCGCGGTATTAGTGTTGAGTTCTGTTGTAGTAATTTCCTATAAAATAAGCATAAGCTAAATTTGACGAATACTGTGCTAAATCCAACTTTTTATTAAGCTTGCTTACCTTTTCAATATATTGCGTTTGCTGAAAAAGGATTTTCAAATGCCTCTTTGCAGCTTCTTTTTTTGTGGACGATAGTAAACGTCTAAATCTGGGATCCAAAAATAATGCTGCATACATTGTGTCATTCTCCAATAGATTTGACTGACGCGACTCTATATTAGCTAAAAGCTTTTTGGAATGCTCCGTGTTAACATTTTTCAGCTTAAAAATTAGTTCCATCCAAAACTTATAAAAATCGCCTAAGATTAATTGAGATCTTTGGAGTTTCAGGGTGAGTTCATGGACCGGCTCTAAAACTACCACCAGATTTTCAATTAATACCCACTCACTACTTTTTAGATTCTCAGAACTTGAAAGATTGCTAATGCAAAACTCTTTCAGCCCTAAAAGACGTTTTAACATGTTATAGGTGGAACTCCATCGGGTTACAACATCTAATTGTGGTTTTGGCATACCACATTTTGGTATTTTATATCTAAAATGAGACATGGAATCGAAATTTTTACATTTGATTGAAGTGGTTATCGCAAGACTATAATTTGTTGGACCCCTTGTAATTGAAAAACTCGTATCGGGATAACTTACCGAAACGATGGAGCTCTCAGAACTTTAACAGTATTGCGTGCTCGGTTAATATCTGTCATGCAATCCCGAAGAAAATCTTTCACAGACAACTGGAGTGTGTGTGCGGCGCCTTTTATGGAAATAACATTTTCAAATCGTATAGAACTTATTATATTTTCAACAAAATCTTCATTTTGATTTTGATCTCCATCGTCATCTACATCTTCACCATCACTTTCGATTTCACCTTCTTGTGGCGACAAAAGTTCAATCGCTTTTATTAAATTGCGACCGTTATCTGTTGTTACAGAATATATTTGTTTTTTGTTTATATCATAATTAGTTAACACATTTTCAATTACAATTTTTATATTTTCTGCGGTGTGTCTTTTTTTAAGTTCTAACATCGCCAGCGAAAAAATGGTAATTTCGTTTTTCAAAATAATTTGAGCATTTATTCATAAAATTGCCCGATCACTTCGAGTTGCAGTGTCAGTTTTTAAATGAATAATTTTATTTTTTAAAACGTTTTTAATTTTGGTTTTTATTTCATTTGCCTTCACAACCACCAATTCCATGATATTTCTGGAATTTATAATTGGAATATCTAAGCCGTGCAATATAGGGTTCACTAACACTTTAAATGAATTAGAGTCAAAAAATGAAATTGGAAGAGATTCTTTGGAGACCATTTCTATGCACGCGTTTGTCACCTCATTTTTGTTCATTTGCACGAAACACTGAACTCCGCTATTGTAAATAGATTTTTTCAATTGTTCATTGAACGATTGCTTATGCCACAATAAGTTATAAAATGCTGATTTAGTACAATTGGGGCCGAAAAAGTACGATTTTAAAAGTTCGTTGGTACGATTTTGGTTTTCTCAATTATCATCCCTGCCTCTCATATTCATTTACAGTAAACAAGTTTTTTATTCAATTCATTCATTCTTATTTCTGTATATGGTTTACTCTCTTCTTATCTTTTCAAATGTTTTATAATTGAATAAATGGGTAAAGGCAAACAAGTGAGCTATTCAAAGCAGACCTCTAGACCACATTTTTAAGTCATTTTTGTTCGACGTCAATTTTGGCGCGTTTGCAATAGTGAATCGTTAAATTTACTTATTTAGAAAAGAATTTTTGGAATATTAAATAATAATTTCTTTGTCAAAGGGGCTGAAAACACAAAAATAACTTTTATTTCTGCTCAAAAAAATAAAAGTCAAAAAATAACTTTTATTTCTACTCGAAAAAATAAAAGTCAAAAATAACTTTTATTTCTGCTCGAAAAAATAAAAGTAAAAAAATAACTTTTATTCATGTTTGAAATAATAAAAGTCAAAAATAACTGTTATTTTTGCTAGAAAAAATAAAAGTTAAAAAATAACTGTTATTTTTGCTCAAAAAAATTAAAATAAAAAAATAACTGTTATTTTTGAATGAAAAAATAAAAATCAGATTTTTAAAAAGCATCGCATTTTCTGACAATTTGGTCCAAGACTTTCAAAATGGTATACTTGGTTTCATTCTCCGACATAGCCTTGAGGTTGCTTTTTTTAATCAAAAATTCAAAATTAACAGTTATTTTCGGTCCCTGTTTAAAACAGCCTTATTAAAAAACAAGTAAGAGTGCTATATTCGGCTATGCCGAATCTTAAATACCCTTCACCATGGTGAGATAAGAACAAGAAGTTTTTAAAAAGAATACCTATGACAAAATCCAAAAATGTATGTATATAACTAAGTCCGTTTCCTCTTTTGACAAAGTTGATGTTTAAAATTCGTTATATAAGTTTTAATTATATTTAATCTTAAAATCGTGTATAAAAAAATTTAATAAAAATAAAAAAAAATTTATTTTGGAGACTTGAACTCGCAATCTTACGAGCCTTAAGCGAGAACTTAGACAACTCAATACGAACGGTTTTATTGAACAAGCGTTAAATTAAAATATATTGAGAGAATTTTATGAACATACATACATGTGTATGCGTAAAAAACACATTAAAATCCACCACTTGTGGTAAAGATTATAAAAAAAACAACAAAAAAAAACCGCAACCAAGAGAAATGCAAGAAGAGATCAACGTAGCAACAGCTTATTAGACGAAACACAATAACAACAATTACTACAGCAATAAGAGATAAAAATAAAATGCAACAACAACAATTACGAAAGCAATGCCTTTATACATAAATAACTTTTGCTCATTCATACATACTCATGTGCATACATATGTATGGCTTTGCAATAGCTAGGTTAACCTACTAGTTAGTATGGATTTATTTAAATTAGGTACATACAACTTTTTATGTACATATGTAGGTACGTATATGCTTGCCGAAATAAAATAAAACACTGTGTCATTGCCAATAAAATTAAAATATCGAAAAGCTTTATACCTAAGTAATTTTAAAGTCGTTTTTAGGACATAAACAAATTAAATAAAAAATAAAAAACAAATAGGTATAGAATATGATTTTTGTTTTACATGTAAGTTAAGCGAACGATTAATATTTACATTGTCAAAAAAATCAAAAATTGCTGAATTATTTTAAAATCGTGATATAGAATATAAAAAAAGTTAAAAAAAATTTTTTTGAAAAGGTGGATGCCGGATTTGAACCCCGGCAGCTACCAACAACGCTGCTTTCAGCAACCGCCCAGACAACTCATCCATTAACACTTATGCTAATAAAGAATTAAAGTAGAATATATTCCGTCACTTTGTTTGTTTAATATGTAGGTATGTACGTATATTTCAATTTAAGCGACCAATCATGTACAAACATGTGTGTGTTTGATATGCCTAACATTCAACACGTTCGAATAAAAGCACAAACAAAAAAACAACAACCACAAGAGATTTTTTGGAAATATTAGAGGTAGTCATGGTTTTTTGCTCATAACTCAGCCATTTTTTAACCGATTTGACAGATTTATATACCGACGTGTTTAAGAAGGAATTTACCATTTACTTGTGTTATAAAGCTTGGACTCGGGGAAATCTATGGTTCCCGAAAGTGGGTATTTAAAAACAAAAAATTAATTTTGGTCATAACTTTTTTGTATCTGAACTGATTTTTCTGAATTTTTTATAAAATATGTTCTAGTAAAAATTTTCGATATTTTGGTATATAAGTCATATCCATAGGGCATATGGCAGCCCTAAAATTTAGGTTTTTATACAATTTTTAATTTTTTTTGTACGGGAGGTACCACGCCCACTTCTCCAATCCCGCCCACATTTTGTAGGATGGTGTGTATTGGCTACCTTAATGTGTGTACCTAATTTGGAAACGTTGGCTTTTGCCGTTCCCCAGATATACAGCAAAAAGTAATAAAATTACAACAACCACAAGGGATTTTTGGAAAATATTAGAGGTAGTCGTGGTTTTTTGCTCATAACTCAGCCATTTTTTAACCGATTTGACAGATTTATATACCGACGTGTTTAAGAAGGAATTTACCATTTACTTGTGTTATAAAGCTTGGACTCAGGGAGATCTGTGGTTCCCGAAAGTGGGTATTTAAAAAAAAAATTAGTTTTGGTCATAACTTTTTTGTATCTGAACCGATTTTTCTGAATTTTTTATAAAATATGTTCTACTAAAAATTTTCGATATTTTGGTATATAAGTCATATCCATAGGACATATGGCAGCCCTAAATTTTAGGTTTTTATACAATTTTTAATTTTTTTTTGTACGGGAGGTACCACGCCCACTTCTCCAATCCCGCCCACATTTTGTAGGATCGTGTGTATGGGCTACCTAAGTGTGTGTACCTAATTTGGAAGCTTTGGCTTTTGCCGTTCCCCAGATATACAGCAAAAAGTAATAAAATTACAACAACCACAAGGGATTTTTGGAAAATATTAGAGGTAGTCGTGGTTTTTTGCTCATAACTCAGCCATTTGTGGATCGATCTTGCTGAATTTCAATAGCAACCGATGGTAGACTATATGTGACACAAATGTAAAACAACCTAGCCGCTATCATGTCTGGAGTCTCCGGAAAACACATATCAAACGTAAGACGGACAGACGGACGGATATCGTTAAATCAACTTCTCTCCCCATAAGGACCCAGAATATATATACTTTATAGGGTCTAAGATCAATATTGTAGAAATTACAAACGGAATGACAAACTTATTAATACCCTTTTCCACCTGAGGTGAAGGGTATAAAAATACCTTTTTCTAGCCTTTAACATCACGCACGGGTGGTCCAAATGCATTCAAGTTCGAGCACAATTTTTGCCACATAATTTTAGATTTATTTTTAGCATCTGGAACATTAAGATGCCCTTTTGCCAAGTCTGGATGTTAAGTCATGAAGTCAGCCATTTCCTCATACTGCTTTTTATTTGTATATGTCATTTTTTTTGAAGTATTCCTTGAAAATTTCAAGACAACAAATATTAAAAGATTTTCAACAATAACATTAGTAAACATTTTTTTATATCGAGTCTAACATTATAAAGTTAAATTTGATTGTTGTACACTTTTATTTATCATGAAACATTTAAATACTTACATTTTTTATTTTTCTTTCACTTTGACACTAACCAAATAGCTTTCGAACAATTTCCTAACGCTTTTTCCATAACTGACTCGTGTTTTCGTAATACAGAGTTGCACTTTCGAAAGGGATTTTTATTGTACGTAATAGAGAGTTGCCGTTTCGAAAGGGATTTTTTGTTTTAATTGGACTTGCTGTTCTTTACCACCCATGATGGTATTTGTACTGTTCAATCCCTTGAGACAAAAATCCAAAAAATAATGCAAGGCTTACAACAATTTGCTTACCTTTTTTTCTTTTGGAAATATGTTGTACATAACTACTAATTATTCAAGTAACAACTGAAGGAGCATTTGCATGTTTAAATAAAAATTGTCTACAAATTTAGTGGTACCTACATTTGATGCCCTTTACGTCTAAGCAAGAATGACTTGGTGTTGTTTTCAACTTTTCTATCTCGAAAACTACATAAAATAGGGCTTATGGGAATCCAACCCCCAATAGGGAAAATAATTTTGATTCCAATAGTATAAAAAACGTATTTTGAAAAAATGTGAATTGGTGCTCTTTTTCCCTCCCCTACAGAAATATTCTCAAAATATACTTAAGCTCCCGAATCCGAATGGATTGTAGCGAAACCCTTTTTTTTTTGAAAATTCGCTGCAAAATTCGTTCGTTCCAAAATTAAATCTATTTATTTTCTATATTTAAGTTGGCTTAAATTTTTCAACTGTTGAGTTATTTATCAAGAATGGCATAACACTGCAGAATAAAAGTAGTTCAACTAATTTCGTCCATATGATCGGGCGCTATATGTTTTTTGCATTTTCTCAAAATTCGAATAAGGTGTAACGAACGAGTTTTGCATCTCACCTACTCATATGTAATTAACTATATTAAAGCTCAATGCGGTACGTGTTACAATTAAAATACCGATTGAAAAGAGACTGCATTAAAAAAAAAGAGTTTAAAGTCAAAAAATGACCAGTCTTATATACACTGAGAATCAAGGTTAGATTAGGAGTCAGAGTCGTACCAAAAAAATTTTTGGCGGATAGAGTCGGAGTTAGAACTTTTCTTGACGACTCCACAGCCCTGGTTTTGATTTGAATTTAACAGTTGATAGCAGTTTGACATCAAATTGATAAAACATTTAATATCAATTGTTTATTTTCAAATCATTATCAATTTGAATTTAAATGTTAAAATCAAGCAATTGGAAATCGTTTGAGAATTGTGTTTGATGTCAAATGATAAAGTCATTTCATATCAAAGGTTTGACCTCGTGTTTGTTGGGAAAGAACCGCATTGGCTGATTGGTTGAACGCCGAAGATAGTTCAAGGAAGAAAATGTGATAAGCAGGGCAAGTTTTTTATGGCATATGCCATTTTTGCAATTTCTTCAATTATTTTTTCAAAAAATCATTTTTGATCCAGCTTGCAACCTAAAATAAATTTTTAAATAAGCTTAGCGAATATGAGGCTGAATTAATTCAAAATGCTTAATAAATGTTGCAAAAATTGGTCGTAAATGTGACTAAAGCTACGGTCACACTTATTAATATTTCACCAAATAAGCTTAACCTCTACTTTTGTAAATAGTTAGTGGTTCACAAAATAAAACTGGTTCTTGTAAAATGTGGTATGTATTATAATCAAAAAAAATATTGGAATTAAAGGAATTGATTACTAAGTTTGCTTGTTGGTCGCATTTTTTTCGTTGAATATTTGACAAGTGTGACCGTAGCTTAAGTGTACATAAAAGAGCACTTTTAATGCGTCTGCTCCAGTCTTTTGAAATAGCAAACAAAAGTATTTCTTTAAATGAAAGCTATGACCCAATTGACAGTGCTAAGGAAAATATTAAAGATGTGGTTAAAAAGTTTAAAATCATTTTTAGATCGTAATATCGGATAACAAGATAATTTAAAATTGGAAATTGTATAGTATATGAGTAGTCCACTTGCAAACACCGCTATGTTAAAAAAATACAAAATCTGTAAAAGCCGCCATTTTATTGGTTTTTTAAATGCCCCCTAAGCCATTATTAATTTCAATAGAACCGATCATAAATATCAGTTTTTAAAAAATTCAATGTCTACCTATTTGTATGTACATATTTGGCATTGATTTCGTCATTATTCTACCTTCAATAATATTTTGCATACTGCTAGGGGGCAGTAATATTGATTGTATATTGCGTATTTTTGCGTTTTTAAGGTAGAGTGGTGCATTTAGAGTTTATATTGTTTGAACTAGTAATAACAAAAATACAAAGGCGTAAATATCTTTAAGGCTAGATAAAAACTACGGGTTAGAAACTGATTTTCACCCGAACCCATGGTGATGCCCTCCACTTAGACTAAGAATATATTAGAAGTAGGCTTAAAATGGGGTCTTTAAATTATTACCCAATTTTTGTTAAATCTAACCTGATAGTAATTTTATTAGTTACGTGACTAGCCCGTTAAGTCAAGCCAAAAAACATCATCCGAAATGACAAAATTGGTAAAAAAAAACGTTAACATTTTCATAAAATCAGAGATTTGATCCAGCCCGACGATTTCTTACTTCAATTTCGTGCGCTTTCGTGCCCTCCACCGACTGTTAGATTATTTAAGGCGTAGAATTTATATCGGACATATAATAAATTAAGGCCGATCTTTACGAAACTTGACATGGTGTTTTTTAGTCCTCTAAAACTGTGACGTACCAAACTTTATTACAGTAGCATTATTTGTTACAGGTTTAGGCCTTCTTAACTTTTTTCTGAGAGAAGTCTTTATGCGGGACCAACGATAAACTATAAGCCGAACTTCAAAATTTACTATCAACACAGAAAAAATTATTGGCAGCTTCTTTTCAATTAATGGTGATTTTTGAATTTTAAAATAAATCTAATAACGTTCTTAATTGATTGAATTAAAAAAAAATTTTTTTTTTCAATTAAAATTTTACTTGATTTTAAGCTTAATTTTAAGTAAATGTTTAATTGAATCAATCAACTCTGTTGTTTGAATTGAAAACTTTGTTGAAATAATACTAACACAAACATAGTATAAGAACGTAGATATTACGTTTATTTTCATATAAGTTGAGTGCGCCGGTAGGCTAGCTGGTAGTGAGCTAGACTATCAACGCCGGGGTTGCTGGTTCGATTCCCGCCAGAGGCTCTGGTTTCTTTCCTGCGGACAAGCGAAGAGCTTCGCGGTATTAGCTTAGGGAATTAAAAAAAAAATAAAAAAAAAATTTCTGTGTTGTAATCAATTACGTCAGTAATTCATTCAATTAATGTATTGATATTTTTTTAAATACTTTGTTAATTCATTCAATTAAAAGATTGTTTAATATTAATAATTTTTTCAATTATTTTTGTAATTGAAAAATAAAAACTTTTTAATTGGAAAAAAAAATCACTGTTTTGCAATTTTTGCAAGTTTGAGTAATTGGTATAATCATTTCGGTGATAGGTGCAAAATTAAACAATTTTTTGCTTGTTTCAATTATTTTGGTGATTAAAACCGGTTTTTACTTTTTTCTGTGAAGCCGTGCATTTATATAAGTTTTTGTAACAAAATTATCAATTTTGTAGGGCGGTGGTTCCACATTTGGATTCAAAACTGTTATTCTACTAAACCGATTTTGCTGGATTTCAAACCCAAACAAGAAGCAATTTGCCACAAACTTTCTTTTAGGTTTTTCAACTGAAAGAAAGACAGATGAACATGGCTAAATCGACTAAGAATTACTACATGAGCCAGAACATATATACCTTATGGAGTGTGATATGAATAATAACAAAGTTTCACACGGAATGAGAATCTTAGTATTCCCTCATTCGCAACAACTGATGTTGGAGGGCTTCCAAAATAAGCCCTTTCCATATTAAGAAAAATTTGCTGCAGGAATTCTTATGGTACTGCATACGAGCCCTAGGGTTAAGTGGCACAATTCATTATTCATCACCAGCGTTGTGAACTATTTATAATCAAAAAGCGCCGTGACTCCAATCAAAAAGCGCTAAATAAAATTTAAATCAAATACTCAATGAAATGTTTAAGAACCAAGTTTTATTAATAAAAATATATGAAATAAAAATATATGAAATACAATGATTTTACAGCGCTAAATTCAAATCCGTTTTCGGTTTTTTTATCATGTCTAGTTTTTTTATGAACTAGACCGAAATATGGCAGTGCGTTTGTGCGTTTTTGATCTTTTAGAAATGATTATTTTCCAAATTATTTCTTAATTAGTGGCGAAGTTTTTTTCATGCAAATTAGTATTTACACATTTTTATCATTTATCAGAAATCCAGGTTTATTATGAATAAAATAAGACATGAAATCATGAAGATATTAACTAGACGTGCTTGAATAAACTATTTGTATTCAACATGCTAAAGGCAATTAAAATAACATAATCAAGTTCTCTACACCGACTTTTTTTGTCTTTTGCCCAACTGTGTTAATAAAACATTAAAAGTTTTAAAAAGGCTTTCCTGATATTTCAGGAAAAGTACAGTTACACAATTTCAAATATACACGGAAAGAATTGTTTACTAAATCACCAGAAAATATGTCTTAAAACAAGAAAATGTTGCACTATTCTCGTCAAAGCCAAAAATTTCTTACTGTAAACATATGTGTGGCTTGGTTTAAGCAAAAAGTAGTGAATCAAAGCGACATACAATTTATTTTTATTCTTTAGTTACTTAAATCAAGTTTTCGTTGCTTTTTATTTTACAAAATCAGAAAAAAGCCTAAATTTTTTCATAAAAACGTGTAGCACTAGTTAGTTTAAGAGGGTGTTTACACGGTGTCTATTCAGACATGTCTGACAAACACTTCTGTTTTGTTTGTTGGCGATCGGGATAGAGAAGAAAGAGGGGTTGCCAAACAAACACGAAATGAGTTTTCATGTTTGTCAGTATGAATTTTCATGTTTTTAATTCGTATGTATATGTGTATTAGACTATTATACATGAAAACCGACATGTTTGGAAAGACATCGTGAAAAGACAATATGTTTTTGGTAGCATTTTCAAAAGAGAATGTCGAAAACAGACATGTCTGGAAAGACACCGTGTAAACTCCCTCTAAGAAAACTTGATATAAATACAAAAAATAAACTTTTTATAGATTTGCCTAACATGTCATTCCAAACAAATATTAATTAAATCAAACCAAGTTTTTAATAAAAATAAGCTACTTTTGATTCTTGTTTAAGGAAATTTTTGATCATACATTTACCAAAAACATGAATTTTTTGATCATGAGAAAATATTTTTTATTGAAGAAAGTTTCACTTAATACAAACAAAACAAGTTAAAATCAGGAAATATTTTTTTGGATTTTCTTGTTTTAAGAAAAGAAATGGATTTCTTTAGAAAGCATACTTCTTTCCGTGCAATAGTATGCATTTCAGAGTACTATATATCAAAAGTATTTGAAAAACGGAAACAAATTTTGTATTAATGTGTCTTGATTTTAATGTATGCAAATAAAAGTACAAAAATGTTGGGTATCTTTAAAAGCGCTAATAAGTAAAAAATGTGCGCTAAATCTAGCTAAATTAGCAACCCTGTTCATCACAATGAGTATCGCAAGAATTTAATTTGGCAACAATGTGACATCTTAAAATTCCTGTGAGCAGACAACTCTATAAAACTCAGTATATTGAAGCAATGTTCGAAATTAAACAGGACATTATTTAGCGTACGGGTCGGGTCGCACACTCAGAATTGATATCTATTTTTAAGTGTTTATGCATTCGAACACAAAACCTTATACCGTTCGTAACGATTTTCAAGAAAGTAATGATCACTTCATAGTGCTTTGTTATTCGGTCTAAAGGCCTCGTTACTCTTACGTAAATGTTGCGGATACGTAAACGTTGCGGTCGACTTGATATGTTGGTAGTTACTACAAAAACGTAAACGTGTCATATGTTGTTGAGGTGTATGCGTTTGTATGTTTGTAAATTATTATTTGTTTTGATTTTGCTCACAGTCTTGTTCCAAGACATGTTGCTAACATTTTTGTTTAAAATCGCCAATACATACCGATATCGGCGCTTTTGTACAAAAAAATAAAATACTTTATACATATCTGTGGCATTTTGACAAAACATCTAAAGTCGTGATAAGATAAAACATTTAAAAAATCAAACTAAAAGAAAAATTTCGTTTATAATACAAAATTTTAAAAATGTAAACAAAAATGTTTTTTGCATGAAAATTCGTATGATTAACAACATTTTTTTCAACTTTTTGAATTTTACTTAGTCCCTATTTACACTAGGGACATTTCTTGCCGGACATTTTTTGAATTCTCTTTTAATCTTACCTGACGCGTTTACATAGGAAACATTAGAAGTCAGATAGAAATAAATACTTGTATGTAAACTACGAAAAGTAAGAAAGAGAAATGAAAAAATGTCCAGTACAGATAGTCATGCACTACACACTCTACTTTTTCGACCCCTCGCCATCAAACTTTGTCTGTCCGGCAAGAAATGTCCCCAGTGCCAGCTCGCTAATTCGAATTAATGATTGCAGACCCTGATTCCTGATTTGTTTGAATATTTGACACAACGTTAAAATATTTTACAGTGTTGTAAACGTTTTCAAATAAGACCACCTTGTATGAATTCGCCCTGTATCAAACGTAATTTCAAGCAAAATTTCTATACAAATTTTTTTGAAAATATATTTCAAGACCAATTTAGTTTTTAATGAATACGGCAGTTAAGCTTTTTTTAAATGTTATGTTTTTTTAAAATACAAAATTTGTGATGTAGGGTTAGTTCTCTTGCAGTGCACATGCTCCCACGAAGTATTGTCAGATTTAATAATCCAGCTAAGAATTTCCTCTTCAGAAATTCACACGTCATTATTGCGGTAAAATTAGTTGCAAATTTTCAAAGTTTGCACAGAAATTAGGTTCTTAAAATTAAAAAAAAGCAGAAAAAAATAAATAAAAATTCGGTTTAGCGATCTTGCAATCAATGCGAACTATAGAGTATGTAATATGTCATAAATTCAATTTGGATTGCTGGATAATTCGGATTAAACTCCTTCGGATAAGCGAGCTTGCACTGTATATTTACATGTCCAGCACTAAAATTGCTTTGAAAAATTGAATTTTTTATCTAGTTTTTATTGCGCCTGAGGATCTAGTTTTGGATTTATGGACCTTAAAATATATTTAGCCGTTATTAATATCTCTTTAAATGAAACTTGATATAACCAATATGTGTTAACCAAAAATTTAAAAAAAAATTATTTTATTGTAAACTTAATTTAATTTCCTAAAGATGCTAACCAAAGGTTAGCGCAATAATGAGAAAAATAAATAAATATAATATATTTTTTTAAAAAGACCTCAAGCTTAAATAATTCAAAATAATGATAAAAAAAGAAAGGTCAAATAAAAATAAATAATATATATATTTAATATAATAAGGTTAAGGCGAATATTCGGAACTATGCGCTGATTTTTTTCTATTTGCATTGTCCAAAATGTATGCAAATAATTATTTTATAATAAAATCAATAATCGAATCAGCTGTTTTATGTTTTGGCTCATGTGTTTACAGCTTTAAATTCAATTTTTATTTAATAATTTTATAAATTATGATTTTTGCGTTAAAATATTGTTGAATTTTTTGTTGTAAATGTAAATGAAAGTTATAGAAAAGAAAATAAGAAGTGGAAATACAGTAAACATACTAATGTACATTATGAAATAAATACCATCGTTGTATAACTTGCATTTATTGTTTATATTTGTGTAATTTTATTGTTTTGTAAATATATAAAGCGGATTTAGGTAAAATACGAAAATATTTCTTGTTTCAAACTTATAAATAAAAAAATTGAACATAGAAAAAGTGAGAAAAAACTTTTGCAAATTTGCAGCAGCCCGCTGCCGAAAGCATGCAAAAATACTATTTTAACATTCATCAATTTAATTTACTTCCATCTATGAAAATAATCTAACTGTTAGATAAAATAAAAAATTAAACTTTTAGCAACAATATTTATTTCCAACATATAAACAGAGCTGTAAGCTGCTTCTTTTATTTTCAATAAAAACCCGATAACTTTGGTTTCTGTGACACATAAAGCCAACATTAATTTCAGTTCGAACAAAAAACCCATAACATTGGATTTCATTACATCAAATTTAAATTAATGTTTTGATGAGAATCTCATTAATAAAATTTAAAAGTAAACCGCTGGTCAATAAGTTTTGTTGACAACACTGCTTCAAAACAAAAATAAAATTCTTAACAGCTGATACGTAAAAACGAAGAGAAATTTAAATTTCATCAGGTTCATCCGCAACGCAACGTTACGTTTACGTAAGAGTACCTATTTGCACAGTAGCTTGGTAAGGAAAACGGAACAGCTGATTAGCAACGTATACGTAAGAGTAACGAGGCCTTAAAACAGAACAATTGTAGTGGCTCTTCAGATATACATAAATTTTATTTGAATGTTCAATAGTGTTTGATTTTTATATTGATAAAGAAATAAGCAAACACAAATTTTTAGCAACGACCACAGCACGAATAACTTGTTTGTGTGCACATGTATTGTTTTTGTACAATTTTTTGCTGGCTTTTGTTGTTTTTCGTATAGGTATTAGGGTGTTCAGTCGATTAATTCTTGTTCGAATAATTTAAAATTGCTAGTTTCATTTAAAGGATTAATCGAAGAATTTATACCGATTAATCGAATAATAATAATATATAGTATTTCTGTTTAATGTACCTATATAATTTTTTAAAATTTTAAGTCGAATTCCGTCGGAATTGTAAAACAGTCATGTTTATTGAGTAATTTAGCTTATATTTTTGTTACATTTTATCAACACAATTAATTCATTCATTTTACAAAAGAAAAAACGACAAAGGTGTGATAACTCAAATATTTATATTGATTGGTCGGGTTTGTTCTAGAAATCGAAATGTAGTGAAATTGAAATCTAACGATAATTTAATTTCAATTACTATTTACAAATCGACCGTAGTTTTTCGTGGTTTTAAGTGTTGTTCTTGCAAAAATAATAGATACTTAAAGAATGAAGTAGATAAAATGGAATATTTCGTCGTAGTTGTTAAAATTTGCTCGATTTTAAATCCACTTTATTTCGATTTCTGGAACACGCCCGTATTTTTTAACAAAGTATTTCATGCGTTTCCCTCTTTAGCATGAGGTTGTTTCAAAAATATTGTACGAAGGATAAATCTAATAATGCTTAATGTAACAGGTGTTCAAAAATGTATTAGCGTAAATGTTCTTCAACAACTTCATTAGTGTACCACTTACACAGTGACTATAACATAAAAGTTACTTGAAGAAGATGCTCCACCAACAAGTGGTCCAATAAATTAATCGAGGATGGAATGTCCGTGAAAAGTTTCAAAAATCCAATGTTATATTGACCTGTTTAAAAGTGCTTGAAAGTGAAGCAACATTTTGGAGCAACACTGACAAGAGAATGTTGATTTATTTACTCAAGTACTAATTTTGTCTAAAATTATCGAAAAAATCTCGTTATTTATAAAATTTCTGGATTTTAGAATTATTCGATAAGTCGATTAATTTAAAAATTTTATACGGTAATTCGAATAATTTAAAAATGCCAAATATCGTTTAATCGAATAAAAATAAACCCCGATTATTATGTTTTTGCGAAATATTTTTGAGTTTTTTTACCAGCCAAATGCGTCCTAAGCACAACTGAAACGAACGAACATTAATGTGCTGAACCAAACACAACGAAGTTTGTGGTTAAAAAAAAACGCAATTAAATGTTCTTTCTCATGTTTTTCTTAAGTTGGATAAGTACAGTATTGTTTTTGTGTTCAAAGGTCACAAACAGAGACACGTTATTTTTTTAATGATTTTCTTCACAAGCACAATATCCCCGATTGTGTTTTCCACAAATCTACCGAACCGAAAACTAAGGAGCGATATTAAATGTACATTTTCGAAAACTGTATTTAAGTATTAAATTAATCATCATATTGCCGTATTGAAAATTACAGGATTTTCCATGATTCATGTTTACTGAAAAAATAAAATTTTTACTGATTACTGAAAAAAATCTGTTCACTTTTAAAGATAATTTTAATAAATCAAAAAGTTTTATTTTATTATATTTAGATAATTTTCAGGAAAAATTAATTATTTGTTTTAGTAACCAGTAAAAAACTTTTTCTCAGTAAAACTTAAACAGAAAACAGTAAAAATTTACTGGTTACTGAAACAATTTTCAGTAAGCAGTAAATATTCAATTTCTGACATTTTGCATTTGCACTTTTGCAAGCCTGAATTGAACTATGCTTATGTGATTCTTGGCGTTGTGTTGAACACAATTATGGCTTAAATTGTTTTATTCTCGTATTGCAATATGAAAATACATAATACTCATACGTAGTGGTAAAATGAATGAACTTAAGAAAAGATTTAAATTTTGACTCCCGATTCATAAATGATTGAACAAAACTTTTTAAATATAAAAAATTCTTAACAAATCAAAGATGAATCTTTAAATATTAAGGGCTGGAGCTTGTATTACTCGATTTAGCTTTGCCGTTTTGTTTAAAACACAACACAATCACTTCAGCTGAAAAAGAGTAAAGAACCAAAATGTGGTCCAAGCCGCCTTAAATTGATATTTTTGTTACAAAAACTAACATTACTGGTGATAGAATTCTTCGATTCTCATTTAATTTTGCACAAGTTCTTTTTATACGTTTTATAAAAATATTTTGAAACAGACTTTTCATATAAAGATTTTTAAAATATAAAGGTCCCATATTAACCCCAGTCCTGAAATATTCAAATTCTCGATGAACCCCTTCAAAGATTCGAACAAATGAATACATCACTCTTACTTGTTTCAGATATCTTTCATAAATATGGGATACTTTCACTGTGATTTTAGTACGAATTTTCGTATGAACACGCCTACATATTTACATATATTAATTTATTTGATAAAAACTAATACATTTTTTAATTTACGGATCTTTTTAGATTTTGCATTGGCTACTTTTACCATACAGTCTTTTAAATGCCTTTCTGGTAAAGGTTTTACCTCAGCGATTGACAACAGATTTGTTTTTTGTGGTTTATATTCCTTATTTTAATCAATTTAAATAGAGAAATTGAAATTTTTTCTCTTGTTAAGTTAAATTAATATCTTATTTCGTTTTTTTTTTAATGCACTTCTTATAATTTATCTTTAATTATTTTGAACGTTATTTGTAGCTTTAGACGTACATAACTAGAAATCTAAAAAAAAAACAATAACAAAAGAAATATATTCCTCTTTCAACCGGCACGACCGGTCTTTACACAACAACTAAAGTTTGTTTTTAAAATTGTGCAACATCAAATAGGCGAACCGTTAAACAAAAAGTCTGTTATCTATCGTAACAGATTGCGAGAGAACTATTTACATATAAGAGATATGACATGTAAAAGAATAGTTAAGAGAACAAATGTGGTAACAATTTGTATATGGCAATGACATTTGTTTATCTGGCAGTGCTGTTTATCTCTTTTTCTGTTTCCCTTTACAAGAAAGAGAAAATTTATTTGAAACAATTTAACATTTAACTTAAACCAAAAGTTAGGTACATAATTTTGCTCACAACATCTGTTGTCCTTTAACATGTTAAATATGTAAATAATTAAGGACTTTTTTGGTTGCTTAGTAGGACGTTTTCTAACAGTAAAGAGAGTTTATTTTATTGTACCATAAAGAAATTTCGAACAATGTTGGTAAAAGCGTAACAGTATTGGCTCAAATATTGGGAAGTTGCTTCAATGTAGTAACAATTTAATTTTAAGTCCTAAGTCTGGGCTCACATTATGAAAGTTTTCTTTCAGAAAGTCTGAGTTTATTGGTGAGAGGGGAAGAGAATATGCTTTTTTCTCTCCTCTCTCACCCATAAACTCAGACTTTCTGAAAGAAAACTTTCAAAGTGTGATCCCAGACTAACTTAAAATATTATTAATAGCAAATTTCACTAATTCTATTTAAATAAAGATTTGTATATAATTTATTCTTGTGTATTGTTGACCTGTTATTTATGTTGTTTTATTATTTTGGCTTGAGGTCTTATAGGTATAAATAATAAATTAAAATTCAAAAAACTTATAATTTTAATATTATTTATTTATTTTTATATTTTTCCAATATTTCGGTCAAAATCTCTGACCATCATCAGGGGGATATTTAAATAAATAAACAAAAAGTCCAAAAAGCCGGACAAATTTAACACTTCACTAACAAAGTTTACTTTGATAGTAAATAATAAAAATAAATAAATAATATTAAAATTATAAGTTTTTTGAATTTTAATTTATTATTTATACCTACAACATTTTTATATAATTTTATTTATATATGACATGAAAAATAAAGTAAATTCACATTTGAATAAGTTAGTGAAATTGGCCATAAATATTAGATATAAAATGGTTGTATATAATTTGTTTACAAATGCAAACGCTATTACCAGTACATAATGACCCTTCGAAGCACTATTAATTTTCTTTAGATCCATTTTTATTTGTTTGCCTGTTTTACATTTTCCTAAAATTTATAAAAATATTGATGTTCGCTCTGGCGGTACGGTCAAACATGCAAAGAACTCTGATGATAAGGTACGTGGCTGTTATCAAAACAGCGTTGTAAGTTCGACACCAGTTTCAGTAAAGAATACAAATTTAAATTTATTTCATGTTTTAAAATTTCTTCCTGAACTTAAGCCGGATTTAAAAAATGAAATTTGGATTAAAAAACCATAAATAGTTCAATTAACTACAATGAAATCAAATTTCCCTATCTATAATCTTCTTTTGTTTAAAAAAATATACTTAGGTCCGATACAAACATTCAACTCTGTCAGAGAAATCACTTCGATCGGAATTGATTTCTGGGACAGGCCTGATTATACTACATAAATTCGTTATTTACTTAATAAAATAATTAAATTAACGAAATGACATGAAACTTAAGTGGATTCAACAGCTCTTTTATTTTAAATTTATGTATTTCAGGAGGACATTTGTATATGGGCTAGATTGATCAATGGACACTTTAGCCAATTTGCAATTTTAAATTAGTCAAATATGCAGAGAGAAAATATGAAGAAAATTTTTAAGTTCTCGATTTTCATATTATTTAAGACCCCTTATTTCGGAGAGGATATTTGTATGTTTATTAGATGAAATAATTGTTCGATTTGTCACATTCTCATTTTTTGACCAATGTTACGTGGCAAGGATATTCGAGAACAATTTTATCATCTTCAGTTGTTTCGTACGGCCCAAGGCGAGTTGACTAGAAGGTGTAGTCAAGTCAACATATGGTGTGTTTTTCGGTAGTCGACTTGTCAAAGGTATACAAACTAGTTTTTTATGTAAACAAACTTGTTTTTTACAAGAAATATTTTTGACAATCCGACCACAGAAGCATTGTAGTTGTAGAGTTGACCGCACCATCTAATCAATTCGCCTTGGTACGGCCTTATACATTAGGGTGGGTCACTGATGTATGAGAAAAAATAAAAGTCCTCGAATCATATTCTAATAGCAATATTTTTTTGTATTACGTTAAAACAAATACAAAATTGCAAAAAAAAGTTCAAAAAAGTCTCATCTTGAGCCCGCGCATGAGCTCCTAAGAATTAAGAATATTTGAAAAAAGTCCATTTTTTAAATTTTAATGTTTTATTTACTATCAATTATTATTAATTAAAACTAAAAACATTTTGAATTAAAATTAAAAAAAATAAAATTTTGGTTCTTATACAACATAAAACAATAAAATCCTTTTTGGTCTAAAAATCTTGTTTACTGTCAAATCCGGGCATCTCTCGTCTTGATTCAAGTTTCGTCTTTATTAAACCATCGCTTGACTTTTTTAGCGCAAAGAGTCATGAATGCTTCTGACACTATTTTCACGAACCTAAAAGTCGTTAAAATACAGTAATATGCTTTTCTGCAATACAATGCTATTGTTGCTATATTAAAAATTTAACAAAATTGAAGGTCAAAGCGCGGGCTCTTACACTAAAAATAAAGTAATAATATTTTACAGGGATCAATTCAGACAACAATACAACATATTTACGCTATTAGAAGTCGATAAGAGAAACAATATTTTTTTGACCCACCCTATTATACATGTCAAAACGCTTAGTTGGAATTTTTGTATGTAGAAGTTTCATGCGCTTATAACTTTCCTTTTGAAGACGATTTGTTTTTAAAAAACACCTCTTAACTTAATATTAGTCCAGAAATTGTGTTAGGTATGTTAGCCTTTCATACATAAAAATAGTGTTGCTACTCACACTTGATTTTTCAAATCTGGGAAACCGCAAATATTCAATTGCATTTTTTTCTGTGTGACGAGTGAATGCAGACACCATATTTTTATCCATTTTAGAGCTTTAAATGATTTTGCCAACGATTTGAAAGTGCATATTTAATTAAAAGATCATTTTCGCAGCTTTTTTTAATTTTATAGCACATATTTCACCATTTTGAAGCATTTCTTTGTACATGTTAAATTTTTCTTAGATGCCTACAAATAGTGTCGCAGCGAATAAAAAAAAACTTGTCTGAAATGTGAGTGTTGAGAATCGTTATATAATTTCATATAGTTCCCATACAAGCTTCTTTTCGAAATAGACTCTTTGTGTCCATTTCCCATCTCACTATCTTCGTATTAAGATTAAATTCACCCCAACTATATTTTACTACAAATTAAATTCTTCTCGGAATTGGTTAAAATTTGACCAATCCCTTTAAGATAAAAATCTCATATATGTAGATTGTCTATCAACGTAGTCAGCCTTATTACGAAAGTCGTTGTCGTGGTCGAAGTCGGAATCGCTTGAAATATTTATCGTAGTAATATAAGTTTCACGACAACGACAAGGTAAAATACATAAAAAGTTTGTCGCTATTATGTCGTTTACAACAATCTCGAAAATTCTCTGGAAATACTTTCGTCTATGGACTTTACCGGCTACAGTTTTTGGCTTGTTTTTTTAAGTGCTTTTATTATTAAATTGTTGAAAATTTTGTGTTCAAGTAAGCCATTTAAGGTTTTTTGGAGCCACATTTTCAAGTTTTTCTTTAATAGCGTATGAGTAATATTGCAATAGCTATGATAACATTACTCATACGCTCACAATAGCGTGAATAGAGAGTTTGGAACAGTGTTTAAAAAACTGCAGTTGGAACAGTAAAAGTCATAAGATTATGCTGTAACCTCGCCATTTTCATTTTTCACGGTACAAAAAATAAACAGTTTCTTTCACTTCTGATTTACGAAGTGTAAACAGTCGAAGCCACAGTTAATGCAAAAAACGAAAAGTTGTACACAAGAAAAAACTTCGGGGGGCGACATGTTCTGAAATTTTTTAATTTGA
The DNA here is from genome assembly GCA_949318255.1 of Pollenia labialis. Classification (NCBI taxonomy): domain Eukaryota; kingdom Metazoa; phylum Arthropoda; class Insecta; order Diptera; family Polleniidae; genus Pollenia; species Pollenia labialis. The sequence continues at coordinate 39,692,269 of OX439142.1, read as the reverse complement.
CTGACTAAAAGTTTTAATAAATGGCGAAATGAACGCAGATGGGATCTTGTGTGTGTGTTTTTGTTTTGTTTTTGATTTTTTTTGCAGTTTTAACTGGAAGAAAGAGAGAAACTGTTGTTTGGTTTATGCATTAACACACAAATTTTGCTTAAGTGTTATTTTTGCACATACGAAAAAGTATTTTGTTAGTGATATTAAATACCCGTGCCTGTATTCATATAAATATTTCAAATTCAATAAAGGTCCACAAAAAAATTTTGTATGAAAATTTTACTTAATAAAAGTTTGTTAAATTTAATAATCATTTATGAATACGGGGGTAGATGTTTTTTAAATTCAGAGATCTTTAAAAAACATACCCAATAATCCAAAGATATAAGCATGTATGTATGTACATGTGTATATGAAAACGAAAAAGTACCTGAAGGAAACCTGGGTACAAGAGACCTGTATGCAGTAGTTGAAAGTTTCTTTTTTGGCTTGGATGATATAACCCAAGTTTTGTGCGAATAATCTTGCCTTGCATAGTCCGTTGTGTCACCTACTTAATTAATACAATTATTACCACTAGCACTTTTCCAATGCATTGGAAGCATGCCAAAATAGTTCCCGTGCTTAAGGCTGACAATGAGTACCTACCTATTGCAATCCTTCCCTTTTTATCCAAAGTATTTGAACGCCTGTTACATAAGCAGATTTCTGAGTATGTTAACGAGAACAATCTATTAACTGATCGTCAGCCCAGTTTAGGGCCACAGCGTTGCTGTATTACCGTGTTATCAGATGTGATAGAGGAAGTCCGGGGAAACTTGGATGAAAGTAAAATATCGTTTCTGGTCCTACTGGTCCATTCAAAGGCATCATTCAACTTTATGTCCAAAGTTGTAAAAAGTGTTTTACTTCTCCATACTTGCTGTTAGGCTGATGTTGTCGTATCTTATAAACAGATCTCAATCTGTCACCAATGGTGAATCTATTTCAAATCCGTTACGGATCACAAGAGGTGTTCCGCATGGTTAAATACTCGGATCCCTACTTTATTCGTTGTTTTCAAATGATCTTCGCCAATAAATCCGTTTCTGTAGTGTTCAGTTGTATGCTGACGACGTTCAGCTGGATCTGAGAAGTACCAAGGAGTTATTTTTTGTCTAAAGTGCAGGAGCTGAATTATGATCTGAATAATATTTTCTTTTGGTCTTCAGCAAATGCACGCAAAGAAAAAACATGGTTCATGCAATCACAATTTCAAACTATCATTAATGTTTGTGGTTATTATTGCGTCAAACACGTTTTAAGTAACAATATATCGACCCCTTTGCGCGAAATTATCGTATATGCCAATTTTTTGAAATTGAGTTTTTGATGCAATCTTGTTCTACATTCAAAGAGACGTCACCTGACAAAATATTGTAGGCGAATTCCACTTCTTTGCTCCAAAAATTGAATGTATATTTTCATTTTTATATGCAAGCAAACGCAGAGAAAAGTAGAAAAATGGCTGTCCTGTAAAATTTGGTTTTTGTAACATACGATAATTTCGCGCAAAGGGGTCGATATGTTCAGCTATAACGTTTTTAACTTATGATTGTCTCAAACAATTTATTCACCCCTATCGCGAATGTTATGGGAATTTGTTATATGGGAGCAAAGCAATATTCCCATCCCCAACAAATCGGTATCGCAAATATTTTGGGAATACAAATGTATATTGTGAATTATTTGTCGGTGCTTTATAAACACAAGTCTCTATTGTGAATAACTTGTTAGTGCTTGCATTGTGAAAGAAAAAATATACAAAGTAAAATACATACTAATAAAAATATAATAAAATAAATAATGAATAGTGTTTATCTTCATTTTCTTTATTAACAGTCCTTCAATAAAATGAAAAAGCAATTTAATTTAGTCCAACCTTAGAATACAAATTAAAATCTACATGTTCCCTTTTCGCTCACATTAACACTTGTTGGGAATTTATTTAGTATAAATATTCGCGGGAGTAAACATTGGCGATAGAAAATTTTTCAAGTTTGGGAATTCATTCCCAAAAAATTTGTCATGGGAATCATTCACAATACAAAATAAAAAAATGTGGAAATATTTTCATGGGAGTAGTTGTTTGCGATAGGGGTGATTATGTTCAGAAGAAAAACAAAATGTCTATTTTAACATGTAGGTAATATGGTTCCGACAATAAAAACAATAACAAATTTATTCTTAAAAATTTATTTTTTATTAAAAATACAAATCTATTTATGCACATAGACTTTGTTTTATAAAAACAAAAAGCATATGTGACCTTCCCGAGAAAAGGGACATAGTGTCTCAAAAACCAGGTTTGGACTAAAGAATGGCTTCTGGTACCTAGAAGGGCGTAGAATAACTTAAAATGCGTTTTTCTCAAAACTTAATTTTCACGCACTAGGTCCCTTTTCTCGCAGAAGGTCACATATATTAAAAAATAAAATGCATACATTTAATGGCCGTTCTCTCATTACGCGTTTATCTTTTTCCCCAACGAAAAACTGCTCATTAAAGAAATTTAGTTTTCTCAATGTCTCATTTGCTTCTATTCCGCCGCAAAGCTTACCAGCACTCATCTGCCAATGATGTTTTTTTCTTTTTATTTGCCGTACATGTAACTTCAATCAGCTGGCTCCCAACTTTTTCCAATATTGTACACTCACAATATTCTGTACGTAAAATTAACTGAAATTGTAATATAAAATAAATGAAAGTTCAATTAAAAACCGGTCTACCTATTTTTCATTTATTTTTAACAAAAAGTTCATTTAATTTTTACTGTCAAAAATTCAACACCATATTCCGTAAAATCAAATAAATATTCAGTTATTTTGTAAAATTTTACTGTCAAAAATTCAACACCATATTCAGTTAAAACGATTAAATATTCATTTATTTATTAAAATTTTACTGTCAATTTTTTACTGTCAAATTGACCCCATATTCAGTAAAAACAATTAAATATTCAGTTATTTTATTAAATTTTCGTTTACTCCACAAAAGAGCCGAATTTCTAAAAAATTCCAGACAGACACCAGTCCGCTTGTTTTTCTTACAAGCGAGACAGGGAGAATATTTTTATTTACTTACCCAGTTACACACGTTTGTTTTACTTTTGTTGTACTGACCACGTTGTTTACAGAAGAACTCTCAAATATAAGACACCAGCAGCATGACCGATATGGCTTTGCAATTATTTTACTTTTAAAATTTGATGAAGGTATTTAACTAAATTATTTTAACAAATAGAAAATGGGTATTGCTTACACAAAACAAGCAATTCATTTTTTATAGATAAGTAAAAATTAATTTTTGGTAGTAAAATTATATAAAATAACTGAATATTTAATTGTTTTTACTGAATATGGATTTGAATTTTTGACAGTAAAATTTTATAAAATAACTGCATATTTATTTGTTTTTACGGAATATGTAGTTAATTTTTTGACAATTAATTTATAAAAGATAACTGAATATTGATTTGTTTTTACGGAATTCGCGGTTAAATTTTTGACAGTAAAAATTAAATGAACTTTTTTTTGCTTTAAATTACATTTTTATTTACTTTAACATAAAGAAGAATTTAACTCAATCAACGGACAATATTAACTGCAACTGAAAATCCGTATTAATATGCACTTAGTTTTTTGAATAACTGTTAGAATCAGTTAAAAATAAATTTGCTTGGAATTTTAAATGTTTATTTATTTAAAAATGACTGAACGGAATATTTCTTAAATAAACTACAGTCCGTTACTGTAATAATATTGTGAGTGTAGGTGTTTTTGGCTGCAAGAAAGACAACCTTTATATGTACATGTACATATGTATGCATTTTTATAATTATATATAAATAACTTACATACCTGTTTCAATAAACGTATAAGTTTGGTAGACAGCACGGCCTTTTTCTCCCTGAAAAAAAGTTAAAATAATTTTGTAATAATTGAAGTTTCCCGATTAACTGATGCTCGCAGACTTAATTGAGGCGCATAATTTTTTCTTTTCTTTATAAATACACTCAAAAGAAAAGTTAATCCATCCGTACTCAAATCAATCCGAAGCGGTTTTAATAGTACGGTGAGTACGGATTTTCTTGAATCAAGTACAGAAAGATTGATTCAAGTACGGATTTTTAATCCCATAATACTTAAATTATCCATATTCAATCCCGTTTTCGTACTTGAAATAATCCGAAAATGAGATTGATTTAAGTAAGACTAAGATTGAATCAATCTGAAAATGCGCTTCATTCAAAAATTATAAAATGGTTTTAATCCGAATTCGTACGTAAAATAATCCGAAAATGATATCAATTTAAGTAAAACTAAGATTGAGTCAATCTCAAAATGCGCTTGATGCAAGTAATATAAAGTTGATTTTACCCCGAATTCATGATTGAAATAAACAAAAAAAGAAATTAGAAAGAAAAAGTTGTTGTGATTGATTTACTTACCCGTATTACACATTATAAAATTATAAAACACCAACATCATGCCCGATATGGCTTTTATTTTTGAACTCATATGTAGATATTTAACCAAAAATATAAACTAAATGAGTAGCATGAGTTCAAATTTACTTTTTAACCCTTCGTTGTTGACATGAGTCTGGCTAGACCTTTTTCCATATGTAAAGAAATTCAAAACATGCGCAAGCCGGAGGGTTAAACATGAAAATAATCGGCCTTATTGTGGTTGTCGTTGTCGTATACGACTGTGTAATAGATTAAAGTAATACACAACATGTGTTCTTTAATCTACTACAAAAAACGACACGTTTGTTTACGAAAACGACAACCACAATAAGGCTGATTATCTATATGTATGTATGTGTTTTTTCTTGTTTTGATTTTTCTACACACAATAAGCAAACCGTTTTTCCAAATTTGTGTTGTGTTGTTATAAATATAAAAAAAAACTTTGAAAACACACAACGTATGCACGCATAATAGAATGCATTGCTGAGAGATGAGACTAATAAGTTTTATGACATTAAAACCAGCGCTACCGTTCAAAATTTTCAAAAAGGGGATTTTCAAAAAAAAAGTGTCACAAAAATGAGAATTCTGAGAAAAAAAGGAGCAACTTTAAAAACAGAAATCTGGACCAATATTTTAGTATATCGACTCAGAATCACTTTTTAAAGTGATATAACGATAACGAGTTGTCTGTCCATGTTAACCGTGTGCGCAAAGCACAATTTGTAATCTTTCAGACAATTTGATCAAGGACGAAGTCTATGTATGTATGCCCATTTTCTCCTTCAAATATTACTTAAAATAATTTTTTGTATTTCCTATTAAAACATAAACCGAGGATTATAATGTTGGAAAACAACTCTGCTTCAAAAGGTCAAATGGTTTAAGGAATTATCAGTTTTTATAGGCACGAGCTCTATTTTTACACTTGTCCTTCAAGTTGTGCTGAAAAATGTCAACAAGAAAAAAGAAAGACAAAAACATAAAAAACAGAAAAATGTACTTTGGACTTTAAGAAGAATTCTGGACAAATAGTACGAAAAGCAGAAGTAAGGAAGACATGTAAATCAATTAAAGTAGATAATCGTTTAAAGCAAATTTCGATCTTCCAAAGGATAAATAAAATTTGGTTAAAAGATTGATGTTTGCCTGCCAGCAGCGTCAATGGCTGTGAGTGTTAAACGGAAAACCCCTCTGAAGAGAATGAGTGGCTGCAATCAAATCCTGTTAGGGTAACCTGTCCGTAGAAGCCTGGGTTCGAGTCTAGCGGCAGCCAAGAATGAAAATAATCAATAAATTTTAATTCATTTCATGTTGTATAAATTCCTATTTTCATAAAAATTATTTAATGATAATTAAATTATATGATCTTAAGCCTGATTAAAACATCAAAAAAAAAACCATAAACAGTTCAATAAAAATAACCACAATATTAATTATTGTATCCTGAACACTTAATATTTTTGTACCTGAGCCCTTTTAAATATAAATGATTCAATTATAAATAGTGATATTCCTATTAAAATCTTTTCGGAAATAAAACGTAGTTGCTTTACCCAAGACCTTTTTTAATAAAGAAAATCTACCAAAACATTTTTGTATGCCAATTTGTTCAAAACCTTCAATAATAATCTTTAACTGTTGCCCTAAACTATAGTTAAGAAGTGTTAAATGCGCATTTTTTTTTTTTTTTTTTTTTGACAACTCGTGGTATCCCGACTATTTAGTTGTGCAATATTTAAATTCAAATAATTTCTAACATTAATTTTACATACATGCAAGCATTTTATAGATTTGTGCAATATGTAAAACTTTTGTCCACATTTGCAAAAATGTCATGTTAAATAAAAAAAAAAATTGATCTCTTGTGTTTGCTTACGCGAACTATTCAAGCTTAAAATGTTTTATTAAATCTGTTTGCGGTTTACAAGCAGAAAAATATGAAAATATTGCAGTTTATTAGCGTGTATGAAACACAAACCAAAAACATGAATCATATTTGTAAATTATGCAAAAACAGAATTCGACGTTAAAAGGATAATGGACTTTTAATTAAAATCAACATGTTTTCCATACCCCGAGTTTTCATTAGAGGCATAAAAAGCATTTCTGTTTTAAATTTAAACATTTGAAATTTAGATACCAACTATTATCAAACATGAACAGAACACAGAGATAAACTTACAAAAGATGAACAAAAAAAAACCGATGTAAATTTAGAAAGTTAACCTTTTTGATTTATTGCTTCAAGGCATATTTCGATAAAGCCGGAAGGTCTCTCTCAAAACAATTAACTTAACTCTCAATAAAACAAAATCTTTCTACGTATTTGTACTTTAAGCGCTTTCCCACACTTTTAAGACCCACAAAATCACACAAATTACGGGAAAAAAGCAATACAAAAAAAGTATTTTATTGTGGTTTTTAAAAATGTGTGCGTATAAAATTGTATTTACCCAGCAAACACAGAAATACTCCATATGTATTGCCAAACGTATTGCCTGGATGAAAAATATTATTGCGTCAATAATCGAATTCGTATTGCGGAAATACTTCCTTCAGGAAGAAACGTGCCTCGAAAGCAATACGAAAGCGATTCTTCTAGATGATAAACTAGCAATATTACCAGATAACCACTAATGAGAAAATAGAAAGATATCGCCAAAAACCTATTCATTTATTTAATAATAAGAACATCTTTTTATTTAAAATTAAATTTTTGACGTACAAATATGTATGTTATCATTTTTTTCTGTCTAGAAAATAAAAAATTACTTTGATTATTTTCTTCTAGATGACAACATGTGTATATTGCTAAACTATTGCCTTAGGCGATGTCTTCCATTTGTTTGCAGGGTATAGTATGTATGTAAATAGTTTTTAATATTACGGCGTGACACAGAATGAGCTACATGACTTAAATTTGTTATAACTTTTGAATAACAAAGGTCCATACCCAGGGACTTGAGTAGGTTTTAGTTCTCTGAATCAAAATCTCCCTCAGAATTCTCCATCACAAAAGTGTTTGACCTTCTTCTGGTCCCTTCTTTGAGAAATCTTAACCAGGAATATGAAAAAGCTTGGTTTCCATTTATTTATTTATTGTTTTTTCGCTTTGCTTTTTTTAATATCTATAGCGGTTTTAACCCTTGATGGTAAAGTCTCTTGTAGACCTTGTGAATTTTATTAATTTAGTTATGCTCAATTTTCAGGATTGTATTTAAATCTATATTAAGTTAATTTTCATAAAATACAGATTAGTTTTTGAGTTTTATTTGAAAAGTATTAATTAATTAAGCTAAAAGTATGGTAGCACTGCTAAATACAAAAAAAAAATATATAAAAAGTGTATTTATTTACAAGGTGGTCTAAATTTTGTATTTAAAACGATTTTAAAAATAAATGGGTTTTAATATCAATCTGAAAATTGGCCATTAAAGTCCTTTTAGGAGAGACGGGAAAAGAAATGGCCTTCTCTTTTCCCTTCTCTCCTAAAAGTTCAAGACTTGACGAGCCAAACTTGACGTTTGTGAACCGGCACTAAGATTTACAACACTGCAACAACAAAATTTATTAGACTAAACTATATCTGTCTTTTTCCCTCACTCAGCAACATCTTTAATTTACAATACTAACGAAAAAGATACTCATCCTCTTTGTATTATAAAATTGTATTAAGAAAAGCAGAGTTGTACACTTAGTACACAGGGTGAAAACCGCTTTTATATTTTTGTGATAGTTTTACAATTTAATTAAAATCAGCTTAGCAGTTATTTAGAAATAATTGAACTATTGATATTTTTAGCATGAAAATGCAAGCTATTTTTGTGTTTAAACCCACACCAGCGTTTCCGCTGATGACCCAACTCGCACCAATTTTAAAAGGCTTCGTCCTTGTGCAAATACTTGTGGATACTTATCAAATTATCTCTTTAATTCCATTTAAAGTTGCAAATTTTAAATTACGTCTACCTTTAACAAAATACCTCAAACGCCTGCCAAACGGCCGTGATTTTTCTTGATTTACAAGAATTTTTAGTGCTAGTCACAAATCAAGAAAGAATAATATTTGTTGTCAAGATTTTTTTATTGCACAAACAGATAACACGTTATTATCTTTTAAAATTGTTTTCCAAGCTGAGCAAATAAATATTTCATCGTTTTGCTAAAATGTATTTATTTAAAAATCAATTAAAACTACGTTTCCTTTATTCAGCCCTAATAATTTGACAACACTGAGACGTTGATTTGACCGTAGACCCTGTTTAGACTTGCAATTTTTGGTGCAGTAATACTTGATTTTATAGGTAAGAGAGGTGAGAAGATTGGAGAGTTATACAATTTCATATGCTCTGCAATTATATTTTGCTTTATAAATAAAAAAAATATATACATATATATAAAAAGGATTAGTGGAAAGACGGCATAGAAATACAAAAATTGCAAAACTAGAATTTAATAAAATTAACATAAGTGCACTTTTAAAGACCAATTTTTAAAAATTACAGCAACAGAAATTGCAAGCTTGGGCGTTGACCCTCTACACTCAACACCTGTAATTAAAAACGTTAAACAGCTGACTCAAATCAAAAATGTACAGAAATTTTTGATGCAAATAGATATTGAGTTCGTTTGCTTGTATTTTTTTATTTCTTTTAAATGATTTTAACAATTGTGTTATCTTTAATTAAAGATTATATTATGAAGTTTTTAATTGTCAAAAACTCTTTTCCAAATCAAGATTTTTTTGAGAGAATGTCAAGAACTTGAAAATTTGAATCAGGCAAGCCTACACCAAAAACTTGATCATCAGTCTTAAGCCCCAGTAAGCTGGCAGTAATAATTACGTTGCAAATCAGCTGCTTCATTTTGTTGTATGTAAAACAATTATAACGCTTACAGTTAGCAGCAGGAAGAGTCAACGAAACATCTTCGCTGTTATTGTCCGGCATTCGGAGATTTAATGTTTGGTCGAAGAGCCATTGGGGACAAACTTTGTCTCTCAGATATTAATTTAGCTCCTTTATTGAATCGACCGGGTGGCTGCATTGGAATACTAGCAGCCAGATAACATAGGACCCATGGGAGACCGTGTGGCATGGTAACACAACGGGAACTAATTAGCTGGGAGTAACAGTAACGTTGCAAATCAGCTGATTCATTTTGTTGTTTGTAATGCAATTAAAACGATTATAGTTAGCAGTACGATGTTACGTATTAATCAGTAAGAAATAGATTGGTCTTACTTTTTTACGGTAAGGTTACTGTTACTCCCGGCTAACTGAGCCTTTACTGTACAGTTACATTACTGTTACGGTTAGCTGGGACTTAAAAATAATTATAAAGCAATGTTTGGAGGACAAATACCTGGTAATGGATATTTGTAAATCCCTTATGGCTTATAAATTAGAAAATGTGTAAAAGTTGGCTTAGTTGAACTTAACTCGTATTTATATATAGTTTAAACTCAACAGTTGTAAAACAGTAACCCATAAAGTGTAAACCTGTTAACTGAGTTATAGAAATTTTTCAAGGCGGACAAAAAACTTCTAATGTTTTCCATTTCTACCTCAAAAAGCAAACCAATATATATTTGGTTTATTTGAGAAGTAAATGTGTTTCTTACTCGATGCGACGTCTCTTAATTTCTCGAACTGTATCAATCTGCCATATACTCTGTTTGTAAGAGAATTTACACAATCATTGCGTAGACCGAAATTCGTCCTGGGTGACGAACACTACGAAAGGTTTAGTTTTATTTCTTACGCAGACGAACGACGAATAAATTGGGACGGGGACAGCTAATCGCAGCTAATTCGAGAAAGCTGTAAAGAATCACAGGGAAAAATCGCTTCTATTGCGAACTTAGCTAAAATTTGCAAAAATGGCGAAAATTCTCGAAAATGTTTAATTTTTCAAACAAACCCCAAAATTGATTAAAAGTCTCAAAAATTATATGGAATGGCCAAAAAATTCGCAAAAATTTGCTAACAGCGGCATAATATAGCAATGTCTAATAGTTTTTAAAAATTGTTAAATCTGTAAAGAATTACAACACTTACAGATAAAAATCGCTTACACTTTCGAGTGGATTAGAATTCTAGAACAGACCCAATTAAAATTTTTTTTTGTTGAAATATGGTGAACCTATGGTTTTATAAATATAAACAAACAAACAAATTACAAAGAACTATTCATAAAATTTATTGCCTTTTTAAAAAAGATAAAAATGGACAAATATGTTTATATAATCTAGTGTCAAAGGTATTTACAAATGCACATATTTTTTATAAATTAAAATAAATTCTAGTCACATTTATACCTGGAATTCACGCACTTATTTATGTCTCATTTGACGAATTTACGCAACGAATTCTTGCCGACGAATTCGTCGTACTATGCGAAGTTCGTCGTTCGTCGCTGTGTTTATACCATTACACTCTAAACCGACGATATGTAGCTTAAAAATTAATAATGTGGCAACACTGCGATAAATAATAATATATGTATTAGGGGTACAACCAAAATAAGGCCCTATCACCACGCTGTAGCCGTTGTTGTGCTGAAAACGAAAAAAGTTTCCTCAGGTCATTTCGGAACAAAAACGTTCCGCGTCGAAGCCAATTTCTGAAAGCCCTTTAAGATTTTATTTTTATTTTTTCAAAATTTTGTATTTTTTCAAAATTTTTTATTTTATAATTATTTAACTATTTACACTTCTTATGCTCATTTTTCAGGATAGTATTTAAATCCATATTAAGTTAATTTTCATAAAAACTTAAATCTGATTTAAATACAATTTCTGTTTTTGAGTAGTGTTAAGAAGTTCTTATTTAATTGTGTCAATAGTATGGTAGCACTACAAAATGTCAAAAAAATTATCGATAATTTTTCTAAAAACACCTGTTTATAAAAAAAATAAAGAAAACAAAACATTGTCAATTAATTAGACAACATAAGAATACTAGACAAAGTAAATAACATGCGGAAAAGATATACAACAGAAAGCTTAAGAATTCAACAGAAAATAAACAAAACAATGAATAAAAAAGAAGATACTGACAATTTAAGCGCCTGTTATAGAGTTGTTTTAAAAAACAGTAGATGACGCCGCTATCGTTGATTTTTATATTTTTTAAATTTATTAATGTAATTTAAATTAATTATTTTCATTGTAAGTTCGTTACATTAATAGCTATCGTATTATTAAATGTTGATGTTTTTTATTTAATATTAATAGACGAATCCCCTGAAGAAGTGAACATAAAATTCACGAAACGTCGGGAAAAATGAAATAAAAAATTTTGCATTTTTTTTTCAAAAATGGAGTTAGGCCTCACCAGCTAAATATATATAAACATATATATTAATATAAACAAAATAAAATTTGCGAAAATATTTAATAAATCATAAAAAAATGGACAAAAGAAGCCCGAATTTTACTGCAACTGAAGTTGATTTTTTGTTGGAAGCGGTTAAAAAGTACAGCAGTACCATTGAATGCAAAAACACGGACAGGTTTGGTGCTGAGGAAGAACTAAATGCATGGAAGAATGTGGAGCGGGAATTTAATAGTAAATTCACTCACACATTTCGAATCTATAAAGTTTTAAAAACTAAATACAGCAACGTAAAGGCAACTGCAAAACAAAATTTTGCTTTTGATAAACGACAAACGTATGCTACTGGTGGGGGCCCTTTACATCCAACAGCAACAACTAAGACGGAACAATCAATATTGAGGATACACAAATATTGGGAAAATCTTCCACGTATGACTGTGATGCCAATGAAAAAGGTAAGTTTATTATTACATTATTATTTGCAAAATGAAATCACTAATTTTTTAGATCTTACAGCAATTGAAATATTGGATGAATTTGAGATCCTGGAAGAAGATGGCCTTGCAGCCGGCGGAAATAATTAAATTGTCGAAGATGCGATTAAAAAGGAAGATGAAGGTAAGTAGTATGTATACAAAGTATCAATTTACTATTAATACCATATTGATACATTGACAAGATGCTGTTATTATATGCATATAGTACATACCTACCTACTAATTATTTTTCTCTTTTTGTAGTTAAAACATCTTGGGCAAAATACACCCCAAATTACTAAAGCAGCCCATACATTCCTCTCTAAAAAAAGCAAAAGGAGTAACAAAAGACTCTTGGGCAAAAGTCGCGGATGCCAAATTAGAAAGACAGAAAATGAAAATGGAGTTCATAAAAGAAAAGCACGCCCTAGAAGTGGAAAAACTTCGTCTGGAAATAGAATTTGTTCGTCTCAATATCGAAAATTTAAAGTCAAAGTAAGTTGGGATGTTGTTGCTGCCTGCTGGATGTAGAGGCCCACCACCAGTGGCATATGTCGTGTTTTAAATGCAAAATTTTGCGTCTTTACGTTGCTTTATTTAGTTTTTAACTGTGACTGTTTTTATAATTAAACTTACATTTTACATATGTATGTACTTCCATACATTTAGTTTTCCCTAAGCGCCATGTCTGTTTTCTATGGCACCGCTGTATTTTTTAATTTATTTAATTTTATAGGGCAAAGTATTTAATTTTTAAGGTTTTAATAGAATTATTTTTTTTATTTTGTATCAAATGTTTATTAATTTTTTAAGTTTTGTAGTACATAAGATTTAATTTTTCATAAAAAAAATCATAAGTAAAAGTAAGCAGTTACTTCTGTATACATAGCAAACAATGATCTGTTTACTAGAATGCATTTTTTTGCTTAGAAGCTTGTTAGCATAGAGTTTATGCATTATACATTTTAATTTGTCAATTTAAATTTTAGAAATCAACCCTAAATTTATATGATGCCAGAGCGTAAATCTTTATGTGGCACCTTTATTTTGCAAAGCAACTCTAATTTTTGACATTTGCAATTGTGATTTTCCCGCAAATAAAAATTATAATTAAAATAATGGAAAAAAATATATTAAAATTGTTTAGTTCAATAACACACATTCGAGACAGCAAGCTATCGACTTCAATATGCCAAAAATAGAATACGTGTGTGTATATGGAAATGATTATTTTCACGGCGACACGGCTACATGGCTGCAGGTTGTTGTCTGTGCATATTTTGTCGTTGTAGTCAAATTAAACTACCCTACAAGAAATGCATAACCACCCTACAAATAAAATTGGACTGGTCCGATGTAATGCAAGCATGGACCATGTCATTGTTAAAATGTGTTTGTAGTGAGACGACATGTCTTCGTTTTTAAACGACAAGTTTTCGTTTTTAAACGATGTTAAAACTAACCCTCTTGTGTATACAATGGAGTAGTTTTAAAACTACTCCGTTGTAGTCCAAAGATGGGTTATATGGTCCTGCCCTAGGACATCGTAATGTTAAATAAATTATGTTTTTACATACGTTTGGGTTACTTTTGGACTAGTCCTAGTCCCTTGTGGACTACTCTTTACACGCGTGTTAGGACTGCTCCTATTATTTGCAGGGAAACACTGAAAAAAATCATTTATTTACTAACACACTTGCCACTGTTTCGTTTTGAAATACATTTTATGGTATTTTTTTATAATATTAAATGAATTTTTTTTATAGACATTTATATAAATATTTATTTAATTCTCATTTAAATAGAAGTTGTATTAAAATATATGAAATATTTTTATTATAATTTTACTTATAAACTTATTTATTGGCCAAAAGCTAAAATTAGTATGCAAATTGGGTATTGGAAATTTTGAGGATTTTTTTTGGGAACAAATGTATTGAGGAAAAATTGGTGCTAGTGGCAAGGCAGGCAAATATTGCATTACTTGTTTCACTCTAACATATGTGTTAGAGTGGAACATTGAATGTACAAATGCAAAAATTCTTGTTAGGATTTTTTATGACAATGGATACATAAAACATTTTTATTCTGATTGTACGCGTGCGGTGAAATATAAACAAATGAAAGTGGCCAAAAATAAAGAAAAACAAATAGAAAAAGTTAACAATTGTTTTTAATCGAGTGAAAATCATAAAGTGTATTAATATTATAATAATAAAAACTTAAAAAAAAGAAAATTAAAATATAAATAAGATAAGTATTAAAATGAAGAGAAGAAATATTCAAAACCTAATTTCTTTAGAAAAAAACAGTCTAATGTTAAAATGTACAAAAAATTGTTGCACAAAAGTGAAAACCCTGCAATCCACTTAGAGCATGTGCAAAGTGTTACTGTGCAAAGTGAAACCATTGAGGATATTTCTGATCCAGTCGCATCCACATCTACGTATGCATTGCTTCCAGGTATGTGCGATGATTTTGAAGATTTTATGGAAAACCATCCTGCCAAAATGGATGGTAAAACAAATTGTGAGGAGATAAAATCATGGGATGTAAGGAATAAAATTTCCCATACAGCTTTGGATGAATTTCTCCATACATTAAAAAGGGTAGGAGTTAAAGATTTGCCATTATCGTCAAAAACTCTTTTTAGTGTAAATAAAGAGATTATTAATATTTCGACCATTCCCGAAGGCGAGTTTATGTATTTAGGAATACAAAAATTCTTTCTTTCGGGCACATTTGACTGCTTAGATGGAAAGGAAGAAGTTTCAATCGATGTGGGCATTGATGGTCTGAAACTTTTTGAAAGCTCCAATAGAGTTTTGTTGCCTATTTTTGGGGCAATAGCAGGTTATGCAAATAGTAGTCCATTTATGATAGGCTGTTTTTCAGGGTTTAAGAAGCCAACATTTTTAGATGATTTCGTGGCAGACTTTTGCGCAGAAGTCAAAATTCTTAATGAAAATGGCGTTAAAATAGGCCCTAAGCAAAATTTGTTGCGGTTCAGAGTTCGCTCATTTATTTGCGATTCCCCAGCCAGGGCATTTGTCAGTGGAGTAGTTTACCATAACAGCAAGAATGGATGCCCCAAATGTTGTCAGGAAGGATTATATAAGGAGAGAAGAGTATGTTTTTCGAAAGAACCCGGAATTCCAAGAACTGATATGACATTTCACTTTAGGTGTCACACTGCTCACCACATAGATGCATTTAAAGAGAAAAGAAGTATTTTAGAAGAATCAGGGTTCGAAATGGTTTCTCAGTTCCCATTAGATAGCATGCATTTAGTTGACCTAGGTGTCACTAAAAAATTGCTTAAACTTTTAATTTGCAAAAGTAATATATCTAAAATTAATGAGAAAATTAATTTTGTTGCTAATTATGTCCCTTCGGAATTTTGTCGTGTAGCAAGAAAATTAGATGAAATAAGCAACTGGAAGTCTACTGAATTTAGACAGTTTCTTTTATATACAGGAATATTTATACTAAAAGATTGCATTAGTAGCGATCAGTACTATCACTTTTTATTATTACACAGTGGTATAAGACTGTTATCTGCAGAGCTTACTTATATGAAAGAGGCAGATGTTGCTCAAAAAGCAATTGAAGAATTTGTTAAAATCTTTGGTATGTTATGTGGTGATGAATTAGTCAGTTTTAATGTCCATGGCTTACTGCATTTAGCTTATTGTTGCAAACAGTTTTCCATTTCATAAAAGTAAAAAAAAAATGATAGTGACACCACTGAATTATAAATACGCAATAAAAAATCAGCTGTTTATAATTTTTCAATTGTAGCTGTCGTCTTCAAAATAATTCAGTTGCTGACTACATGGCTATAATTGCACCCAGAAGCATTTGTAGTCGTGTGTTCGTGTAGCCTGCTGTCTCGAATGTGTTTATAGCATAAAGATGAAAAACCTGATAAATTGGATAAAAACCTGATAAAAAGGTCAGTTAACTGGACACAAGATGAAAAGGTAATATAAGATATTTGTTTTTTTATAATTTTTTTTCCATTTATGTTATTTTTGTGTATGTTTACAGGATCTGAAAAGAAAAGACTTTCTACGACATTTCTGGTCTTAATATGCACTTTATTGTACATTTCTTCCTTCACATCTCTTGGATTTCGTACAGGAGTAAACAAATAATCAGTGCACTTGTACCAACCGTCGCCAACCAGACGACCCATAAAATTTCAATTTTCTAGTTTCTGTTTTATTACACTTTCATTAAATATTCCCGAGTCGTGGGTTCTTCCTTTCCAACAAGCAACAATGTCTGTTATTTTAAGCGATGCCTCACAAACAACCTGGAGATTTTAAAAGTATAGAAAAATAGATTAATTTTCTATCAGTGAACCCAATATTACAAACATACTTGAACGTTGTAAGAATAATAGCTTTTCCTATTTACTTATAGTTGGACATCGTCGGATTTTTCAGCTTGTATACGGATATGAGTACAATCAATTGCACCAATAACATTTTTTTTCAAATTCTTCCATACTTTTGATTTGGTTTTCAGCTGTAGTTGGCATTTTAATATATGTATTCGTAGCTTGTTTAGCAAACGCCCTGGCTACTTTTTCACAAATTTGGATCATTGAAGATTAGCTAAATCCATGCAATTCACCACAATCTTCTTGCACCTTGTTGCGGCCCCAGCAGAAGATACGGTGGTATGTTTCCACCGCTCGTTTTTCCTTTCAGCTCATTCTTGACCAAGTCAATTAATTTTTTGGCATTTTGTTTTGTAAATCTATACTTTTTTCGAAATTCACTATCAGTATAAACCAAAAATGGGGTTTTTTTATATACAGTTAGTCACAGTCAAATTGGTCCACCTGCTTTTAAATGTTTTAGGATGTAAAAAAGATTATAAAATCAATTGGACCAAAAAAAAATTTTTCGAAATTAGTTAGTTTTTTTTGTTTAAGAAAAAAATCATAAAAAAAAATTAATAAATACATACCATTTTGGACATAAATAAACAATTAACGAAGTTAGTATAAAATTAAGGTCACAGTTAAAATGGTCCACAATGTAAAAAAACAATAAATAACGGAATGTTTTAATTTTTTGCTATGCTTTATTTCTTCTTCTGTTGTTTACTCTCATTTATTGTAACTAACAAAATTTAAATCAATTCCTTCAGTTGCTTATTTAAAAATGTTAAGATGGGTCGCCACACAACAATTGAGCTTCGAAATTTTATTATTGAGCATTATAAAAGTGGAAAAAGTCAAAGACAAATCGCTCAAATTGTTAAAAAAAATCCAGGACAACAGTGGAAAACATCATCCACCGTTTTAAAAACGAAGGTCGAGTTATAAATAAGCCAAAAATTAGCCCATAAAAGATATTCAGCGAACGTGAAGAAAGGTGGATAGTCAAGCAAGTCAAAATAAATCCAAGACTGAGTGCTCCGAAACTGCGGGATATAGTTGAAAAACACTTCAGTACTAGCTGTAACGCCAAAACGATACGAAGAGTGCTGCGTAAGAAGCCCTTTGTAAGTGCGAAGATTTTTCATTCTGGCAGAACGTCTTATTTACGGATGAGAGCAAATATAACCTTTTTGGGTCAGATGGAAGGGTAAACGTTTGGAGAAAACCCAATCAAGAGATGAATCCAAAGAATCTGCGCCCAACAGTTAAACATGGCGGTGGTCATGTGATGGTTTGGGGTGCATGCTCTGCTGCTGGTGTTGGGGAACTCCACTTTGTTGAAGGAAATATGGAAAAATTCCAATATTTAAACATTTTAAAAACAAATTTAAAGAAAAGTGCAAAAAAACTAGGAATAGCTAACACCTTTCATTTTTATCAGGATAATGATCCGAAACACACAGCCGGAATTGTTAAAGAATGG
The DNA here is from genome assembly GCA_949318255.1 of Pollenia labialis. NCBI lineage: Eukaryota > Metazoa > Arthropoda > Insecta > Diptera > Polleniidae > Pollenia > Pollenia labialis. The sequence goes on along the minus strand of OX439142.1, from coordinate 39,674,067 downwards.
CTTCTGTATCATTGTCCCAGAGTAATCAAAACGCCTCCCCAATCACCGGACCTTAATATTATTGAAAATTTGTGGCAGAAACTCGAAGTTGAGATTCGAAAACATGAAATTTCCAACAAAAATGACTTGAAAGCTGCCCTTATAGAGGAATGGACTAAAATTACCCCGGAATATACAAGAAAACTAGTGGAATCCATTCCAAATCGCCTGAAGTCAGTGATTCTTCAAAAAGGATATCCTACAAAATATTAAAAATCGGGTTTCAATTGAATTTTTTAACTTAAACATCAGTGGATCATTTTCACTGTGACATGAAATTCTCTCTTTTTTCGCTTAATCTTAGTTCTTATGTCAAATATAAATGAATTAACCCATTTTCGGCCACTGTTCGTACTTGCGAAAAGTAAATTTACCGAATTTGATTGCCAAGTTACAAATTTTTGTACATTTATTTGTTAAAATTTAATGTTTACATTATTTAATATAAAGTCTTAATTTTAATTAGCCGTTATAAAAAAATAAAAATTATGTTTTATGTACCGCCTGCAGGGATATTTTTAGGGACGCTTTTTAGGAAGATTTTTATGTAACTGCAAAAAAACATAAATTGTTAAAAAATGCTAAAACTAAATAAAAGGAATTTGTCTAAATAATTTAAATAACAAAACATATATAAACACCCTATATAAAAAATAATATTTCTACTAAATTATTGCTGTTTGTTTCACTGTTCGCAAGCGCGAACATTGGCCGCTATTTGGAGAAAAAGCTTCTTTGGTCGTCAGGCATGCAAAATGTGTACCCGGAATAGGCCAATTCGTTTTGGGTACAAGATTTGGTGTATGTGTTCGAGTAGTGGTTATTTGTTTAATTGTATGCCATATTCTGGTTCGAGTGACAACTACGATGGTCAAATTGGCTAGAGTGTAGGCGTGGTTTTAAGACAATTGGAATGTGTAAAAGAGCCCATTACCTCTAAAATTTATTTTGACAACTTTTTCACATCATATTATTTGATGTGCTTTTTCAGTGGATAAAGGTTTTGCGCCACGGGAACCCGTTGACCCAATCGAATTGCAAAAGCCCCACTACGCACAGGAAAACAGTTGAAGCGGGGAGAAATTGACTATCAATCTGATAGACCAAATTCTATATTGGTTTGTCGTTGGGTAGATCACAAAGAGGTTACGGTTCTCACCAACTTTGAATTGAACCGATGCACAGCGTAAAGCGATGGAAAAAGGATGTAAAAAATACGATAATGCACCACCACTATTTGCTGGTTGGTTGGTTGGTTACCGTGGTTGCACGCACAGTACTTGGCGTGCTGCAGGATGAGTCGACAGTGACTCCATTTTGACACCACACAACTCGTCGAGAATTGGAACCTCTAATCACACTTGATCTGCCCCTGGATACTGAGTTGGTTAGAGCCAACCCATTGCGTGGAGATATTTCAGCAAGGTGCTGAGTTGCACTCGCGATACCCCGAGAGTCCTTGTAAAAGGTAATTCCCAAATAATCCATGTCGTATTGAATTAATCGCTGGGAAATCACATAGTAGATGAAATACTGTCTCCTCAGTTCCAGGTTCCTAACTCACTTATGCCTGGAAACTGCACTGCTTCTTGAAACAAGAAGACAGGAAAAATATGCTATCTCAAAAATAATTCAGAGTAAGCGTATGCGAAGTTTTGCTACTTAGCTCTCAAACAGATGCTGAGTCCGATCAGGAAAGATGCGGCAAACACGTTGGTTATCAATTGCTAAATATTGTAGTGGAGCATATTCCAGTAGGTCAGCCACAAGGGAAACCTGGCAGGTGCTAACTTAAAGGATGTGGCAAACCAAACAAAAGGATGTGCCAAGAAGCAACGCACATTTGCATTCAAAATGCTTTGAAAATTGTCATTTAAAAAAAGACATTATTATTTTAATATCCTAATAAATATATTTTTGAAACGTTGCTCATTCGTTATTATCTTATTTTTAACATTTTGATAAATGAAAAAAAAATTGTTGATATTGTAAATTTATGTCAAATAGCAGCCAGTGTTCGCACTTGCGAACACCCATTTCCGGGACTCATTGACAAGGCAGCGTCAAACCGACAACGGATTTGAATTCAGAAGACCAAAATTACTATAAAAAGAGTATACATTTTTAAAAATATCACGTTTGAATTTTCTTGGCCGAATATGGGTTAACTAATTTTTTTATGTATGTATTATTAAAATAACCCTGTAGGAAGTCAAACACATTTTTAAGTAATTTTAAACTGGTTTATTTATAACCACATCTAGTTGATTAAGTGACTTTTTTCCTTGTCGACGACTCATTATTTTAACATAGGCATGTCATAGGCAGTAGTCAATTGGCCATCTTTTCATGACTTTTATTTATTATTTAAATTTGAAATAATTTTTGTCAAAAAAATATATGTTCCTATGAACAAACATGCATATTTTTATATAGAAATAATTATTTAAGAACATTTTGCATCAAATTGCTTTAAACGATAATGTAGTATAATGCTGAAATAAATTCGCTACATAATTTCTAGTACATAAACAGATTTTAATCGTATTAATTTTTAATTATTTTAATAAATTTGTATATATTTTTTTCATTTGACTTCATGGCATGCTTGTTTTACTTATTTTGCTTTTATTTCTGTTTTACGTGTGCCTCTATGCAATATGTTTGGTTGATATCTGCATGTGAATTAAACCAATTCGTAGTCATTTGAAAAATAGTTAACTTGTAGTTAGTGTTTTCTGCAACTGACTATTTAATTTACTACAGGGAAAATAAACCAACAAATACAACCTTTTTTTCTTTGAGTTTGTATTTATTTGTTATAGTTTTTACAAGTTAAAGTAAATGACTTAAATTGGACCAATTTGACTGTAACTAACTGTACCTACTTTAACCGCACGACTACGCGCTCTATTTCTTAAAAAGTCTAATCAAGCGTTTCCATAATTAATATTTATATTAAAAATATTTTTGGTACAAAAAATTTTATATATTTTGTTTAATGAATTTAAAAAGTAACTACACAATGTATCAACTCGGTTTAAATACTGTATTGATACATTGTTAATATACGTTTAGGAAGTCCGCCTTACAAAAGTCTTATTTAGTTCACTCGGTTTCGCTCCACATATAAAACACGTTTGAGAAGAAGAAGTTACTGATGATAGTCCGGTGCAAATTTTACCATCTATCATAGTTAGCATAAAAGTTGACTCAACAAGAAAACTTTGTTCGCCATTTGTGATAAGAGTTGGAGACAAACCTCTAATTTCTTGCTGTACTAAATTAACTTCTTGAGAAAATAACTCAGTGGACTCTTTGGCAAAAACAAACGATTTGCTACAGTTTTCAATTCATCAATATCGAGTAAAACCTCTTTTTGAGCCAAACAAAGCCTTTCAATTGTATGATTAACAAATGACTGGAGTGAGCTTTTTGCATGCATCTCGGTGATTTCTGTTTCAGCTGGATAACATTTTTTCTTAGCTTTTTGAACATTAGTGTAGGAGGGAAGATTTTTGCATTTTGCGTTGAGTTTTAGCCGAATAACATCGTATTGATGTTTTGACAAATCAGCATCAACAATTAAAGCTAAGGCTTCATCTAGAGAAAGGCTCCTTAAAGGCACAGGCTCAGAGCTAAATCTCTCACAAATTTTTTTCAGTTCCGTACCTTTACTTGATGAAGCTTCCGACAGATCTTTCACAAGTCTGGCTAAATCTCGCTTTCCCATTTTACGAAACACTTGCTCACTAGCTTTAATAATATCTCGATGATCAGTTGAATCTAAAAGACTTTGTATCTTTCTTTTTTTCGATTTTTCACTACAGTCATCAAAGTTTTTTGGTTTTCTTCCAGCTTTGTTACAACTTTTCGTTTGTACACTTTCAGGCAATACGTACGGTTCTTCAAGCCAAACTGAATTTGATGTTAAGAAACGGTCACGATGCCTTCCACTTTTTATCCATTTTTCGGCTAGCTATATCTTGAAGACCATATCTAACCACTATTAATGTCAATAAGACGTCTTTGCTTTGATGTATTTTGGGAGTTTTTACCCATTCTTCAAAAATTTCCTTTCGCGATAGAGTGGAGGTCATACTGGAAAAGTAAAAAACAATGTATGGCGGTCGTAAAAATGCGCAAGATGTTTTTGATAGAGCTGCAAAACAATCGATAGTACTATCGATATTATCGATAGTTTTATTTTTGGCGGACTATCGATAGTTTTTATCACTATCGATACTATCGGAAAATTTTAAAAGTATCTGCAAAGTTGATTAAATGTTGTCAACGAATCATTTTTAACAACTCATTCGATGCAAGTTTTAAGCAGTGCATAAACTTTTCTCGTTCTTTGGGAAAAAGGAAAATGTATCCTAAATTTGAGCTTTTTATTTTATCTTCATGTTCAAAAGTACATGCAACAACAACTAGAAATAATTGCACCCTTGTGTACATATCTTTTTTCAATGTGTAATAATATTTGGATTAAAAACTTAGGTTTACTTCCGATCTGTAACATAAGGAATGTTTAGAAACAAAAACTATACAAAATCATTTAACCGCAGATAAGTGAAGATTATTTTGGAATAGGAGTACATTTTCAAAAATCACCTTTAAAACTTAAAAAATAGACTTGAGCACATTTTCCTTAGTCTGAATTTACACGTTTCATCTTTTGATGCTCAACTTCTTTTCAATTCCCTTTTAAAGATGCCAATATATTCACACGTAGCAATCGGTTTCAACTTTTTTCGGTTCAAAACAACAACAATTTTATTAATAGCGAATCAAAGAGAAAAAGAAAAGAAAACAATTACATGCAGTCATCGTTGTGCATATACCAACGAATAAAAACACAAAGCGTACTGACCGAGTACAGGCATCTCCGTACTAACCCCCTTTCTTCTTTCTTCTCTCACCTAAAAACATAAGAGTTGAGCATCAAAAGATGAAACGTGTAAAAGCAGACTTACTGCCACAGAATTGTGTACTAATTTGCATATTAAAATAATGTTAAACCTGCAAACAGGTTTTGTTTTCTCGATAAATGTGGCAATTATTTTACCTGTTTGTCTTTTTTTCTTTACGAAAAGTCTTAAACAAATTAATGAGGTTATTTTGTAAAAGAAATTAATCTACTTCCTTGAAAATTTTTATAAAAATTTTTGAAAATTCAAAAAATTTTACATAAATAAATTATCAACGCAAGGGTTACGAAATAACCTTTTTAATTTCTAGACTTAAGTTGAATATTTTGACGTCGAAGGTGAAAAAAATGGACAACCCTGATGACGATTAACCGTCTCTACCAGTGTGGCCATATCCAAAAATATTTTACAGCTAAATCGGCTTAAAAATAATGCTAGCAAAAACCCTAAACTGCCAAAAAATAATGCTAAAGTTTAGATTGTTTTATTTTTTTGTTATTTTAGTTAAAATACCTTTATAAATGACTTATTTTACATAATTCTTTCCTATAACCTCACATCGTATCAATAGAACAAACTGATTAAAGAATAACAATATAATATTTATGAAACATAAAAAGTCTTAAAACTATAAAAGAAATATATTTCAGTCTTTATATACGTACAAAAAAAGTTTTTAAACAAAAGGTACCACATACCATAACAAAAAATCAAAGGAACTTGACCCATAAATAAGAATTATTTAGTATTTTAATAAAATTTATATAACATGTTTAATAAAATATTTCATTTTATAAATTAAATACGTCATCAAATGAATATTCTTCTTCAGCTTCTGAAGTATCGATCAAGATATCATTATTATACATTAACGTCATTCTGTTTCGAATTTTCGTTTTTTAGATATTTATACCACTAAAACCCAATTTTAACTTCCGCGTTGCTAACTGGCAAAACCAAGAACTGCATAGCAGAAGAAGCTAATTCACTAAATGGATTTTCATGTAATGAATTTTTATATCCGAATACATTTATCCAGAAATCAACTGTCATATAAATTTGGTTTCAGCCACTGATGTTCCAAAGTTTTAATTTCTTCTACAGTGAAATCAATAATTTCTTCTTTCGTTCGCTTAATTTGCATTTATTAGTTTTTAAACGGTTTTCTAAGATGACATATAAATTGAGCTATAAAATCTCGGCATGTAATTCGTATTTGTTTTTTTTTCTATTTCAAAAGTTATGCTATCTCCAAGTCGAATTTATTATAGGTGGTCTTAAAAGTCCTGATGTCAAATTTTTGTTTATTATCTTTGTTAAAACAATTTCTGATTATGGCATTGTACAATGATTTTACAAAAACAAATTGCTTGTGGTTTTTGTTGTACTTGTTGTAGTACCGAGATTACCTGGAATGAATTCGCCTTGGGTATCTCTTTTCGATTCCAAAAAATTCAGAATCGTAATTGAGGGAAATAAACGTCTTAAGATGAATTTAATGGATCAAACTGATAAAATTTTAAAACCATTTGATATGAAAGGTCCTTTAAAAGACTGTACAGTTTCTATAGCAAAAAAGGAGGGGTTTGTATTTGCATTCAACAAAAGAGTGTGGTAGTTTTTAAAAAAAGATTACTTTAATATTCTAAATAATGTAATATATAAAATAATGCTAAAAAATGCTAAATATGTAGTTGAAAAATGCTAAACAAAATGCTAACTGCTAAATGAAAAATTTGCAGCTAAATCAGACAAAAAAATGCTAAATCTAGCTGCAAAAATGCCAAAAAGGCCACGCTGGTCTCTACATCTATATAAAGTTTATATTAATTATAAACTTTAGATGCCACTGAAATTTAAAATGAATATTCTGGTCTTTATACCTGAAAAACGTTTTCAGTAAATGAAGTTTTAAACCTTCTTCATTTTTTACCACCTTCATTGACTACCGTGTCCACAGAAGTGGCACATATAAACATTTCGATACTATCGATAGTTTTAAAGCTAACTATCGAAACTATCGATTGGGCCGACTATCGATAGTTTTGCAGCTCTAGTTTTTGATTTACCTTAAAGATAACACTTAAAAGATTAATCCAAATATAGTGTTACAGCGGAACTATCCGGAATAAACAACTTTAACTCTACTTGGAAATAAGAAATATTTTATTTTTTGCACTTTCTGAACCTTTCACAAAAAAAATTTGTTTTAAATACTTACCTACAATGGAAATAATTAAATGAAAATCGAAATATATTTCCTTGAAATAGAGTTAAGTAGTCAAAAGTGTAAACATTTTTCAGCACTTCAATTAGTTGACATCAGCTGTTGCCTTTATTTTAAGAATTTTTACAAATTTTGCGTTCGCGTACTTTTTTGTAGGACAGCTTTTTGTGAGAGCAAATTTTTTAGTTTGCTTATTTACTGCATTTTACTGTAAAAGTTCTCAAACGCACTTATAATAAAATCGATAATCAAATCAGCTGTTTTATGTTTTGGCTCATGTGTTTACAGCTTTAAATTCAATATTTATTTAATTATTTTGTAAATTAAAAAAAACCAAAAAGCCAGAAAAATCATTTTACACAATCAAAACATATACACAAAATACACACAAGCTGTTCGTGCTGCGGTCGTTGCTAAAACATTTTGTTTGTTCATTTCTTTATCAATGTAAAAAAAAAAAACATTATAGAACATTAAAATATAATGTTTGTCTACAGTATCACTACAATTGTTCTGGTTTTTAACGAAGAACAGAACAATTGGCTCTTTCTTGGAAATAGTAACGAACGATATTAAGGATTGTGTTCGTCAACACAATCACATAATAATGTTCCGTTTATTTTGAAACACTGGCTTAAACACACAATTTTATGCGTTTAAAGATGGTTTATAATATTAAATTTATAAAAAAAATTTAAATTTAATAAAGGTTTACAAAACAAATTTTGTATGAAAATTTGGCTTAATAAACGTTTGTTAAATTTAATAATCGTTTATAAATACGGGGGTATGTTTACTGGTTTATTGATTTGATGGTTTAAAACATTTTAAACCAAAAAGAGAGTTTGACCTGGTCTGATTTATTAGCCCTTAGATGCCTAAAATGTCTTTCTGCATTTTCCTTATTAAACATTTTTAACATCGTTTATGATTGTTTGAGGTTTTCATTTCTCCCTTTTTTGTGTATTTGTTTCATCTCTTGTCTTTCCTAGTATTCTATTATTTCGGAAAAATAAAATTAATAATAGTTTTTAAGCAATTTGTTTAAATAAAATTAATTTAGATAAATGGAAGATGTCCTTATAATTGTAGTTGCTGTGGCATAAACACCACCCTCATTATAATCAACATGAATGTTAGTCTTTGTCATTGTCTTAATTTTTGCTATTGGAGTTTCTACAGTTTGGTTTCTGTTTCTGTTTTTTTCCTTCTGGCTGACTTCCTGTTTCAGAATATCAAAAGCCAATTATTTAAACAAAAGGGACAAACAGCAATTTGTCTTTATAATAAAACTTCAGTTTGTAAAATTATCAAAGTGTTAAATGATTGTCTACAAGTGGTTTAATGATATTTGACTAAATAGTCTCTAACCTTTATGTTTACAGCCAAAAAAAAAATCGTAATTTTTTAAATAAAAATCTTAATATTAAAGATAATCACTACTGGTTTGTGGACAATCTCAGTGAATTCATTATGAAAATGAAAAGGGGGAAGCCCAAGCTATAAATATATTGTCATTCAAAAGTTTATTTGAATAGAAGAGGAAAAATTGTGTTTATTATTTACATAAGAAAGAAAAACATAAATAATTATAAATGTTTACAGGAAGAAGATAATTGTATATTGTCATTTAGAAACTGTTAAATGAAGCTTGATCCCTCAAACGTTTAGCAAAAGCAAAAAATTTTTTAATAAAACTCGGGGTTACGTGTAGGACTTTTCAAATAAATATTTAATAGGTGTGAGCATAGCTTAAAACAATTTAAGTTTGAAGTAAAATTCTACAAAAATGTTTCTTATCAAAGTTATTTTTGGGAATACAAAATTTATTATTAATACGATTACTGTATGGATTTCTAAATTCCCAATTGTTATTTTTGATAAATACGCTGAACGCACTTGTTGAGGGAAAATTAGTTTCTATGTGCATTTCACTGATTGCTTAGGCCAAATCATCAATTAACCTTTTTCCAAAGATTTTAGAAAAGCTAAAAAAATTACAAAAATAAAACTGTAGAGCGAATAAGAACTAAAAATACTCAAAGTTTTACTTGTAATAATATCGGAGGCGACAATAAATAGTGAGTTTATCTTTTTTAACATTTCATTAATTACTACCAGAAGTTTACAATGCATATGATATGCATCAGGGATGCTAAATGACATTCAAATTCATACCATTTTTATAGAAACTTATAACTAAAAAATAAACAAAGTAAACTACATCACATTTTCATTGAGATACATTTTTTTTGATTTTTTCAGACATTTAAAACTTCCACATTTTGTTTATAATGATTGGAAAAGGTTCAAAGTTTGGTCCACCATGTCTATGTTTTCCTATTTTAATCTGTCGCTAAATATTCTTTCCACAGCAGCATTTGAAACGATTAAAACAAAAATAACTATTTGGAATTATCTGTCTGCCAAGGAATTTTTAATTTCAAAAACCCTTTTCCAATAATATTCTGGCCCCAAATGACTATAAAGCTAACATTTTTCAAAATGTAAGAGTGCAGGTTGTCGCGAAAATATTCTTGAATATTCTGCCGAGCATTACTTCTAATAAAACAAAATCTAATATTAAGAAGTAAATTTTCAAAATATATTGGAAGGTTCCGACAGGCCTTCGACGCTACCAAATGTATTAGATGACACGAGCATTTATTCTTTTAATAACTTAACATCTGGGGCCTGATTCTGGCAGTCGTGATCGAGTAATTTCTCGATTCGAGAGCAATTTATTATCTAATTATTTCAGTCAATACTGAACGAATCGGGATTTATTTTTTCAGTGTTATAAAGCATTAATTTGAGTTTCACAATACTGGAAAAATAATTTCGATTCGATAAATATCGACTGAAATAAAATTGCTTTTGAATCGAGAAAGTTCTCGATCACGAATGCCAGAATTAGGCCCCTGGGGTCTAATCACCGCATACGATATCGAGCAAAAGTGATCGTGACTCTCTATATCGAATGAAATTTATTGAATTTGAAATAATAGCATTCGATATCGAGTAACTCGACATTACATTTCTCAAGTTTTCGTTCGATACGTCAGTGTCTATCGTATGCAAAAACAATCGATAGTTTATTCGATACGACAGTATCGAATGCGGTGATTAGACCCCTGAATTATACTGTCCAAACATAACATTAAGCTGGGATCACACGATTGCCGCAATGCACCAATTTTCACACTTTTTAATACCCCAATCGTGTGACCGCACAACCAAATGGCTCATGTACCAATCGAGGACAATATTGTGCTTACTTTTACCAATCAAATGCAACCCTGGTGCGGCAATCGTGTGACTGTTTGCTATGCAACCGCGCGTCAATAAAAATGACAAAAATGCACCAATATTTATTGTGTTCTTGTGCGGCAATCAAACAACACAATACGCGCCAATATTTGCCTTTTTTATTAGATTTACTTTTTTGTGTTTCTTTTAGTAGGTAATGAAAATAAATATGTATGTATTTATTTATTTTGCATTTAAATTTTTTTAATTTATTATTTTAAGTATGTATGTTCACAAGCATATTGAGCTGTTCTGTGCGAATATTTTTATTAAAGACATTTCTATTCGAACCTACACATACGAAATTGTTGAACAGACTGTTAATTTTTGGAATATCTTAAAAAATTAAATAAAACTATTCAACAATAATTTGTTTAAGTATATGATTTGTATCATTTATCATTTAATTTTTTTCAATGAACAATCCAACAAGAACTTTCAAACAAATAAAAAACTACCACAACAGCTGTTTTCGCAATTAATATACATATGTAAGTAAGAACAATCGTGTGACTGTTCTGCGGCAATTGTTGTAACCATTTCGCTTTGTACCAACTAGCGGCAATTAAATTTGTATAAAACAGGGCAATCGTGTGATTTCAGAAAATTTGGTTGGGGCAATTTCATTATTGTGCGTCAATAAAGCACAATAATAATTGTGTCATATTGGTGCATTTGCGGCAATCGTGTGATCCCAGCTTTAGGTGTATTCTTGTGCACATTCAACAAGATTTGCAAAAGGAATCCTTTTTTCTATAATTGTGCTTTTGAGAAGCTCAAACATTTCTTTTTCAGTCAATTATCCACTCTTTTGAAATAAAAAAAAAAGAATAATGTACTCGGTATGTTTCGTCGTTATATGTAATAAATTGTGACAAAACCTACATAAATGCCAAATGGTTAGAAGTTAATGATCCAACAATTTTTAGTTCCGCTCTCTTTACGCTTTTATTCTTTTAATTACATTTTTAAGGTTTGAAAAGAATATTAAATCTTTTTCCATCTTGTGACAAAATAATAACAAAAATCAGTGCTACAAAACTTTAACACATGAGTCAATTACACATGAGGTGGCAACAGTGTAAAATTCACTGTTCTATAAATTTATTTAAAAAATGAATTAAACAATTCTAGGGAATTCAGACGAAAACTTTTAAGCTTGTTTTTAATGTTGATAGTGGATCAGGGTAAAAATACGCTTAACCAGGTAGCAAGTCGAATATACATTTTCTTATGGCGATTTTTTTCTGAGAAAAATATTTTTAATTTTACCTATAATTACTCAAAGTGTAACATGTGGCACAAATCAATTAAACCAAATTAGCTGCTTTTATTTACAACTATTAAAGTTTTATCATTAATGAACTTCATTAGTGATTTTTATAAATATTTAGAAGTTTCTGCACTACAGTGTTTCAAAAAATTTACATGCCTTGAGAAACATTTGAATAATGCCCGCAATTTTTAAAAAATAAATTTAGCTGTCATATTTCAAAGGAAAACTTAAGTAAAAACACGTATGCAAAATAAACGTTGAAATAAGTAAAGATAACTGTTAGGTACGAACACGACCTGCTTTTTTTTTGTAGAAAATACGGGAATAAAAGCAACATTTTACTTCAAATATACCCGTATTTACATGCATAGGAGTTTTTGTCTTCGTTGGGTACCGTTAACCAAATTATAAATTATATGGAGTCCATAAGGAAAAATTTCCATTAAGACCAATTTACTCTAGCATTAATGCTCCATCTCATGAAAAAATAAGAAGATGTATAACAGGAATTCTAAAAAAAGATAACTGAAAATTCAGCATATAATGTAAAGAACTCATTACAATTTAAAGATAGGATTAAAAACATAAAGCTACAAAATGAAGAGCTGATTATTTCGTTGGATGTAACATTATTATTCCCTAGTATTTCTAAAGATGTAGCCGTATGGCGTTTTCTTTTCTTAAAAAAGTGTTGCATAACTGTTACATGTGACTTGGCAACATTTTTAAATGCTCCCCTAATTTTTAAGAAGTGCTAACTTAATGTCCGACAGGGTAGGTATAGTTTTTTTTAACAGTTAGATTTTTTCCACAGATAGAAGTGAATAAAATTGATAAAATAGTATTTTTTGCATGTTTCCGGTAGTCTCCGGCAGCGGGCTTCTCAAATTTGCAAAAGTCTTCTTCTCACTTTTTCTGCTAACAACAAATATGCAACAACAGCAGTGGTCACTTTACTTATTTATAACGTTAAATAACAAATTTGTTTATATTTTTAATAAATTCACTTTATAATTACATATTTTTACAAAACAATAAAATTACACAAATTAAAACAACAAATGCAATGCAAGATCATCTTCCAATAACAAAAATGCTACAACTGCTGATGAATTTTATTTTATTTATAAGCACTTATCACCTTTTAATTATTTAATATCAATTATTTTCACAAAAAACCCTTTTACTGATATTTTAATGAATAAAATATAATCACCCTTATTGTGTTACGCGTATTTTAAATACGCCAAACACAATAATGCTATGTTCATACGACAATATAAACCACTGGTTTCGCTCTCTGAAACTAGATTGCCACACATGCTGTTCACACGATTCGTTCTTGTTTCATTTTGACATTTTTTTTGTGTTGTCAGTGTGATTCTTTTTAAAATAGATAAAAAAGTTAATAAAACTTAAAAATATATTATTTCATACTTTTATTAATGTTATTATTATCACTTTATTTTATTAAACATCAATTTTTATTTTGTTTTTTCTTTGTTTTGATTTTTTTGAGAGCTAGTTCAGATAAACTAACGATAACTGTTATCAAAATTGGAGATGATAGTACATTTTTCCTGTTCGCAACCAGTTTCAAAATTAAACGACTTGTTTCGCTCTCAAAATTTTGTATTGGGAAACAAGTCGTTTCAATAATGTTTGGGGCGCGAAACAGGAATAAGAGAGCGAAACACGAATATTGCTGTCCGTGTGAACATGGTATAAGGGTGAATATATTGGTAATTTTCTGCAAAAAAGTAAAATAAAAAATAATAAAAATGTAAACAACAGCTGTTTCGATATTGGTTTTATTTATGTACATTCGAAATTAACCAAACTAACTTGGTTTCGTGACACCAAATGAAACCAATATTGGTTTTCAAAACCGACAATTAGCAAAACAAATATTGGTTTCTATGACAACCCTGATAAAATATTTATTTTCTTTTTTGGATTTTATTAAATTTTATAATATAAAATTACTTCCTTTACTTTTGTTTACTTTCTTTATGTTATATTTTGTTTTTTAGTGCTTTGACAGCTGGTGATGGAAAAAACCCGATAAAAATTAGATATCACATTGATTTTAAAGTAATCCACAGGTAATAAAAATTTAATTACTAAGAAATGAGATAATCCATCCGTTCTAAAAATTTTGTATGACGTATTATGTAATTTGGATCATAATTAGGCTGTGAATTACGAAAAAACGCTGTCGTGCGAACATGGTATAACATTGCAGACGTTGTGAACGCCAGTGACACATGCCGTTAACGACGACCAAAATTTACTAAAATTGAACATTTTTTAACGACGGCGGCAAAAATAAGTACAACCGTAGGCTATACCAAATAGTGTAAAGTTGTTGTTTGCAAATAATTAAACAATGAAAAAATGTGCCAAGAACAAAATATTATTATTATTTTTCTTTGCGCTTTGCATTTTTAATTAATTGTTTTTTAGTCTTGAAATTTTGTATCGCCCAATTTTTATTCGTGAGTTTATTTGACAGTTCAAGCGGGAACTGTTCTCACCAAAATGTTATAGACACATTTTTCTGTAAATTGGCGAGTAATTTCTTTACGTGACAGCTTGTGCTCGCAAAAAAAAACTTAGAGACACAGTTTAGTGAGAAAAACTGTTGTTTGTTTCAATATATGCCATTTTTGTTTCATTTCACACATTTCAATCAAAAAGTTTCTCTACGAAGTTTGTCTATACAGAATATGGGCACAGAATAATAAATTTACAATTGAAAAGGAATGTGATCATAAACTTCTATATTTTGACACATTATAAACAAGAAAGGAGAATAACTTTTTACTAGATTTGTACCAAAAGCCAATTTTTGTAGGAAGAATTATTAATTATTATTCAAAACATCCGAGAAAAGTTATTGTTAATATGTATGTACTGCCACAAATCTTTTAGATAAATTTTTAAATATAAGTGATATCGTTTTTCATAGAAAAAATAAAAATCACAAATAAAAATTAGGCCCCTGATATTGTGTAAAAGATACCCTGCAAAGTAAAGGACAATGAAATATGTACATAGTAAAGTATATATAGGTACCACGAAAAACCAATTAAAAACGAAATTAGCAGGACATAGATCTGATCAAAAATACATCTTCTCAAAAAACTGCACTTTCATCACATCGTGCCAAGATTTTGAAAATATAACAGTTTTAAATACAGGATTAAACTACAAACGACGCTTCATGTTTGAAATGTAACAAATTATCAACACACCAATAGCTAAAAGAATTCATTTTAAAACTGTTGGGGTGTGATAATGGGTTACCTGATAGAGGGGTGATTCCTTGGCAAATGTGGCACACTAGACGCGCTTTCCGGGGGTCTACTCGGTTTGCTGTTACCCTTACCGTTTGTCTGGTTAGGATAGGTCAGGTTTCTTTAGCACACTTTGCTGCGATACAAAACAACCCCTAAATTGAGGCTCGTCGGTTCTGGTATCACTTGAACAAAAACAAACACCTGTTGCTCTTTTATTTTGTGAATTTTTTACCTTTTCAAAATCTTTAGTTCAAACTGGGTTCACTTTTAGTTTATTCTACTTTAATTTTTTTTTATATTATTATTGAGTACAACTTTTAATTTAAAATTTACAATTTTGGGTTTTAATGGCGTCTGGCTGGTTGAGGTATATGAAAGCAAGTGAATAAGGCCCTAATTTTGTAAAACACAACGCAACGACAAAGAATTACATTGAAAGCAAAAACAATTTCATAAATATTTTGTAATTTTGTTCTTGCCTCCAACCGAAATTCACATTGATTTTTAAGATTTCATACGCCTGATTGCTTGTGGCATTGAAAATTTTAAAACGGTAAAGCTGTTATGATACTTGCTATTTTTTGTATTTTTTCTATATTGGCGAACAGTACAAATATATTTGCATAGGAAAACTGACTAAGTGTAAAGAGTATGATTATATCATAAAAAATCTTGAAATGTCAAACAAATATACATGTGTTATCGATAAATAATCTAAGACTGTCAAAAAAAAATATAAAATTTTTTAACTTAAAATTGACATTTCCAGATTAATTGTTAGCACTGTTGCCAATTTTTTTAGTTTTTGATCGAAAGAAACGGGTTTTAACTTATTTTTTGCGATTTTTAACTTTAATGATGGTTTTTTGTGGGGAAAAAACATGGGCAGTATTGTTTGTTTTGTTTACATTTTATTAAATTTTTTTTTTAATATTTTTAATTAGGCTTAAGTTCATTAAATTTAATTTTCATTAAATTATTTTTATGAAGAAAGGAATTTTACAACATGAAAATTAATTAAAATTTTTATTGATAATTTTTCATTCTTGACTCAATCTGGGCTCGAACCCAGGTGTTTACGGACAGGTTACCCTGACATGTTTCGATTGCAACCACTCAATCTCTTCAGAGGGCTTGCCGTTTAACACTCGCAGCCATCGACGACTGCTGACGTCATTAGTCAAACATCAATCCTTAAACCAAATTGTATTCAACCTTTTGGTAGATCGAAATTTGCTTTTGAATGATTATCTATTTAATTTATTTTAACATGTTATTCCTTTACTTCTCTTTTTTCGTACTTTTGTCAAGAATTCTTCTTAAGTTCAAAGTACATATATTTTTTTGTTTTTTCATTTTTTGTCTTTCTTTTTCTTGTTGACCTTTTCAGCACAACTTGAAGGACAAATGCAAACATAGAGCTCGTGCCTTAGCTTTAACAATTATTAGTATTGTGGTTATTTTATTGAACTATTTATGGTGTTTAATCCAAATTTTTTTTTAATATTTTTAATTAGGCTTAAGTTCATTAAATTTAATTTTCATTAAATTATTTTTATGAAGAAAGGAATTTTACAACATGAAAATTAATTATAGCTTATCCCATCAACAATAAATTTCAAGTGTTTTTATCAATGATAAAAACTGGGAATTAAGCACGAATAACAAAATCTTTTCAAAATTTAAATTTTGTATTTCCAAAAATTGAAATTACTTTTTGATAATAAACAGGCAGGTGCACGGCCTAAAAAACACTTAATTGACAACATCTTTTGTAAGTTGTTGTTGTTTTTATTTTGTTTTTCTTAACCTACTTACATCCTACTTACAACTAGAATTTCAACTAATTGTAGTGGGGAATGCAAGATGAGATGGAGCCACTGTTTATTGTTGATGTTGTTTTGTTTAAACTTTGATATTATTACAAGTAGAACTGTTGCTATAATTCTTATACGTTTAACATTTTTATTTGGTTTAATATCTTTAGTTTTTCTAAAATCTTTATGGATGAAGTTTCCTGATGATCTGGCCTAAGCAACCTGTGAAATGCGCATAGGAATAGCTTATCCCATCAACAATAAATTTCAAGTGTTTTTATCAATAATAAAAACTGGGAATTAAGCAGGAATAACAAAATCTTTTGAAAATTTAAATTTTGTATTCCCACAAATTGAAATTACTTTTTGATTTTATTTAATTGTATTTCTTGTTCTTTCTCGCATTTGTTGTTTCATTCAGTCAATCCTAAAAAATCCAATACAAAAAATAGCAAGTATCATAACACCTGAAATAAATTTCTGCACAAAGCAACAACAAAATTACAAAATATTTAAAATTAGTTTTTGCTTTAAATATAATACTTTGGCGTGCGTTGTGTTTTATAAAATTAGGGCCTAAAGCTGTGTTCACATTATGTGTATTTGTCATGTGGATTGTCACTTTTTCACATGTTAAATATGTACATATCGTCTGAACCCCTTCAAACACTATCATGTGTTATTTCTCTGTGTACAGTACACATGACAATTTTGATTTAGAACGTGTTCTATTTTCAAGTGACAAAGCATCTGACATCAGCTGTTTTTTATTAACAAAATTGTTTGTGGCGGCAAAAATTAATTGAAATTGTAATACATAAATATTAAAATAGTTAATAAATAATAAAACAGATAAAAAATGCACAAATTAATTATTAAAAATGTTTTTATTATTTTTGATAGGTTATGTCAAATGTACGTTACATACCATTATGTGAACATGTAAATTACAAACCTTATGTAAAACTCAAATTTTGACATACACATGAAAACACATGTGGGTAGAAAAGTGACATTCCATATGACAAATACACATAATGTGAACATAGCTTAAGTCATTCTTAGGGTGACGTTAACAACCAGCTGCGCTACGTACAGCATGGGGTGTTGCCAGATGCCACCACCACCTGTGGTCAAGTTGCACACGATAAAAATACTGGGAAACATCAACGCCCGGTTTACACCAGCCAGACACCAACAAAAACAAATGCAGACAATTTACCTCAAAATTGCAGACATTTAATTTATAAGTACCTATTAGACAGGAAATTAAATAAATTTATATAAATAAAATAGAATTCTGATGATGAGAATGTGGTTTTTCTCGAAACCAGTAAATTTGACCCGAGTTCAATCCCATCTTCAGTTAAGGATAAAATTATTAAATAATTTTAATTAATTTTATGTTGTAAATTCCTTCCTTCACTAAAAATAATTTAATGAAATTTAAATTTAACGAACTTTAGCCTAATTCATTTATTAAAACCCTTAATTAAAAAACAACATTTCAATGAAAAATCACAATTGTTATAAAAGAATAATTTTTGTTTCCTGTGTTTAATTTTAATAATTTTTCTTAATTGACCATTTTGTTGTTTCATAAAAATTTAGTTCTTAAAAAATTGGTTTAAAATTAAAAAAACCAAAACTCCATTGAGATAACGAAATATTGGATACACAATAAATAAATAAATAAATATTTTACAAAAAACCTTAAAGAGCTTGAACATTTCTTACTGAAAAGATGATAAATATTACTGTTATGTTACCGAATACCATATTATGATTGTATCAGTTTTCAAATATAACATGAATTCTATAAAAAAAAGTACAAATAATATTTTTGCATCGTGACCATACCCATATTTTTTTCTCTGGGTGTATATTTTCTGAAACGTTTTCCTCTTCTTAAAAAATTTTATTCCATTTTTGTGTTCAAGTGATTTGTTATTTAAGGTAAGATAAACAACACTCAATCCCCACATCTCATATGTTTATAGTCACTTAAGATGAAACAACTTAATCCATTGTATTCTTAATATTTTAAAATCTTATTCATTCGTACATCGAACCATGTAAATGTATTAAAATTTATGTCTATTTAGAATGTTAAAGTTGTGTTATCTTAAACAAATACTAAATGCATGTATGTATATAAAGCTGTACTCACATATCAAAAACAATATGTCACAAATACAGTGGAAGCTGTTTTTATGGTAAATCTTGTAGGCGAGCGAAATACGAAACATTCTAATAGAATACTTTACCCTGCACACGATCAAGTTGTTCTTGATACCCAAAAACTGGACGCCCACCCAAAATTTCCCCGCGGGTTGAGCGATTTATAAAAAGTAATGTTAGTAAAAATCCTTAAACAATAGCCGCGGAAGGTTAACAAGACAGAGCCAAAATTTGTCTGTATCCAGATGTCGCCTTGAATTGTCAAAGCAGCGTGTTTGTTTTGCTGGTCCAAATGAGTACAATAATTTACCAGTTTTTTTAAAAAACATTGAACTTTTGTCAACATTTAAAAGGGAATTAAAAAAATGTTTGTTAACCAATCTCGAAACACTTCTTGAGTAAAATTTTGTAATTCATATTAAAATTTTTAGATAAAATTAAAAATAGAAAAAACTGTATAAAATTAATATTAAAATTTAAATAGTTTATATTTTTATGTAAATAATGAATTAACACTAGTTGCCTTTTAGCCTCTTTAATGCCAATATTGGTGCTGAGCAAGGTATATTTACACAAGGTAGACTCATTTGGGAGTGTAGACATGCTGCTCTATAAAAATAACCGAGTGGAACGGAATTGTCAAAATTGTCTTCATATAAATTTAACGCACACATGTACAAATTTTGGCTCATATACACGGAATTTGACATTGGTGTTCCAACTTAGGTAAACAGCTGACAAACATATGGGCCAACGAGTTTACCTTGTGTAAATATACCTTGGTGCTGAGGCTTTAAAATATTTTTGTGATATTAAACTATTTGAAATAAAAAAAAATTTAAAAAAAAAAATCAAAATTGTTCTTAGCTGAACTCTTTTACGGCGCAAATAAAAATGTTTGTGGCGGCAGCACGTTTTTTTCAAAGCGAGAACTACTTTGGTTTCTGCAATTACTATGAAAACAAAAACAGAGACGATGTCAGAAGCAAATTACATGTACGTATGTGACCGAATATTATAAACCTTATGTAAACCAGCAATTTTGACAGACATGCAAAATTACATGTGACTTTAAAATTTGACATGTCAGATGACAAAAACATGTCGTGTACCTACATTCAGCTTTAGTTTGTTCATTAAAAAAATTTAATTTGTATCATGTACTTAAACAAATTTTTGTTGAAGTTTTATTTAAATTTTTTAAGAAATTTAAAAAATTTACGGTCTGTTCAACAATGTCGTATGTTTAGGTTCGCATAGAAATATCTTTAATAAAAATATTCGCACTGAACAGCTAAATATGCTTGTGAACATACATGCATATTTTGTTAATAGCAATAATTTAAAAAAATTAAATGCAAAATATATGCTTATCTTCATTACCTACTGAAATAAACACAAAAAAGTAAATTTATTTAACAAAGGCAAATATTGGCGCGTATATAATAAATATAATCATCGGTTTGCGTGACGTTTCTAACTTTGACAAGAAAGCGTAACGCAAAAGGTGTATGTCACAATAAACACTTTGACAACACACACGATTTGTTTGTTAAACATCAGGGATGATAATTGAGAAAACCAAAATCGTACCAACGATCTTTTAAGATCGTACTTTTTCGGCCCCAATTGTACTAAATCAGCATTTTATAAATTATTTTTTATTATATTTTTAAAAACAAAAATTTAATACAACAAAAAGAAAATTTAATTCAGCGCTTGTAATATCTCCTTCAAAATTATTCGGAGTAAAATAATAATGGAGTGGTCTCTCACTGTTGCAAAATTCTGTTGATTACTTCTTGACGTTACAACCATCTTGTTGACAAATACTTGGGTTCGTTCCAAAATAATCTTGAATTGAGAGGAATTCGTCTCTTCTACAATGTAGAACTTTTGCAAAAGTGGTTTCCTATATCTTTTAAAAATTTGTCAATACCATCAGAAAATGCACGCTTATATGCTGCCGCTGATACTAAATTTAGAATGTGGCATAAGCAATCGTTCAATGAACAAATGAAAAAAAATCTATTTACAATAGCGGAGTTCAGTGTTTCGTGCAAATGGTCTTGCAAAAGTACAAATGCAAAATATCACAGCTGTTTTGGTAAATCCAACAACAAAAAGTAGAGCTTCCCTAAGATTTCATAAAAAAGCCACGACATTTTGCATTTTCGCAAGATTATTTGCACCAAACACTAAACTCCGCTTATAGTCATTGGACAGTAAATACGAGTTGCCATTTTATATCAGTTATAAATATGTAGGTTTGAAAAATTTGGAAATAGTACCAAATCAGTCACGGGGGTACCAGCGTACTTTTAAGTTTCGAATTGTACCAAAAAAAGTACAATTGTACCAACTTTATCAACCCTGTTATACATAAATAAATAAAAAAAAATTATACTAGCTGACCAAGGCGAATTTAAAAAGGAAAGTGCAACTCTACAACTACAAAAAGCCCCATGTATTTTGTTTTTGCAATATAATTGATAGTTGTCAAAGTTTTTTTATTGCAAATTAAAATTATCACTTCTTTATAAAAGAAATTATTAAATTCACTTTAATCATTCGCAGTTTTGAATTTTTTTTATTATAAAAATAATATTTTTAGCGCTTTTCAATCAACAATTTTATATTTTGACATCTACAAATTTTTTTAATTCGCCGTGGAGACAGCTGATGACCGGCTGACGAGATGAGTTTACCTGTATCAATTCGCCTTGTAGCAGACTGTCAAAGCGCTCAAAAAGATGAGAGTTGCCTAACTATGTGCTTCGCCCTGCGTTAATTGTACTTTATGTGACATGTTTCGTATAAGTATGAATATTTCATCTTTGATGTCAAAGCGAATCTCTAACGCAACGCGAAGCAAAAGTTTTATCTGGCATGGCCTAAACAGTCACACGATTGCCGAACCAAGGTTGAATTTGATTGGTAAATGTAAGCACAATACTGCCCTCGATTGGTACATGAGCTATTTGGTTCTACAGTCACACGATTGGGGTATTAACCAGTGTGAAAATTGGTGCATTGCGGCAATCGTGTGATCCCGGCTTTAAATTTAAATAATGAAATAAATATTTGCTTTTATTTAAAAATTTTTGGTTTATTTACTTGTTTCAATTGTAACAAATTTTTTGAAAATTAAAGAATTTTAAAGGGGTCAGTACTATTATAATAATAAAATATATAATATTTTCCAAAAAGCCCTACAAGAAAATAATATCCAGTTCCAGGATTTTTGGACTGTCCGTGTTATTTGTGTGACTGTATATTTTTATGTGTTCTTATCGCAACATGGTGAAGGGTATATAAGATTTGTCATGGCCGAGCATAGCAGTCTAACTTTTTTCTCACTTCATACTGCGTGGTTTTGTGTGTGCTTAAATAGTTGCCATTCATGCAATGTACATTTTCAATTTGAATAATAATTCAATTGTTCTGTAATTTAAGCAATTATTTAATAATTATAATTATCGGATGCGCCATTTGGTCTGCATACGCAATTGAACACATTATCCATTAAAAAAAGTCTTACCAGTTTGTTCAATACATACATACATAATATTCATGGCATTTTGACAAAACGTCTTAAGTCGAGATAAGATAGTAAAAAAGTTTTTAAAAAAATCATTTTTACCAAATAATATAATCAACCAAAATTAAAAAAATTTTCGTTTATAATAAAAAATTTTAAAACGTTAACAAAAATGCTTTTCCAATGAAAATTCGTTTGATTTTTTTCAAGTTTTTAAATCTGACTTAAGATGTTTTGTCAAAATGCCACAGATCCTGGTATGTAAAAAACTCGAACATTCACAAAAACCTTGATGTACCATCAGTAAAATCGATGATCACAAAATATTCAATTAAATAGTTAAAAAGGCTCGAATCGCACCCAAACCCACTGGCTCGAAATATTTTAAATGATGGTGGCCACACTCGCTTAAGGAGAAGACACACTTCAGCACTTATCCGATCAGAAGAGCGCTTATCACCGATGTGAACTATAACCGTTTTAAGGGTTACTATCGTCCGGCATTGGCAGGCCGCAAACCTAATAATTATTAGATTAAGATTAATTTTTGCTAGTTCTTCACATATTTTATGACGATTCAATAAATTAATACGAAAAAAATGCATCATACCCACGCCACAATAACAACTACTCAGAATCAATAAAATAGACAAGAATATAACTTGTAAACCGTTTGTCCATTGCATTTACTTCAATTTAATAATTTCACATCTGACCTAATCACTAAACACATTTGTATTCTAATAAATACATACATATTTACATTTGAGAGGTCTATATCAGAGAATGACAACAAGTACCCATAAGAAAAATATACAGAGGTATTTACCCACGCCTTTCGGTATTGGTTATACACATATTTATAACACAAATAATAAGAACAGCTATGGTTGTGCGTTGCAAAAAGTATGGTTATTACTTATCCACGGCAATATCTTCACACAACCACATTCAGTAGACAAAATTACATGAATATTATGCAGATGTTCCCTGTAAATAATAGGACCAGTCCAAACACGCGTTTAAAGAGTAGCCCACAAGGGACTAGGACTAGTCCAAAGGAAACCCAAACGTATGGAAAAAACATGGTCTATTTAACATTACGATATCCTAGGGCAGGACCATATAACCCATCTTTGGACTACAAAGGAGTAGTTTTAAAACTACTCCATTGTGCACACAAGAGGATTAGTTTTAACTTCGTTTAAAAACGAAAACATGTCGTTTAAAAACGAAGACATGTCGTCTCACTACAAACACTTCTTACCAATGACATGGTCCATGCTTGCATTACATCTAGGGTTTTTTTCATTATTTTTCAATTTCAATTATTTTATTTCCCGTTTTCCCGGGATTTTTCTTGCGGGATCCCGCAAACAGCTATTTATACTTTCAAATTTAGTTTTCTATTCTCTAAAAATTAGCATCTGTGGATGGGTTCCGGATTAGATCAATTACAGGAAGTGAGTACATATTTAAATCAATGTCTCCTGATGCAATAAATCTACTAAAAGCAGAATGGGCAGTGCAATAGTTGAAAATTATTACATATAGCGAAGTGAAGAGTTAATAAAGTACATTAATTCAAAATAAGATGCAGGCATAAAATTTTCATTGTCCATGAACAAGTCTTAAAAATAGAAGATATAAACATATCGCTCCTTTATTTCAATATAGTCATATCTACAAAAACAAACGATCTTGGCAAAATGCGATTAAAGTTTTCAAAATGTACCGATTTAAAGATATATTTTGCTATAACGTCGGTTCAGTTTGAGATATAACACGAGAAGGTGTGAAGGAAAACTTTGCTAAAGTTACTTAAAATTTTTGATTTTTTTAAATATATGACTATGATGCAAAGAAGGAGCGATATGTTTATTAGGTGATAAACACAAATTTTTTCAATTTGTGTTGGTTTGTATAACAGTGAAGTGCGGGGAAACCGAAGACTCGTGTAAGATACTACAACATACAACTTGAAAAACCTTGACATGCATTTGACTGATATTGACGTTGTTTATAAAAAAGAAAAAATTGCTTCTGATTGTGAATCCGAAGCATTCCGAAGCATGCCGAAGGTGCACTTTTAACTATTTGTCCAACCTCGGTAAAAAGTGAACGAAATTTTTCGGTAACATGATAATTCGTAAATAAATTCAGAAATATACTTTTTGATGACTTACTAAGCGCTTTGAGTATGTCAAAAAGTTATTTCCTAAGCCGTTAAAATGTTATATATTTATTGAAAATATTTTATCTATTTTATTAATTAACTTTTTGATCTTAAATTTTGAGTACCTCAATTTTTATTTTGTTTCTATTATTGTTTTATGAATTAAATTGTTATGTTTATGTTATCTTTTTATCTTGTATCTTAAGCATAATAATACGGAATAAAAGCATAATAATAGGTAATAAAAGCGTGAGGTAATAATAATTCAAGTTCCTATTTCAATCTTCAATTAATTGTTTAGTATTGAACCATTTCTTTTACTTTCTTTGTAAACAAGTTCCCTTACGTATTTTTATAAAAGTTTTTTTCATTAATTAAAAACAAAATTTACTTTGTATTATTTATATGGAGCGGGATCCCGGGAAACTTAAAAAAAAATTCCCGCTTTCCCGGGAATCGAAAAAGTCCGGGGAAAAAAAACTCTAATTACATCGGACATGGATCAGGTGGCCCAATAATATTTGCAGGGTACTCATGCATGTCCATACATGTTTTCTCAGTAATCTTGAAAGAGTACTTAAAATGATACTTTTGTCATTCTCTGGTATAGATGCAAAGACTGCAATCTCCACATTTTTAGTTTTCGTAATAAATAGTAAAAATCTCTAGCTAGGGATGCCAAATGGGACCAGGTTTTTGTAACCCGGGATTCGGGATTTTTAATTAAAAATAAAACGGGATACCGGGACGGATCGGGATTTCATATAAATGCATGTAATTATAATTTAATGTTTATTTATAAGTATTAAAACAAATTTATTCATAAAGAAAATTAATATCATTAGAATATGAAACAGTTTAATGTATTCTTTGAAATTAATATGGAAGAATTATGTATTAAAACTTATATTTTAAAAAGCTTCTAGAACAAATTAATGACGTCTGATAGTCGATACCTTATTTTATTGCAAATATATGCTGCCGACGAAACACTTCTGGGTAGTATCGTAAATAAATAGCTACATATATCCTATATAACAATAATTTATTTATTTTATCTCAAGTATAAATTTATTAAAATAAACATAAGCAAATATGTGTCAAAATACCTTTGGTAGAATCCCCTAAAGTTTTTAACACCTTTTTGCACAATTTGCATTTTGCGTGCGCAGTTCTATTATCATTCACTTAGAAAAAAGACCACACCGAACTTTGTCTTCTTATTTTATTTTCTGTGGTACAAAATTCATTGCATGTAACATTTATTCACTTGCGGCTTCTTTTTGAAACCAGTTTAAAATTAAATTCATTGCCAGTATGATTTAATATTAAATTTTTGAAGTTACTTTTATCAGGGTTACACACGTTTATTTAAATATATGTACAGTACTTTTCGCTTATAGTCCACTACTATAGTTGCACAACATTTGTGGACTATAAGCGAATTTGGACTATAACCGATTTTTTAAACTTTAAGTAAACTTTACATGCAGAGCAAAAAACTTTGTAAAATATTAATTATTTGAGATTTAAAATCAATTTTAAATATTTCAGATAAAAATGCGATAACCCATATATTTTTGAAGAAAAATATAATTTTTATTATTTTTTAAAATGTGTTAATATTAATTTGTATTTTTTGGAAACAAAAAGACATATCGTAAAAGAAAGTATATTAGTATTAAGTGAAACAAACATATAATATATTAAATTATTAAATATTTGTGTTTAATTACCGGAAAATGGAATATATACATACATATATATAAATATATGATAATCGCACGATTAATATGTAGCATCATAAGGATTGCGTTGACATGTTAAATAAGTTTGCTTTTCTGATGCAGCGCAGGCAGTAATGCATTTAACAATGTGGAGAACTTATAGTGTTATAGATATTATGACATACCTATTATTTATAATTTTTTTTATTGATTTTAATTACTTATAAGTAGTGGTTTAAACTAAAATATGTACTTCATTAAATTTAGCTATGAATTGATTTTAAAAATACATTTTTTTCATTCTTATCTAAACGTATTTTGATCTCCATAAAATGAATTATCTTAATGAATTTTTTTTTACAATGAACAAATTTTGCAAATAAATATTTGACTCATATTCATTCATACCTATTTGTCTCCAGTTCACGAATTATTTCAAAATAACTCTGCATCATATACTTTCAAAGCTAATGCAACAAGTTAATTTTAATTAGGTAATTTATGAAAAATATAAAAAAGATGGAAAGAGTAGTCCAACTAAGAGTAGTTGTTGATAGCAGCTCCGGTATTTAGTAAACGTAAATATTGGACAAAGTAGTACTTCTCCAAAGAAAGATATTATTAGAATTTAATAAAGCTGAAGAATTAACAAAATATAGCTAAACAGTCTATATTCCACTACTTATTTAAAAAAAAATTGCGTTTATTCTAAAAATTTATAAAAATTGTCTTTTTTAAGGATATTGATGAAGGGCCACTTGGAAGAATGCTATTCTAACACAAAAAACCCCGAAAATTTTAAATAAACTAATAAAAAATATTTCTTTTGTATTATAAACTTTATATTTTATGGTCCCATACAGATTTATTATAGGGAAGTTCGACTATATTTAAATTTATTAAAAAGGAAATACATATGTACATACATATATAAACTCAAAAATCTAAGGACCTGCAGATGTTGTCATTTATTCTTGGAAATTCTTAGCGTTTGGGAGTGCAATGGGGTAGGCTACACAATTTCAAGATTACTAACGGTTCGCTTCTTTTAATTTTACAGCACTTTTTTATTTTTTCTTATGCTATACTGAAAATTATTATTATTAATTATTATTTGATCACAAATTTCACTAGCACCGTAGTAACAGTAATCAAACAGATCACCCAATTTTGACGTTGTAAAAAAAATGTGTTCTTATAAAAATAATTAAAAACTCTGCTAATTTTTTTCTTGAGTGTGATTATACATTATGTTGTTAACAACAATGATATATGTACATATGTATTTGATAACACTTAATTTTTCATTTTGTAAATAACTTGGTTATTTTTTTAGATAGAAGTTTAAAATTTTATAAAAATATGTTGTAACGTGAATTGTAATCAACAAAACAAGTCAATTTCAAATATTCCAATAATATCTTCATTGTTTTGCATTTAAGCTAACGATATGTGTCTTGTTTGTGAAAAATAAAAATTCTTTGATGCCTTTAAAAAGGTCACTTTTTCGTTTCGTTAAAAAGACGTACCTAAAGGCAGAAATATAAAGAGAAAAAATAGCCACAAGAACTTGTTTGTATTTTGTGCTTGTAAAAATATTTTGGTTTCTGTACCAATCGCGTCGGTGGGTTTTTTTTTTGAAAACACTTTTCTTAAGCAAGTAAAAATATTAAAAAAAAAAAAAAATGAAAAGGTCTTGTTTTGCTACAATTTATGTGTAAATAACCTCTACACATAAAAGCAAATGTGACAGTTGGTAAAGTATTTGGTCAAGAAGATGTTTTATTGACGGATTAATGAAAAATGTACAATAAGAAAAGGCAACAGGACAAATTATTCAAACATCTGTACCTACATTTTAATTCTACCTAATGGTATCATAACTTTTTACAAAATATGCAAAAAATGCGAACCTGTGTTTGCCTGCAAAAATGTATAACGTCATTATAACAGTTCAAATTTACGTCAAGTAAATTACAACAAAATGGTAAGGTTAACTCTTTGGGCTCTGTTATATAATTCTAGCATAAAAAAGTAAGCAATAAATTTCGTGCGAAACAATAAAGTTTCATTAATCCGTCAAAAACACATCTTCTTACCCATTTTAAATTAACTAACTGTTATATTTTGTCATTTTGGTTGTACATATTTTCTATATGTAATGTAATGAATGTGACATTGTAAGTTGCCTAAATAATTACTCTTATATAAATAATTGAATTTTTCATAACAAATAATATTTAATAAATATATATTCTGATAAATTTAATGACCGATATAAATGTTTATTTAAAAATGTATGCAAAATATATTCGTACACAACATTAATTAAAGAAAATATCATTTCCTTTTTAACATGACATGCGAAGGAAAATTAGTTTCTTAAAATATTGTTTTTGTTGCTTATTTTGCAATATATAGGCTTATGCTACCATGCCTAAAAATTTACCTGTTCCCTGCATACATATGGATTTAGGCTGAATAATGCAATTTTGATATTATGCTCCTGTCCAAATAAGATTTGTGCCTACCTGTAGGGACCATAAGTCAATATTGTTTTTGACCATTTGTACGCCAAAGTATTGTTTAAGTGAGGTACGTACCTGTTAATTTCAATGAGTAGTTTTTTTCAAACTATTAGAACAAACTACTGTCAGTCAAAACATATAAGGGATGGACGCCATACAATTTCTGCAACCATGTCTTTTTAGCCTTTTTTACCTCTAGAAGCCAAACGGGCACGTACGGGCAGATAAAACCTTTTGAATTATGTAAAGAAATAATCAAAGAACAGGTTTTGCAAATATGGCAAATATAAAAAAATATATATTTTTTTTATTTTCCGTCAAAGTTAAAAAATAGGGAAAAACGGATAGTTTTTAAATAGTGATTTACCAGGAGAAACACAAAGCAAACAGTTAATTTTTTTTATCATTATACATTTAATAAATACATCAATCAATACAAACAAAAAATAAGGCGATTCATTTTCTATTTTTCGTGATATTACACCTGAAATCGCAACAAATTGACTAAAAATGTTGTGTTTTTTTGAAAACCCAAAGTCGGTCAACTTTGAACGGTTATATCTTCTAAACTAAAAGTGTGCTATTATTAAGAGTGGCATATTTGAAATCGTTGAAAAGTTTCCTATAACATGGGTTTATTCAAAACTTCGTCGGCGCTCATGAAAATTTTGATTTTTGCAACCTCGTTTGCTCTACGGGCGCCACTGTGCAGCGTGGGTACTATTTTTAGACGATTTGGTCTTGGTTATACACGCCTTCTCTATGTGTCCCCACTTTTTACAGAAGTGGCAGTCGACATCTTTAAATTTACATTGGTCTGGCGAATGTCCGCCACCGCACCGAAAGCAATTCCTTCTTTGACTTTTTGATTTACCTTTTTCCTTTCTACCGCTTGCAATTCTGTTGATTTCGGGCTGATTCACTGGTGTTTTTAATGCGACAAAATTTTTTTGGGCCTCTTCACTGGCGATTGCTTCCTCTTGTGCAATCTGTAGGGTCAGTCTGTCATTTGACAGCAACCGTTTTTGCAGGCTCTCATCTCTCAATCCACACACCAATCTGTCGCGCAACATTGCATCCAAATCCTTAAACTCACAATGCTGGCTTAATTTACGCAGAGCCGCTAAGAATTCGGGCACCGATTCGCCCTCTTGTTGGTCCCTGCGGTAAAACTGGAAACGCTGTATTATCTGGTTTGGTGTTGGGCAAAAGTGCTTGGATAACAAATCTACGGTCATTTTAAACGTGAACGATTCGGCCAATATGTTTTCCGGGATGGCTATGGATTTCAGAAGTGTGTATGCATCTGTCCCACACGACGATAAAAATATGGCCTTTTTGGCATTTTCATTTGAAATTCCATTAGCCAGGAAAAAGAAATTCATCTGCTCTAGATAAATTTGCAAGTTCCCTGAAGCCACGCTGAATTGGTTTAAATCGCCGAATTTTGATGCCATCTTATTACAATCCAGTTTATTAATTTCTTTAAATGCTGCTTTTTCCTCGTCGCCACTTAACATAACTTTATTTTAGTCATTAATTCAGTAATTCATTTATTGAAGTAATTAATTCATAGGTTACAAAAAGTCTTAGGATGGTAGTTAATATTAATAATTGCAAACGTCTTCTCTAAAAAACAGGAAGTGAACCGATAGAAAAAAGGAAAAACATATGTCATATTTGCCGATCCCTCAGGGTTGCCACTATTCAGTATATTACAGAAAGATTGGAGGCGGCTGAAATTCTCATTTCCTTAAAAATCGCATTTCTTTCGCAGGAAGTGTAAGATTCCGATATATTTTTTAACCATGAAATAAATTCATAGTTTGAGTTTTTATTGATGGAAGATGAAGTGACACTTACAGGGGCGCTAGTATTTTGTTGTTCTGAAGACTTCAAGCGTGCCACACGTACCTTGCACGGTTTCACTTTCAGTGTTGTGAGAGCTAAGCTTGTATTACGTAGTTGGTCAAATACATTATTTAGATAATCAACAGGTGGTGGAGTTGCCATAATTATACGACTGCTCTCAAAATTTTCAGTCGGCTGAACCTGTTTCTTTGCATTTTTATTTTGTTTACGATTGCATATTTTGGCATGTGTTGCGTCATTTTCCGGCATTGTTGAGATTTAGTCTCGTTTTTTTGATATTTTTGAGACTTTGGTAGAGTTTTCGCTTGATTGCAGCGAATTACTATCCCTGTTTTCTCTTAATTTCTGTTTTTCTTTCAGCTTTTGCTTCTCATAAAGTAGCATACGTTTATTCAATGTTTGTTCAAACATTAATTGAAATATTGGTACTGGGTGTGTTAAAGGCACATGACCACGCTTCAATCTACGAAGTGTTCCGCCTGTTGTGTTAGTACTATTATCGTCTAATTGCTGGAATTTTGTTGAAGACTGTACTAAATCTTTACTCTCCCTTTGACGTTGAACTCTACTTTTAGGTGGACGACCTACAGGTTTTTTTTAACACATGGTCATCATCAGTATTGTAGTTTTGAAATTTTTTGGGCGTAGTGGTTTTGTTTTTTTGAAATGTTGTTATAGTGTTGATGTAAGTGTTGTTTGAACTAAAATCCGAATCTGCTTCAAACCCCGGTGGTGGCGGTAGCAAGGTTTTATTACAATTAACATCCGCAGTGTGCGTATCGTGTAAGTTTTCTTCTGCTGCATTTAAAGTGTTTTGAAGTTGATGGCGTGTTGTAGATTTTTTAAAGGAATAACTAACGATAGGTGGTGGCGATACAGCTTTCGGAGTTGTCATTTGTTTGTTGTCTGAGTTTGGGGGAGATGCTACGCACAGCATAGTTTGGCTTATATCGGACTGTCCCTGCGTATAAAGTGAACGTCTTGATTTGTTTCTATGAATTTTGTTTTGTGATAATATATTTGTTACCTCTAAGTACTGTTTTAATATATCTGGCAATTGTTTCTTATTTTTAGATAGTCGGCTTTTATCCTATCTTTTCTTAAACGAAATACGGTCTGAAGACTTTTCATCGATAAATGACGACTTCGTAGAATCATTTCGGTCTTTCAGTTTTGATAAAGAATCACGGAATTCATTAGGTACTGGAAGATATTCATTTATTTCCTCTTCTGCAATATCTTCTTGATATCCTTTGTTGGTTTTTTCGTTGGTTGCCTCGTCCATATTTCGTTTAAGCAAATCCGTTTCAATTTTCTTTTCTAAATGTAGCTGGTTTTTAACAACCTCTCGGTAAGATTTCCAAGACTTGCGACCAGATATAGCAAATACTTTTCCCATTGAATTTCGTTTGCGTAAATCAAGTATTTCATATTTAATATATTGTTATAGGTATTATTAATGTTATTTTGGACGGTAAAATTTTTCCAATTTGTCTCCTGTATGAACCTGTTTACTTTGCCTGTATTTATGTATGTATGTGTCTTCCTGGAAACATTCTGGGGATCTCTGATGATTGTTATCATTGTTCGCTGCAACAGATAGTTGCGAAGTCGTCAGAGATTGTAGTTTTTATTACAGCAGCTGTAACTGAAGTATTAAGCTGGGATCACACGATTGCCGCAATGCACCAATTTTCACACTTTTTAATGCCCCAATCGTGTGACTGCACACCAAATGGCTGTTGTTCCAATCGAGGACAATATTGTGCTCACTTTTACCAATCAAATGCAACCCTGGTGCGGCAATCGTGTGACTCTTTGCTATTCAACCGCGCGTCAATAAAGCAAACAAAAACTGCACCAATATTTATTGTGTTCTTTTGCGGCAATCAAACAACACAATACGCGCCAATATTTGCCTTTTTTTAATCAATTTCCTTTTTTGTGTTTCTTTTAGTATGTAATGCAAATAAATATGTATTTATTAATTATGAATTTACATATGTACATTTTTTTAATATATTTTATCTATAATACTATTTATGGTCGATAAAAAGGTATGAAAATGTTTTCTCAGAGAGCGTATATTTAAGCATATTATTGAAAAGGGATAACTTGAGAGTTTATTATTGAGATCATTAAGCGAGTTTAAAATTAAATTTCTAGGTGTATTCATTATTGTGATAATATTTATGTTTGTTAATTATTTATTTTTATTTTCTTGACTTTATTTATTATTTATTTTTATTATTAGTTAAATCATGTTTATAAATTCAATATCGGCGTTATTGTTAATCATTATTAGCGATGACGTCTTATTTCTTTTTGAATATATAGTTCCATTTCTAACCCAAACGAATTTCCAACCACATTTTTTAGCTTTGGTTTTGGCGTTCCATAATATTACGAAAATTTTAGTAAAAAAGAACTTTATTCGTGAACTGTGGCACCGTTGGCAACAACTTTTCCCAATGTTTTACAATTGTCCCGAAAATGTCACCATTAATGAGCAATTTGTTGCATTCAGGGGGCGATGTTCTTTTCGACAGTATATGCCATCAACACCAGAAAAACATGATTTAAAGTTTTGGTTATCGGTGGACTCTAAGTCAACACGTTATATTGGACTTGACAGAAGGCTTGAAAGGGCAATATATAACAGGCGACAATTTTTTTCCACTTTTGACTTGGTAAAAAACTTCAGGAAAGAAATCTTAGATATGTAGGTTTTTAAGGTGGCGTAGATACTAGAGGTCTGCACAAATGATTTGGTAGCCAAATGAATGCTGTGTGTGTATTTGATATGCTTATCAAATGTGTAAAAAAAATGAGAGCGAGTCATTCACGCAGGGTTGTTAGACTTTTTTCCTCAAAAATCGTCAAAAGTTTTAACAAAATTCGTCAAAATCGTCACGAAAATTGAACAAAATCGTCAACAAAACGTCAAATATATACATTTTACAAATTAAAGACAATTTATTGCATGGATTGGTTCGAAATTCTATTTATGATGAAGATATGGTTAAGTTTAATTATATTTATTTCAGCAAGTGAGCTGAGTATATTTATCATTTAAAAAGAAAACATAAGAAAAAATATATTTGCATAAATGCATAGCAAAAATATTTTAATTTCATTTATCCCTATTCAGAAAAATATTAAATAATAAATAAAATCCCTATTGCTTTTAACTCGAGCTATTTTTAAATGATTAACTTTTAGCGCTATCTCTATTGCAAATTGTTATTATTGTTAAAGGTGCTAAAAACCAAGGATTCTGTATATATCAACAGTATTTTCACCCGACTTGAAACGTTTTATTACGTCCAATTTTAGTTCCAAACTAATAAATTTTCTTCTCATTGCACTCATTTTTCTACACAACTTCTTATTAAAAAGTAACTTCTTACTTCCTAACGCGCAATTTTACTAAGAATAACTTACCTACCAGAATTAAATGGGATTTGCCTTTTTACACACAAATAGAAAAATTCTTCACATGTGATTATGACTTCATCGAAAAATGCATTCGTATGTAGCGACGCAAATCGAAATCATCAAAACGCAAAGCGGATTTAACCAATTTTTACAAAGCGGACCAAATAGAACAGACGCAAATTAGGGCTCTAGTGTATATATTTTGCAGCATCGATGGCATTTCTATAATTGTAGAATTTGAATTAAAATGAAATCTACCTGGTTTGTGATGGGGGAGGAATTTTTTTGTTTAATTTCCAAAAATGTTTGTATGTATTTCGAAAAATTGATTTTTAAGTTTTGGACTGTTTTCAATATACAAAATTGTAAATGTATCATGTGTGTTTTATCGATGCCAGAAAATCGTTATAACACTATTACTTTTAGTCAAAAAATCGTAAATCGTCATTTTACTGTATTTTCTCAAAAAAATCGTCAAAATGACGAAAAATCGTCACATCTACCAACAATGCTTGCTTGTTATAAAATTGATGCTAGATTAAGGTTTAAAGTAAATTTATTGATGGGATCAAATCGTCAAAACATAAGTGACTCTACATCAAAAATCGTCAATCGTCATTTTGGTAAATTAATCGAAAAAATTCGTCAAAATGACGTAAAATCGTCACATCTAACATCCCTGCATTCACGTTCAATCATTTTAAATGAGAGATCAACACAACACCGTTCATTAAAAAGTTAGCCACACACACTTACACTAATTGTGTGTGTTTCTCTTTTATTGTTTATTGTTTGATGAACTCAAATTCATACATATTGCAATAAAAAAACCTTAGCGAAGTTAAAAAACACATAATCATTCGTGTGTTTCTTGACTTTCTTATTTTGTTAAGTGAAGAGGAAAGTTAAAATTTTAACAAAACAAGTAATTAAATGAAATGGTTGGAATAAAAGTATTTTTTATAGCAAAAACAATAACAATAATAATATTATAAAAAAATACCTATTTTAAAATATGACAAAACCAGTATACAAAGGCAACACGTTTAAATTCGGTAGATAAAGTGATTATTGTCAACTGTGTGACATAATTAAAAAAACAAGTAAGAGTGCTAAATTAATAACAAATTAATAAAAATTCCATTTAATAAAAAATATAGGTATTTAAAACTACTACTTTTTGCTTCTAAAAAGTTTGTATCACTTTTTAATGCAACATCTTTTTACTAATACATAGGTATTTTGTTTTCAATACGATAAAAAAAAATTTTAAAACACAAATCACATGTTGTGTTGATAAAACACAATATGTACATCGTAACACAAGTGTCTTTACTCGAATGAAAGAGCTATTTTGTTATTTATAACTGTATCAAATCTTTCTCTCACAACACTCACAAAAACAATTGAACGCTTTGCACACATGGATTATTTTTTACACACAATTAATTGTGTGAGATTCTAAAATAACACACAACACACTACTTGTTAGTTTGATATGTGAATTAATGTGTCATTTAATCGCACACATGCAGACCTCTAGTAGATATACTGCTGATCAAATTGTTGGTTTTAACAGCATAAAACACAAAACAATTCTATGCCCAACATTGTACTTGCTAATTTACTTTATATATCCGCTTTTAATGCTTACATACTATTTTCTCGGTAACTAGCACTTTTTCTGGTTAAGGCGTATATGATGGACTAGATTACCTCAACAAGAGTTCTCAGCACAGTAATTGACTGAAACTCGTTCACCATGCACAGTTCCAGTGGCCTTTTTGAATAATAATACTTCTAACTCAGGGGCTCGTAGGCGGGGAATTTGTAGTTGCTATAAGTCTAAATCTGCCATTAAATGATGCATTTGCAGCAAGTTTATTTGCAAAACTAACCGAAAAACATTTTGCTTATCATGCAATGACAATAATTATAACTTAAACTAATAAATACTTATTTTTTTAAAAATAAATGTAAACAAATCAAAGAAACCCAAAGAAAATAAACTATGGACCAATTGGTCCCTTAACCTAAGATTCGTAAATTTATATTTTTCTTAGTCCTGTTTTGAGTAAGAACCTTGAATTTTTCAAAAAAAAACATTGTTTTATAAAAATACCACGTGAGCTAAATACTAAGTCAGTATATATCACCCTTTAATATTAAAAAGGAACCAATTCAAAAATTGGACAAAATGGGCTTAACCTAACAACGAAAATAACATGGGGTCTTCACCTGAGATAATATCTGATATAATATATGAGAAAACGTCGGCAGAATGAGAGAAAACATTTTTTCATATTAATCTTAATCTTAAACAAGGGGAACACGTATGTTATAAGATTTCATAATCGAATGAACTTAAAAAAAATATTTTTCAGAGGTAGGATTAGTTCTTTAAGAGCAACTCTTTCACCCTATGCCCAATTTGTCTTATTTTCAAGCTTTACCAGCCTATGACCGCAACGCATATTTCTGCTAAGTTGCATTGATCTAGGGGCACTCAATAAATGAGCGATATTTAAGGTTCGCTTAAACATACAAATTGCACCAAATAACCCAACAAACACGATGTCAAACCTTTGATATGAAATGACTTTTTCATTTAACACCAAACACAATTCTCAAAAGCTTTTCAATTGTTTGATTTTAACATTTATGTAAATTCAAATTGATAATGATTTGAAAATAAACATTTGATATTAAATGTTTTATCAATTTGATGTCAAATTGATATCAAATGTTATATTCAAATCAAAACTAAACTTGGCTATACTTAAGCGAAAAATAAATGTAAACATTAAAAATGGCGATTAAAGTTACATTTTTAATTCGTGGAAATTTTTTTTACTCTTGTGAAAAATAAAATGTTTGTGTAATTACTAATTTTAAAAAATAAAACGGCAAAGTGAAGAAATTATAAGTTTGTTGTATGATCGTGGTGCCTACAATCCTCATAATAAAAAGGAATTATTTCATCTTTGAAAGAATAGGAGGGCGGTAAGAACATTATTACATCTTTTAGCTGAGTTGCCGAATGTTAACCTCACAACTTATTTAAATAAGCAATGAATTTTAATTAAAAAAATGAAATATTTTTACTTATGTTCCACATTATGTTATAATCCAAATTTGAAAAACCTTTGAGAATTACGTTTGAAAGCAACTTGAATATAAAGGCATTTTTCAATTTGATAATAATTTCCCCTTTTTGTTGAGAATGCTGTGGTTTTCAAATCATTGTCAAACGTTTGCCGTTTGAGAAAACGTTTGACTTCAAATCATTTTCAATTTCCGTGTTTGTTGGGAAGTTGTAAACAGAGCAGTCCAGCAGAACATGAAATGGTCAGTAGATACATATTTCAATAAAAATGTTTTTTATTGAAAGTAGCGGGAATAGCTGGGAATTGGAGACATGTGCATCAGAAAATGGACTGTGCAATTTAAGTAGGCGAGAAGAAAGAACTAAACTGTCTGCATCTCTGAATTTATATATTAATTTGCTCCATGTTCCCAAAATGGTTTCAAGAAAATTATCGACTTAGCTTAAAACTGATATAAACTAGCAGCGATAAATGGGTTTCTTAAATACCAAAAAATAATAATTATTTGTTTCATACAGCAATTATAGAACTTAACTTAACTCCCTCATTTTAAATTAACTAAGTGTTATATTTTGTCATTTTGGTTGTACATATTTTCTATATGTAATGTAATGAATGTGACATTGTAAGTTGCCTAAATAATTACTCTTATATAAATAATTGAATTTTTCATAACAAATAATATTTAATAAATATATATTCTGATAAATTTAATGACCGATATAAATGTTTATTTAAAAATGTATGCAAAATATATTCGTACACAACATTAATTAAAGAAAATATCATTTCCTTTTTAACATGACATGCGAAGGAAAATTAGTTTCTTAAAATATTGTTTTTGTTGCTTATTTTGCAATATATAGGCTTATGCTACCATGCCTAAAAATTTACCTGTTCCCTGCATACATATGGATTTAGGCTGAATAATGCAATTTTGATATTATGCTCCTGTCCAAATAAGATTTGTGCCTACCTGTAGGGACCATAAGTCAATATTGTTTTTGACCATTTGTACGCCAAAGTATTGTTTAAGTGAGGTACGTACCTGTTAATTTCAATGAGTAGTTTTTTTCAAACTATTAGAACAAACTACTGTCAGTCAAAACATATAAGGGATGGACGCCATACAATTTCTGCAACCATGTCTTTTTAGCCTTTTTTACCTCTAGAAGCCAAACGGGCACGTACGGGCAGATAAAACCTTTTGAATTATGTAAAGAAATAATCAAAGAACAGGTTTTGCAAATATGGCAAATATAAAAAAATATATATTTTTTTTATTTTCCGTCAAAGTTAAAAAATAGGGAAAAACGGATAGTTTTTAAATAGTGATTTACCAGGAGAAACACAAAGCAAACAGTTAATTTTTTTTATCATTATACATTTAATAAATACATCAATCAATACAAACAAAAAATAAGGCGATTCATTTTCTATTTTTCGTGATATTACACCTGAAATCGCAACAAATTGACTAAAAATGTTGTGTCGGTCAACTTTGAACGGTTATATCCCTAGAGGGAAGCGAACTGACACTGAAGTAGTCCCGTGATAGGTCTTTGGGGGTAGGGACCGGTTCCAGTTCTAACACTTTATATGAATAAGACCTATCACTTTTACATGGGGTTGTCATTGGAGGGGGTCAATTGACACTATTTGACCAATCACAGACCTATTCTCAATGAACCTGCTTAGTGTCAGTTACTAAAAAGTAGTATTATTTAAATACAATGTAGTATTATTTCAATAAAACTAGTCTAAGAATTAAATTTAAGAGCCAAATTTTTAAAATTACCAAAAAATGTGTCACATTGCCGCTGAAGACTGTTCTGTAATTCATTACTTTTTCTACCTTTTTTGTTCTTTATAAACCAGTTAAGGGATTGGTTCTTCTTTCACTGGTCATGAGTCTTTCTTTTTGTACTTGTTCTATTTTCACAAATCCCAGGACCAGTCGCTTGGACCAATTGACACAAATTTCCCGCAGGGATCTTCTAAACTAAAAGTGTGCTATTATTAAGAGTGGCATATTTGAAATCGTTGAAAAGTTTCCTATAACATGGGTTCATTCAAAACTTCGTCGGCGCTCATGAAAATTTTGATTTTTGCAACCTCGTTTGCTCTACGGGCGCCACTGTGCAGCGTGGGTACTATTTTTAGACGATTTGGTCTTGGTTATACACGCCTTCTCTATGTGTCCCCACTTTTTACAGAAGTGGCAGTCGACATCTTTAAATTTACATTGGTCTGGCGAATGTCCGCCACCGCACCGAAAGCAATTCCTTCTTTGACTTTTTGATTTACCTTTTTCCTTTCTACCGCTTGCAATTCTGTTGATTTCGGGCTGATTCACTGGTGTTTTTAATGCGACAAAATTTTTTTGGGCCTCTTCACTGGCGATTGCTTCCTCTTGTGCAATCTGTAGGGTCAGTCTGTCATTTGACAGCAACCGTTTTTGCAGGCTCTCATCTCTCAATCCACACACCAATCTGTCGCGCAACATTGCATCCAAATCCTTAAACTCACAATGCTGGCTTAATTTACGCAGAGCCGCTAAGAATTCGGGCACCGATTCGCCCTCTTGTTGGTCCCTGCGGTAAAACTGGAAACGCTGTATTATCTGGTTTGGTGTTGGGCAAAAGTGCTTGGATAACAAATCTACGGTCATTTTAAACGTGAACGATTCGGCCAATATGTTTTCCGGGATGGCTATGGATTTCAGAAGTGTGTATGCATCTGTCCCACACGACGATAAAAATATGGCCTTTTTGGCATTTTCATTTGAAATTCCATTAGCCAGGAAAAAGAAATTCATCTGCTCTAGATAAATTTGCAAGTTCCCTGAAGCCACGCTGAATTGGTTTAAATCGCCGAATTTTGATGCCATCTTATTACAATCCAGTTTATTAATTTCTTTAAATGCTGCTTTTTCCTCGTCGCCACTTAACATAACTTTATTTTAGTCATTAATTCAGTAATTCATTTATTGAAGTAATTAATTCATAGGTTACAAAAAGTCTTAGGATGGTAGTTAATATTAATAATTGCAAACGTCTTCTCTAAAAAACAGGAAGTGAACCGATAGAAAAAAGGAAAAACATATGTCATATTTGCCGATCCCTCAGGGTTGCCACTATTCAGTATATTACAGAAAGATTGGAGGCGGCTGAAATTCTCATTTCCTTAAAAATCGCATTTCTTTCGCAGGAAGTGTAAGATTCCGATATATTTTTTAACCATGAAATAAATTCATAGTTTGAGTTTTTATTGATGGAAGATGAAGTGACACTTACAGGGGCGCTAGTATTTTGTTGTTCTGAAGACTTCAAGCGTGCCACACGTACCTTGCACGGTTTCACTTTCAGTGTTGTGAGAGCTAAGCTTGTATTACGTAGTTGGTCAAATACATTATTTAGATAATCAACAGGTGGTGGAGTTGCCATAATTATACGACTGCTCTCAAAATTTTCAGTCGGCTGAACCTGTTTCTTTGCATTTTTATTTTGTTTACGATTGCATATTTTGGCATGTGTTGCGTCATTTTCCGGCATTGTTGAGATTTAGTCTCGTTTTTTTGATATTTTTGAGACTTTGGTAGAGTTTTCGCTTGATTGCAGCGAATTACTATCCCTGTTTTCTCTTAATTTCTGTTTTTCTTTCAGCTTTTGCTTCTCATAAAGTAGCATACGTTTATTCAATGTTTGTTCAAACATTAATTGAAATATTGGTACTGGGTGTGTTAAAGGCACATGACCACGCTTCAATCTACGAAGTGTTCCGCCTGTTGTGTTAGTACTATTATCGTCTAATTGCTGGAATTTTGTTGAAGACTGTACTAAATCTTTACTCTCCCTTTGACGTTGAACTCTACTTTTAGGTGGACGACCTACAGGTTTTTTTTAACACATGGTCATCATCAGTATTGTAGTTTTGAAATTTTTTGGGCGTAGTGGTTTTGTTTTTTTGAAATGTTGTTATAGTGTTGATGTAAGTGTTGTTTGAACTAAAATCCGAATCTGCTTCAAACCCCGGTGGTGGCGGTAGCAAGGTTTTATTACAATTAACATCCGCAGTGTGCGTATCGTGTAAGTTTTCTTCTGCTGCATTTAAAGTGTTTTGAAGTTGATGGCGTGTTGTAGATTTTTTAAAGGAATAACTAACGATAGGTGGTGGCGATACAGCTTTCGGAGTTGTCATTTGTTTGTTGTCTGAGTTTGGGGGAGATGCTACGCACAGCATAGTTTGGCTTATATCGGACTGTCCCTGCGTATAAAGTGAACGTCTTGATTTGTTTCTATGAATTTTGTTTTGTGATAATATATTTGTTACCTCTAAGTACTGTTTTAATATATCTGGCAATTGTTTCTTATTTTTAGATAGTCGGCTTTTATCCTATCTTTTCTTAAACGAAATACGGTCTGAAGACTTTTCATCGATAAATGACGACTTCGTAGAATCATTTCGGTCTTTCAGTTTTGATAAAGAATCACGGAATTCATTAGGTACTGGAAGATATTCATTTATTTCCTCTTCTGCAATATCTTCTTGATATCCTTTGTTGGTTTTTTCGTTGGTTGCCTCGTCCATATTTCGTTTAAGCAAATCCGTTTCAATTTTCTTTTCTAAATGTAGCTGGTTTTTAACAACCTCTCGGTAAGATTTCCAAGACTTGCGACCAGATATAGCAAATACTTTTCCCATTGAATTTCGTTTGCGTAAATCAAGTATTTCATATTTAATATATTGTTATAGGTATTATTAATGTTATTTTGGACGGTAAAATTTTTCCAATTTGTCTCCTGTAT
Organism: Pollenia labialis; assembly: GCA_949318255.1. Lineage (NCBI taxonomy): Eukaryota > Metazoa > Arthropoda > Insecta > Diptera > Polleniidae > Pollenia > Pollenia labialis. The sequence goes on along the minus strand of OX439142.1, from coordinate 39,631,785 downwards.
GAACCTGTTTACTTTGCCTGTATTTATGTATGTATGTGTCTTCCTGGAAACATTCTGGGGATCTCTGATGATTGTTATCATTGTTCGCTGCAACAGATAGTTGCGAAGTCGTCAGAGATTGTAGTTTTTATTACAGCAGCTGTAACTGAAGTATTAAGCTGGGATCACACGATTGCCGCAATGCACCAATTTTCACACTTTTTAATGCCCCAATCGTGTGACTGCACACCAAATGGCTGTTGTTCCAATCGAGGACAATATTGTGCTCACTTTTACCAATCAAATGCAACCCTGGTGCGGCAATCATGTGACTCTTTGCTATTCAACCGCGCGTCAATAAAGCAAACAAAAACTGCACCAATATTTATTGTGTTCTTTTGCGGCAATCAAACAACACAATACGCGCCAATATTTGCCTTTTTTTAATCAATTTCCTTTTTTGTGTTTCTTTTAGTATGTAATGCAAATAAATATGTATTTATTAATTATGAATTTACATATGTACATTTTTTTAATATATTTTATCTATAATACTATTTATGGTCGATAAAAAGGTATGAAAATGTTTTCTCAGAGAGCGTATATTTAAGCATATTATTGAAAAGGGATAACTTGAGAGTTTATTATTGAGATCATTAAGCGAGTTTAAAATTAAATTTCTAGGTGTATTCATTATTGTGATAATATTTATGTTTGTTAATTATTTATTTTTATTTTCTTGACTTTATTTATTATTTATTTTCATTATTAGTTAAATCATGTTTATAAATTCAATATCGGCGTTATTGTTAATCATTATTAGCGATGACGTCTTATTTCTTTTTGAATATATAGTTCCATTTCTAACCCAAACGAATTTCCAACCACATTTTTTAGCTTTGGTTTTGGCGTTCCATAATATTACGAAAATTTTAGTAAAAAAGAACTTTATTCGTGAACTGTGGCACCGTTGGCAACAACTTTTCCCAATGTTTTACAATTGTCCCGAAAATGTCACCATTAATGAGCAATTTGTTGCATTCAGGGGGCGATGTTCTTTTCGACAGTATATGCCATCAACACCAGAAAAACATGATTTAAAGTTTTGGTTATCGGTGGACTCTAAGTCAACACGTTATATTGGACTTGACAGAAGGCTTGAAAGGGCAATATATAACAGGCGACAATTTTTTTCCACTTTTGACTTGGTAAAAAACTTCAGGAAAGAAATCTTAGATATGTAGGTTTTTAAGGTGGCGTAGATACTAGAGGTCTGCACAAATGATTTGGTAGCCAAATGAATGCTGTGTGTGTATTTGATATGCTTATCAAATGTGTAAAAAAAATGAGAGCAAGTCATTCACGTTCAATCATTTTAAATGAGAGATCAACACAACACCGTTCATTAAAAAGTTAGCCACACACACTTACACTAATTGTGTGTGTTTCTCTTTTATTGTTTATTGTTTGATGAACTCAAATTCATACATATTGCAATAAAAAAACCTTAGCGAAGTTAAAAAACACATAATCATTCGTGTGTTTCTTGACTTTCTTATTTTGTTAAGTGAAGAGGAAAGTTAAAATTTTAACAAAACAAGTAATTAAATGAAATGGTTGGAATAAAAGTATTTTTTATAGCAAAAACAATAACAATAATAATATTATAAAAAAATACCTATTTTAAAATATGACAAAACCAGTATACAAAGGCAACACGTTTAAATTCGGTAGATAAAGTGATTATTGTCAACTGTGTGACATAATTAAAAAAACAAGTAAGAGTGCTAAATTAATAACAAATTAATAAAAATTCCATTTAATAAAAAATATAGGTATTTAAAACTACTACTTTTTGCTTCTAAAAAGTTTGTATCACTTTTTAATGCAACATCTTTTTACTAATACATAGGCATTTTGTTTTCAATACGATAAAAAAAAATTTTAAAACACAAATCACATGTTGTGTTGATAAAACACAATATGTACATCGTAACACAAGTGTCTTTACTCGAATGAAAGAGCTATTTTGTTATTTATAACTGTATCAAATCTTTCTCTCACAACACTCACAAAAACAATTGAACGCTTTGCACACATGGATTATTTTTTACACACAATTAATTGTGTGAGATTCTAAAATAACACACAACACACTACTTGTTAGTTTGATATGTGAATTAATGTGTCATTTAATCGCACACATGCAGACCTCTAGTAGATATACTGCTGATCAAATTGTTGGTTTTAACAGCATAAAACATAAAACAATTCTATGTCCAACATTGTACTTGCTAATTTACTTTATATATCCGCTTTTAATGCTTACATACTATTTTCTCGGTAACTAGCACTTTTTCTGGTTAAGGCGTATATGATGGACTAGATTACCTCAACAAGAGTTCTCAGCACAGTAATTGACTGAAACTCGTTCACCATGCACAGTTCCAGTGGCCTTTTTGAATAATAATACTTCTAACTCAGGGGCTCGTAGGCGGGGAATTTGTAGTTGCTATAAGTCTAAATCTGCCATTAAATGATGCATTTGCAGCAAGTTTATTTGCAAAACTAACCGAAAAACATTTTGCTTATCATGCAATGACAATAATTATAACTTAAACTAATAAATACTTATTTTTTTAAAAATAAATGTAAACAAATCAAAGAAACCCAAAGAAAATAAACTATGGACCAATTGGTCCCTTAACCTAAGATTCGTAAATTTATATTTTTCTTAGTCCTGTTTTGAGTAAGAACCTTGAATTTTTCAAAAAAAAACATTGTTTTATAAAAATACCACGTGAGCTAAATACTAAGTCAGTATATATCACCCTTTAATATTAAAAAGGAACCAATTCAAAAATTGGACAAAATGGGCTTAACCTAACAACGAAAATAACATGGGGTCTTCACCTGAGATAATATCTGATATAATATATGAGAAAACGTCGGCAGAATGAGAGAAAACATTTTTTCATATTAATCTTAATCTTAAACAAGGGGAACACGTATGTTATAAGATTTCATAATCGAATGAACTTAAAAAAAATATTTTTCAGAGGTAGGATTAGTTCTTTAAGAGCAACTCTTTCACCCTATGCCCAATTTGTCTTATTTTCAAGCTTTACCAGCCTATGACCGCAACGCATATTTCTGCTAAGTTGCATTGATCTAGGGGCACTCAATAAATGAGCGATATTTAAGGTTCGCTTAAACATACAAATTGCACCAAATAACCCAACAAACACGATGTCAAACCTTTGATATGAAATGACTTTTTCATTTAACACCAAACACAATTCTCAAAAGCTTTTCAATTGTTTGATTTTAACATTTATGTAAATTCAAATTGATAATGATTTGAAAATAAACATTTGATATTAAATGTTTTATCAATTTGATGTCAAATTGATATCAAATGTTATATTCAAATCAAAACTAAACTTGGCTATACTTAAGCGAAAAATAAATGTAAACATTAAAAATGGCGATTAAAGTTACATTTTTAATTCGTGGAAATTTTTTTTACTCTTGTGAAAAATAAAATGTTTGTGTAATTACTAATTTTAAAAAATAAAACGGCAAAGTGAAGAAATTATAAGTTTGTTGTATGATCGTGGTGCCTACAATCCTCATAATAAAAAGGAATTATTTCATCTTTGAAAGAATAGGAGGGCGGTAAGAACATTATTACATCTTTTAGCTGAGTTGCCGAATGTTAACCTCACAACTTATTTAAATAAGCAATGAATTTTAATTAAAAAAATGAAATATTTTTACTTATGTTCCACATTATGTTATAATCCAAATTTGAAAAACCTTTGAGAATTACGTTTGAAAGCAACTTGAATATAAAGGCATTTTTCAATTTGATAATAATTTCCCCTTTTTGTTGAGAATGCTGTGGTTTTCAAATCATTGTCAAACGTTTGCCGTTTGAGAAAACGTTTGACTTCAAATCATTTTCAATTTCCGTGTTTGTTGGGAAGTTGTAAACAGAGCAGTCCAGCAGAACATGAAATGGTCAGTAGATACATATTTCAATAAAAATGTTTTTTATTGAAAGTAGCGGGAATAGCTGGGAATTGGAGACATGTGCATCAGAAAATGGACTGTGCAATTTAAGTAGGCGAGAAGAAAGAACTAAACTGTCTGCATCTCTGAATTTATATATTAATTTGCTCCATGTTCCCAAAATGGTTTCAAGAAAATTATCGACTTAGCTTAAAACTGATATAAACTAGCAGCGATAAATGGGTTTCTTAAATACCAAAAAATAATAATTATTTGTTTCATACAGCAATTATAGAACTTAACTTAACTCCCTCATTTTAAATTAACTAAGTGTTATATTTTGTCATTTTGGTTGTACATATTTTCTATATGTAATGTAATGAATGTGACATTGTAAGTTGCCTAAATAATTACTCTTATATAAATAATTGAATTTTTCATAACAAATAATATTTAATAAATATATATTCTGATAAATTTAATGACCGATATAAATGTTTATTTAAAAATGTATGCAAAATATATTCGTACACAACATTAATTAAAGAAAATATCATTTCCTTTTTAACATGACATGCGAAGGAAAATTAGTTTCTTAAAATATTGTTTTTGTTGCTTATTTTGCAATATATAGGCTTATGCTACCATGCCTAAAAATTTACCTGTTCCCTGCATACATATGGATTTAGGCTGAATAATGCAATTTTGATATTATGCTCCTGTCCAAATAAGATTTGTGCCTACCTGTAGGGACCATAAGTCAATATTGTTTTTGACCATTTGTACGCCAAAGTATTGTTTAAGTGAGGTACGTACCTGTTAATTTCAATGAGTAGTTTTTTTCAAACTATTAGAACAAACTACTGTCAGTCAAAACATATAAGGGATGGACGCCATACAATTTCTGCAACCATGTCTTTTTAGCCTTTTTTACCTCTAGAAGCCAAACGGGCACGTACGGGCAGATAAAACCTTTTGAATTATGTAAAGAAATAATCAAAGAACAGGTTTTGCAAATATGGCAAATATAAAAAAATATATATTTTTTTTATTTTCCGTCAAAGTTAAAAAATAGGGAAAAACGGATAGTTTTTAAATAGTGATTTACCAGGAGAAACACAAAGCAAACAGTTAATTTTTTTTATCATTATACATTTAATAAATACATCAATCAATACAAACAAAAAATAAGGCGATTCATTTTCTATTTTTCGTGATATTACACCTGAAATCGCAACAAATTGACTAAAAATGTTGTGTTTTTTTGAAAACCCAAAGTCGGTCAACTTTGAACGGTTATATCTTCTAAACTAAAAGTGTGCTATTATTAAGAGTGGCATATTTGAAATCGTTGAAAACAAGGCGAATTCATGTAAACGGTGGTGTCGATACTACAACAAGCAACAACACCAAAAACACAACAATGTATTTTTTGGTTGCTTTCGTTGGCCGATATGTCAAAAACACAAGTAACTTTTGACGTTCCTCTCTCTAATTAAGAAAAAAAAGTAGCACAGCTGTGTTTTCAACGCCACCTGAAAGTAAATTCGCCTTGGTTGAAAAGTTTCCTATAACATGGGTTTATTCAAAACTTCGTCGGCGCTCATGAAAATTTTGATTTTTGCAACCTCGTTTGCTCTACGGGCGCCACTGTGCAGCGTGGGTACTATTTTTAGACGATTTGGTCTTGGTTATACACGCCTTCTCTATGTGTCCCCGCTTTTTACAGAAGTGGCAGTCGACATCTTTAAATTTACATTGGTCTGGCGAATGTCCGCCACCGCACCGAAAGCAATTCCTTCTTTGACTTTTTGATTTACCTTTTTCCTTTCTACCGCTTGCAATTCTGTTGATTTCGGGCTGATTCACTGGTGTTTTTAATGCGACAAAATTTTTTTGGGCCTCTTCACTGGCGATTGCTTCTTTTTGTGCAATCTGTAGGGTCAGTCTGTCATTTGACAGCAACCGTTTTTGCAGGCTCTCATCTCTCAATCCACACACCAATCTGTCGCGCAACATTGCATCCAAATCCTTAAACTCACAATGCTGGCTTAATTTACGCAGAGCCGCTAAGAATTCGGGCACCGATTCGCCCTCTTGTTGGTCCCTGCGGTAAAACTGGAAACGCTGTATTATCTGGTTTGGTGTTGGGCAAAAGTGCTTGGATAACAAATCTACGGTCATTTTAAACGTGAACGATTCGGCCAATATGTTTTCCGGGGTGGCTATGGATTTCAGAAGTGTGTATGCATCTGTCCCACACGCCGATAAAAATATGGCCTTTTTGGCATTTTCATTTGAAATTCCATTAGCCAGGAAAAAGAAATTCATCTGCTCTAGATAAATTTGCAAGTTCCCTGAAGCCACGCTGAATTGGTTTAAATCGCCGAATTTTGATGCCATCTTATTACAATCCAGTTTATTAATTTCTTTAAATGCTGCTTTTTCCTCGTCGCCACTTAACATAACTTTATTTTAGTCATTAATTCAGTAATTCATTTATTGAAGTAATTAATTCATAGGTTACAAAAAGTCTTAGGATGGTAGTTAATATTAATAATTGCAAACGTCTTCTCTAAAAAACAGGAAGTGAACCGATAGAAAAAAGGAAAAACATATGTCATATTTGCCGATCCCTCAGGGTTGCCACTATTCAGTATATTACAGAAAGATTGGAGGCGGCTGAAATTCTCATTTCCTTAAAAATCGCATTTCTTTCGCAGGAAGTGTAAGATTCCGATATATTTTTTAACCATGAAATAAATTCATAGTTTGAGTTTTTATTGATGGAAGATGAAGTGACACTTACAGGGGCGCTAGTATTTTGTTGTTCTGAAGACTTCAAGCGTGCCACACGTACCTTGCACGGTTTCACTTTCAGTGTTGTGAGAGCTAAGCTTGTATTACGTAGTTGGTCAAATACATTATTTAGATAATCAACAGGTGGTGGAGTTGCCATAATTATACGACTGCTCTCAAAATTTTCAGTCGGCTGAACCTGTTTCTTTGCATTTTTATTTTGTTTACGATTGCATATTTTGGCATGTGTTGCGTCATTTTCCGGCATTGTTGAGATTTAGTCTCGTTTTTTTGATATTTTTGAGACTTTGGTAGAGTTTTCGCTTGATTGCAGCGAATTACTATCCCTGTTTTCTCTTAATTTCTGTTTTTCTTTCAGCTTTTGCTTCTCATAAAGTAGCATACGTTTATTCAATGTTTGTTCAAACATTAATTGAAATATTGGTACTGGGTGTGTTAAAGGCACATGACCACGCTTCAATCTACGAAGTGTTCCGCCTGTTGTGTTAGTACTATTATCGTCTAATTGCTGGAATTTTGTTGAAGACTGTACTAAATCTTTACTCTCCCTTTGACGTTGAACTCTACTTTTAGGTGGACGACCTACAGGTTTTTTTTAACACATGGTCATCATCAGTATTGTAGTTTTGAAATTTTTTGGGCGTAGTGGTTTTGTTTTTTTGAAATGTTGTTATAGTGTTGATGTAAGTGTTGTTTGAACTAAAATCCGAATCTGCTTCAAACCCCGGTGGTGGCGGTAGCAAGGTTTTATTACAATTAACATCCGCAGTGTGCGTATCGTGTAAGTTTTCTTCTGCTGCATTTAAAGTGTTTTGAAGTTGATGGCGTGTTGTAGATTTTTTAAAGGAATAACTAACGATAGGTGGTGGCGATACAGCTTTCGGAGTTGTCATTTGTTTGTTGTCTGAGTTTGGGGGAGATGCTACGCACAGCATAGTTTGGCTTATATCGGACTGTCCCTGCGTATAAAGTGAACGTCTTGATTTGTTTCTATGAATTTTGTTTTGTGATAATATATTTGTTACCTCTAAGTACTGTTTTAATATATCTGGCAATTGTTTCTTATTTTTAGATAGTCGGCTTTTATCCTATCTTTTCTTAAACGAAATACGGTCTGAAGACTTTTCATCGATAAATGACGACTTCGTAGAATCATTTCGGTCTTTCAGTTTTGATAAAGAATCACGGAATTCATTAGGTACTGGAAGATATTCATTTATTTCCTCTTCTGCAATATCTTCTTGATATCCTTTGTTGGTTTTTTCGTTGGTTGCCTCGTCCATATTTCGTTTAAGCAAATCCGTTTCAATTTTCTTTTCTAAATGTAGCTGGTTTTTAACAACCTCTCGGTAAGATTTCCAAGACTTGCGACCAGATATAGCAAATACTTTTCCCATTGAATTTCGTTTGCGTAAATCAAGTATTTCATATTTAATATATTGTTATAGGTATTATTAATGTTATTTTGGACGGTAAAATTTTTCCAATTTGTCTCCTGTATGAACCTGTTTACTTTGCCTGTATTTATGTATGTATGTGTCTTCCTGGAAACATTCTGGGGATCTCTGATGATTGTTATCATTGTTCGCTGCAACAGATAGTTGCGAAGTCGTCAGAGATTGTAGTTTTTATTACAGCAGCTGTAACTGAAGTATTAAGCTGGGATCACACGATTGCCGCAATGCACCAATTTTCACACTTTTTAATGCCCCAATCGTGTGACTGCACACCAAATGGCTGTTGTTCCAATCGAGGACAATATTGTGCTCACTTTTACCAATCAAATGCAACCCTGGTGCGGCAATCGTGTGACTCTTTGCTATTCAACCGCGCGTCAATAAAGCAAACAAAAACTGCACCAATATTTATTGTGTTCTTTTGCGGCAATCAAACAACACAATACGCGCCAATATTTGCCTTTTTTTAATCAATTTCCTTTTTTGTGTTTCTTTTAGTATGTAATGCAAATAAATATGTATTTATTAATTATGAATTTACATATGTACATTTTTTTAATATATTTTATCTATAATACTATTTATGGTCGATAAAAAGGTATGAAAATGTTTTCTCAGAGAGCGTATATTTAAGCATATTATTGAAAAGGGATAACTTGAGAGTTTATTATTGAGGTCATTAAGCGAGTTTAAAATTAAATTTCTAGGTGTATTCATTATTGTGATAATATTTATGTTTGTTAATTATTTATTTTTATTTTCTTGACTTTATTTATTATTTATTTTCATTATTAGTTAAATCATGTTTATAAATTCAATATCGGCGTTATTGTTAATCATTATTAGCGATGACGTCTTATTTCTTTTTGAATATATAGTTCCATTTCTAACCCAAACGAATTTCCAACCACATTTTTTAGCTTTGGTTTTGGCGTTCCATAATATTACGAAAATTTTAGTAAAAAAGAACTTTATTCGTGAACTGTGGCACCGTTGGCAACAACTTTTCCCAATGTTTTACAATTGTCCCGAAAATGTCACCATTAATGAGCAATTTGTTGCATTCAGGGGGCGATGTTCTTTTCGACAGTATATGCCATCAACACCAGAAAAACATGATTTAAAGTTTTGGTTATCGGTGGACTCTAAGTCAACACGTTATATTGGACTTGACAGAAGGCTTGAAAGGGCAATATATATTACAGGCGATAATTTTTTTCCACTTTTGACTTGGTAAAAAACTTCAGGAAAGAAATCTTAGATATGTAGGTTTTTAAGGTGGCGTAGATACTAGAGGTCTGCACAAATGATTTGGTAGCCAAATGAATGCTGTGTGTGTATTTGATATGCTTATCAAATGTGTAAAAAAAATGAGAGCGAGTCATTCACGTTCAATCATTTTAAATGAGAGATCAACACAACACCGTTCATTAAAAAGTTAGCCACACACACTTACACTAATTGTGTGTGTTTCTCTTTTATTGTTTATTGTTTGATGAACTCAAATTCATACATATTGCAATAAAAAAACCTGAGCGAAGTTAAAAAACACACTAATCATTCGTGTGTTTCTTGACTTTCTTATTTTGTTAAGTGAAGAGGAAAGTTAAAATTTTAACAAAACAAGTAATTAAATGAAATGGTTGTAATAAAAGTATTTTTTATAGCAAAAACAATAACAATAACAATATTATAAAAAAAAATACCTATTTTAAAATATGACAAAACCAGTATACAAAGTAAAGACCTGCACGAGTGTATCAGTAAGTATTGTTGAAACTGATACACCAGATATTTATCTGTTACTACTGATATAAATGAGAGAATGAGTGTAACTGATATTGTATGGGTTTGCTTTTGCCCACTCACCATATCCTAAAAACCAAAACAGTTGCTTATGGTTTTGGATTGAGTATGACATAACATTTTTTTTTACTTAAAAATATCTGTTGTCACCATAAGTATTTCTACAATATCTGTGGTTATCTGTTGTATTTTAAAATATTGTTGGCGAGTTGATGAAAATAAGAAAGTTTATAAAAACTTGTATACGATCTCAACCAGGGGTGCCAGATGGTTTTGGTAAGAAATCGGCATATTTTCAAAAACAAATCAGAAATTAAATTAAATAAAAAAAATCGGCAAATTACTATTACGATTTTAAACACAATAAAACATTGACAAAAATAAAAAAGCAAAACAATTAACCATTACCTAATGCTTTAAAAAAATGAATAAAAATAAACTTTTTAGAAATAAATTTTAGTTAATTAAAAAATCGCAAGGACCGTAAATAAGAGTTATCCATAAAATTTGAGCTTAAAAACGGAGTCAACCAATAGGTTTGTTTTAAAGTTCTCTTTAAGAATCTATGGTGATCTCGAAAAAAAAATCTCAACTCCACAGTTAAAAATCATTTTTCAACGAAAAAATAAAAGTTTGGATGAACTCTTAAAAATAGAGTTTTATTTCGCAATTATAAAATATTCGCCCTAAAATAGAACTCACACCATCAACAAATACAACTCTTTTAAGGATTTTAATTTTTACGTCTGAACACTCATTATGTATTTCTTCTTTTTTTTATTTTTACGTTGAAATTGTAGTGATCTGACCAGCGCTTTGGTTGTTAATGTACAAAAAATAAGTTTAATAAAATGCTGGTTAAAATCAAATTCCTGAAATGAGTTTTATTTTTTGACGGCTGAATAAAATTCTCGTTTTAACAGTTTTATTCGATATTTTATTCGTCAACTGAGTTTTAATTTATGACGGCTTAATAAAACTCTGTTTTTAATAGTTAAATTTGACCTTTTATTTTTACGTTGAAAAATAAATGTTTTATATGGACTTGTTTGTTTTTAAATCAAAAAATAACTCAGGGACTGAAAATAATTACTGCATATTATTATTTTTTGTAAAGGTAACGAGAAATATTCCTTTATTTTCAATTGGGAATATTTAACCATTATCGTTATATATATTTTATTTTGTTTGTTGTAACCAATGAAAGTAAAATTTATTTTTTTTGGTTAATGATAACCAAATTGGTTACAAATATCTATTGGAAAAAATATATATTTTTCTGGTTATATTTTTTTATTTTTGTGGATACAAATATCCAACCTCCTCCATTTTCGAAATAACGGTATATCTCTAAAACCAGAGCCAATCTAAAAAAACGGCGAGTACCACTGGATTCAGTGTAGCCGAATTATTATTTTTAAACGCCATGTGCCCGGCTTGTCTGTTTTTCCAAATAGCGTAGTGTAATTTATATAAAACAAACCAAAAATTACCGTGTTGTAAGTATTTCTCAAAAAATAGGCACTTTGATAATTTAGAGGAAAATATCGACAAAATGCCTAAAAATCGTGAAATATGGCCTGATAACAACGATTCTCGCTTGTGTTGGACCCCTTTCACACTCGGCAAGTGACTTGCGCAACTAACTTGCCGACAACAACAAAGTCTGTACAAAAATTTGTTTTCCTTACCCCGACCTTACCGCTGACATCAACAAACCAAGAGTTGCGCAAGAGACTTGCGCAAGTAACTTGCCGAGTGTGAAAGGGGTCTTGCTGTTGTTGCTCGGCAATTTGTACTGCCACAGCACAGCACAACACAGTGTGTGTGTGTGCGACATGTCTGGTTTTTTGTTGGCTTTTTGTTATGTATACCCTCCGCCACAACTAGCTGGGTACACTTAGTTTATCATTCCGTGTGAAACATTTTTATTATTCGAGCCTTAACCGCGAAAATAACGTAAGCACCAAAATCAATTTTATAGGTGAGAGTTTTTTTTATTCTAATTCATATAAATTTTGTATTAAATTTGTCGCTCACGATAAAATCAGGGACCAAACATAATGGTTATTGTATTTTATTTAAGTTTACTGGAAAATTCCTTTTATTTTCATTTGGTTATTTTTAACCATTATCGTTACATACATATATTTTATACTGGTTATCGTAACCAATTACAGTTAAAAATATTTTTTTTGTTATTCATACACACAAAAAAATCATAGGTAAAACGAAAAAGTATCTAATTATTTTGTTAAAATTGCTTAAAAACTTTGAAAATTTACCAATGATAGCAAAGTTATTTTATATTTTTATTTTTGGAAAAATTCTTTAAGTTTAATTTTGTACCATAGATTTTAGGTAAATTTACTATATACTTTTTTTGGTTACATACTTTAAATAAAATTAATTTAATTTCATTGTAAAATTTTATTTATTTTCCTCAAAAGGGGAAATTATAACAGATATAAAGATAAAATGTACAAACAAAATAAACTCATAGCGAACAATTCTGCATCATTAACTCCAAAATATCATATTTTGGATGAGCGATATATTTTGTAAACCTATTGGAATTTTTTTGTAAAAAGTTCAGTGGAGATATTATGTTTATAATATACTCACATAAATACGTTGTATTTATATACTCTATCGAATTGTTTTTAATTTATTTTAAATTCAAAAATTTTAAATTGAAATTTAAATTTGAACTTTTTTCACAAAAAAAATAATAATAACAAAAAATTTAGGCAAAACTTTTTTATAAAAGTAACCGACTATACTTTCTTACTTATGTATAATTTATATTTGTAACCAAAAAATAATTTACTTGTTTAATGGTTATTTGTAACCAAATTAATTTATTATTATTTGTTAAAATGGTTATTTGTAACCAAAAAATTTGTTATTTGGTTTAATAGTTGTTTGTAACCAAAAAAAATTTTTTTTTTCTTTAATTGGTTACGATAACCAGAATAAAATATATATATTAAATGATAATTGTAATTTTTAACCTTAACCTATAATTAATCAATATTAATGCTTATATTAATGATTTTTTGTCGTTTCCTTTATAGGGTCCCTGGATAAAATTGTTTTTGCTATTTAGAAAAAAACAAAAATTTAATGATGCCGCTTACGTTATTTTCGCGGTTAGGGCTCAAATTCAACTATTAGTCGTTTCTTTTCAAAATAAAAATATTTCAAAACGTTAATATGAATTTTCTATTTTTTTCTACATAATACGGTTATATTAAATAAAAAAACCTAAAGTATAACTTATTAAATTTTCGAGCTTGAGGTCTTGTTTTTGATATAAAATTTATTTAAATCAATATTTCAGCACTCCTTTGAGTGTCTTCTTCAGGGTTTTTTTCTTGATTGTTTGCTATTTTTTTTAAATTTCGGTGCGTTTTTTAATTTTTCTAACCCAACAATTATACTTACTGTAACATTTGCATTTATGTATGTAGGTTATTTCCACATAAAATGTAGCATACTTCTTTTTTAATGTTTTCAAATGTGTTTACCTACATATTTAAGAAAAGTGCTTACATGTGTTCAGTTCCTTCAGTAATTTTTTTTACAATAATTTTTGTCTACATGTCTTTTTAACAAAAACAACCATAGGCATCAAAGAATTTAAGAAAAAAAATATTACCGTTACTAAAATTTTCAAAAATGTTTGCTTTAAAAAAAGCAGCATACACATTTTTACAAGAACAAATCATGTACGCAGCAGACACAAAGGCTAATCGTGCTGCTCATCAAGAAAAATTGCAAGCGCTTCCACTTGTATTTTCGTCGTAGGTATAATACGTAACTAGTAGTGTTGTTGTTGCTTGGCAATTTGTACGACCATAGTACAAGCAGCCTGTGTGTTTTGTTTTTGTAAAATTTTTTGTTTGGCTTTTTTTTCGCTCGTAATACATTCACGCTCTTTTTCGTTGAAAAATAATTGAAAATAACGGCATCGCACAGTAAGTAACTTATTGTATTCCATCAGTATCCACTAGTATCTGCTTTTGCGAAACAGATATTAACAGATATGATACTCTCTTTCGCTTTTGTATCAACTTACATCCACTCTTTTACAAATCATATCAATATCAACTCATATCAGAAACACAAGAGCACTCATCCATACGCATCCACTTTAGAAAACACACAGAAACAGATATAAACAGATACATCTGTGCAGGTCTTTAATTCATATTTATGTACTGTATGTTATGCCATTTAGTATATAAGAATATGATGAAGATGTGGCGCAAGTTTCAACCAAATCGATTAGCGGTTTGCTGGCAATTAAAATTATAAAATTGTAGATTGCTGTGTTTGCTCTAATCAAGGCCCATTGAAAAGGTCTGTGCAAGAAGCCTGATGATCATTGTTTATGTTCTTTTTAGTTGTCAAAAGCTGTTTACATTTTGTTTACATGTGCATGTATACGTTTATGGTATGCCACACATACACGTTTTTCCCTTTTGCTTTGTATATGCGGTAGTAAATTTTTGACAACTAAAAAGAATCGTATTTTGTTTTTGTACAAGTAAGCAGACCTGATAGATGGGCCTTGGCTCTAATCAAATGAATATTGCTGCTTTTAACCAAAATGGAAAAGAGTACACATTGAGAAAAAAGTAGCCAATTTTGGATACAAGCATGGTGAAATAATAAAGGTGGCAGCTCTACGCCAGATGACGATTTTTTGCTCTTGCATTGTTCGCTAATCTTATTTCAAATTTTTGTTTATGTTTACAAAAAGTCCACGTTTTTTTGCTGTGATTATTGTATTTTATTAAAGTTTTAAATAATTTTAAATTAAAATAAATAAGATATTGACCATATTTAAATAAAAATTGGCTAAAAATGTATTTCATCACGTTCTGGGGCACGCTTTGATTTGTGTTTAAAGCAGGGATGTCAGCGCCTTGCACAATTGTGCAAATTAATTCACATGTACGCTTACGCTCTTTTATTTTGCGAGCGTAAAATATAATTGTTTACTGAGAAACAGCGTGGCCATTTTGGCATTTTTGCAGCTAGATTTAGCATTTTTTTGTCTGATTTAGCTGCAAATTTTTCATTTAGCAGTTAGCATTTTGTTTAGCATTTTTCAACTACATATTTAGCATTTTTAAGCATTATTTAATTTAAGAATATTAAAGTAATCTTTTTTTGAAAAACTACCACACACTTTTGTTGAATACAAATACAAACCCCTACTTTTTTGCTATAGAAACTGTAAAATATTTTAAAGGACTTTTCATATCAAATGGTTTTAAAATTTGATCAGTTTGATCCATTAATTTCATGTAAAGACGATTTTTTCCCTCAGTTACGATTTTGAATTTTTTGGAATCGAAAAGAGATACCCAAGGCGAATTCATTCCAGGTAATCTCGGTACTACAACTAGTACAACTCGTACAAAAACCACAAGCAATTTGTTTTTGTAAAATCATTGTACAATGCCACAGAAATTGTTTTATTTCACAGAAACAAAGATAATAAAAAAAAAATTTTGACATCAGGGCTTTTAAGACCACCCATAATAAATTCGACTTGGAGATAGCATAACTTTTGAAATAGAAAAAAAAACAAATATGAATTACATGCCGAGATTTTATAGCTCAATTTATATGTCATCTTAGAAAACCGTTTAAAAACTAATAAATGAAAATTAAGCGAACGAAGAAGAAATTATTGATTTCACTGTAGAAGAAATTACAACTTTGGAACATCAGTGGCTGAAACCAAATTCATATGACAGTTGATTTCTGGATAAATGTATATGGATATAAAAATTCATTACATGAAAACCCATTCAGTGAATTAGCTTCTTTTGCTATGCAGTTCTTGGTTTTGCCAGTTAGCAACGCGGAAGTTAAAATTGGGTTTTAGTGGTATAAATATCTAAAAAACGAAAATTCGAAACAGAATGACGTAAATATATTATAATGATATCTTGATCGATACTTCAGAAGCTGAAGAAGAATATTCATTTGATGACGTATTTAATTTATAAAATGAAATATTTTATTAAACATGTTACATATATAAATTTTATTAAAATACTAAATAATTCCCATTTATGGGTCAAGTTCCTTTGAGTTTTTGTTATGGTATGTGGTACCTTTTGTTTAAAAACTTTTTTTGTACGTATATAAAGACTGAAATATATTTCTTTTATAGTTTTAAGACTTTTTATGTTTCACAAATATTATATTGTTATTCTTTAATCAGTTTGATTTATTGATACGATGTGAGATTATATTATAGGTATTTTAACTAAAATAACAAAAAAATAAAACAATTTAAACTTTAGCATTATTTTTTGGCAGTTTACGATTTTTGTTAGCATTTTTTAGCATTATTTTTAAGCCGATTTAGCTGTAAAATATTTTTGGATATGGCCACACTGCTGAGAAACACTCTCATTCAGCGGGAAATATCGCAAATATTGCAAGGCCTGTTTTGAGGCCTCTAAATATATTTATGTATATAAATAAATATACAATAACTGTATGTAGGTACATCTTTTTTTTTGTTTTATTATCTTTTTTATTTTATTTATTATCTATGTTTTTGTTTTGTTTTATTTCTGTTTTTGACATTGTACAATGATTTTAAAACAGGGATTTCCATTTCTTTGCACAATTGTGCAATTGTGGTTATTTTTTAAGATAGAATTTTAAAATTTTATAAAAATATATATGTAAAGTGAATCCTAATCAACAAAAATTTCAAATTTCAAAATAATTGTTTTGCATTTAAGCTAACGATATGTGTTTTGTTCGTGAAAAAAATTCGTTGATGCCTGTAACAGGATCCCTTTTTCTTTCGTTAAAAAGACGTACCTTAATGCAGAAATTATTAAGAAAAGAAAAAGCCACAAGAATTTGTTGGTATTTTGTGATTGTAAAAATATTTTTGTTTCTGTACCAATCGCGTCGGTGGGGGTTTTTTTTGAAAACTCTTTTCTTAAGTAGGTAAAAATATTTAAAAAACAAGTTAAAAAAGTCTTGTTTTGCTACAATTTATGTGTAAACCTATACACATAAAAGCAAATGTGACAGCAGGTAAATTAACATCCGCAAACCTAAAAAATGTTTTGTTGTTACGAAACTGCAATATAAATTTAGAAGATATTATTGGTAAATAAAAGTATTTATTATAGGCTAGTAAAATCTTCTCTTTTTATAATGGTGGTAAATACTTACAGAATATTTTTAAACTTAATATTTGCATTAGTATGAGCAAATGAATTTTCATTGTTAGAATTCGCAAAGGTATGTTGAGCAAAAAACGAAAAATATTGGAAAGAATTGTATTAGGTTGTAAAAAGACTTCAAATATTGTGAACTGCGCAATTTTTCTAAAAAAATAAGCAAAGTTTCTGAGGTTCCAAATTAAATTTATTTAAATAATAACTGATTGTGTCTGTCCATAACTCAACATTTTTCGATAATTGTATTATTATTTATTGCTTTTAAGTCTTCATAGCAATAAATGTAAGTTAACTTTAAATGGTCTGATGAAAAATGAATGGAAAGCATGAACTATATTTCCTCGCATAATGCTGGCCCTGGTGTTTGCATCGCCCTTTCATGAAAATGTTTTGTAAGTTTTAATACCTTACCTGATTCCCAACAATTTAATCGAACATAGATGACCCTTAGAAAAGGTCTTTAATAAGGCCTCGCAACCGCATATTTCGCCCGCTGGGCATGTAATGCGCCCCATACACTTTTCAATTCAATTGTCAACTGAGTCTTTCAACTGAATAGATACTTGGCCACACACTTCTTCAACTGAATTGAAAGATTTAAATTCAACTGTCAAATTTAGATTTTTTTACAATTTTACAAAAATTTATTTTCTCTCCAAGTATCCATGTTTGCCACCAATGTCATTTTTTTATTTAAAATTTTATTGAAATTAAAGACAATTTTAAAAATATGTATTTCACCTTTTCTTTGCAAAAAAAAATTACAAACATAAATTTTGACAGCTGATCAAGAGACTTAAGCACACACAGTACAATCGAATTGAAAGACTTGGAGTCAACTTGAAAAAATCAAAATCTTTTGATTTTTCTTCAACCAACTCGACAACCGTCAAACTAATCAACTGACAAGGCCATACACGCTTTGATTTGGACAACAACCGACTCAGTTGACAATTGAATTGAATCGTTTATGGTCTGCTTAAGAGATAAGAGTAATCTCACCAACACAATCATAATTGACATCCCTGATTTAAAGCAGCCCTGCAAATATTATTGGACCACTTGATCCAATTTCATGAAATGGACTACTCTATGGACTGGTCTGATGGAATGCAAGCATGGACCATGTCATTGTTAAAAAGTGTTTGTAGTTAGACGACATGTCTTCGCTTTTTAACGACATGTTTTCGTTTTTAAACGAAGTTAAAACTAATCCTCTTGTGTGCACAATGGAGTAGTTTTAAAACTACTCCTTTGTAGTCCAAAGATGGGTTATATGGTCCTGCCCTAGGACATCGTAATGTTAAATAAACCATGTTTTTTCCATACGTTTGGGTTACTTTTGGACTAGTCCTAGTCCCTTGTGGACTACTCTTTACACGCGTGTTTGGACTGGTCCTATTATTTGCAGGGAGGGATATTTCCAAAATTTTTTTGGTTGTGTATTAGTGAGTACCAGCCCTGCAAATAATAGGACCAGTCCAAACACGCGTGTAAAGAGTAGTCCACAAAGGACCAGGACTAGTCCAAAAGTAACCCAAACGTATGGAAAAAACCTGGTCTATTTAACATTACGATGTCCTAGGAGAGGATCATATAACCCACCTTTGGACCACTAAGGAGTAGTTTTAAAACTACTCCATGGTATATAACCCACCTTTGGACCACTAAGGAGTAGTTTTAAAACTACTCCATTGTATACTCAAGAGGATTAGTTTTGAAGTCGTTTAAAAACGAAAGCACGTCGTTAAAAAACGAAGACATGTCGTCTCACTACAAACACTTTTTAACAATGACATGGTCCATGCTTGCATTACATCGGACCAGTCCATGGAGTAGTCCATTTTATCAAAATGGGTCAGGTGGTCCAATTTTATTTGCTGGGAGAGAGTAAACAAATTGAGAGAATGCATTTATTTACGGCCGAAATAAAATGTTAGTAATATATTTTATAAGTTGTATAACACAAAGGTACAAAATTAAAAATTTTTTGTGTTGATAAAAAATTTGTAGCAATTCTTTACCAATTCAATGTCGATGATTTTAAAACTACACTTTTTTTTATTCGGAAGCTTTTTGACTCTAAATCAGTTTCAAATACCTTATCAAACAATTGTAAAAAATTAAAGATTTTTATGTTTTAAAAATTCATAAAAAATAAATATTGCACGCAAATTGTTAAGCTGGGATCACACGATTGCCGCAAATGCACCAATATGACACAATTATTATTGTGCTTTATTGACGCACAATAATGAAATTGCCCCAACAAAATTTTCTGAAATCACACGATTGCCCTGTTTTATACAAATTTAATTGCCGCTAGTTGGTACAAAGCGAAGTGGTTACAACAATTGCCGCAGAACAGTCACACGATTGTTCTTACTTATGTATATTAACTGCGAAAACAGCTGTTGTGGTAGCTTTTTTATTTGTTTGAAAGTTCTTGTTGGATTGTTCATTGAAAAAAATTAAATGATAAATGATACAAATCATATACTTAAACAAATTATTGTTGAATAGTTTTATTTAATTTTTTAAGATATTCCAAAAATTAACAATCTGTTTAACAATTTCGTATGTTTAGGTTCGAATAGAAATATCTTTAATAAAAATATTCGCACAGAACAGCTCAATATGCTTTTGAACATACATACTTAAAATAATTAATTAAAAAAATTTAAATGCAAAATAAATACATAAATACATACATACATATTTATTTTCATTACCTACTAAAAGAAACACAAAAAAGTAAATCTAATAAAAAGGCAAATATTGGCGCGTATTGTGTTGTTTGATTGCCGCACAAGAACACAATAAATATTGGTGCATTTTTGTCATTTGTATTGACGCGCGGTTGCATAGCAAACAGTCACACGATTGCCGCACCAGGGTTGCATTTGATTGGTAAAAGTAAGCACAATATTGTCCTCGATTGGTACAAGAGTCATTTGGTTGTGCAGTCACACGATTGGGGTATTAAAAAGTGTGAAAATTGGTGCATTGCGGCAATCGTGTGATCCCAGCTTTATGTCCACAAGAATTAATATCATTTACAACAATGTATTTTACATGTACATACACACAAACACAGGTAATAATAATTACATTTAAACATAAATGAAATTATTATTACCAACAATGAGAAAAGAATAAGTACTATAAATTCCAACTAATTATGTATGAATTAATTCCGGCAGTTGACATAAATTAATTTCACACATTGCTTAATTTTCTTAAAGACAGGAAATTGCAAAACAACGTAGGTACCAATAGTTCTGTCTTAAATTTCTCAAGAATTATTTGTGCACTAAATTAAATTTAACTTTAATTTGAACTTTTTAATTTTTTCGCTTGCTTAATTTCCTGCCCTGCAGTAAATTACACATTTATCATTTTCTCACAATAATTTAAATAAACTAAAAATATAAAAAGAAATATAATTAATAAAAATGTCAGTAATAAGTTTACCATCAAAATAGACGCGTGTTTTAATTGCTCCAGATTTTTTTTATCTGAAAACCCGCGAATATAAATTTGTTTTTTTGGGTCTCAAGAACCCAAAGGACGTTTCTGCAAATCACAGCTGATAGAAAAAAAGTGCAGTTTTAAAATCAGCGACATTGAATTGGTAAAGAACTGCTACAAATTTTCTAGCAACACAAAAAATTTTTAATTTTTTCCCCTTGTGTTATACAAGTTATAAAATAAAATCTTCTAAATTTATACTTTTATGGCAGTTTCGTAATAGTAGAATGCTTTTCAAATGGGATGAACTTAATTTAATACGTTGCTTGGAACAAATAAATTTTAAATCCGAAAAAAATTGTTCGCATAGGTAAGTAGTGCCGAATAAAGAGAGGCACCTCAATGAATTTTTTTTAGTTCAGGATAGAACTCGCCATCCAAATCTTTCCAGAATTCTACAATATTATTTTCGTCTGGGGCATTTACTTCGCTTCGTAGTATGATTAGTTCTGATTGAATATCAAATTCGTAGTTGCTTACATCGCAACGAAAAGGGTTTTCGAAAAGATCTAATAGCGGTGGTAAAATTACAAAATCTTAAAATCTGTCTTGAAAATTTTGAAAAGTGTTTCAAATATTTCGACATATTCATATCTCTTTTCGATTTCGAGATTTCTGTAAACAAGTGAAGTTTTTGGAAAGTTGGAAAAATCACCACTTTTAATTTGGGAAAAAATTAGAAAAAGTTTTGTTTTGAAATTGTGAATGATTTTTGACAAGTAAATATTGCACGCAAGGCATTGGATGTTACCAAATGCATTTTTGACTTTCTTACACTCAAAAATATTGTGCGGTCAAAAATGCTTTTGGTAACATCCAATGCCTTGCGTGCAATATTTAGAGTCTAAATATTAAGACTTAAATGCAGAGTAATATAATATTTCTATTTAATTTTAACATAATTTAAATTGTTGAAAATATTTAACAGCAAAGCTAACGTAAATTTTATTAAGTAACTTTTTTTAACAATAACATTTACTGCAACGTTTAAGCTAACGATATGTGTTTTGTTTGTGAAAAAATTTCTTTGATACCTGCTTTCTTTAAAAAGACGTACCTAAATGCAGAAATTATTAAGAAAAAAATAGCCAAAAGAATTTGTTGGTATTTTGCTTGTAAAAATATTTTGGTTTCTGTACCAATCGCGTCGGTGGGGTTTTTCTTTCTTTGAAACACTTTTCTTAAGTAAGTAGAAATATTTAAAAAACAAGTAAAAGTGCTATATTCGGCTGTGCCGAATCTTATATACCCTTCACCATTGTGCGAGCAGAATACATAGCAATTAGACAGAAACTAAATAAAACTGGTAAATATTTTTTTTTAAATAAGAGACAACCGGTTTTGAACTTCGCTTTTCGTAAGGGCCCAGAATATATATACTTTATAGGGTGTAGGATCAATATTGTAGAAATTACAGTTATACATATATACCTTTTTTACCTTCGGTGAAGGGTATAAAAAGAGTAATTTTCGGGAAGTTAGGGGTCTAATCACCCCTGCATACGATAGACACTGGCGTATCGAATGAAAACTCGATAAATGTAATGTCGAGTTACTCGATGTCGAATGGTATTATTTCAAATTCAATACATTTCATTCGATATCGAGTTTCAAGATACCAAAATAAATAATTTCGATGAATTTTGCTCGATATCGTATGCGGTGATTAGACCCCAGTATTTCGGTTATAACTCATACAAATTTCCGACATTTTGGTATATAAGTCATATACATAGAGCATATGGCAGCCCTAAAATTTAGGTTTTTATAAAAATGTTGATGTTTTTTAGCCCATTTTTGGAGTATTTTGCTCATAAATTACCCATTGTCCAACCGATTTGATATTTTTAAATAGGAAGAATTTTACCATTTACTTAAGTTATATTTATATATAAACATTTATATATACTTCTATACATATATTTTAACAAAGTTAATTATAAAAAGAGTAATTTTTGGGGATTCAGTATTTCGGTTGTAACTCAGCCATTTTATAACCGATTTGGCAGATTTATATACCGACGTGTTGAAGAAGAAATTTACCATTTACTTTAGTTATAAAACTTGGACTCGGGGAGATCTATGGTTCCCGAAAGTGGGTATTTTAAAAAAAAAATTTTATTTTGGTCATAATTTTTTTGTATCTGAACCGATTTTGCCGAGTTTTTTATAAAATATGTCCTACTAAAAATTTCGATATTTTGATATATAAGTCATATCCATAGGACATATGGCAGCCCAAAAATTTAGGTTTTTATACATTTTTTAATTTTTTTTGTATGGGAGGTACCACGCCCACTTCTCCAATCCCGCCCACATTTTGTAGGATGGTGTGTATTGGCAACCTAAATGTGTGTACCTAATTTGGAAACTTTGGCTCTTGCCGTTCTTAAGATATACAGAAATAAAAAAAATACAACAACAACAAGGGTTTTTTGGAAAAATTTAGAGGTAGTCGTGGTTTTTTGCTCATATCTCCGTCATTTTTGGACCGACCTGGCTGAATTTCAATAGCAAACTTGAACGGAGCATATGTGACATAAATATACATCAACCTAGTCCAGATCATTTCTGGGGTTTTCGGAAAACCCATTTCAACATTCACACGGACAGACGGACAACCGGATTTGAACTTCGCTTTTCATAAGGACCCAGAATATATATACTTTATAGAGTGTAGGATCAATATTGTGGAACATACAAACGGAATGACAAAGTTATATATACCCTCTTACCTTCGGTGAAGGGTATAACAAGTAAAAAAGTCTTGTTTTGCTACAATTTATGTGTAAATAACCTCTACACATAAAAGCAAATGTGACAGTAGGTAAAATGTTTGGGTACGAAGATGTGTTTTATTGATGTATTAATGAAACTTTATTGTTTCGCAATATTTTTATTGCTTACTTTTTTATGCTACAATTATTTGACCGAGCCCAAAGAGTTAAGGCTCAGTAAGTCTTTACTTTCTGTTCTGTTACGATCCAGCTGATTTGTTTTTGTTATTAAAAACCTGTGAAATTGATTAGTTGTTCTGTTCTGCTGCGGTTCAGTTTGATAAAATCAAAAACTTGTAAAGTAATTGTAAGTGACCGCAAAATAAATAATAAAAAATACATTAATTAAGTTTTATTTCTTCAAATTTATGGCATAAAAGTTATTGAAATAAAACAATGGATGGTGCGAAACTAATAAATTTGTCATAAATGGCTAATAAGTTGCTACAGAAAAAGGAACTTTTACAATTTTGAAACAGAACGGCGCGAAACAGAACAGAAACAGAAAGTAAAGAATAATTCTGCCTTTAACCTTACTAATCTATGGCAACTATTTAACGTAACTTTGACCTGTTATAATGACTTTATACATTTTTGCAGGCAAACTCATGTGCGCATTTAGTATTTTCTAAAAAGTTATGATATACCATTAGCTAGAATAAAAATGTATGCACAGATGTTTGCAGTATGAGCAACCCAACACCGTGAATACCATTTCTATATTACTTACCACTATGAATACCCTAATACTACGTTTACATTAGGCCGAAATCTTGTAGATTTGATTTAAAATCTTCTTCGAAATCTAGTGCGTTTACATTACACTTTTTTGACATTAGCGAGATTTTGTTTTTATAACAAAACAACTAACTGAAAGTCTTTTCGTTACACATACAAACACAAAAAGAAATATACATCAAAAAAATTTGCATTGCCTTTTATTAATAATCAACGATATTTCTTTTATCAATATTATTTGTCTTTTTTATTTTTTTACACTTTTTTATTTATTTATTTTATAAAACTTTTTAATTTTTTTTTAACAATTTTTGTTTTGTTTTTTTTAAATGTCATTTTTTCTTGTGCAGGGAAGTATTTTTTAGTTATAGTTTCATCATTAAGTACTACTAGATTTTGAGTAGATTTCGTCGAAATCTAGTCACGAAGTAGATTTTGTTTTGTATGGGAAATCTAGTCAAAAACAACTAGATTTGGCTCGAAATCTTGTAAGTACTAGATTTTGCGTAGGTGTAAATGTAGTATAACTGTTTATTAAATACACCAGGGAAATCCATTTCCATGTACAATTGTGTATACCACTACTAATACTTGTATACTTTTTGTTTCAGGTTAACAGAAAAAACTTTATGATGGCACTTAAAAAATATTGTGCGGTCAAAAACGCTTTTGGTAACATCCAATGCCTTATATGCTATGCAACATTTAAGGAAGAAACGAAATTTGTTATTAAACGGCATTGCGATCGTTTTCATAATAATATAAATAATTTAAATGATAGGGAAAGAGAAGACCTGTTTTTTAAAAATAAAATAATTTTTTTTAGAAAAATTTAAAAAATGGTTATTAGAAGAGGAAATTAATGAACCAAAATCAGTTCCCAAACTGAAAAAGGAGGTTTCAAGTTTAGTAATATTGGAAATTGTTAAGAAAGGAAGACCATTGTGGGATGGTGTTTTTATCAAGCAATTGCTGAAGAAATTTTGGGAAAGGCTTAATTATAATACTAAATTTATAGAGTCTATTCCCCTGTCCAGTCAAACGGTAGGCCGTCGTACTGTTCAATTATAATTAGGAACTTGTGTAGAATCTGCAATTAGGGAAAAAGTAGTTAATTGCGAATTTGTTTCAATTTGTTTAGACGAAAGCACTGACATAAATGATCTGTGTGAATTTGTAATTTGTATTCGATGCGCAGACAGCGAACATTTTTAACCTTTTTAAAAAACAAAAATGCTGTGAATTGTGACCTGAAAATGCTTACAGAAGTTCGGTGGCTAAGTCGCGGTGATTGCCTGAATAGACTTTATGATTTAAGAGAAGAAGTTCTTCAGTTTCTAGAAACTGAGAAAATATAAAAATTTTAGTCCAGTGTTTAAAAGACAATAATTTTATTTTAGACTTAGCTTTTTTGGCAGATACGACAAGTATGTTAAATGAACTTAATTTGGAATTGCAAGGAAAGGAACGCAATATATGCGACTTGTCAAAAATCATTCACAATTTCAAAACAAAACTTTTTCTAATTTTTTCCCAAATTAAAAGTGGTGATTTTTCCAACTTTCCAAAAACTTCACTTGTTTACAGAAATCTCGAAATCGAAAAGAGATGTGAATATGTCGAAATATTTGAAACACTTTTCAAAATTTTCAAGACAGATTTCAAGATTTTGTAATTTTACAACCGCTATTAGATCTTTTGGAAAACCCTTTTCGTTGCGATGTAAGCAACTACGAATTTGATATTCAATCAGAACTAATCATACTACGAAGCGCAGTAAATGCCCCAGACGAAAATATTGTAGAGTTCTGGAAAAATTGGGATGGCGAGATCTATCCTGAACTAAAAAAAAATTCATTGAGGTGCCTCTCTTTATTCGGCACTACTTATCTATGCGAACAAATTTTTTCGGATTTAAAATTTATTTGTTCCAAGCAACGTAATCAATTAAGTTCATCCCATCTGAAAAGCATTCTACTATTACGAAACTGCCATAAAAGTATAAAGTTAGAAGATTTTATTTTATAACTAGAAAATTTGTAGCAGTTCTTTAAGGCTAGATTACACTATCTCACAAACCTTACGTATTCCATAATACTTTGTGAGATAGAAATCTAAAGAGTTTTGTTGCGACTGTCAAAAAATCTAATTTAACATGACAGTTTGTAATCACACCATTACACAAAGTATAAACACTCACACATGAAATAAAATGCAACCCTGATCCAATGAAAAGTATTATTGTTTTAAAATTTTTCAAAAAACGATGAAGTCGTATGGGATGTCAAAATTTTTTCTTTTATACTTGTGATTTTCATCACACATGCATTCATACTATCAGACTTTTACATAATACTTGAGTTTTTGACATGTATTAATACAAAGAATAATAGTGTAAACTAGCCTTTACCAATTCAATGTTGCTGATTTTAAAACTGCAAGAAAATAATAGAAAGAAATGACCGAAATCAAGTTTTCGGTCATTTCTTTCTTTAATTTTCTTAACAGCAAAATGAAAAATGTGACTCCTCGCTCATTAATTTCTTGTAGGGTCTGTTAGCAAATTTAAACGCGGCGAATTCAAGACAAGACATTTTCTTCTCGTATTTAAAACATTTTTAGCAGTGTTGCTTGCATTTATTTTACATAATTTTGTATCTACGCATTTTTAATATCAATTGTCCTTGATGCATAACTTTTAATTTTTTTTAATTCCTTTTCCATTTGTTGGTGTCAACTCAGCTCCATAATTACGACTAATGACAAAGTTATAAAATGAACCATAAGGGCACTGCTACACGTTCAATAAATATCGTGATATTTGTATCGGGATCTATTTTGAAATATTGATGGATCACGAGCGTATGCTACATGTTCAATATTTATCGCGTCAATATTTATGTTATTATTGTGCTGTGCGGGTCGTTTATCAATGTCGCGAGTAAACCAAAAGAAAGCCTGTTTAGCTATTTGGCTTGCTTTTTCATTGAAGAAAAAAGTGGAAAGAAAAATTTTGAGCAAAAAGCCAAACATTTTTCACTGGTTAATTCAGATTCCACCGGCAGAACCCACTCGCTATCACTGTCTTCTGCTATTATTGTTTTACTTTTTATTTGTTTAATTTTTTCCACTACGTATTTTATTTCTTTAATTTGTCACTTTTTACTGACGTATCATGATTTAATATCATGAAAATGCTACACGTTCAATATTTATCACGCGATCCACGATCCGCGATCTGGATTTCATATTTTAGGCCATTCTGCGATATGGATCGCGATCCATCAATATTGCATGCTACACGTTCAAATATCACGATATTTCGTGTAGCAGTGCCCTAAGAAAAACTGTTTCATATAAAAAAGATATTATTATTATTTTTTCATTGCTTTTAGTTTTGTTTTGCAAAAAAGAAACAGAATAAAAAAATAGCATACATTGTCGAAAATAGTTGAGAGAAAAGGACCTTAACAAGCTGTGGTAATGGTAAAAACGACAATCTCCAATGGACATTGCCGTTTTTACAACAAAAAGTGTATCTAGTAACGTCATATTACCTAATCGGAACCATTGATTAAATATAACTAAAAGGTATTATTAGTAACGTTTGTGAAAAAAGTGGAGATTGCAGGTTCTGCTCATTTGTAGTTTTTGAACTTTCATTTATTCTTTTAATAAAAGATTAACAATTTATTTTAAAACCTTCAGTTGTTAATGTAAAAACAATCCTTCAATAGGCAGCACGAAAAATAGTAAAACGAATTTTTCCAACTACAATAACTTTAAAACTCAATTATGTTTTAAAAAAATTTAATTAGCTAATAAAGTAAATGTAAACTTCTTAGTTAAATACAGTGAAATTTCCCAAACGGTGACCTCATTTTCCGTTAGTAATGATTTTGATTATAATGTTAAGAGTTGAGATTAAGAGTACTGTCCTTTACAAGAGCCTTCACTTGATTTGTGTTTTTATGTAAATGTGATTAATGATTAATATTTTAAATGTGAGGGAAGTTTAGAGGTTGGGCAATGACCAGTTGCATTTAAAGGCGTTTCAATGGAAAATGCAAGGGCGTATACGTTTTGCGTCATTAATATTAATGCAAATGGCAAATGTATTAAGGAGCGCATAACAGTACTGTTGCATGACGAGATTTATGGCAAGTTTTATTGCAAGTGGCCATCCTAAACGAATATGAGTTGTTTTATATACAAAAGAAATAAAGAAGTATAGACGAAATTATACGAAAGCGGCATTGGCATATTTGGATGTGCGAAATATAGCATTACATAACATGTAAAGGGTAATCACGATGGTAATTGGGCAAATTTGCAATTTGTAAATTTGCGTGCATATGATGATTGATCGTGAGCATACCACTTATATTTTATGTGCAAATATGCTTTTTTTCTAAAAATTTATTCTGGCAGCACTAAAAACTTTTGGCAGCACTGTAAAACATCTGTCTGCATTGTTTACAATTATACACAAGCAAATTAAAATAAATTTTTTTTTTTAATTAATTTAAATTTAAGTCTCAATTTAATATAAAAACCCACGAAAATTTTCAAATAAGAGATTCTGGTTTTAATTCACTTTCGTTTGTAGTATCTACATTTAAATCCTGACTACGCGTTGCTGAAATCACCTATTTTCCTGATCGCACACGCAGAGAAAAGACTTGGTTACATATTATGGTCCCCGCATTTGCAACAAACTATTTTTGATTTTGACGAGATTGGTATTGACCTTTTTCGCCAAATTCAATGTAAAAATCGCCAAAGCCTATATTTTTTAATTTTATGAACCCTAAAAAATAAATTTATTTCGAATCGCGAAAATATGCATTATTATAGAAAAATCGGCATTATATATCTGTGGCAATTTGGCAAATCACCATAAGTCGAGATAAGATAGCAAAATGTTAAAAAAAAAATCTCGGTGAAAAAATCATTTTTATTAAAAAATTAAATAAAACAAAATTGAAGAATAATTTTGTTTAAAATACAAAATTTTAAAAACGATAACAAAAATGTTGTTTGAATAACAATTCGTATGATTAACAACATTTTGTCAAAATGCCACAGATAAATTTTATTTAATCAAATAGAATCTGGGAATTTATTTCTCACGATGTATAACATTTATTATAAAAATTTTCATATAAATTCGAATGAGAATTCTAAGGCAAATAATTTAGTTTAATACATAAAGAAATTATCCTTGGACTTAGTGTGTGTGTGACTTGCCCCAACCTGCCTCAACTAACTAACCAGCCAATATTCGAGATCCCCGAACGCAGTGCCCAAAAATCGCGTCTGCACCCAAACGTTTGGTCCTTCTCCCGTGAAGTGAATTTTAAAGTTCATGCATGCTATTGTATCGTGCCGAATTTTGTCTCGAAAAAGTGAGGTTACGTTGCGCCAATTTAAAGCCTCACAATTTTAAGAGCCATCTTTTTTGTCTTGCCTACCCGTTACTCGTCTAGTTGTTGCTATTTTTATTGCCCAATAAAATTGTGCCTCAATTTGTTTTAATTTTTAAATAAAAGAAAAAGTGTTGCCAGCGCGTCAAAATTTTTTTTAATTGTTTCTCGTTGGAATTTTGTTTTTGTTGCTTTTTAAAACTACTCGCATGTTTTGATGTTTGGTAGTTTGATTTTTTTTAAATAAGAGATGATGACATTTGAGAAATTTATTTGGGCAGCAGATGATATGGTAAACATTGAGGTTATGTTGAAAAAAGAAGACTTTTCAACATAAGACAAGGAGGTATTTCATTTTGTAAAGGGGGAGTTAGACAAAAGATGGGAGAAATTTAAGAAAAATGTTGATGAGTGTTCCGTGGACACCGTAGAGGCGAAAATAGAATACGTGGCGTAGCAAACAAGGTATCCTCAGGTGCGAAAATTATACTTTAAGTGTATACAAATTTTGGCCAATGCTAGACGGGTATTAGAAGTAGAGAGGCAGAAAAATAAAAGCCCTGTGGAAAAATTGTTTTATTTATTTCAAAAAACAGATAGTGAGGCCCGGGATATTAATGGATATATTTCCCTAATGGCAGAAAATTTTGAGATTACGTGGAACAATTTAAAATCTGAATATGAGAAAATACACGTTTTAAAAAATAGTGAGCTTAAGACTTTATTTAATTCGGCTCCATGTCAACGAGAAACTGCTTCAGAAATACAACGGCCCCAAAGAGAGATTAACAATTGTATTTCGGTGTTAAAACTATAAAACGTAGATATTTCTTCTTACTTTATATCTGTGGGAACAGTTTGTGAAAAATAAAACAGGGGTTCCCAAATGGGAAAAATTAAATAATTTTTTTACCGATAGATTTCGTGACATTATAGTAGCGGACAATGCAGCTGTCAGGGGTTCACAAGCACGCTCTTCACATAATGGCTCAATTTCTACAAAAGCTAAGCAGTTTATGGCCCATCACACCAACGTTGGATCGAGCTCTTGCAAGTTGTGTAAGAAGAATCACAAAACTAGTGTTTGTAATAAATTTTTGAGCATGTATTTCAAGAATCGTGCTTCGACTTTAAAAATATTTCGTTTTTGTGTTAATTGTTTTACTATGGGTACGGTGACCATACGTCCTATTTTTCAGAGGAGAGTCCTTTTTAGATACGTTGTCCTCTTAGATTTTTTTCAAAAAAGAGGACAGCAGATTGTCCTTTTTTAGTGATTACGATTTTTTTAAACTCAAAAGCTAAAAGTTTTAATTTCCCAAGACCTTAAAATTTCGACATCAAGACAACAAAATACACTGGTTTACATATATTCCAGCTTTAGAGCCGATTCTACAATTGTTCGTGCCATTGAAAGAGTTTTTTCTCTCTCAACAAAGGTGCCCTATGATATTGTAAAAATTCATGTGCTGAATTGTGGTTACTTTTATATTCCATAAATAATATATTTGCTGCCTAGAGTCCTTTAATAAAAAAAGAATTGCACGCAAAGGAGATGTGTTTTTTCCATTAGTTATTAACACAGAATACCACAGAACTGTGAAAAGTGGCGTGTGAAAAGGGCCCAAATCAGTTGCGAAGGCAGCTTTCGAAGAAAAAGACAGAAAGCTTTTTTTTGGTAGTGAAGTGGGAATGTGTAAAAACAGGCCGCAACCATCAACACAAATGGCGTGATCAAAACAAAACACAAACCACGTTATACAAATGAATTTGTTCAACAAACGTTGTGTTTAGTGAAATAAAATTCATTTAGTTATATTGTTTTGTTTTATAATGTTATTTACTCATTTAAATATTATTTAAGGCCGTTTTACACTATCCCACAAAGTCAATTACTAAAGACGAAAATGCACCCCTGGCATGATAAGTTGTTATTGTTTTTTGAAAATGTTCAAAGAACAATTAGATCAGGGAAGCATTTTTAAAAAATACGTAAGACTTTGTGGGATAGTGTGTTGCGGCCTTTACTAGTTTTGTGGCAATTTTAAAAGTTAATTTTTACAACAGTTTATCATGATAATTTCAACTTAATAAATTTGTGTTCATTGTATTGTGGCAAAAAAGATGGTGCAAAGAGAAATGCAAAAAGGGCAGCTTTCGTAAAAGGAGACAAAAGAAAACGCAAAATCTTCCGTCTCGTGACAGTTCTGTATATTCTGTGGTTATTAATACCATTAGTGGGGCGGTAGTATTCTGTATTGAAGATTTAAATCAATTGGCTGGAGTGTTAACAAAAATTTTACATTTTGATTAGGTGAGAAATGGAGAAAAGAATATACATCAGTGGACCAAAAATAGATGGAACATTTTGGCTATTTCAATGAAATAAATATTAGGATAAAAATATAATGAAGGTTGTAGAATTTGGTTTGTGTCTGCCGGCCTTTAGTGCGCCAACAACATAATAACTTCAATTGCTAATCATTTTTGGATTATCGGAAAAGTCCCTATTAAATTTTCAAATAGACTGTGCAGAATTTAAATTATTTTTATCAAAAAAGAGTGATGTTTAAAAATTACATTTTACAGAAAAAAAAACAATTATTTTAATTTATTAAATTTTTTGTTTTAAAGTCTTTTACATAATTTTGTATATGAATTTCTAGTTATATTTTATTTATTTTTTCATAGACAATAAACTCAGTATATTACTAGTAATTCTACTTGCTTGAGATATTTTATAACCATCCAATAACATTGATACTATTTATCATTTTTACTACATTTCGGCATGTCCTTTTTATATCCACACCACAACAGTGTAGAGCGCATTATACATTTGTGCTTATTAAAATATTGGTCCTAGACCCACATTAAAGTATATCGATCGACTCATAATCACTTTCAGAGAAGCTACCTGTTGACACTTGCCCCTTTTGTTGGTAACGACGACATTTTTCGACATTATGCCCGTAATTCCTACAAAAAGAAATCTAGCTGTGTATAGAAATCTATTGTGTAAAAACTGTGATATTTTGAAAGAATGGTAAAAACACGTAGACCAAATAAACGTTCAAATAGGTAAAAATAACTGTTAGGTACGAACACGACCAGCTTTCTTTTTGTAGAAACAACGGTCATTAGCTCTGCTACTTGTCTGTCCTACCACGAAAGGTAGGCTGTATGAAGAATTCGTTCACACATTAGTCCTGCACGGAGGCCCTCGTCTGGTCCTAAGCGTAATCCGATAAAGACAGTTGTTCTTAATTGCTAGGTATGTGTTCTTCATCGAAAAAGAGCTTCAAAATTAAATAATGGCTGCTTTTCCCACAGAAATCACTACTCTTTGTCCACCATTTGCGAATACTGGCGTTGATTTTACTGGCCTTTTCGAGATCAAAAGTTTCACAGGCAGATAATATAAAATCATAAAAGGCTATGTGTGGCTCTTTGTTTGTTTCTCTACCAAGGCGATTCAACTGGGAGCGGTAAGCGATTTGTTGTGATTTAAAAAAGTGAAGCAGGCTGTCCTAGTGATTGGCGTTGCTGGGTGCCTCCGAATTCCATTCGGTAGCCGACTGAATACAAGCCCGTATTTATACCGGAAATTAGTCGCATTTACCCTTCTGCCGGTGCCTCCGAATTCCATTCGGTAGCCCACTAAATACATTATGCATAAAACAGTACAATTGCAAAAAATATCACATGTACTGTAAAAACAGTACGTATGGCAACCCTAGCTGAACGCCAAGGCCCCCGAAATCCCCTTGGTGTCCGAAGTATTTCTAAGTAGGTTCTAGTTTTTAAGACCGTAGTTAGACAACCGTCAGCCACCGACTTATCTGAGGCCGTAGTTAGCCGAACGCCCAAGGTTGTACAGCCAACTTCGGGACGCACCGAATGCTCCGTACTCGGCATAGTTTCGATCGTAGACAACCTATAACCTTAACCCTTTTATTTTCATCTTCTCTGCCAGATCGAATCATCAGTAACTTAACGCTGCCCCAAGGATCGCAACCGTACTTGCCTAATGCCAACAACATCTAATGCACTGAAAGAATTTTCTTCACAATAATAATGAATTTTGACATTGATCCCATGAAAAATTGCATTAAAAAGGAACCTATGCAGCTCTTCGTTGGATCAATGAAATCTAATTGATTAAAATGTATTAAATGAAACATTACATAAGATCTATGAATATTATTCATTGGATGAATAAATACATGTTTATTAGATTCAATGATATTATTCCATAATATTCATTAATTAATATTCAAGATTTTAATGACAGAATTTAATTGAAAATAATATTTTTTATCACTATTTTAATGAAGACTTTAAAGTTTTTATTTTTTAATTTTTTTGCGGGAATCGATCCCTCAACCCTACTAGCTAGCCTACCGGGGCAGTGTAGTTTTTGAATAAAAATACTTTGTTTTTTGCCTTTACTCAATTAAGAGCGTAAATATGACATCAAATTGTACATAACAAAGTTAACAAGGTTTCTTTCATATGTGCTAAATTCCCATTTCATACTATTGAGAAACTGAAATTTATTGTTGAAGTGATAAGCTATTCCTACGCGTTGATTTTTTTTGCTAGCATGTGTTCATATTAAAGAAAACTAAAAACATACATATTTATGGATTGAAAGTTTTTGTTTCATTAATTTAATTATTTTTCAACGTCATTATGAAAATTTTAATTTATGAAGGCATGGTTTTTCGAAATATTTTTATACTGTTAATTATTGAGCCCATAGAGTTATTTGAATGTTAAAAATAATTTTTTTTTCAATCATTGAAATATGTTGCTTTATAAAAAAATTTTGATTTCATAAATTTAATGGCATATTACATTAGATGTATGAAATAATTAAAACTTACATTTTTTAATTAACAATTAAACATTTTTTTAAGGAAATTATAATTTTGTATTTATTTATGAATATAGTTAGTTACGTTTGTATATTGTGTTTTTATGTTCATAATTAAAATTTGTTGTTTAACTTGGACAAACTTATATCCAATGAACATTTTTAACGTAATTACGAAATTCAATGAAGCGATTTTAACGAAAATACTTCATTATAACTATGAAATTCAATTTAGAGAGTGAACATTTTCATTAAACTAATGAAAATTGTCTTATGAAAATGATTCATTAAATATATGAAGCATTTTTCTTTCAGTGTGGCTAAGTTGGCAACCTTGGTAAGAAATGGAAAAAAAGTAGAGCTATTAAATATTGGACATCCTACACGTAACCTCTTGTATTATTAAAAAATTATTTGCTAATGCAAACCGTTTCGCTAGATCAAACATCATTTAACAGCTTCTTCGACCTTAGGACAACAAGGTTCTAACGGAATTTTTTCCAAAAATGAGTTACATAATGCATTGCAATAAATCGACTACGCTCTTCCTTAGTTTTTGTCTATTTCTTACAACTGCAAAAATAATTTATATAACTTGGTTCTTACTGAATCTCAGTTAACAATGTCCTATCTAACTGATAGAACCTTGTTAAGCTAGAAAGCCACGTGGCGAATAGAACCACGTGGAACCTTTAATTGCAAATAGAACCCTGTTGCTCAGACTCAAAATTTTAGATTGCACAAATACTGTCTTGAAACGTATTCAAAAGCTATTTCCTTCCCTAGAAGTATTTTAAGTAGTGGTCAATATTGTACGTTCTTTCAAAGACTTAAAAGAATACTACTTTGAGTTTAAAAACTATATTTAATCAACTTTTATATTTTATATTGTTAAAAAGTTTTACCAAGATTTTCTTTGACAATCCCAATAAAAATAGATGCATGTATGTATATTTCTAGATAAATATAAAAATACGTATAATATATAAACGTATGTATAAACGTATCTTTATGTATTTAACTTACTACACAGATTTTAAAACTCTAATGTTACAGTATTTTAATAACATGACAAAATAACTACAATTAAATAAATTATTTAATAGAATGTCTAGACATGCTACGATTTTTGGCACAGGAAGCAAATACCAAACAAAGAAATACAAGCAGCAATAAATGCATTTGATAAAAAATGTTTGAAAAGAGAGAAAGAGTAAAATACATTTAAAATGAAAATATGTACTGCATACTTGGATGTGCATTGTTTTCATTGTTACATTTTCGTTTCCAGTCCAGGTTCGTGGCATGAATTCAACCATTTAACTTGAGAATTTTTCTTTTAAGCAGCGTTGTCATTTTTTATAACCACCACACGCTATTCCCCCTTTCAAAACGCACTAATTCATAGAGTTGACAAAACGCGCTATTTTTAGCGCACTAAATTAATTTTGAAATATTAGAAAATATTTATTTATTATAACGAAATCAATAACTATCTTCGTACTTGTTTTAAAATTGAATTCAGGTGCAAAAGGTAGATACTTATGCAGACAAAAAAAATGTAAAAAGCAAAAAATTACAACAAAAACTTAAAATATTCTTTTGGTTTATCAATACAAATTTGGTCGTTTCAAGCACTTAACACAAAATTGTTAACGTTTCATAAACCTTTTATAAACCAGGTTTAAAATTTAAAAAACAAAGCGATGAATCAACAGCCATGTTGAACGAATTTTTGTTCACCAAAATTGAAGAGGAGGATATTGGCAACATTTGGTTTCAACAGGATTGCGCAACGTGCCACACAGCCGAAGCTACACTCGATGTTTTACGCCCTGTTTTTGAAGATCGCATTATCAGCCGCAGAGCTGATGTCGTTTGGCCACCTCGGAGCTGCGATTTGACACCGTTGGAATATTATTAGTGGGGTGCCGTCAAAGATAAGTGTTACGCCGACAATCCAGAGACAATTGACGCTTTAAAGGACAATATTCGGGAAGCCATTGGTGAAATACAGCTAGCGTCACACAATCGATAATGTGCTTAAAAATTGGACCGATCGTGTAGGCATGGCCAGCCGAGGCAGCCATTTGAATGAAATTATTTTCCATTTAAATTGACTTTTATTCGACCTTTACAAAATTTATTATTATTATTATTTAATTAAGCTTGAGGTCTCTTTTTTTTAAAAAATATTCCGAATGTTTGCAATTTTCGCGTAACTTTTTGTTGCTCTTTTTGGCAATCGTCGCCGTTATAAAGATAGCCCCATATATAAACCGAAGTCTGTATTTTACAGGACACAATCAACACTGTCGATTTATACGGGGCATTAGTAATTGTGAATTTTTTAGAATAAATATAGCTTCCCTTTTTTAGAGCACAACATTTTTAAGAAATGAACATCAAATTGCATTTTTTTTGATAAAAACTTAAAACAAACCACCTGTCTAAGTTATTAGAGATATGATAGAATACAAGTTTTGTATAGAATTGATGACGACGTCGATGAAAATTGATGTTGATATTTAATTGATGACGATGACGTTAAATGGAATAAGGGTGAATATTCTTTGCTATGACACGACGTGTCATGTGTTTTTATTTCGTCCTTAAATAATCCATCAATGCTAACAATTCCATCATTAATAAACTTTAAATAATTTGCTGATAACTTTATTAATGTATTTCTTTCCACTTTTAATGTGTTCAAGAAATAAAAATTTGCTTGTTCTTTTTTGTTTATCGATCAGCTGTCTTTGCTATCAACTAAATCATCTCAAATGTAATGTGAACGGCTTTGATTAGATAAATCAACATTTTGCTTAAACGCGTTTAAGAACCCAAGTGTGAACATAGTATAAGAGTTTTTAGTAAGCATAAGTCTATTTAGAGTTTATTGCAATAAAGGTAAATTTGTGTGTATCTAGTTTAGTTAACGAAAAGTGAAAAAATTTCTATGGAATAACAACAACTGATTCGCTTAATGCTATGTTCACACTTGAGTTTTTAAACGCGTTTAAGCAAAATGTTGATTAAGTTAATCAAAGCCGTTCACATTACATTTGAGATGATTAAGATGACAGATGATTAAGAAAAAAACAAAACAAACAAATTTATATTTCTTTAAAGTATTAAAAATTGATAAAAAAATACTTTAAATAAGTTATCAGAAGATTATTTTAAACATATTAATGCTGAAATTGTAAAAATTTATGAATTATTTAAGGAAAAAAATAAAATCATTAAGCAGAATCGTGGCCGGTTGTTCAGTTTATGTAGACCGATTCTACATTACAATCAGTTTGAGGTATGTTCAGTGGATTCTAAGTGATTAATGAAGTGATTTATGGCGATTTCTTTTCTGAGAAATATGTTGCATACATGTTACATGCTCTATCTCTTTTGTGTAGAGCATGTAACATTTATGCAACATATTTCTCAGAAAAGAAATCGCCATTAGTTGTAAACATGTCAATTTGAAGTGATTAACAAATCACTTCAATGTATGGGAAATCATCTCGATTTTGATGTGATTAGAGCTTAATCACGTTCGAGTTGCTTAAACGCGTTTAAGAACCCAAGTGTGAACATAGTATAACATAAGTTTCTATGCATTGCAATTAATAGGCTTACAGAAAACTCTTTTTTTACACAAACTCAACCCTGCATCTTAATGGGTTGAGCATTTTTAAATATATTCTGTGTTTCCAGTAAAGATCTACTCAAAAGCTTTCAAATGATAACAGTATTGACCATATATGTACGTTGTGACATGTAGTAAAAATTCGCTTATATGTATATGCATATCTTATGTATATAAATACGGAAACAATTTTTTATTCAACATTTTTTATTTTTCGAATTTATTCTATGAGCTAAATTTCAGTTATGTATTTTATAAAGCTTTTTTTTTATAATAGTCATATTCCTTCAATTTTTCAGAAATGACTTTATACACTACCAGACTATTATATTGTATTTTCTTGTTACATTTTACCTTAGCTTTCCTTTGGAAAGCAATGAGGTATATTTAGGGTTTTTTCCCGACATTTCCCGTCCCGGGAATTTCAATTATTTTATTTCCCGTTTTCCCGGGATTTTTGTTGCGGGATCCCGGGAAATAAAAGTTCCTCATAGTTTCAGAAAAAAGCTATTTATACTTTGAAATTAAGTTTTCTATTCTCTAAAAATTAGCATCTGTTGATGGGTTGTCGATTAGATCAATAACAAGAAGTGAGTACGTTCGTAAATTAATGTCTTCTGACGCAATAAATCTACCAAAAGCAGAATGTGCCGTGCAACAGTTGTTAATTAGAAATTTAGTGAAGTGAAGAGTTTATAAAGAACATAAATTCAAAATAAGATGCAGGCAGTAAATTTTAATTGTCCATGGACAAGTCTTACAAATAGGAGATATCCAAAAATATCGCTCTTTTATTGCAGCAGGGCATATCTACAAAATGGCAAAATGCGATAAAAGTTAAAATGTACCGATTTAAAGGAACATATATTTTGCTATAACTTCGGTTCAGTTTGAGATAAAAACCTATGTTTTGTTACGAGAAAATAGAAGGAACACTTTGCTTAATTAACTTAAAATTAAAAAAAAATTTTGAGATATGCCGCTATGTTTATAAGGTGTTAAACATAAATTTGTTTCATTTTGTGACGGCTTATAAAACATGGTAGTACTGGGAAACCGAAATAAAAAAACTATGGAAACTCGTGTACGATACTACAACATACAATTTTAAAAACACATTGTCCTAAAGATTACAGGTGGATCTTGTAAGAAGAAGTCCGTTTGATGCTATTTTTTGAATCAACCTTGACATACATTTGACTGATATAGATGCTGTTTATAAAAAAGAAAAATTACTTCGGATTGCGGATAAGAAATATGCAACAACTTTAAACATTTGCACTTTAAAAATTTGTCCAATCTCGGTAAAAAAGTGAACGAAATTTATCGGAAACATGGTAACAAGTAAATAAAATAAGAAATATACTCTTTGTCGACTTTCTAAATGCATTAAGTGTGTCTTAATGTTATTTCCTAAGCTGTTAAAAAATGTTAATATATTTATAAAACATATTTATTTAAAATATTTTATAAATTTACTTTTTGATCTCAAAACTTGAGCACCATAATTTTTGTTTGTTTTTATTATTGTTTTATGAATTAAATTGTTATGTTTATGTTATCTTTTTATCTTGCATCTAGAGCATAATAATACGAAATTTACATATAAAATCGTAAGGTAATAATAATTCAAGTTCCCCTTTCAACCTTTAATTAATTTTTGGGAGTTTTTAGGCATTTCTTTTACTTACTTTCTAAACAAGTTCCCTTACGCTTTTTTAAAAAAAAAGTTTTTTTCATTAATTTAAAACAAATTTACTTTGTATTACTTATATGGAGCGGGATCCCGGGAAATTTAAAAATGTTTCCCATTTTCCCGGGAATCGAAAAACTCTGGGAAAAAAAAACTCTAGGTATATTGTATGTAAAATACATAACTGAAATTTAGCTCATAGAATAAATTCGAAAAATAAAAAATGTTGAATATAATATAAAGTAGCCTTCGGAAGGAAATAATTCCCAGTTTCTATTTGTTAAAATTGTTGAGTTAAATACATTCAATTTATAAAGTACATATCACTATCCAGTGTAACACAAAGAATGCTGACGATGGCCGTAGCGGGCCAGAAAATACATTACATTCTGCTGGTGTCTAATAATTGTAAATTTTTCTTTACATACAATATACCTCATTGCTTTCCAAAGGAAAGCTAAGGTAAAATGTAACAAGAAAATACAATATAAACTTGATCCAAAATTAGATTTTATAAAACACATTACATCAACGATAAATAAAGCTCGTGGTGTACTTGCCTTTATAAAACGTTGGGCTAAGGAGTTCACTGATCCTATGATTACAAAGCTGTTATATACATCTTTGGTAAGACCTTTCATCGAATATGGCTCTATTATCTGGGATCCTGATTATGATGTTCACATAAACCGAATAGAATCTGTCCAAAAACAATTTTTATTGTTCTGCTTAGGAAACTCAACTTGGAATCCTTCTGAAGTACTTCCTTCTTACTCTGTAAGACTTGCTATCGTTAAATTACCATCACTAGTAAGCCGAAGAAAAATGCTTAACATTGCGTTTTTAGTTAATTTGCTTAATGGCGACGTTAGTTCGGAATTCCTGCTTAATAATGTCAAACTCAACGTTCCTCAGCGATCAACTCGCAATTACATACCATAATATCTTCAGGCCTTTCACACAAACTATGCAAATTCTGATCCTTTCCGGAGAATATGTAAAGATTTTAATGAAATGTATCATTTAGTTGACTTTTCTTTAAGTGCCAGTGTCATTAAACGTAGTATTATCTTGTTTTTAAATACATAAACTAATAATATTGTTCGTATTTTAATTATAGTCTGTACGGATTTTAATCCATAGACTTAAATAAATAAAATATAAATAGTCTGGTAGTGTATAAAGTCATTGCTGAAAAATTGAAGGAATATGACAATTATAAAAAAAAAACAAAAAGCTTTATAAAATACATAACTGAAATTTAGCTTATAGAATAAATTCGAAAAAAAAAATGTTTAATATAATATAAAGTAGCCTTCGGAAGGAAATAATTCCCAGTTTCTATTTGAAACAATTTTTTTTAAGGTTGATTTTTAAGTACCTTAAAGTCCACTGATTTTCATGAAACATACATATATCGTTTTAAAAGGTTTTTTGGGTAGATATGCACAATATAAATTTTTTTTCTAAATTTTCAGGATTAATGGGTTTAAAAAT
The DNA here is from genome assembly GCA_949318255.1 of Pollenia labialis. Classification (NCBI taxonomy): domain Eukaryota; kingdom Metazoa; phylum Arthropoda; class Insecta; order Diptera; family Polleniidae; genus Pollenia; species Pollenia labialis. The sequence goes on along the minus strand of OX439142.1, from coordinate 39,590,290 downwards.
CGTTTTAAATTTGCCAGCAAACACACGCACAAACAGCCAGAGACTAAAGTTTAAATAAACACTTGAAATGTTGAGTTTTTGGAAAACTGAAGTTTTTCCGAAATTTTGTGGTATGCAGTTTTGTTTCCCTTCGTTGATAATATAAAATTAAGAAAAAAATTTTACCTTATTGAATACAAAACGGTAATTTTTTAAAAAAATAAAAAAATAACGAGGAAAAACGTTTAAATACATATTGAAGTTTATCTTTCTGTTATGTTTCCTTTTTTATTACTTTTTTTGATGTCACATTTATTGTGCATCGTCCAATTGTTGCTGTTATTTATGTTTTTGATGCCTAAATGTAAAATTTAACGCTGACTATGAGTAAAGGATAAGCGATAGATTTCGGCAAAAGATCTTTCATAATTAAACATTTTTAAGAGGGAAAGTCCTATCGATAAATAGGAAAATTGTTGAATTAACTATTTTCCAGCGTCCACACACAGAAAAAAAATCAAGTTAAAAACGTAGAAAACAAGGTTGATTTAAAATTTTTCGGTGTTGATTTTGCTTCATACGTTTTTCATGTTAATTCAACCTGATTTTACAATTACTTGCGAACAATATTTTTATACCCTTCACCTCAGGTGGAAAAGGGTATATATAAGTTTGTCATTCCGTTTGTAATTTCTACAATATTGATCTTAGACCCAATAAAGTACATATATTCTGGGTCCTTATGGGGAGAGAAGTTGATTTAACGATATCTGTCCGTCTGTCCGTCTTACGTTTGATATGTGTTTTCCGGAGACTCCAGACATGATAGCGGCTAGGTTGTTTTACATTTATGTCACATATAGTCTACCATCGGTTGCTATTGAAATTCAGCAAGATCGATCCACAAATGGCTGAGTTATGAGCAAAAAACCACGACTACCTCTAATATTTTCCAAAAATCCCTTGTGGTTGTTGTAATTTAATTACTTTTTGCTGTATATCTGGGGAACGGCAAAATCCAAACTTTCCAAATTAGGTACACACATTTAGGTAGCCCATACACACAATCCTACAAAATGTGGGCGGGATTGGAGAAGTGGGCGTGGTACCTCCCGTACAAAACAAATTAAAAATTGTATAAAAACCTAAATTATAGGGCTGCCATATGTCCTATGGATATGACTTATATATAAAATTTAGAAAAATCGGTTCAGATACAAAAAAGTCATGACCAAAATTAATTTTTTTTTTTTAATACCCACTTTCGGGAACCATAGATCTCCCCGAGTCCAATCTTTATAACACAAGTAAATGGTAAATTCCTTCTTAAACACGTCGGTATATAAATCTGTCAAATCGGTTAAAAAATGGCTGAGTTATGAGCTAAAAACCACGACTACCTCTAATATATCCAAAAAATCCCTTGTGGTTGTTGTTTTTTTTTTGTTTGTGCTTTTATTCGAACGTGTTGAATGTTAGGCATATCAAACACACACATGTTTGCTCGCTTAAATTGAAAAATACGTACATACCTACATATTAAACAAACAAAGTGACGGAATATATTCTACTTTAATTCTTTATTTGCATAAGCGTTAATGGCTGAGTTGTCTGGGCGGTTGGTCAAAGCAGCGTTGTTAGTAGTTGCCGGGGTTCAAATCTCGGCATCCACCTTTAAAAAAAAAAATTGTTTAACTTTTTTTATATTCTATAAACGATTTTAAAATAATTCAGCAATTTTTGAATTGAAATTTAGCAAGATCGGTCCACAAATGGCTGAGATATGACCAAAAAACCACGACTGCCTCTAATTTTTTCCAAAAATCCCTTGTTGTTGTATTTTTATTACTTTTTTCTGTATATCTGGAGAACGGCAAGAGCCAAAGTTTCCAAATAAGGTACAAACAATAAGGTTATAAATGCACACCATCCCACAAAATGTGGGCGGGATTGAAGAAGTGGGCGTGGTACCTCCCATACAAAAAATATAAAAAATTGTATAAAAACCTGAATTTTTTGACTTTAATATGACCTATGGCTACGCCTTACATATCATCGGAAATCTTTAGTAGAAAATATTTTCTGAAAATTTCGGAAAAATCGGTTCAGATACAAAAAAGTTATGACCAAAATTAAATTTTTTTTTTAAAAATACCTATTTTCGGTAACGATGGATCTTTCCGAGTCCAAGTTTCATAACACAAGTAAATGGTAAATTTCTTCTTAAACACGTCGGTATACAAATCGGTTAAAAAATGACTGAGTTATAATCAAAATACTGAAATCCCAAAAATTACTCATTTTTTTATAATTAAGTTTGTTTTTTTATAATTAAGTTTGCTTAAATATATGTACATATATGAAGGTATATATACATATATCCCTATAAGCCAATTTAATGGAAATATTATTTTTAAGCACGTTGGTATATAAATCTGCCAAATCGGTTAAAAATGGTTAAGTTATGTGTAAAATACTCTAAAAAAGGATTGAAAACATTAACTAAAATTCTATATCTGTATTATGACCAATTCATACGTTTTAGATATCAAAATATCGGAAATGTTTAGAAGAACACAATATTGGAAATCTTTAGAAAAACTCGGAATATCGGTAAAAAAAAGTAATGTCAAAAATATAGTTTTTTTTTTAATACCTATTTTCGGGAACCATAGAACTTCCCGACTACAAGTTTTATCACCAAAGTAAATGGTAATTTTATACTTTAAGATGTCGGCATGACCAAATACTGAAATTCGATCAAAACTAAACGTGCTATATATTAATTAAACTTTTAATATATTTAATAGCACGCAATCATGTGCAAATAATTAAATAAAACTAAACGATATATATTTGATAAATATACATGTATATATACATATATTTAAACATACATATTTATATATATATATATAAACTTCTGTTCTTTCCATGGTGAAGGGTATATAAGATTCGGCATAGCCGAATATAGCACTCTTACTTGTTTTTGGTTGAAACCGGTTTTTGGTATTTTTTTTAATTGATTGCGTTTTATTTTCAAACAATTTATGTGCAAATAACCTACGTAAGAGCATATGCGACCGATTGTGTAATTGTAGGGCAACAGTATTTGTTTTATTTTTGTAAAACTTAAACTACATCGATTTGCACCGAATTATAATTCCATTTTTTAGATTATTTAATTATGCACTTACCATGTGTGTATTTATTTATATATCAAACGAATTTACTATGAGTATTTATTAATTTTACTTATGAGCTCTTTACAAGTTAAATGGTTTAAGATTTTAACTTTTTCAATATTTGATAATTTGTAGTTGTAAGTTTCCCATGTGGAATTCTTCCGTAATAATATAAGAACTAGTAGTAAATTGAGCATCTCCATCCTGTGTTTATAACATACGTCATTCTCCTCAAACCAAAAAGAATAAATTGAATTTTTGGTACAATTCACGCATTGCTCAACAATAAATTTTGTTATGCTTTTCATTTCTTTATTTTGTAAAAATATTTTTTCAAAGACCTTTATATCAATTTTACAAACTTCAAAAAATAAGTCAGAGGGAGCACACAAACCTCCAAAGTCGGATTCTTTTTGACAATTTTTTGCATGAACAAACATTTCTGAAGGATATGACAAAATTTGCGCGGGTTTTTTATATCCATACGACATTTAACGCATGATATTCGTTGTGATATGTAACCAACAAAATATCGACTCGATGTGAATTCTATTGGCACATTGTTGGATGTAAAGCAATCGGCATCTTCATTAAAATATTCTTAATTTTCATTGTACATACATATATATATGTATATATATCTGCGATTTCTATTTCAGGGGTGTGAGTACTCTCTGATTGACGGAAAGGGACATTAAAATAGGTTTTAGGCTTTTGATTTCCTGAGATTAGAAATCACACTTAAAGGCTTTTGTGTTATTCGATTCAGAATTTGCATAATGTGGATCAATCAATCCGAAAAGCACTTTAATACGACTAAAAGAGAAATGTATGATAATATTTCTAATAAAATTCCATATTATTTCCAGTCTAATAATAACTTTTATAATCTGAAAGCTTTATTGGCGATTTTTCAGATTTAAAAACTTGAATCGTATACTTTTACGAGTATTACCAAAAAAAATTAATATGTGTTGCAAAATTATATCTGATAAATAGAGCGCATGTTTTGACAATCCGTGTACGAGGCTATGTCATCAAAATACATAATTATTTGTCTGAATTTGTTGAATATTATTTAAGTTGCTGTAAAATATAACACTTTTTAAATATAAATTGACTTTTATTCGACCTTTATAAAATTTATTATTATTATTATTTTATTAAGCTTTTTAAATAAATAAATAAAATTATAATATGCGAACAATTTTAATAATATGGGTTTGATTTTATTGGATTTCATTCTATATATTGTATGTAGCGAAATCCACATATTTTTTTGTCCTATCCCGCGAAGCTCTTCGCTTGTCTGCAGGAAAGAAACATTTCTAATTCTCATAATATTTGCTCATATAAGCTGGCTCATACAAGTTTAATGTTTACAATGTTTAGCTTTTTCAGTATGTTATCGATGATTTGTAGATATGTTTTTTAATATTTCTTATTTGTAACTGCCCGTCTACAACTGACATGACTTGCAGTTATAACTTGAAGTTATTAAAGCGTTGTTAAAAAATTTGCATTAACAACCGTGTTATAACATGAGAAAACTTCTAACATGATGAGTCTATACTTAACACTAACATCATATTAGTGTTTAAGTTACATGGGGTCTTTGCCTGACAATTTTTTGTCATAATAAACGTCAAACTTCATATAAAAAAAAAACGCTGACAAAAATGTTAAACTTTTTTTTATATAGACTTTGACGTTTGGTAAGACAAAAAATTGTCAGGTGAAGATCCCATGTTAAGCATTTTATGTCAGTTGTAGACTGCATGTAATGCTTCCGAAATAATATAAGGACTAGTAAATTTAACATCTCCATACTGTGTTTAGGACATATGTAGATACGTACGCAAACCAAAAAGAAGAAATTAAAATTTTGATACAATTTACGCATTGCTCAACAATAAATTTTTTATTTTCATTTCTTTATCTTGTACAAAAAAATTTTTGCAGACCTTTAAAAGAATTTTACAAACTTCAAAAAGTAAGACGGAAGGAGCACACAAACTTTCAAAGCATGAATCTGTTGCATAATTTGTTGTAATAATAAATAAAATTGGATTTTTCGGCGGAAACGATTCAATAATTTTTCAAATAATACAATTTTAATAAAAAAAATTTTTAAACAAAAATAAATAAAATTGAAAGAAATTACGTTCATACACATCAAACTGGTGGCATATTTTTATAAAAATTAAAAGTATTTTGATTATCATCAAATTCACATTGAACCATGAGTTTTTTATTACTTACACAATTACAAAATTGTGAGTTTGATGAGGCATGTTAATGTGTGGCCTTGTCGCTTTAGAAAACATAAAATATCTTTTATGAACAAAGCAGTTTATTCTTTCAGAAAAATTATTTTTTATATGCCTACATTGTTTAAATTTAGACAATAACAGCATTTGAACTTCGGTGCGAATCGATATAATTTCATCTGTACAACAATAAAACACATATTATTGCCCTACAATTAAAATCTGTCACATTTGGTTTAACGTACCTATGTTATTTGCACATAAATGGGATGCAAACAAAACATGTTTTATTATTTAAATGTGTTTTCAACGAGAAAACGATATTTCTTTTAGTTTGTTTGTATTTTTTTAAATGCAATGTATACACATACATACACACACACGCGTGTGCACATACATATTAAAGGGCTGCATGAACAACTTCATTCATAAACATACTGAAATGTTTATTCATTGAAAGTCGTGTTCGAATAAAATTGAGATTACCGAACAAACTGTTGTTTTATTCATGCTGCTATGAACACATTTCGTTTCATGTCGTAAACACACAGAGGTTGTTCAATGAAACCGGCTTTGTTTCATAGTTTTCATTCTCTCTCATTTATTTTTATTAATACTCAATAGCAATGTTGCCACTTCAGTAAATTCAAGTAATTATTTGCATGCGTTGCCCATGTGTAATTTAAATTTTAACACATACTATGTAGATATACCTATGCACATATATGTATAGTATACATATTTGGAATATAAACAATAAATAATATGCAAAATATGTTTTTTTTTGTTTGTCATTTGCATTTTTGAATAATACAAATCTTTGAAACATGGCAAGATTTTATTGTCTTGTAATGTACTGTACACGGCCCTGAAATGAAACGAACTCATACAAAACACACACATTTTTAGGTGAAAGATGAAAAACAAAAGGAGGAATGAGTTTATGAGAAATTTAATTGTTAGTTTTGTAAGTGTCTTAGGAGTTTGACCACGTGGTTGTTTTTTTTCGAAAGATATTAAAAACTAGAAAATGAATGTAAGCAAATATTTTTCTGTTTAAGAAAAAAATATTGCCGAAAATTTTTTAATGTTAGTGTATGTTTTTGAAATTAAAATTAAATATATATTTAATTTTATTGAAAATTTACATTGAAAACAAAAATAAATTTGAGTTTTTATTTCCATATTAATGTATCTCTTAAACTTGTTGCATTTACCCCTCATGGTTATTTCTATTTTTTTTTTTTAACTTTCCTATGTTTTTATTTTTCTGCAACTGGCAACACTGACATTTAAATCATACAGTTTTCCATGAACTTATTCGAGATTTGTTCAATGGTTGTTCTGTCTCATGGTTGTTAATGTTCATATTCTCTTGTATAAGCAAATAAACTAATTTTTTCTTATTCGTCTTTTAAATATCGAGTGTTCATTGCTTTCATTTCATAGTGTTTCATCTTACTGAATACGAATGAAGCGAACACAAAATTATAATGAAGGTTTCATGAACATCATTATTAAGTTTCATGCAGATGTTTAATACATATACACTGATAAGTGAGAAAAGCTCTCTGAGAGTAATAATAAATATTGTAATTTACTCTCACAAGTGGATTTAGCGGCTAAATCCACCAGAAAAATTAATATAGACAGAAAAATGTATGAACTTTGTATGGTCGTGCAATATCTTTATAAATCTATAGTCTTTGCTCATACGCTCTTCCTTGGTTGACACTAATTGCACATTGACCTTTTCCCTTACTTAATTTGTGGTTCTGAGTTTGTTTGTTTGAGTCAGAGAAATACCATTAAAGCTATACCTCACCTCTCAGGCAACACGTATTATTATATCTTCTCCTCAAAAATGTTCTTTTGCAATGAACGCATCGACAAGTTCACACGATAGAATACTGCGGTCGTTTGAAAACTCTAGCTGTAACTTGCACACGATCGCATTGAAATACATAAAATAGAATTAATTTTGCCTCACAGGCGGGGTTAAGCGTTATGGGGTTAAAGCTTTGTTCATACGACGATATAAACCACTGGTTTCGCTCTCTGAAACTAGATTGCCAAACATGCTGTTCATACGATTTCATTATTTAATACTTTTATTAATATTATTATGTTATTATTATCACTTTATTTTACTAAACATCAATTTTTATTTTGTTTTTTTCTGTTTTGATTTTTTTTGAGAGGTAGTTCAGATAAACTAACGATAACTGCTATCAAAATAGGAGATGATAGCACAGTTTTCCTGTTTTGTAGCTTGTTTAAAAATTAAACGACCTGTTTCGCTCTCAAAATTTTGTATGGGGAAACAAGTCGTTTCAATCAAGGCCTATCCACTAGGTCTGCTTACTTCTACAACAGTACAACAACACAAAAAACAACATGCATTTTGCTTGTGTAAAATTCCCCGGCGTTGTCAAAATCTTACTACTACATAAGCGAAACAAAAGGAAAAATTTGTTTTGTGTGCATGTGTGTGTTGCAAAAAACAAAAATATACATGTAAGGAAACTGTAAACAACTTTTGACATCGTTGAGGAATATACCAAATTAACATCTGGCTTCTTGCGCAGACCTATTGGATAGACCTTGGTTTCAATCATGTTTGGGGCGCGAAACAGGAATGAGAGAGCGAAATACGAATATTGCTGTCCGTGTGAACATGGCATAAGCTAAGTTGTGTTTTTCTTTTTTACGATGTTATTCATTCTTATATGGCCTACAGCATTGTTACACCCAATTCACATGAGGGCTTTTACGACGTCGTTGTTTTCTTAATTCCCTTTAAACCAACTTCCAAAATCCCTTTGCGTTTAATAATGATATTTGGTTGCATGTCTTTTTATACTCTTTACCACAGGTGGTAAATAGGGTATATATAAGTTTGTAATTTCTATAATATTGATGTTAGACCCTTTAAAGTATATATATTCTAAGTCCTTATGAGGAGTGAAGTTGATTTAACGATGTCCGTGTGGCCGTTGAAATGGATTTTCCAAAGACCCTATATATAATGGGGGCCAGGTTATTATACATTTATGTCACATATGGTTCTACTTGTTTTATGTTCGCTATGACATAGACTCAATATATTTTAATTTAACGCTTCTTCAGTAAAAGCATTCGTAGCCGAGTTGTTAAGTTCTCTCCTGACACTGATGATGTTGCCAGTTCGAATACCAAAAAGAATTTTTTTTAATATTTTTTTTATTTAATTTTTTTATGTTCTAAAAAACGATTTTAAGATTATAACACAAATTTCAAACATCAACTTTAGCAAAAGAGGAAACGGGCTTAGCTATATACATATATAAATTTTTTGTTTTTTTTATATTCCTCGGCATGGCGAAATGAAAAGTTGGCGTGGCTCAATTAATATTTATTTATATCTAAAGAACGCTATTTATATATGTATGTAACTTTTTGTTCTTATATCATCATGGTGAAGGGTATATAAGATTCGGCATAGCCGAATGTAGCACTCTTAAGGCTCAGTTAGTCTTTACTTTCTGTTTCTGTTGCTGTCACTTTCAATTACTTAACATGTTTTTAATATTACAGATTGGACCGTAACAGAACAGAAAAACTAACACAGGTTTTTTAATAACAAAAACAAATCAGCTGATTCTTAACAGAACAGAAAGTAAAGACTAACTGAGCCTTTACTTGTTTTATTTACAGAAGGGCGTATTTCAATTAACCGGCAGCATAAATTAAGCGGAAAATAAAAACACATTTTTGTATTGATTAATTTTCTTTTGCAATGATTACCTCATTATAATTTTTTCGTTAAATTTTGAACAATAAAAAAAATTTTATTAAGCGAAGAAAAAAACTTCCCAACGTACCAGAAGCATGTTATGCCAGTATTACTTTTTTCCTGATAGTTACATATAAAAGTATTTACATTATACAGTACTTTTCGCTAATAGACCATTCCGATTTAAGGCCAAAAACGGATTAAATCCAAATCTGTCATATTCACCATCAAATCTGTCAAGACCCCATCTAAAGAACCAATGACATTGATATTTATATTGTGCTTGTTTTCGTCAGTCAAAGAATAAAAATTAATCTCATGCCTAAGACTTATAAAGCACTGAAATTATTTACATTTTTGTTTTTATTGTAAGCTTTTAAAGCAGTTGAATTAATAAATAAAAAAGATTTTTGTTTTAACTACTTATTTAAATTAAATCAATATTTGATTACAGTGCACTCGCGATAATAAAAACACTTATTTTCTTCTTTAATTGACTACTCTAAAATATGAACTTGTGCAAAACTTATAATTGTATTTTTAACGGTTTTTATCTACCTACATAGTGTTAAAATCAAAATCAACTTTGACTCAACTGCATAATAACTTGGGGATTTCTCTAGCTATCTGGCTTAAAATTGTCTTCAGTTGTTAATCAAAATGCTTAACATTCACGTTTTAGTTAGTGCTCACCTTAATATGGAATTCTATAAACATCTTTAAATATAATTTTAACGTGGAAAGTTCATAAATATGAATTTTAAACATAAATTTTGAACTTTTAAAAAAAATTTTATAAAATTTAGAAGATTAGATGCCATTCGCAAATATTAACATAACAATCTTGCAAAAGTTAACTGGCTTTGTTTTAATTAGTTCATGCTATCGCAAGTGCACTATATTTTCAACCCGACACCTGAGTTGCCAATATAGCGCATTTAGCGCTTTTTAACTGTCGTAACGGAGCATATATTTTTCTTAGCGTTGTTTTTAAAGAGCGCTAAATTAACGCTTTTATTGATACCCAACATTTTTGTACTTTTATTTGGATACAAAAAATCAAGACACATTAAACCAAAATTTTTTTCCGTTGTTTAAATACTTTACTCTGAAATGCATAGAAGTTTATTTTCTAAAGTAATCCATTCCATTTCGTTTCTTAAAATCCAAAAATAATTTCCTGATTTAAACTTGCTTTGTTCGTATTAAGTATACTAAACTATATAAACATTTTTAAAATACATATGGAACAATTAACTTTGGGCAAATACTTCGTTTTTGATGGTTAAGCAAGCACACATGGTGTAATTTCGTATATGAAATGCCATAAAATGTAAATCTCTCAATTGACCTACATATTAAATCAAAAGTTTAAAATATTTATGGACTTGGTTGTACTGTTTTTCCTTTTTCTTTATTCAATGTGCTATTTTTCCACATATAAAATCTGGTAACGCAACTACGAATGCCCTTTAACTCATATTAAGTTGAAATTGTATGGTATTGTCAATTAAATTGTAACAAATTGGTTTTTAAATTATAATAACAAGTTAGGCCTTCTTCATATTTATCTAGGTCATGCCTTTCACGTTACGCAGCCCAAAATGACTGTAATTTATAAGTTTATATTCGTATTATTAATAAAACGTATAATAATTTTTCGTACCCTTTTTCAAAAACGAGTTAACACGCATATCAGTGAATACCAACTTTATAAGGTTATCTCGACGCTTAAAACTATAACTTTGAAATTATATTTTTAATTCTATATTAACGCCTTTTATATGGGTGCCACCCACATTTCGATTACTTTCACCAACAAATGATATTATCGTTGTAAATTCTTAAAGATTGCTTTTGTAAACTGTTATTGAAATTCCCTCCACGTTTTTCAATCCCATGATTGCTTATTCAAATTTAAGCAGTCATAACAAAGACATCAATATCTAAAAATTGTCATCGAAATTTGATCTGCGAAGATAAAATAGATGCGAATATACAGATATGCCTAAAGGTGCGTGCGCTCAGATACAAGAATCATTTAAAACCCCATTTCCATTATTTTCAGCAAATATTTGTTTAAGATTTTCAATACAATCGTATTCAATTTATAATACATGTGTAGGTGTATATGAATTTTCCTTGGTAACAAGAATTTTCCTTTGTTTACGAGTTTTACGCCATTGAACAGAACTATAGAGTTGTATCTACTTGTGATTTTAGCCATACTTGTTTTACAATTGATGATGAGAAAACAAACGAGTCTATTCCTGTACCATCATTGCTGATTAGAGAAAATTGTACACACTCAATCAGTCAGTCAAACCAATATTTTAAAAAAACTAGATGAAGGATGTGTATGAGTGCACATTTGGATGGATGTTGTTGAGGTTGAGATGGGTATCACTGAGTTTAGCACCTGTTCAATAACAAATCAAGAGTAATTTTGTGAGTAGCTGTAATAAATGGATTCGTTTACTTACACAGTTTTGAGCTAAGTTGATAGATCCAATACCCAGAACATGCTTCACCTGACGCATTTTCTGTCATCCCCCGTTTAATTTATTACCAGCCATTAATGCTATTGGTTCGGAGCAGCGCTATTTATGTTTCTTATCACATGTTTTGAGCGTATAATAAAATATTTATCTCATAAATAATGATTTTCTGTGTATTAAATAAAACGAAATTTAATGTTTAAGTTTCAGCTCAAGAAAATACAAAGTTTTAAATGTCTACAGTGGATTCATCTTCCATTTAAATAGGGAAAGGTACTTGCACATGGTGTGTAATTTTAATCTTTTCTCAAACCTTTTAATTAAATCTATATTGTACAATAAATTAAACTCTATGACAAGAAAATAATTATACACTACAATAAATTGAAATTATCTTCATGCTATGATCAATAAGGGACCCATGAATAAAAATTTTGCAGTGGTATTTTTGCTTATAGACAAATTTATTTTGTATCGGGTTTTGCAACAGGTACTTGACAACTTTGAATTTAATTTGTGAGAACACTGTTTCTCTGATCATCTAACTGTTACTCTCCTTTTTTTTCAATAAACTCAACATTTTCATCATGGTAAAGTACATGAACGAACAATGTATGCAAAAATGTTCTACCGAAATTTGGAGTCGCTGACCGCAACTTTAAAAGCGTTAACTCCAATTTTCGCTCGGTTTATAAGCATATACAAGTTTAGCGCGAAATAGAGTTGGGTAGTTCATGACAGAACTAGTTAGTCAGATGACCGATGAACTGTCTTTCAGCCTGACAGTTCCTTTTAGTTCAAAAGTTCACTTTTAGTCACTTGGGTCTTTTGCGTCAGCTGTTTATTTCGTACTTTTCAGTCAGTTCATTAAGTTAAAGGGTTCATTTACTTCAGTTGCTTGTTCACTTGATTTTCTTTGCTTTACCGAATTGATTGAAAAGAAACAACAATATTATAAGTGTCTATACCCTACAAGAAATTCATCAACGTGAAAAATGTGACTACCCTGCAAATATTATTGGACCACCTGATCCATTTTGATTAATTGGACCACTCCATGGACTGGGCCGATGTAATGCAATCATGGACCATGTCATTGTTAAAAAGTGTTTGTAGTGAGACGACATGTCTTCGTTTTTCGACGACACGTTTTCGAAGTTAAAACTAATCATCTTGTGTATACAATGGAGTGTAACCCAAAGCTGGGTTATATGGTCCTGCCCTAGGACATCGTTAATAGACCATGTTTTCCATACGATTGGGTTAATTTTGGAGTAGATACTGTTCCTTGTGGGATACACTTTATGGCAGAAGTACCAACCAAACATTAAGCCAAGCATTTAAAATATAATGGTGCATTATATTTCCTTATTAAATATTTTACGCATTTGAAGTAAAATAAAACCTCAAAGAAATAAAAAACCAAATTTCAAATTGCAGAAATTTACTGTCCACGTAAAAAATATACTTTTCGCTTAACATAATTTATTTTATATGAAACATCTGTGTTAGCTGGGTAAATTCTCTTGAAAAAAATATGTAAGCATCCGCTTCATGTGCATTCGATGCTGTCTCATCGAAAACTAAATTAAAAAGGCTAAGAATGCGTGTGAAATCTCTCAGCACAATTGTGCTATGGAGCGCCCACCATTGCTTTACACTCGTGTTTGGACTAGTCCTATTATTTGCAGGGTATTCGCAAATTCATTCTTGTTGTATTATATTACAAAATATACATGTTTCTTTTACTCATTCCCTGATTACCCCTGCAAATAATAGGACTAGTCTAAACACGCGTGTAAAATGAAGCCCACAAGGAACTAGGACTTCTCCAAAATTAATCCAATAGTATGGAAAAAAACATGGTCTATTTAACATTTCGATGTCCGAGGGCAGGACCATATAACCCAGCTTTGGATTACAAAGGACTAGTTTTAACTTCGTTTAAAAACGAAAACATGTCGTTAAAAAACGAAGACATGTCGCCTCACTACAAACACTTTTTAACAATGACATGGTAAATGATTGCATTACATCGGACCAGCCCATGGAGTAGTCCATTTAATCTAATTGGATCAGGTGGTCCAATAATATTTGCAGGGACCTTTAAAATTTTCATAACATAATCAGGGCTGCCATATTAAGATATGTCTCGCCACACGCAGTGATGCCAGAAGTACAGATTTATCAGCATTTTGAAGATTTTATCACCATAATTGCCAAAGGCAGATTTGAAGATTTTTGGTTTAAAATTGAAGATATTTTACCTCGGTGTACATTGCTTGACTATTTCCCCATCTTGCATTGATAAACGAAATATATCAACCATTCATGGCAGAACCGTGTGGAAATATATTCATTAGTAGGAATTAATAATATCGCCGAACTTATGTGATCTGATTTTACACGAAATAATATGTAAATATACGTTATACGTACATATTTATATGTACTTATGTATAAATATCTTTAATAGTTTCAATATTTAATCTCTTGTCAATTTCCAATAAGACCCTTGATAGTTTAAATAACTTGCCAAGCAATTTAATTTGTTGTTTAGAATAACAAACATGTGATTAATCCTTACTCAGTCTGAGTAATTAAATTTGGATAGATATTTTTAATGTTAAAATATTCAAACATTTTCAGACATGTTCTAAAAGCCGCATTCGAGTGAAATTAAAATCGAACAAATTTTTAAAACTTTTCTTTGTTTAAAGTTCAAAAAAATATTCCTTTTTATACCTCGTACTTCGAGGACCACTACCATCGATTTCAAATTTCAGAACATTGGCCTTATATTTTGAAATAAATTGCCAATATATTGGCAACAATCAAAAGACTTTTGATTTTAATTGCACAACGAAAAGAAAGTGAAATGTGTTGGCAACATTAAACAATGCTGTTCATGTTATTCCTATAGGTTATGTTCACCTTTTTGTTCAATGAATGAAACATTGTGCGTCTTATTGCATAATATAGGACAAAATGGAAATAATATGGTGAATATCAGATGCAATAATATTGTATGGGCGGCTTTAGAGGTAAAATCACCAAAAAACCATAATTTTTTCATTAAAAAATCTGCGCCAAGATTTGAACAACCTTCAAAACCCATTTAATTCCTTTTATTTAAAAAACGTTATAACAATTTATTTCAAAATATTAGGCCAATATTCTGGAATTTGAAATCGATGGTAGTGGTGTAGTTTTTGATTTGCAGAAACTAAACCAGTTTTTAGTATTTCTTCTCAAATATATTTTAATAAATTTTTAAAATTCAAAACCACAAAAATCCAAATTCAAATGCATACCTCTATAATAAGTTTCATTTGAGTTAATTTTGCCTCTATATGACATTTCCACGTTAATCGCCGATCCAGATGTAGGTACTATAACGAGATATTTTACATGCGAATGTTGAGGAATTTTTTGATTATTGATTGTAATAGTTGGGCAAGATTCCCGGCGCAAGGTGAAAGTTATATGTACGCAAAATAATTTTTTTTTCAAAAATGGTGACATTTTTTATTGATAGTAAATGTTAGATGTTTCAAGTGTGAACGCGTATTTCACATTTTCAAGATCTTCCATGCGTTCCTCCGAAATGTATGCATTGTACGAAGGTTATGACAGAGAAATTATGAATATGGTTAATTTTATCTAAAACCCTTCAAGATGGTGAGTTGTTAGCAATTTAATGGTACCTATTGTTAGAAAACGGGGGGGTCTGTCTACTCTCTATTGCGATGCTAAAGAAAATTGTAGCAAATCAAGCGATTGGTACTCTTTAATATGTTTGCGCATCTTTCGCATCATTAAATTTTTTTCTTTTCGTAAATCATCACTTTATTTTATTTAAATTTTCCAATTTCAAATATTTTTACTCATTTTGGCATTTCAGTCTACACTTTTATTCTTCTAAAAATCCAATCTATAAATGTTATTGTTTCTGTATACAAATTTTTGAATTAATATTTAATATGAAATTTTTTATTTCACAACATTCAATATATCGAGCCAGAACCGCAAAAAAAACTTAAGCGACAAAAACAAAATTTTACAGAAGAAGGTCTTTTTTTATTTTTTTTTTTATTAAAATTTTGTATGAAGGTTGTCGCTTGAGATAAAATTGTTTTTGCTATAAAATCGTAACGGTACCTTACGCTGGGTCACCACGTAGCAATTTTTTTTTTACTCAGTCCATGCAAGAACGTCAGCAGAACAACGGCGCAATAATTGCTAATCCTGAATCAAAGAAACAAGATTGTGCATTGCGCAGGTCCGTTATTTTTGTGTGGACGAAACAATAGACTTTGTGTGTGTCTTACCTTTTTACAACAAACACTCATATTTAGTCTATGATGACGTATATGCGCAGTAGAATTTTTTTTTGTACGGCTGAGTGCGCAATCTTGTTTTATTGATTCATGATTGCTAATTATATTGCTGGAGAACACGTGGAATTGGTTTGCCATAAACAAACGTACAGAGAAATGAAATGTCAGATAAATGCCAAACATTTTACAGCAGATTGCTAAAGCCTGTTTACACTATCCCACAAAGTATTACGTATTTTATGAAAATACTTCCCTGATCTAAGTATTGTTTATAAATTTTTAAAAAACGGTAACAACCCTACAAGAAATGCATAACCAAAACTAAAAAAATTACTATTACTATAACACTATATTGGTCAACACTACCGGTCATATAACTAGTAAAATGACCGGTAGTCTTCTTGTAGGGAACTTATCATGACAGGGTTGCATTTTCATAAAATACGTAAGACTTTGTGGGATAGTGTGTAAAGGCCTTAAGCAATAATTGCTCAAGCAATCAGAAGAGAAATTATTGCGCAATGGCAATATGCGGTCTGGTTTATGTTTCGCAAATTTAATAGAGCAATCAAATTTGACGTTTGCCGCAATAAATATTGATACGGGGTTATGTGACCATGAAATTTTGGGAGATGATGCAAGTGTTGTCAGCAAAGAAATTTGATGATGCCGCTTAAGCTTTTTCTGCGGTAAGGGGTCGATATATACATACATAAATGAATCATGAAATGAACAAATATTTATGTATTTAATTTATATAAATCTTAAAACAAAGATTTTTTAAATTTAAGAACAAATTATAAAATACATACTACGGAATAAAATATAAATTATAATATTCTTAAAAGGAATCAGAAGACGAGAAGAATAATAAATAAATATAAAACATTGAGCGACAGAAACATTAAATTAAAGGCGAATATTACATTTCTAAGGTATAATTCCTAAATTTATTAAGAATTCCACTAAAAATTGTTTTTAAATCTTTTTGAGGAAAATGCACCAAAATTTTTACAACTATAAATTTCAAGAAATAAATGAATAATGCAAAACAAGATTCTTAGTCTAAGTATTAAACCAAAACACTATATATTAAGAGATAATAAGAAACAATTAGAACATATAGAATGTAATTAAAGGAAATATTTTACAGATGATGTTATTAAAGATTTTTTAAGACATGAAGATAGATAAGCTTTAAAACTAAATAGTAAGGTTAAAGATATACACAGGAGAAAGTTCAATCATCTTGTTGAATTACAGAAAAAAGAATTCGGTGTTAAATTTAACAAAAAGTGATTTATAAACAAAACAGATATTGACATTCCTATGGATACACAATGGACTCTATCATTAGGAAATAAACATGCATTACCTGTCACAAAAAAACACTTTCCAGTTATAAAGATGATAGCAGATGGCGAAGTTTGTGTACAGACTATTAGGGGAAGAGAAGAACAGGAAATAGCAAGGACTAGGCTTAATGAAATTATCTCACAGAGACAAGTTTATTCTAAACAATGATAAGAAAACTAAAGCTTTTTTGAAAATTAACCGCAAAATTTTAATTCTTAATGCAGATAAGGGCAATATTACAGTTGCGATGAATAAACAGAACTATAGTTCAAGAATTAATGATATTCTTAATGATGACTACGTATAGAATAATGACAAAAGACTCAAGGGTTAAACAACAAAAGACTAACAATGATAAACTTTTCAAATTGAAGATAATTACACATTTAGAGGGGAGGCATCTTAAAACAACGACTTCTACGGCACCCAAATCATATGGAGTTCATAAAGTCTATAAAGATTAATTTCCTTTAAGACCAATTTGTTCGAGCATGAATGGTCCATCTCATGAACTTAGCAGGTATATAACAGTAATTCTTAGAAAGATAATAGAAAATTAAGTATATAATGGTAGGAACTCGTTACAATTTAAAAATAGGATTAAAAACATCAAGATAGAAAAGGAGGAGAAGATCATTTCGTCAGATGTTATCTCATTATTCCCTTGTATTCCTATAGATGTAGCCTTAGGTATTATAGAAGGAAAATGGAATATAATTAGGGAACATACGACTATTGAGAAATAATTATTTTTAAGAATTCTCAAATTTTGCATAGATGATAGTAGATATTTTCAATATAATAACAAAATATATTCTCAACTTAGGACGTATAATACATTGAAAAGATTATTTAGTAAAATGAAAGATAGAACAGAGAAATTAGATTGATTTAATATTATTTACAAAATTCCTTGCAAGGGTAAGGATAATAAAATATGTAGTAAGGTATATGTATATAGGTACTTCGAAAAACAAATTAAAAACTAGACTAGTAGGACATAGAACTGATCAAAAATATAAAAATACATCTTCTCAAAAAACTGCATTGTCTTCACATTGTGCCAATTTTAATCATACACCAGATTTCGAAAAAACAACACTTTTAAATACAGAAACAAACTACAAAAGACGCTTCATGATTCTATCATATTACAAATAATCAACACACCAATAGAAAAAAGAATTAATTTTAAACCGATACGGACAATGCAGCTCAAAATTACAGACATTTAATTTATTAGAATAAGATAGGAAATTGAATAAGTTTCGAAAAATGTAATAGAATAATTTTGTTTCATGTGTGTTATTTTTATTATTTTTCATGTTTGTCAATTATTGTTGTTTAATTAAAATTTTTTTTTTTTTAAATATTTGTTTAAATATTATTAACCAAAGATCTTTGAAGAAGCTGTCCATTGTGGCAACGAAATATTGGATAAATTATAAATAAATATATTTTACATAACCTGACCTTGAGCTTGATTAAAAAAAAGAGGAAATAAAATTAAATACTAAATTATTTAGGAAATATTTTGTAAATTTAAAAAAATAATTTACGTAGAGAAACGAAAATTTTCTAAATATGGAGTACAAAATAATTTGCCATTTTTACTTTCGAGAATTTGGTACTTTTTACAAAATGTTTTCTGTACTTAAACAAAAATTTTATCTACACTCACAATATTATTACAGTACACAGAAAAAATTATTAGTAGTTTTTTATCAATTAAAAAAATTATTTAAAAAGTATGTAAACTTAATAAATGTAATAATTAAATCAATTATTTTTTTTGTTGAAGGCAAATTAAAACTATAATTTTGATTTAGTAAACATTTTAGCTGTTTTGAAATAAATTTTTAATTAAAATAATAATCAAATAACAAAAATTATTTAAGCTTGTGAAATTGTTTTTGGAAATTGTCAAAATCAATCAACATATGGTTAGAAACGGCAAAGATTTTTGATCATTTTTTTATATTAAAATTCAAAATATAATTTATTGAAAAAAAAAATATTCAAAATATAAAATTTTTAAAATTTTTAGTAATCAATATAATAATTTTTGGTAATAGGAGCAACATCAACAAATGTGTTGCTTGATTCTATGAATTCAGTATAAAATTGGTGATTAGAGACAATTTTTAATTTTTTCTGTGTAACGGACTGTAGTTTATTTAAGAAGTATTCCGTTCAGTCATTTTTAAATAAATAAACAATTAAAATTCCAAGCAAATTTATTTTTAACTGATTTTAATGCCCAATTTTCAGGATTGATATTAAAACACATTTAGGTTTAAAATCGTTTTAAATACAAAATTCTCTTCTTCACTGAAAACTCAAGTAAAACTTAAGTCAACAATGTGGTACACTTAAATGCAACTTAAGTTTTACAAATTTCCATATGTTTTTGACAGCTTGTTTTGTTTTGATTTGCAAAAAAAAAAAAATAAATGCAAAAGTTGTCATCGATAGCGTTTTACATAAATTAAATTAATTAATTATTTGTAATAAACGAATACAAATGAATTCCGACGAAGAGGACATACATACATACATACATATGTAATGCATAAATTTCTGTAATACTTCAAACAACAATTTTACGGAGACCACGCACAATACGTACACGACCAAACCATTTTCTAATTTTTGGGGACGCTAAATATTATCAACGATTTCGTATGTCAAAGAAATCAGCTAAAAGTATATTGGAACTTATAAGGCATCATATAAAAAAGTCAAACGTTAAAACCAATTATATGAAAAGTCTAAGGACTGGCTATACATTAAAATGAATTATATTTTGATGAAAGTCTGTGAATGGACTATAATCAGGAAATGGTCACGCCTAGGTTCCGCAAGGATCCGAAAGGTGGCCTATATATATATATATATATATCAAAATACACAGTAAAATGATTGGGGATGAATCCACCCTTGCATAACTGCCAATTGATTAGGAAAAGCTTGACAAACGAAAAATTTATAAGAACCTTTCCCTTGTGTAAATTAAATGAATTTGTGAATATTAAATAAAATATGTACTGGTAACAGTGCGCTCATCATAGAGAAGCCGCTTGCGGATATCAGAAGAAAAGTATTTCTTTCCTGCAGTAGTATCGTTGCCATGAAGTCTTTCGGGACAAAGAAATGGTAGTGGCTCGAGAGGCATGGTTGGACTAGGTCTGTCTTGTTGATATCTTCATTCGGATTTAAAAATCTATGAGAGCACTCTGGCTGATGCATGCCAAAACATCTGAAATGACAGGGTCTAGAAGTTTTCGGATTTCTTTAGCCTGGGGCTGTTCACCTGAGCACCCTTGCGTAATGTTATTCAGGTGCCACGGGAGTCATATAGCTCCCGGAACTCACAACCCGGAATGACTATATAGTGAGGTCTCTGCTTGCAGAGTACACGTGGTGGCTGTCGGTTCTTGATCTTAGGATGGTTGTGAGTTCTCTTTTTTGAAACTGCTTGGATCAAACTATGCAGTGGAGGACTAGATAGCTCCAATCCCTAAGCAAGGAGTGATATTAAGATTTTTGACTTATATCTAAATTGCAACCTGTATGTGATTGAACTCTACACATGCAGGGCCAATTGGTAAATGCATATGAATCACCATGTGGTTAAGATCCACCGTGAGCTATTGTGCTCAGCTAGAGGTACTCATGTAAATCTACACCATTTGTAGGTAACAGTGGTTATCCTAATAAAAACTTTTTACTAGCACCATTATGAAACGTCGAAAATGCTGCAAAAAATTTGTATAATGAATCCCAAATACGAACACGCAATTGTGTTGAAAGGAGTTATGGTGTTTGGAAAAGACGATTTCCTATTTTATCATTAGGCATTCGGCTAAATAAAAAAAAGTAGAATCTGTTATTATAGCTACTGCTGTGGTGCGATTCACTTACTTTTAACGATCCGACAATCGTTATATTTGTCGACATAAATATTCGCTTGCAGTAACGATAGTGTGATTCAATAACTTATTTTTAACGATTGTTAACAGCTGTTTTTTTGTAACATCTCTGTCTACAAAATGTTAAAAAAAACGAAAAGCACAAAAGAGAATAAAATAAAAACAAATTAAATTGTTCTTAACCCACCGTGTTACACATGTTTTTTCATTCAAAATACATTGAAAAAGGTCTGGCCTGACTCATGGGTAAAAGGAAGGTTAATTTGTGGTTTTATATTTTTTTTTGTGAATTTTACATATAGAACAGGGGTTTCCATTTCTTTGCACAATTGTGCAAACCACTACAGACACATATTTTTATGCTCTTCAATTCAGTCGTCGGTGTGACTTCGACAAGTGTACATGTTTAGCGGATGCTATATTATTTTGTTTCAGCTTACACTCAAAAATATTGTGCGGTCAAAAATGCTTTTTAGTAACATCCAATGCCTTGCGTTTAATATTTAGAGTCTAAATTTTAAGACTTAAATGAAGAGTATTATAACATTTCTATTTAATTTTGACATAATTTAAATTGTTGAAAATATTTAACAGCAAAGCTAACGTAAATTTTATTTAGTAACTTTTTTTAACAATAACATTTACTGCAATGTTTAAGATAACGATATGTGTTTTGTTTGTGAAAAAAAATTCTTTGTTACCTGCAAAAGGCTCCCTTTTGCTTTCTTTAAAAAGCAGGGTTCAGAAATATTCATACATGAATTCTAAAATTCCAACATTCATGATAAATTGTCTTGAATAATGCTTTCAAAAGTTTTTGTTTTATTCTTACACTGTAAAATGAATAGCTAAGAATTTTTTTTATTTTTAAGCACATGAATAGTTTTGTTTTTTATTTTCCAGTTTGTACATATGCACGTATGTGAATAAAGAAAAGTACAAAATTGTAAAAACTAAAATATGAGCGGCTAATCGTTGCTCTCATTAATGTTTTTAATAAAAAGAGTTCCAAATATTTACTTGCTACTCACATCATAATCTCAGTTGTGTTTTGCTTTATTCGTGTTTAAAAACACAAAATTTCTCATTGTTCTTGTTTAATAGTATTTGTAGCCTTGATAAAACTGTTTTTTAAGCGTCGTTTATTCGTGGTTTTTTTTTCATACATAAAGAAAATAAAAACAGTTGCAACTTTATTTTGAACAATTGTAAATATAACAACAGTACAAATTTAATTTTGAAGTGAAAAAACGTGTATTGAAATGTCTAAGAAAAAATTTAATATAGAAAAATATGTATTGTACGATGAAAATTCAAAAAAAAGCACTTGCTTAGTAGAAACGTGCAAGAAGAAGCTATGCGGAAAATTAAGAGCAAATATAAAAAGACATTATAAACTCATTCACCAGGAAGACATTGAAAATGATATTGAAGATGTGTGTAAAAAATTAAAAAAAGAAAAAACAATAAAATTAAGCACCACTATGGATAGGGATAATTTTTTAAAATGTTGTGTGGGATTGGTAACAAAGAAAAATATTCCATTTAGAATATTTGATGACCAGGACTACTTTAAGCAACTTATTGCACCATATGAACAACAATTTAATATAAATTTAAATTCAAGTAATATTGGTGTAATTTTAGAAAAAGCAAGTAGCTACATAAAAGCTGAAATAAGTGCTACAGTAAAAAATAAAATGATTTCCTTAAAAATAGACACGGCCAGCCGAATGGAAAGGAATGTCCTTGGCATCAATATTCAATATATAAAAGATTTTAAAATATGTATTAATACAATTGGTAAGTTTACAAAATCATCTTAAATTTTTTTAAAATAAACTTAAATTTTAGACCATGGATGCCTTTTAAATATCAAAAGATCCGAAATTTTTAGCAGTAAATATCTGCCGAAAAAGTCGGAGACAATTTTCGACCGATTTTAAAATCCATTTCTGAAGTAGTATTAATTTTTTTTTTTTATTTTTAATGTATTTTTTATTTACTGTCTTATGCAAAAAAAAAGTTAAAGTTTTGCAAAATTGTATGGGCTTAATGTGTTAGCTAACTAATGTGAACTTTAACTCTTTTTTAAGAAGGGGGTTATGCAATATCGATGCCTTACTTTCTCAACCTCGTAACTTATAAAAATATGGTTTTGACTTTTTCATATCAAGCGATTGCAATTTTTGTGTTCTATTACTTTAACAACTTATTATTTCAATAATTTATTAATATTTACAGAATTGAGACAAAGTATTGAAATAATAAGTTGTTGCAGTAATAGAACACAAAAATAGCAATCGTTTGATATGAAAAAGTCAAAACCATATTTTTATAAGTTACGAGGTTGAGAAAGTAAGGCATCGATATGTTTAATTCTACAAATAAATTAGTTTTGTGGCATATGTTGTTTTACAGGTATGGTACAAATAACAAAACGTCATACTGCTGCCAATTTAAAGGAAGAAATTCTTAAGTGCCTTAAAGAATACAATATTGAAATGTCCCAAATTTACTCAAACACAACTGATAACGGAGCCAATGTGCTGAAGGTATCGCGATTACTGCAAGAAATGCAGCAAGAAAACATAGACGAGGAGCATGTTGATGATGCAGAGTCTAATCAAATTGAGTCGAACCTGGAATCTATTTTGTCTATTGTACGTTGCGCTGCTCATACAATACAATTAGCAGCCAATGATGTAATAAAAACACTTACAAGTGAAATCGAAGAATGTAGAAAAATAGCTAAACATCTGCGTACTTTAGTAAGATCGGGAACCGAAAACATCGCCTTACCATGTTTAGATGTCGTAACAAGGTGGAACTCAACATATGACATGATAAATAAAATACTTTCTCTTAAAGAGTATATTGAAAACTTGGATAGTTTAAGCATTTTTGACATAAACTGGTCATTTATCCAAAACTTTGTAACGGCATTTGCGCCTTTGGCAAAATGCACAATAAAACTGCAAACAGAACAATATATTTTAGGAGACTTTTTTCGTGATTGGCTCACATGTGAGTTAGAATTGGAGAAATTAGTTTTAAACATATACGCATCAGCGCTTCTTAGTGCGATGAGGAGCAGAAAAGAAAAACTTCTAAAGCATGATGCCTTTGCAGGTGCCATATATCTAGATCCTCGATTCAATTTTAATGGTTCACCTTTCCTTACTATTGATCTTAAGCAAAGTGCAATGGTAATGGATCCTTCATATCTTCAACTTAATGGAAATGCAAACGTCCTATTTTTGAACCGTTTCATGTTATATATTTATAAATTATATTTGTTTCTGGATATTTTTGTCCATTTTTATACATGTTTTAATAGTAATATTTATAAAAACACCTTTGTCATCTTTTCGAACGAGTTACACAGTATGGTTTATTTTTCGAACCGGAAATTCGTAGTCCATGCAAACCAGCGCCCATCGCTGATATAATCTGATTAAAACAATAAATAACATGTTGATTTTAGTTTCTAAGAAAGGGCGTTTTGCATTTTTGTATCGATATACATATATATACTATATGTATGTAACATATAGTATGTAGTATATGTATATTTAAAACTTTCTATAACATACTATTTATTATTTTTTTTTTTTATTTTTAATAGGATCACTTGCTTACAGTTCACGAAATGGTTAACAAATTGACAAATACTTCAAATGAACAAGAAATTTTAAATTATTCCAATTTGCCAAGCTTACATATCCAAGACAACATTTCCCCTTCAACAACAGGTGCATATAATATTTTAGATCAGCACCTTCAGTCTTTAATGAGCTTACAAAACCCATCTACACAAACCTATACAACAAATGTTAAACACAAATTATTGAAGCTTTGTGAAAGAGAAAGAGCTCCTTTCGAGACCAATGTTCTTGAATATTGGAATAAATCATGTGACAAAGATAAGGATATGAGACAAATTGTAGAGGCCGTACTAGCTGTGCCTGCTACTCAGGTTTCTGTGGAGCGTTCATTTAGTGCTTTGTCTACAATACTAACAAAGCTAAGATCAAAACTTTCCAAAAAGTCTCTTTCAAATATACTAATTACCAAACTTAATTATGAGCTCTTAAATTTTTCAAATTTTGATTTTGAAAATAATGATATGATTTCTGTATAGGTACGAATAAAAAAAAAATTTTAAAAGTGACCTGAAGTAACCATATTTATGCTAGATCTAACTCAAAATGAATTACTTTTTTTTTTTGAATGTATGTACATACCTACATATTTTAATATTTAATTTAAACTTTTTCAATGAATTAGGTACTTATTTTAAAAGTGTTGAGTTATGTTTTTTTTAAAGCTTTAATAAAAAAAAATATAAAATAAATCATACCTATTTTTTTTTTATTTTTTTTATTAGTATTTTTACTTAAAAAAATTTTTTTCTCTAAATTTGCACTTCAAATAAAGACATAAAAAAAACTAATCGTGACACTAATTGTTGAAAATTTGTTTTTTTTTTTTCAACGTTTATAAATATTTGTGTATGAATAATAAAATTCAAACATTTATAATAAATAATTTGTCTTATACCTAGGTACCTATTTTTTGTAGAAACAACACAAGAATTTTATAAACACAGATTACGCATTGCGCATGTTTTTTATTATTTACAAAATGTAACTGTTAAATGTTAAGTCACATCAGCACATTATAGGTACACATGTTTGTTTACTTGTGTTTCTACATTTCATTTTTAAAGGCTGAATGAGCTATTTTGGTGTCTTTGTATCATGGACACAAAAAAACAATACAAATATAAGAAAAAATAAAACAAGAGATTTTTTCTGTTTTTAAACACGAATAAAGCAAAACACAACAGAGATTATGATGTGAATAGCAAGTGTATATTTGGAAGTATGCATAAGAATGCAAGATGAGCAAAAGTAGTTAAAAAAAAAAATTCTCTCATGTACAAATGTAAGAAAAAATAAATCTCTTTTATTATCTCATGTGTTTTGTAGAAACGAAAAATAAGGAAAATACTTTTATACAAGATCGAATAAAGCAAAATTTTTTTTGTGTTTTTAAGCACGAATAAAACAGCACACAACAGTGTATAAAATTTTTTATTCCTACCCATGAGTGAATAGTGAGTGAATATTTATATTTATATATTTTAATAAAAAGACGTACCTAAATGCAGAAATTATTAAGAAAAGAAATAGCTAAAAGAATTTGTTGGTATTTTGCTTGTAAAAATATTTTGGTTTCTGTACCAATTGCGTCGTTGGGTTTTTTCTTTCTTTGAAAACACTTTTCTTAAGTAAGTAGAAATATTTAAAAAACAAGTAAAAAAGTCTTGTTTTGCTACAATTTATGTGTAAATAACCTCTGCACATAAAAGCAAATGTGACAGTAGGTAAAATGTTTGGTTAAGAAGATGTGTTTTATTGATGTTATAATGAAACTTTGTTTCGCACTATTTTTATTGCTTACTTTTTTATGCTACAATTATTTGACCGAGCCCATAGAGTTAAGGAGAAACGTCCTTTGGGTTCTTGAGACCCAAAAAACAAATTTATATTCGCGGGTTTTCAGATAACAAATCTGGAGTAATTAAAACACGCGTCTTTTTTGATGGTAAAATTATTACTGACATTTTTATTAATTATATTTGTTTTTATATTCTTAGTTTATTAAAATTATTGTGAGAAAAGAATAAAGTGCATACTTGCATTTTAATTTACTGCAGGGCAGGAAATTAAGCAACCGAAAAAAATTAAAAAGTTCAAATTAAAGTTAAATTTAATTTAGTGCACAAATAATTCTTGAGAAATTTAAGACAGAACTATTGGTACCTACGTTGTTTTGCAATTTCCTGTCTTTAAGAAAATTAAGCAATGTGTGAAATTGATTTATGTCAACTGCCGGAATTAATCCAGACATAATTAGTTGGAATTTATAGTACTTATTCTTTTCTCATTGTTGGTAATAATAATTTCATTTATGTTTAAATGTAATTATTATTACCTGTGTTTGTGTGTATGTACATGTAAAATACATTGTTTTAAATGATATTAATTCTTGTGGACATAACATTAAGGCTCAGTAAGTCTTTACTTTCTGTTCTGTTACGAACCAGCTGATTTGTTTTTGTTATTAAAAAACCTGTGAAATTGATTAGTTTTTCTGTTCTGTTGCGGTTCAGTTTGATAAAATCAAAAACTTGTAAAGTAAGAGTGTAAAGTTATTGAAATAAAACAATTGATGGTGCAAAACTAATAAATTTGTCATAAATGGCTAATAAGTTGCTACAGAAAAAGTAACTTTTACAATTTTGAAACAGAACAGCACGGAACAGAACAGAAACAGAACAGAAACTATAATAATCGACTTATAGGCCAATTAAAAAAACACGAATTTGCAGTTCATAATTTTCACTGCATAATTCATCAGACCGCTCTTGCATCGAAATTCATAAATGATACCCCAGCTATGAAGACAGCAGAGGATATAATAAATAAAATTCGAGGCGGACATCATGCGCTTACCCACCGAAAAGTTGTAACCTTTTTAAAAAACAAAAATGCTGTGAATTGTGACCTGAAAATGTTTACAGAAGTTCGGTGGCTAAGTCGCGGTGATTGCCTGAATAGACTTTATGATTTAAGAGAAGAAGTTCTTCATTTTCTAGAAACTGAGAAAATAGAAAAAGTTTTAGTCTAGTGTTTAAAAGACAATAATTTTATTTTAGACTTAGCTTTTCTAGCAGATACGACAATTATGTTAAATGAACTTAATTTGGAATTGCAAGGAAAGGAACGCAATATATGCGACTTGTCAAAAATCATTCACAATTTTAAAACAAAACTTTTTCTTATCAAAGTTATTTTCGAGAATACAAAATTTATTATTAATACGATTTCCGTATGACGTGCTAAATTCCCAGTTTTTCATATTTTCTAATTTTTTCCCAAATTAAAAGTGGTGATTTTTCCAACTTTTCAAAAACTTCAGTTGTTTACAGAAATCTCGAAATCGAAAAAAGATATGAATATGCCGAAATATTTGAAACACTTTTCAATAATTTTCAAGACAGTTTTCAAGATTTTGTAATTTTACAACCGCTATTAGATCTTTTCGAAAACCCTTTTCGTTGCGATGTAAGCAACTACGAATTTGATATTCAATCAGAACTAATCATACTACGAAGCGAAGTAAATGCCCCAGACGAAAATAATATTGTGGAGTTCTGGAAAGATTTGGATGGCGAGTTCTATCTTGAACTAAAAAAAATTCATTGAGGTGCCTATCTTTATTCGGCACTACTTACCTATGCGAACAAATTTTTTCGGATTTAAAATTTATTTGTTCCAAGCAACGTAATAAATTAAGTTCATCCCATTTGAAAAGCATTCTACTATTACGAAACTGCCATAAAAGTATACATTTAGAAGATTTTATTTTATAACTTGTATAACACAAGGGAAAAAAATTAAAAATGTTTTGTGTTGCTAGAAAATTTGTAGCAGTTCTTTACCAATTCAATGTCGCTGACTTTAAAACTGCACTTTTTTTCTATCAACTGTGATTTGCGTGCAATATTTATTTTTTATGAATTTTTAAAACATAAAAATCTTTAATTTTTTACAATTGTTTGATAAGATATTTGAAACTGATTTAGAGTCAAAAAGCTTCCAAATAAAAAAAGTGTAGTTTTAACATCAGCGACATTGAATTGGTAAAGAATTGCTACAAATTTTTTATCAAAAAAAAAATTTTTAATTTTGTACCTTTGTATTATACAACTTATAAAATATATTACTAACATTTTATTTCGGCTGTAAATAAATGAATTCTCTCAATTTGTTTACTCTCTGGTACTCACTAATACACAACCAAAAAAATTTTGGAAATCCCTGATTTAGAATTTTGTTTTTGTTCTTAATTGATAATTGACCACGCATCAGCAACAACATTTTGCATCACTGCAGCAGTGATGCATAGCTTTTATATATTTACGTACGTACCCAACGTGGTCTGAAACTTTTATGACGTGCGATGACGGAACAAAATTTGTATTTTAAAAGCAGTATATTGTTTTTATTTAATCTGCTGTTAAAATTATATTGTTTATTAGTTCCAAAAAACAAAATTAAAATATTTTAAATGATTTTTAATAAATTCATTAGTTTTTACGCTATAAAATGTATTATAAATAAGTATTTATATATTTATTGGCTTAAATTAAGTTTGTTACGAGTCTTGAATTATGCTGTTTTTCCATTTCATAAAAGTAAAAAAAAAATGATAGTGGCACCACTGAAATATAAATACACAATAAAAAAAACAGCTGTTTTTAATTTTTCAATTGTAGCTGTATTCTTCAAAATAATTCAGTAGCTGACTACACGACTGTAGTTGCACCCAGCAGCATTTGTAGTCGTGTGTTCGTGTATCCTGCTGTGGTGAATGTGTTTAATGCATTACACTCGCAGCCATCGACAACTGCTGACGTCAATATTCAAATATCAATCCTTAAACCAAATTGTATTTTTAACCTTTGGTAGATCGAAATTGGCTTCTTTGAATGATTATCCATTTTTTAATTGATTTTACATGTTTTTCCTTACTTCTGTTTTTTCCGTACTTATGTCAAGAATTCTTCTTGAAGTCCAAAGTACATTTTTTTGTTTTTTCATTTTGTCTTTTCTTTTTCAGCACAACTTGAAGGACAAATGTACACCAGCTCTATGGTTTAAGGATTGATGTTTGACTATTGACGTCAGCAGTCGTCGATGGCTCCGAGTGTAAGACGGCAAATCCATCTGAGGAGATCAAGTGGTTGTGATCGAAACATGTCATGGTAACCAGCCGCCTGGGTTCGAATCTCAGGTCAGTCAAGAATGAATGATTATCAATAACAATTTTAATTAATTTTCATGTTGTAAAATTCCTTTCTTCATAAAAATAATTTAATGAAAATTAAATTTGATGAACTTAAGCCTGATTAAGAATATTAAAAATTTGGATTAAAAAAAAATAATTCTATTAAAACATTAAAAATTCAATGCTTTGTACTACAAAGAATACCAGAAAATAGACATGGCGCTGAGGAAAAACTAAATGCATGAAAAATGTGGAGCGGGAATTTAATAGTAAATTCATTCATATATTTTGAAACTATAAAGTTTTAAAAACTAAATACAGCAACGTGAAGGCAACTGCAAAACAAAATTTTGCGTTTGATAAACGACAAACGTATGCTACTGGTGGTGGGCCTCTACATCCAACAGCAACAACTTCTCAACTTACTTAGCCTTCAATTTTTCAATATTGAGACGAACAAACTCTATTTCCATCCATAGTTTTTCCACTTCTAGGGCGTGCTTTTCTTTTAGGAACTCCATGTCCACTTTCTGCCTTTCAAGTTTGGCATCAGCGACTTTTGCCCAAGAATCTTTTGTTACTCCTTTTTCTTTTTTTTAGTGAGGAATGTATGGGCTGTTTTGCATTTTAGGTGTGTATTTTGACCAAGATGTTTTAACTACAAAAACAGAAAAATAATTAGTAGGTACATATGTATATAATAATAGTATCTTGTCAATGTATCAATACTGTATTAATAGTATACTTATCATCATCTTCCTTTTGAATTGTATCTTCGACAACTAAACTATTTGCGCCAGCTGCAAAGCCCTCTTCTTTCAGGATCTCAAATTCATTTGATTCATTTACAGCTCTGATAAAAATATATATTTAAATATAAACTTTTGTTCTTTCCTATGGTTGCAACCATGGTTACTCATTTTATTCAAGAACATTATTTTTAAAATTTATTTACTTATGTAAATATGATTGTACTATGCACATTTTATTTAATAAGGAAATTAAATCTAAACTAAATTGTTTAGCACCATCCGCAATCCTGTTCAGTGTTTCTGCCTTCTTAAGGCTCAGTTAGGCGAACGTTGCTGTACCGTATCTGTACCAATCAGCTGTTCGCTTTTTGTTATATGAAACGCAATACAAAAGCTTACTGAAATGTAATGTACCGTAGTTGCAACGTACCATTCTGTATAAAATAGAATTTCATACCGTTGTTACGTGACATTTGTAAAACAGTGATGGGCGGCTTGTATGTTTCTTGGAATGCGGGTATTTTTGCTCTTTGTTTGGTACTTTTTTCAGTAAAGCTATGGAATTGTGACAAAAAAACATTTTTTTTATATGTAAATACAAATATACATATGTTAAGATATGTATGTACACATACAATGGAAATGTGAAACGTATAAAAGGCTTTAAATGGTATTAAAACCTTGTTTGGTGTAAGCACATTTACAATAAATGTATGCTTAAAATATATATGCTAAAATACAAATTTGTTTATGGTAAATCAATAATATAAATATTATTAAAATACTGTTTTAAATACCATTTAAATCACTTGGTACTTTTTCTGCACAGCGGTCACCATTTAAAAATTGTTGATTCCCATCACTGTGTGTATTGTTTTATGTATACTATTTCTTTTTGTTTATGTACGGGAAAAACATATGACATGTTTTTAAATGTTCTATAAGTGCACCAACGTGCTTACAGTACGGTGCGGTACATTACGGGTACAGCAACGTTCGCCTAACTGGGCCTTTACTCTCTATTTCTAAGAGCTCTCTTTAATTTTCCTCGCCATTCTTTAGGCACTCTGCTATATTTTTTGACATGTTGTCGAACTTTTGCATGGCAATTTCTCTGTAATCAAATTTTCTCCTTTTTTTGCAGGTTCTTTGCTTGATGACGGTAAAGTTGACGATGAACAAGGGGATAGTGGCGATGATGGTTCACACAATGGTGAACCAGGTGACGGCAGTGATGATAAAATGTATAGAAATACATAAATGAAAAAAAAAAAATAAAAAATTGAATTTTTTGTGGAAAAATTTTGATAAACTAAAAGAGTATTTTGCAAACATAATAAATAAAACAGCTGGAAAGAAAAACTAACAAAGTTACCCAAATTACTTTTTTGTAGGATAATACTTTGGTGTTGGTTAAACAGAAAACCACAAGAACTGTTCCAGCAGCACTTGATTTTGAACCATAGTATAATAAGTACAAGGGCGTATTAGGGAGAGTTGTCATTACAATTTATTTGATTTTTGACGCTTGTTTTATTTATTATTTCTAATTTTGTATTGTATTGTTTGACGTTATATGGGTTTTAAAATTAAGAACAAAATTTCTAATGACTACTTTAAACTTTTTCTACTAGATTTTGTGACAAAAACATACCATCAATGGTTTCCAGAGTCATTTCAGCAAACAAATTAACTTTAAGGCCTCCAATAACCTGATGCACAGTTGCAAAGTGAGGCCATGTACAAGGTGATCCTCCTGATAGCCGCCTTTCCTTTTCTGCAAAAATGTTAACATAAAAAATCAAGTTTTTACACATTTTCCGATTTTTACTGTTTTGCCGCAACGTGACTTGTTGACGAACAAACTATTTAGTGAGCACACCAGGAGATTATAACTAGTAGTTTGTGGTTTTTTTCACAGCAGCAAAACAGTAACACCCAGAAAATTTCATATAAATATACTATATCGAGCCTTAACCGCGAAAATAACGTAAGCGACATATTT
Organism: Pollenia labialis; assembly: GCA_949318255.1. Taxonomy (NCBI): domain Eukaryota; kingdom Metazoa; phylum Arthropoda; class Insecta; order Diptera; family Polleniidae; genus Pollenia; species Pollenia labialis. The sequence continues at coordinate 39,557,336 of OX439142.1, read as the reverse complement.
TTCAATTTTCGTATTTTTTAATATATTAGTTTATTGGCAACAGGTGCATCATCTCCTAAAATGTCATGGGAACATCAGGTAGCGTTACGATTTTATAGCAAAAACAATTTTATTGTAAGCGACAAATTGCATACAAAATTTATATGAAATAAAATAAAAAAAACTCTCTCCTGTAAAATTTGATTTTTGGCGCTTACGTTATTTTCGCGGTTAGGGCTCGATATGTAAGTACATAATTACCTAGCGCTGTGTAAAATTTTGTAGTTTGGCTTGTATGTCCCGTGGGCTACAATAATGTCCTAGCTGGTCCATTTCATCTGCCATTTCAGAATAGATGTGGCCGTTTTTTCGTTGGTCTCGAGGACCATCCATTTTGGTAGGCCACACATCCAAGATGGCTGATTCACTGTTGTCATTCCACCCCATTCTTTTTTTATTTGGTTTATAATATAAATAAAAAAAATTTATATTAATGAACTTACCTTCAACTGGACTGCCATTTTTTGTTTCTTTTTTTTTTGTTTTGTTGACATTTCAGTTGTCAAATATCAAAACACTGTTTAGTAAAGGCCAGTTTACACTATTATACTTTGTATTAATTATGTCAAAAACTCAAGTAGTATGTAAAAGTCTGATAGTATGAATGCATGTGTGATGAAAATGACAAGTATTAAAAAAAAATTTTGACATCCCATACGACGTCATCGTTTTTTGAAAAATTTCAAAACAATAATACTTTTCATTGGATCAGGGTTGCATTTTATTTCATGTGTGAGTGTTTATACTTTGTGTGATGGTGTGATTACAAACTGTCATGTTGAAATAAGATTTTTTGACAGTCGCAACAAAACTCTTTAGATTTCTATCTCACAAAGTATTATGAAATACGTAAGGTTCGTGAGATAGTGTAATCTAGCCTTTAGTTGTGTTTTGCTTAATACACACACATGTTACAGTGCCGCATTTTAATTTTACTCAATATTTCCATCAATTTCGTATTAATTGAGCAATAACTAAATTGCAATTTTGTATGGATAATTGAACTCAATAATGGCATTTATTGCGTAAAAGTCAATTAAGGTACATATCTGAACACAAAAACAGAAATTGTATTTAAATCAGATTTAAGTTTTTATGAAAATTAACTTAATATCGATTTAAATACTATCCTGAAAATTGGGCATAACAGTTATTTAAAAAACTAAGTGCAAATTAATACGGATTGTCAGCTGCAGTTAATATTGTCCGTTGATAAAGTTAGTTTCTTCTTTTTGTAAAATTAAATGAAAATTAAAGTAACGAAAAGTTCATTTAATTTTTACTGTCAAAAATTCAACCGCGAATTCCGTAAAAACAAATGAATATTGACTTATTTTATGTAATTTATCTACCAAAATTAGTTTTTACTTATCTTTAAAAAACGATGTGTTTGTTTTGTGTAACAAATACCTATTTTCTATTTGTTAAAATGAATTAAGTAGTAAGTTTAAGTAATTGTTAAAGTAAAATAATTGCGAAACCATATCGGTCATGCTGCTGGTATCTTATGACTGTGAGTTCTTCTGAAAACAAACGAGGTCAGTACAGCAAAAGTAAAACAAGCCTGTGTATCAGGGTAAGTAAACCATAATGTTTTCTCTCTCATTAAAAAAAGCGATCAGGTGTCTGTCTGGTGTTTTTTAGAAATTCGGTTCTTTTGTGGAGAAAACAAAATTTACTGAATTTAATAAAACAACTGAATATTTCTTTGTTTTTACGGAATATTCAATTAATTTTTTCATAGTTAATTTATATAAAATAACTGAAAATTTATTTGTTTTTACGGAACATGAGGTTGAATTTTTGCCAGTAAAAATTAAAAGAACTTTTCGTTAAAAAATAAATGAAAAATAAGTAAACCGGGTTTTAACTAAATTTTCAATTATTTTATATTACAAATTCGGTTAATTTTATGAACAGAATATTGCGAGTGTAGTACATATGTATGTACAAAAAAAGAATGCTCCAACATTTACAAAATAACATTTGCACATTTCAAAAAATTTTTTGTTCCGAAAAAAAAACAAATAATTTTGTATAATATACATAGGTACACTTCTACAATCCCGTCCATGTGGTGTATGGATAACCAAGATGATTGTTCCTAATTGGAAAATTCGGCTATTGCTGCTCTCCATTAACAACAAGGGATTAATGGATAAAAGCCGTTGTTTTTTTGCTAATATGTCAGCTTTTTTCTGGACCTATAATCATTTCAAAAGCAAACAGTTCCGGTCAGGACGTGACATTACTATTGAAGCACCTAGTCCCCATCATATATGCGGTCTTCGTAAAACCAGTTTCAACGGAAAGACGAGCATCGTGAGTTGTACATCTCTTCTCATAGGGATCCGGAATATATTTACAATATCAATATTGTAGAGTTTACAAACTGAATGACAGTCGTATATTTCGTCACCTTAAACGCAAAAGACCCTAAACCAACTTAAAAAGCGAAAAGTTGTACACAAATTTTCGTTTTTTGTTCGACAGTTTTTGGTTTCCACTGCAGTTTTTTAAACCCTGGTTTGCATAATATGCAACATTGTCAATTATCAATACAACTGGTAGATTTTACAAGAAAAATAGAATTTATCAGTTTAAATGGTTTTTGCTTCGCCTGTAAAATTTTCAATATGTTCGATAGGGCTTTTTACGTATAAGGTGACGATATACTACACATTCCACCTGCAGTGAAGGATTTAAAAAAAGCGAAGTGAAACAATGTTCCGGTGAATATAAAAAGATTTCACGTTCTTATAAGCAAAGCTGTTACATCATAGACATAGAATTTTACAATAATGTGCTCGAAGACAAATATTTTTTTGGTGTCACCAACAGAATGATAAGACAAGATTGTATATAAGAATCTTATCTGACACATGTAGCAATTTAAGGTTCGCAAAATTTCAAACACACTTCAAATATGTACTTCTAAATCTATTCAAGCTGTGTTTACTCAATTATGTTTTTCGCCCATCCAATGAAACAATATTGTCACAAAAGTGTTGTATTGAAACAACGTTTAACGTTGCACCGGTTGTTAATTGAATCCTGATATATTGCGGAAACTTCTTTTTTAGGATATTTAACAATTAAGGATTCTTCATGTTGTTATGTCTTTACGTTATTGTCTACTACTTACATATGTTTGTATGTATACATATCTTGCCTTTAAGTATGTATATAAATCCATGCAAACAAATAGAAGATAACCCCTAAGGCAATAGTTTAGCAATATCCCCAAATTGCCATCTAGAAGAAAATAATCAAAGTAATTTTGTATTTTCTTTCTTTTTTAAGTTTTTGAGACAGAAACAATTTTAAATTATTATTAAAATATAAAATATTTAAAATATTAAAATATAAAAACAAACCGTAATCTCCACGATTATGAATTTTAAAGCTATTAGGGAACCAAGCAAATGCCAAGCTTCAAAATTTATGGACGAAATTTTTACGGAAAACGAAGAAATATTAACTTAAGTGTCGTAAGTGGCGTAAATAAAGATAATGTTTGTTCGACTTATCAGCAAGTTCAAGTTCTTTTCCACTCAATTCCGTGGATGAGTGGATTCAATATCATTTTGTAAGTACATATTTATGTTTGAATTCTTAATATAATGGTAATAAAAAATATACCCTAGAAAATATTTTTAAAAAGAGTCGAAGGCGAAGACATGGCCTCCATTGTGAGAGCTACTTTAAAAAGAATCCTTACCGATGATTTGGCAGCCAAGTTTACGTGGACTGGGAAATGGAAGCCTGCAGTGCAAAATAGCATTATAATCAAAACAGTTAGAGGTAATATAAATATGAATTGTTTTTAATAACAAGCACTAAAACAGATTTATTGAAAAAGGTTTATCGCACAACTTGTTTAAAGATTGCATTGGAAAAAATATCAATGCAACAATGCAGAAGCACTTCCTACATGCCAAGGATCGGAACGAAAAACGCTTAAAATACAAAAAGGATCAATTAAAGTAAACTATTACAACGTATTACTTTCTTATGAACTCTTATTTACTCTTGTTTCCGAATTTTTGGTATTTATATTACTTTACTTTCATTACTATTAATTAAATTAGATATAAAATATGCATAGTAGTTAGTATTTTGTTGTTTCTGTAACAATATGCATTCTGATTCTATCTTGTTTCTGAATTTTTGCTAGTTATACTATTTTACTTTATTTTAATTATAAATTGTATTATTCGTAACAGTTATTTACATGTTTATAATAAACAATTTAAAAAAAATTGTGCCTGTATGTAAATAAAAATGGTAAATCTTCTTATTTTCTTATAAGTGGCTATCTGGCAATATTGCTAGTTTATCATCTAGAAGAATCGCTTTCGTATTGCTATCGAGACACGTTTCCTCCCGAAGGAAGTATCTTCCGCAATACGAAATCGATTATTGCCGCAATAATATTTTTCATCCAGGCAATACATATGGAGTTTTTCTGTGTTTGCTGGGATAATTCCAAATATTTTCGACATGTTCACAAACACACGTGTTGATAAGTTATGTACGTGTCCGTGTTAATGTTTGTGGAAGTATATTGTGAACGTAAATATGTATGTTTTTACCAGAGCTGTTAAATTTGGATTACGATTAGTAATCAATTAGATTAAATTTTAAAAATAATGGTATTGATTACATAATTCTCTTTTTAACAATTCCTGATTAAAAATTAATTATGATTACAAATAATCAAAAAATAATTAAGATTAGTTAGGATTACAAGAAAATAATCAAAAATAGTCAAAAGTAATCAAAAAAATAATTGACTACTTTCAAGGATTATTTTTGATTATATTCGAGTATTTTTTAAAAATTCAGAATGCGCATCATTTTATACAAAGATTTTATTTTGAAAAATTTGCATTAAAAACGTTAAAAAAAATTCTGAACAAATAAAACCAAATTAGATAGTTTTTGTATACAAAATATAGGTTTATTCACTTCAATAACAAAACAACCGATAACAATTTAAGTACTTACTTAATTAACAAAAAATGGAAAAATACGTGGAAAAATAATAAAGAAAACAAATACATTCAGAATATTTTCAATTCACAAAAAAAGTCTTATACCCAACAAACACGGAGGTTTAATTTCAAATTGAAAATGATTTGAAATCAAACGTTTTCTCAAACGAAAAACGTTTGATAATGATTTGAAAATCATTTGAAAAGCATAGCGTTCTCAACAAAAAGGGGAAATTATTTTCAAATTGAAAAATGCCTTTATTTTCAACTTGCTTTCAAACGTAATTCTCAAATGTTTTTCAAATGTGGACTATAATACAATGTGGAATACAAATAAAACTATTTGATTTTTTGAATTTAAATTTATTATTTATTTAAATAAACTTTGAGATAAACATTCGGTACCATAGCTAAAAGATGAAATAGTGTTCTTTCCGACCTTTTATTCTTGAAAAGACAAAATACTTGGCTCCTTTTATTTTGTAGTACCGCGATCGTTCAATAAACTTTCTTCACTTTCCCGTTTTATTATTTTTCGTATTTTTAATCATTGTAATTTCCCACAAATAATTTTAATTTTTCACAAGAAATACACTGTTCACTTTATATTAAAATTTATTTTAATAGTACAACACATGTAACCAAAAGGAAAAAAATGTAACTTTAATCGCCATTTTTAATGCTTATATTTATTTTTCGCTTTAGTATTGCCAAGTTTATTTTTGATTTGATTTTAAAATTTGACATCAAATTGAAAAAACATTTGATATCAAATGTTTATTTTCAAATCATTATCAATTTGAATTTAAATGTTAAATCAAACAATTGAAAAACGTTTGAGAATTGAGTTTGATGTCAAATGACAAAGTCATTTCATATCAAAGGTTTGACTTCGTGTTTGTTGGGTAATATACATATATTTACACTTGGCCTTCATTACAACTAATTTTTCAAAAGAAAAATCAGACAATGATTGCCGCCTTGGACTGTTGACGATCCAGGCAAATGGAAACAGTCGTTCAACTGGAGCTGAATACGTAAAGGGCGTGTTAAAAAAAATAAATGCATTCCTAAGTAAATCATATTTTTGGTAAATCTCGTCAGCACTTGCATTATCATTTAAATAGCTTTAATCTATTCTTGTGGAGAAAAACTTATGGCCTGTTCAACGATTTCGAAAGAACGACTTCGATCGCATTCTAAGCGATCGAAAACTATTTTGGGTTCAACTAACTTTATTCTATACGAACATTCGATTAGACGACAACTCGAAAGAAAACGTAAGTACTCTCATACAAAAAGCGGTTTATTAATATCGAAGGTATTGTCGACATTACGAAAACAAATGTCAAAACCACTCACTTGTTGTTTTGTTGTCGAATCATGGTATTTATAACAAACAAGAAATATTTAAGGGTAATTTAAATAAATTATAAATAAAAATAGAGAACAATTGGTAATTTTTTTTTTGATTACAATACGCCACAACAAATTAGACTTAAAACTTAGATTTTGTTTAAGCTTAATGGGGCGGGTAAACTCAAATATTGCACTCATTTATTTCTCTCATAATCGTTTTCGAGTTATTCGCGAAAATCGTGTTTGTCTGGATTAATATTATATTTCCAAAATTTCGAATAAATATGTTTATCCTCCTTTCTTTATAGTGTGTTGATCTGATAAAAATTCACTGAATTACAAGCCTTTTAATTTGAAAAAAAAATGCCTTAATGGAGAGACTGAAAACGTTTTCAATATACCAGAAAAATTAATTTTTTTAAATCGAACAGTATAAATATGTTCAATAGTTTTTACAATTCAGATGAACAATTAAATTTTCAAAATAACGAGCTAAAACAACTGCAGAAAAACATGATTTTCGCAACTATCTCGAAAACGCTTCTTGAGAGAAATAAATGAGTGACATATTGCTTACATTAGGCGAATAAATGGAGGAACATCCTAAGATGGCGAAAGGTGCACCAGTGTTTGGAGCAAATAAATTTTTAATGGGCGAGTAATGAAAAATAATAGGCCTTAAACTAAGCGTCATTGGTCCATCCATTCTATTCAAGGCGGGAAATTTTATCCCACATAATTAAAGGCAGAAAACAACCATAGCTTAAATTGGTTTTGAAAATATTACATATTTTTACAGACATGGGAAGATTTGAAATGTAGGACAAAAATAAATTTTAGAAAATAAAAAATGCCTGCAAGAAACCGGTGGTGGTACCTACAAACAAAACTATTTAACTTCCCTAGATCATACAAATGATCGGACGCTGCTTTGGTGTTCGGCTGCAGCACCTTGTTGTAGAGTGTTGGCGGGTAAAGTTAAATGTGCTGAAACTCAGTCAGCAGATATCAGAATCACCACCAAGAGTTTCTAAAGCTGCGACGGTGGTTGCACAAGAAAGCAAAATTGAAGAGACAGGCCCCTTAATATTATGTGAAACACTACAAATTCTAAAGGAAAACATTAAAAATTTTAAAACTTCATCCAAACGAAGAAGGATAGAGTAAGAAATAAAATACAAACTGCTCTACAGGTAAAAAGGAGGAATATGGTTGTTGAGGAACAACTGTCGTTAATTTGTCGTCAAATGAAACAAATGTAACTACTTCCAAGGAGCAAGCTGATGCTAGCAAAATATTGACTTGGTACTTATTTAACTTTCTTTTACGTTTGGTTTGATTGACTTATTTATTTATTTTTTTGTATCATTAATTTTTTTGCTTGAATATTTTGTTTTGGATAAAATTCAATTTTTGTTTACACTTTTCTTTAGTTTTGGTTTCAACAAAAACGTTTTTTTTATTTTTTGACATTTTTATACAGCTGATAAAATTTCAAACGAGGTTGTATTTGTCAACAAGCAATTTAGTATTATTTTTCATACTTTTGAACAAAAAAGCAACAAAATATAGAAATATCTAATATGGCAATACTTAATTATTTTAATACGTAAGTAACAAATATTTACAAACGTAAGAGCAAGCGATCGAAAGCTGTCGAAATTGTTGAACCCAATCTGATTCGAAATCGAGCGAATAGATGGCGATCGCTTCGTTTTGCTGTCGAGATAGTTGAGCAGGCCATTACTTCAATTTCATTATCTGCAAAGTCAAATCTTTAAAGTAAAAAACCAAATAAATGTGCGCATAAGCTCACCATCATCAGTGAAATCAAAAAAATCGGACATAGCCGACACATTATTAATTTTCCTTTCAAAATTAAATGTTTTTCAATTTTTGGCGTAAAAACTGTAAAGTGTTTCAAAATTATGCTGGTTATATTTTCGACAGTTAATTCTGTCAATTTCGGACTTAATCTCAGCAACACCTTGACCCATTTGATTTTAATGCTTTGAGTTAGCACTGTTGCTGCAATTGCAATATTTGCCTCAGGCTTCAACATGAAATGTGGTTGGAACCTTTCTCTTAACCTCTATTCCATTTTTAAAATAAGAGATGATAACTGTTGCAATTTCTGGGATCTGCTTAGCTTATGCAGCCTAAAAATAAATTTTGATTATTAAAAGTATACAACAATTATGTTTAATACTCACAATTACAATAATTCACAAATAATGTGAACCCGTTATAAATAAGAAGAATGCATAATCATGATGAATGCAAACAGGTTATCAATTATCAAATCCAAGGCGAATTAACTAGAGGTGGTGTCGAAACGGCATCTGATTTTGACAGTTCGAGCTTATTTGTTTTGATTTGTTAGTGTTTTGCTAATAATGGTTGACATTTCGAGCTAATGACACAAACAATGCAATGAAAAAAACTGTATGTTGTTTCTGTTGTTTTTGGATCGTTGTAGTTCCGACACCACCTGTAGTTGAATTCGCCTTGATCAAATCGATGAACATCAATAATAATACCAAAAAATGAAAACAAACAATTAACATTAAACAGCCCTACAAGAAATGCATAACCAAAACTAAAAAAATTACTATTACTATAACACTATATTGGTCAACACTACCGGTCATATAACTAGTAAAATGACCGGTAGTCTTCTTGTAGGGAGTATTGCCATAATTTCGCAAAATAAAAAAAAAATAATCAAAAACAATCAAAAGTAATCTTCGAAAGTAGTCAAATTATTTTTCGATTACTTCTTATTATTTTTGATTATTTTTTTCGTAATTTTTATTAATCTTGATTATTTTTCGATTATCTGTAATCGTAATCAATTAGTAATCGTCCGAATCTGAAAATAATCGTAATATAATCATTATTTCACCTTTCAAAACAAAATAATCTAATTACTAATTATTATGATTAGTAATCATTACTTAACAGCTATGGTTTTTACCTTCAGGTATTTTTGCATTGAACAGCACATAAGAATTTCGTCTAGCCCCATAGTGTTTGGTAAAATCGGGTTTCTTGTTCAAATTTATCCGCATACAAGCTTATGTGTCTGGTGTCTTTTTAGAGGACGAAAATATTTTTAATAAACATTAAAGCAGATCGGCTTCGACACAAAAAAATTAAAGATGCGTCAATGAAGTTTCTAAAAAAGGAAAAAATTTTTTTGCCATGCCACAAAATATAGCACCTTTTTGTTTTTTATTTATAGTAACGCCATTTAAATCCGATCTCATCGTACCGCATATCATTGTTTATGGCTTGACCGTGGCTTAATGATTGATATGTATATCGCACCAACGGACTATTTGATACCCCGCACGGACTTTGATAAGAAATTTAAGGTCATATTTCCGTCAAGGCGGGAATGGAGCAGGGGAATCCTGGCCGAGGAATACAGCAGGAGGGTTTACACGGATGGGTCGAAGATGACTTGTGGTGTTGGCTCTGAAGTCTTCTCGGAAGAACTGCACGTGAATCTCTATTTTCGTCTGCCGGATTGGGCCAGCATAATTCAGGCTCAAACACTGGCGATAAGGGAGGCATGTAAAACACTTTACAGTAGGAACGTCAGCGGCAGAATTGGCATTTTCGTCGATAGCCAGGCGGCTCTGATGTCCCTGAAGTCACATAGAACAACGTCCATTCTCGTCAACCAGAGTAGGGAGGAACTATCCAGACGGGGCAGTCTATCTGACATTACCTTAATTTGGGTCCCTGTGCATTGGGACCATTACGGCAATGAACAGGCGGATGGGCTGGCTAAAACTGGAGCCGGTCTTGATATTTCAAATGGTGTGCCAGTCGCAACACCCCTGGGAACTATTAAAAGCGAAATCTTCAGACACTATTTGGATATGGTGGACGATAAATGGAAGAAGCTAGCTAGATTAAATGGTCGCAGGGTTACCAAGGTAACGTGGCCCAAATATGACATAGGTCTGAGCGACTTCTCAACTTCAATCGGAGAGACTTGTATACGTGGTTACTGGACGATCGGTAAGCACGCTATGAGACTCGGTCTCCCTTTTAATGAATTCTGCCGCATGCAGGGAACCTGGAACAGACATGGACTATTTAGGAATTACCTTCTTCAAGGACTCTCGGAGCAATCGCGGGTGAAACTCAGCAGCTTGCTGAAATATCTCATCGCATCGGTCTGGCTCTAGCCAACTTGGTATGGCCCCCGGGTCAAGTTTGATTGGGGGTTCCAATTCTTGACGAGTTGTGTGGTGTCAAAACGGAGTCACTGTCGACTCAACTTGCAGCTCGCCCTCTACGCACTGGTTCCTCTAAAGGGGGTTAACTTAAAATGAATACATTTTCAGTAGAGACAAAAAACTGTTTTCTTTTATATCGTTAGCTAATATGCAAAAAGGCGTTACTAACAAAAACCAAAGGGACGTTACTACAAGTGTGTTTATTTTATAAATGGAAACTACGTAATTACCCATTTTTTGTCAACAATAGTTACGCCTTTTTGAATTTAGGTAACGATATGTAGTATTATACTACAAGTGGGAAACAATTAAATTTTTTTTTTTGATCTAAGATTTTTACAGTGGGTAGGTAAATCGATTTCTTGCAAAAAGTGAAAATTTTAAAATTTGATTTGATTCTCTCATTCTACAGCGTAACTGGCGTAAATTTTTTGTTTTAAATATTAAAACATGATTTCGAGTATTTTGGATAATCTAAGTGTAGTTAATCAGGCGTTAGTTCGAAAATAAACTAACTTTCTTTCGATTGTAACGCAGACATGGGATTTTACATATCATAAAAAAATTTCATAATGGCATGAAGTCACATGCAGGCCCATTTTATGAAATTATTGGTTGGCTCATGATAAAAACACTGAAAGCTATTGTTGATGGGATAAGCTATTCCTATGCGCATTTCACTGGTTGCTTAGGCCATATCATCAGGAAGATTCATCCAGAGATTTTTAGAAAAAAACTAAAGATATTAAACCAAATAAAACTGTTAAGCGAATAAGAATTATAAACCACAGTTTTACTTGTAACAATATCAAAGCTTAAACCAAAACAAATACTGTTAATTGAGTATTTTGTAATCCCAAGAATTACTTTGATTATTTGTTGGCTTAATGTTTATCGCAGTTAATAAATTACGTTGCGCGCTGTGTCAAGTGTGTCACTGTCAGTGTTGCCAAAACCTAATGGGGAAAAAATGCTAGAATTGTATTAAAAAAATGCTAAATATATGCTAAAAAAATGCTAATACATGTTTCATCCAAAAATGCAAAGAAACTCCTTTTAATTTGTCAAAACAATGTAAATATCATGGTATAAAATTAGCACGTGCATACATAGTTATTATTTTGTTATATTTTATTTATAATTCAATTTAAAATAAAAGAAAATTCATTTTATTTTATTATTAACATAAAAAAATAAATGAATGACAATTAAAAAATTGATTTTTAAAACAAAATCAAAAAGCTATATGCATACATACATATATTAAAAGCTAGATTTTTAAAAGTTTCTTAACGTTCTGTGAAGATTTGTACAAAGACTGTTTAAATTTTTTTTGTAAAATTTAAGAAAAACCGAATTTCTAGATATTTCAAAATATCCAGTCATCTTCAACTTCATTTTCATTATTATTTCTATCGGTATAACTATCAGTTGTTCCAATTATTTTTAGATAAGTGCTTGGCACTTCATATTGGTGGCAGCACTTTTCGCTCCGCTTTAATCCATATCTGAAATTGTTATTAATATTATTACATATAGCAATAGCTATTTTTAAAATTAAGTTTTACCGATCAGCCAAAACAGAATAAACTGTTTGTAAATGAATTGTTTTCACTAGGTTAATTTGGCTGAACACGCGTTCAACGTCAGCATTCGACCATGGCAGACAGAGCAGTTTGAGAACAAACTGCGAAATCTCTTTGAATCGGTTGTTACCACCAGCATCTCTGTATGCGTTTACCTCTGCCCAAAATGATACTGTGTTATCTGTATTTGTCAATATCACATTTGCAGTAATTTCAAAAGGTTTTCCATCTGTTTCCTTCGCCCATTCTTTTTACTTTAAGTGTTTAAGCCAATCCTTGTGAAACTTTTTGAATAGGTTTTACTAATTTTTAAAATTTTTTTCCTTTCTTGATTTTTATTTCAGTTTATTTATATTCACATAAATATAGATGGAACTATACAGGGTATTTATCTGATGTTTGGGTAAATACCGGGAATATTCCTTTTATGGGAATTTATTTGGGTATATATAAAACACAAATGAATGTGGCAATCATTAACTGTCAATAAAATTAATTTAGTTTTAAATTACTTTTCGTTTTTTTAAGCGTCGTTAAATACTAAAAAGCTGGTTAAATAGCACTAAACCTACAATAATAAACCGGAGCATATTGATTTAAACATGTGAACAAGGTATTTGTTTATTAGTGAAGTCAATGTTGATCAAAATATTAAATTTTTTACAAAACGTTTGTACCCACATATCCTTTACCAATTATTTTCCCTAGCATAATTTACCAATTGGATATATTTTCCCTCCTCCCATCTATACACATTAATGAGCATTTACATTCATCGTTAGAATCATTAATTTTTTTCTTTGATATTTGTATTAAAATTAAACATTAATGCAAAATATTAAAAATACCACAAGAACTAAAAAATGCTAGAAATTTTTAAATAATGCTAGAAAAAATGCTAGATGCTAAATCAGTTTTTTTCATGCCAAATGACTTTAAAAAATGCTAGATCTAGCATGAAAAATGCCAAATTGGCAACACTGGTCACTGTCCTGCTGAAACGAAATGTGGCTTTTAATAGATGCTCCCCGATCATCGTGTATAACGCTCGGATCATCTTTATTTTCGACGAGCTTTTATGAATGTTATGGTGTTTTGGCTTTTGCTTAATGATTATCCCCGCTACAAATATGGTAATCAGTTTGCCGGCATAGCCATTAAATCAAAGGTGTGCTTCATCACTGGACAACATTTTCAAATGAAACTAAGCAATTGATGAATATATTTATTAAAAATTACAAAACCAAATGAACCTAAAAACAAGCGAGAACTTCCATATAATCTGTTACAGGTGACAGTGGTGCCAATTTTAAGTTTTCTGTCTCTAAAAAAACACTCTTAGTTTATAAACTCATATATACATAGGTATATATCAGTGATGGGTACATTATTACTTTCTTAGTCCCAATTTCCACAATGCAAGTCTTATTGATAAACTTATCACATTTTCTTCTTTGAATCAGCTTCGGCGTTTTCACGAGTCAAGTCTTATTATTTATCTGTTATTCTATTTGTATGAATGTATATGTGCGTTTTGACATTTCGTTTAAAACATATTTCTTATTAAAATGTATTTAAATTCAAATTCGTGTTGAATATTTTAACAATTGTTTAATTTAAATTAAAGTTGTGTAAAATGTATGAATAATTAAAAAAATTCATACACAAAAATCACACGCGCTACGAAATTAACTTTGTACAACGAAATTAAATATGAAAGGTCAAAATAGACCTGCTGAAAATTACGAATGAGAAAACAAAACGCATATGACGAGTACAGCAAGCTGAGTACTCGTTTCTTTTCCCCTCGTCACTCTCGCCAACAAAGTAGCAAGCTGATCAACAAGACTTGCATTGTGGAAATTGGGACTTAGCACGCATATTGAGGCAACAAAATTCTGCATAATCTCCGTTTACACAGGAACACTAAGGACACTTAACGCGTGAAGACATTTTAGAGACGAGCTTAGGATTATTTTTTAAAGTAAAATACTAAAAAATTTAAACAAAATTCTTATTCAAAAATATAATTTAGTACCTATGTGATAAAATAACACTCAATTGAATTAAGATTAGTCTTTGGTCATTGTTAAATAATATTGGTCCTCCATTACATAAATATGTAACTCTTTGCGTTAACTGTTATGTTGAAATTAATTTTTCAACATAACATGACAAGTATTTATGAACTTGACCATCACCGATTAACTCGTTTAAGACTCGTTTTAGTACTACCGTTTATCCCGCTACTGCGTTAGCGTCTTTCTTTTTTTCATGCCAAAGTTGATGTGTCCAGGTACCTATTAAAAAAAGTTTTAACAATTTTTGCACCTGCATAATTTTATGTTTTTAAGCCCAATACTAACGGAAACTCAAAATATACCAGCCAATGAAAAAAAGTAAGAACAACTCTCTTAAAGATTCTCATTCACTCAGGTCATTGAATGTTAAATTTCATGTTTCTAGCTCCAATATTAACGTAAATTAAAAAAGGACCAGTTAAAGATCAAATACGTACCAAAGAGCTCCCTCATAGAGCCTTTATACTCAGAACATTGCAAGTTGAATTTTATGTTTCTGGGTCGAATATACGCAAAAGTTAAAAAAGTGCAAGTTGTGAACCACAAAAGCTAAGGAAAAAAATTTAATCTCCCGTATTTTCCCTTTTTGGTACTTTTTTTTATCCGCTTTAAAGTATCAAAAATTTCAATATTGTAGTGGGAGCTCATAAGTATATATGAATTAATGGAGAAAAATGTACCAAAAATAGTTAAGATTTTTACCCTTTAAACGTTTAAATTTCGAAAAAGTACCAAACTAATATTTGTATTTGTTATATAAGTTTGGAATGTGGTATAGCGTTTATTTCTATATTAATTGGTTTAAAAGATAGATAGATACAAGGCCTATTGAACAGGTCTGCACAAGAAGCCTGATGATCATTGTTTTTGTTCTTTTGAGCTGACAAAAGTTGTTTACATTTTGCTTACATGTGCATGTATATGTTTGTTTACGTTGTTTATCGTTTTTTCGTTTAGGGTATGCCTCACATACACGTTTTTCCTTTTGCATTGTATATGTGGTAATAAGTTTTTGACAACTAAAAAGAAATTTTACACACACAAAATATTGTCGTTTTTTTTATCAAGTATGCAGGCCTGATATATGGGCCTTAGATAGATAGGGTGACAAAAAAGTACCAAAATACAGGTTTTATCCGTTTACTCCCTAAAGGGCCGAATTTCAAAAAAGTACCAGACACCTTTCCGCATATTTTTCATACAAATAACGATAATAATTTTGTATCTCTTTTAGTTTAGGAGGTATAAGGTCTCCGAATTTACCCTTTTTTACCCCCTTAAGATTCGAATTTCCAAAAATAACGTCTTAGTGGATTGATTTGCCAGAATTTTAAACAAAAATGTGAAGATTCTTAGATTTTTAGAGTAAGCCCCTAACAAGCCTCAAATTTTTTTTTCAGAGTCACTTTTGAAACTGGAAATCTTGTCCGATCGAAATGAAATTTTTTGTTGTTAATAAGCTAATAAAGCTTACTAATATTAAAAAATAAAAAGAAAAAAAATCGAAAAAAAATTTTTTTGCTTGTATGGAAATTTTTTTTTATCATTTGAACTTTGACCTCAAAGGTGCACGGGATAGAGTTATCCGATTTGGCTCAAATTTTCAGCAAGTTAGTTTTAGACCAAGTGGCAAAAGAATATTCACATTTATCATCAAAAATCCAAAGTTGATTTTTCGTTGTCACCCTAATAAACATATCTCGTACGTTTTAGAAATGAATTGTTGTTACTTATATTTTTATAATTACAAATCTTGATGTAAAACTTTTTTCATTTACAAATTTTTAAGACATTTTTCAAAATTTGGTATTACCAGAAACACAAAAAATTTATATATACCGTTTAAGAATATGCGTGTTTGAGGGAAGTCGCAAAAAAATAATGTACAAAATTTATTTTGTGTTTTTTTATTAAAATCTAGGTAAGTTTAAGTTTTTTAATTAAATATTGGTACTTGTGAACTTATGTATATTGTTGGTAAGTTGTAATTTTATAATAAATATATTTAAATACATACATACATAGATATTCTGCGTCAAATTAAATTTTTTTGGAAATGTCATACGAAAAAGAAAGGGCAAAATTAGAGAAGTTGTTTGGTGAAGAAGATTCGATCGACAGCTACTCCGAAATAGACTCAGATTCTTCAGAGCCATTTGCGGATGATGGAGAATATTCTGGGCAAGACCCAAACTATGTTCCAGACCTTCTGAGCTCAGAAACGTCATCAGTATCCTTAATAGACGACACATACATAGTTATTCAAAAAATGATACCTTTGGCAATGAAGCAAGTTTGAATGAAACAGAAGCAAACACGGAAGATGATGTAGATGATATGTGGTTATCAGATACTGAGAGTATTTCCGACTTTTGTTTTGATTCTGGTCAGTCTGGAATAAAAATATATTTACCAGAAAACCCATCACCATATGATGTTTTTTCAAAACTTTGGACTCCTGAAATAACCAGGACTTTCGTAGAAGAAGATATGAGTAAATTCTACGTTGCATAAACTACGAAAGATATCCAATTGAAAATGACAGGCTATCAAAAGTGTCTCTAAAGCGTATTATCCAGAGGAATCCTTAAGCCTAGATGAGTCCCTGTTACTTTTTAAAGGGCGTCTTTTTTGCCGTCAATATATGAAAGGAAAACGAACAAAATATGGCATAAAATTTTATGAACTCTGTACACCAGACGGATATACTCTAAATTTTGAGTTGTACGAAGAAAAAAATTTCCAGGAATGTGAAAAAAATAAGAAAACTAAAGGCCACCATATATATATATCGATAATTTTTATAATAGTACCGACTTAAGTATGGATCTGCTTAAAAATAAGACGCACTCTACAGGAACGTTAAGATCTAATAGAAAAGGCAACCCTTCCATTGTAGTAAAAAAAAAGTTAAAAAAAGGAGATTACATATGGAAACGAAATAAAAAAATGTATATAAGTAAATGGAAGGACACAAGGGATGTTTTGTGCATAAGTACCAGTTAAAGATTAAATAAGTACCAAAGAGCTCCCTCATAGAGCCTTTATACTCAGGACATTGCATGTTGAATTTTATGTTTCTGGGTCCAATATACGCAAAAGTTAAAAAAGTGCAAGTTGTCAAACACAAAAGCTAAGGAAAGAAATTTAATCTCCCGTATTTTCCCTTTTTAGTACTTTTTTTTATCCCCACTAAAGTATCAAAAATTTCAATATTGTAGTGGGAGCTCATAAGTATATATGAATTAATGGAGAAAAATGTACCAAAAATAGTTAAGATTTTTACCCCTAAAACGTTTAAATTTCGAAAAAGTACCAAACTAATTTTTGTATTTTTTATATAAGATTGGAATGTGGTATAGCGTTTATTTCTATATTAATTGGTTTAAAAGATAGATAGATACAAGGCCTATTGAACGGGTCTGCACAAGAAGCCTGATGATCATTGTTAAAAAAAGGAGATTACATATGGAAACGAAATAAAAAAAATGTATATAAGTAAATGGAAGGACACAAGGGATGTTTTGTGCATAACAACAGCTTACAAACCTGCATTGAAAGAATGTTCGAATAGATTTGGTAGGAAGAAGATGAAACCTATAGAAGTAGAAGCATATAATTCCAATATGGCAGGTGTTGATAAAAATGACCAAATAATTAGTTATTATTCCTGTCCAAGAAAAACCTTCCGATGGTACAAAAAAGTAATATTTCACCTTCTCGATGTATGTACATATAACTCGTATTACATATGTATATAAAAAATATACAGGAAAATCATTGAGTTATTTAGAATTTCGAGAAGAGCTGATATATTCATTATTAGGACTCTGCAAATCAAAGTCATCAAAAGAACAACTTCAGTCAAATCATTTAAACACAAATCAACATTTTCAAGAGAAAATACCTCCTATTCCAGGAAGCAAAAGAAAAACAAACTTCTTAAGGTGCAAACAATGTTACAAAAAAAGCATAAGACGGGAAACTTCATACCGTTGTAAGACATGTGTCGATAAGCCTCCTCTCTGGCCTGGTCTTAACATATAAAAAATACAATTTTAAAATTAAAGTAAACGTACATATAATACAAATTTGTTTCGCTTTTTTAAGTTATATTTCTTTTACTACCAAAGACTGAATTTTATGAATTAAATATTTTTATGTTTTAACGAAATATGTTGTTTAATTTTTCCAAAATAGCTGTTAATTTAAAAATTTACATTGACGTGTATAAACGTCACAGCTGAACTTCAAAGCTTTTTATGTTTTATAGGTACCTAGACGTATACATATATCCGTCTGACGGCAATTGACGTCATGGTCTCTTACGTCATCGCTGAGGTACAAAGAGCATCATGACGGCAATAAACGTCAAAAATCTTATGTCCTTTTTTTCCTTTAGATCGATTATATTTTTAATTTTGAGCAGTTTGGTGTTTTCAGAATTTTTCTATCTAGAAAAATGACGAAGATATAGCAAAATGCCCACGGGAAGCCCTTCGTTAAAAGGGGTGTCCACGAAAGGGTTAGTTAGCTGTCTCAAATAACAAATGAGGTGTGACTTCAAAACAATTGTTTGGTGAAAAGGGCACCAGTGCTTTATCAATAAAATCGTTAATATAGAAATGTGTGGGTTGCCCACCACTGGTTTATAACTACATACATACCATGTCTTGTTCTTTAATACTCAAGTGTTTGTGTTGTGTTGTGCTTGTAATGCCATGTCAACTCGAAAGGTGTTTTAGATTGTATTACACATTGTTGCATTATTTATTATTGACACACTGATATGGAGCAGACTTTGTGTTATTGACTATTAAAAAGGTCACAGTGCTGCTTGTTTTTTGTTTCTATTGTTTTCTTTGTTCCTATTTTTGCTTAATGTTGTTCATGTTTGTTGTTTTTGTTAGTGTTTTTATAGTTTTCTTTGCTTCCTTTTAATAACCTTCGCCGAAGGTAAAGTGGTGTATATAAGTTTGTCCTTTCATTTGTAATTTCTACCATATTAATCCTAGACGACCCTATAGTGTATACATATTGTAGATAATTTAAGTAAATAATCAGGCTCGAGGTCTGTGTTATAATATTTTATTTATTTATTTTTATTGTGGATCCTAATGAGAAAAAAAAAGTTAAAATCACGATGTCCGTCCGTCTGATCGTTGAAATGGGTTTTCTGAACGCCCCAGATAGAATGGGGTGCTCATTATAGACATATAGTCCGAAATTGTTTGCTATTGAAATCCAGCCTCATCGGTTCACAAATAACTGAGATGTGAGCAAAAAAAAAAAAAAACCACGAAAGGCCTCTAATTTTACCCAGAAATCCCTTCTTGCTGTTTTATGTACTTACAGTAAAAATTCGATAATCCGGATAATTGATTGCAGACCCCAATCCGGATTAGCGAATATTCCGGATTAGCGAATGTATGTATTTATTAAAAATTATAATAATTCATAGCATAAAATAAAAAAATACCCATTTACATACATAAGTACATACTAAACAATAAATAATATTAATTTCGTTTGACAAAGTAATCTAATACGGTTGTTTGTCGTGAACTTGTTAAACTTCTTTCTAAGGCTTAATCACGTAATTCATAAAGAATTGAGAGTTTTTCTACTCCTACATCATTTTCTTCGGCCCACTTTATTGAGACATCCAAAATTTGTACAGCATCCTTGGCTTTTAATTTAAAATCATGTAATAAATTAACTCACCTTTTGAAGCTATTACTTTTTTTTATATCTGAAATAGCGGAAACACCAACCCCAAATTTGCCAGCCAACTCCCTTCCACTCATACCTCTACTAAGTTCTTGAACAATTTTTACTTTATCTAAAATAGATAATAGATAAAGAGAGCACACAACTCTTCACTGAAGGCATCTTGCATCACTTTGATAATCAACACATAACATCCGACAAAATGTGGGTGGATGTGGAGATTTTGGCAAAAAATAGATATATTTATATTAAAAAAAACGGTAGGAAAAAATTTTTCAAACTTTTTACTCAAAGCTGGGATATCAATACACAACATCTCTAAGAAAATTGACGTAATTGCAGAAGTGGGCGTGACATCTTACGTACAAAGTTTTCAAATAATCTACAAGCCTCTTGGTTATCCATATGCAATATCGAACAAAATGTGCTTGGAGAAGAAGGCGTGGCAAAAAAAAAATTATTTATATCTAAATAAAAGTATTTCTATAACTTTCTGTTCTTATCACACCATGGTGAAGGGTATTTAAAATTCGGCGTTGCCGAATACATCACTCTTGCTTGTAAGTATTCGTATGGTTTCCTTCAATTTATTTCAAGACAATAAATTTTTATTAAGACGGCAAATGGTAACTCTCTTGTATGTTTTTAATGAAACAACCGGAAGAATGGCTATGATTTAGAATTCTTTTTCTGACATTTCTTTACTTGTAATTCCTGTCTAATTGTACAGTAATGTTAGGAAAAAAATAAAAATAATTTTGTGTTAGAACAGTAAAGAAGTAGGTACATAATTTATAATGCTGAACTGATATTAAACAGAAATAGAAAAGTATAAAAAATATTAAAGAAATATGGTAATACATACATACTTTTGTTCAATTGCCAATAAAATAAATAAATACTCAGAGTATTCGTAGCAGAAATAACAACCTTTTATTATTATTTAATTATTTATTAAAACATTTAGCATGTAGCAAATAAAGCATTTTTTAATCATTTCAATCTCTGGCTTGTACCACAGGTTAAGTTGAAAATCTCATATTTAAAAGATCATTTGATCCTTTAAATTGATAAATATTTTTCTAATTTTTCCCGTTATTCCAAAGAATAATCATTCTTTACTTCTCAAAAAAGCGGTCGTGCCTATGAGTGCAGATTTTCAAGCACTTTAAGGTATGTTCAGTAGACTGTCCCAAGCTTGTATGGGGAATTTTTTTTTTCGAATTCAGATATGAGTACCCTCCCAATTTTTTCCTTTTGATCCGAATAACCGAAAAATGAAATATTATTGTGATCGGATAACGTTTACCAGTGTCGACTTGAAGTCAAAGTTTGAGATAAAGGCCAGTGTGAAAGCCATAGAATAATCTTGGAATTTAAAACCATCTTTTAATTTTACTTGTGTAATACACATTTATTTATTAAAAATATGCTAATATTCAGTGTTTTCTGAATCCTTTAACCACGCCCACTACAACCCCCCCCCCCCCCATGCTGGTACTGTACTGTTGCCCTGCCACAAGTCCTAAGTTCCTGCTTAAGACCATCTGGACATGGTAAGTGATATAATGTAGACAAAAATATATATATATATATATTAATTTTAAAGTTTTAGATTTTATTATCTTTATTCATTAAATTTTCTTTTTAAAGTTTGTTTATTACAGTCCGGATACATCTGTCTGTGTTCTTGTACACAACGTAGTAAATATTGCTTTTGCTCCTCTTCAGCTGTAATTAAGCCATGAAAATCCTTTACTAACTTAACCGCTCTTTCAGCAGTATCATTAACCGCTCTCAGTGCATTAACTTTCTCTTTACTTTGTTGAAATGATGCATTAGTTTGCCACGTAGTGGGACATTCGCTTAGAAAACTGTCGTCGATTTTAAGCCGATTAAATAAGGATTTGCTTTTAAATGAAATAAAGTCTTCTGCATATATTTTTGTCTAAAAATAAAAAGGGAAAACTGTTATCAATTGTATATTGAAGTATTTATTGAAAGAAATGAAATCTATTATTAGTATATGCAAGACTAACCGTAAAGTGAGCCGCAAAGTTCTTCTTTCGATGGGATGTAGCGTTTACCTGTTGCTAACGGAATTTCATTCCTTAAGTTAGCCACCATTTTCGCTTTAGTTTTTTGATCTACATCATCGTCAAATAGAGACAACATACATACTTCATCTGTCAAGTACCATAAATGCTGGCAAAACTTTTGCAACGTTGCTTTTGAAAGGCATTTGTCAATTTTTTCATAAGCTTTCAAAGCCTTCAAAAAACACATATCTTGGTAAGGTGCTTTTACAGCTAAAATACATTTTACCCAAGGTTTATTTTTAGACAAAAATATAGATGACTTTATTTCATTTAAAAGCAAATCCTTATTTAATCGGCTTAAAATCGACGACAGTTTTCTAAGCGAATGTCCCACTACGTGCCAAACTAATGCATCATTTCAACAAAGTAAAGAGAAAGTTAATGCACTGAGAGCGGTTAATGATACTGCTGAAAGAGCGGTTAAGTTAGTAAAGGATTTTCATGGCTTAATTACAGCTGAAGAGGAGCAAAAGCAATATTTACTACGTTGTGCACAAGAACACAGACAGATGTATCCGGACTGTAATAAACAAACTTTAAAAAGAAAATTTAATGAATAAAGATAATAAAATCTAAAACTTTAAAATTAATATATGTATATATATTTTTTTTGTTTACACTATATCACTTACCATATCCAGATGGTCTTAAGCAGGAACTTAGGACTTGTGGCAGGGCAACAGTACAGTACCAGCATGGGGGGGGGGGGGGGTTGTAGTGGGCGTGGTGAGAGGATTCAGAAAACACTGAATATTAGCATATTTTTAATAAATAAATGTGTATTACACAAGTAAAATTAAAAGATGGTTTTAAATTCCAAGATTATTCTATGGCTTTCACACTGGCCTTTATCTCAAACTTTGACTTCAAGTCGACACTGGTAAACGTTATCCGATCACAATAATATTTCATATTTCGGTTATTCGGATCAAAAGGAAAAAATTTGGAGGGTACTCATATCTGAATTCGAAAAAAAAATTTCCTGGGACAGTCTAATGTTCAGACCTAACAAAAATTTGACAAGAAAATCCATAAATGCTTGACCAGTAAATTGATCAAATTTTAATAGCCTTTTCGTACTTGTCAAAATTTGACTTCAATTTGCGAAGATGTTGGAAGTTTCCCATAAGAAACACATAAAGCTAAAAATCAAAATTTTTCAATATCTTTACAGAATGTTACTATCTCATTTTGTTCCCTTTTTACATTTTTCGATTCTTCTAGTGTCAAGTAGGCATGCTTCTGGATCTCTGGGGGGAAAAGGTTGAAAAATTAAGAGCGGCCTGAAAAAAATCACATGTTTACCAAGAAATGGCAGCAACAATGCAAAATGCATGTAATGCACAGTAAACTGCATAATATATTAGGATCATTCAAACTTCAAAATATATAATTATCTATGCACGAAAGTACATACTTGTAAGTTAAAATTGTGAGTGCATTTAGCTACAAAGTAAAAAGTGCTCGATGTACCCTCCTAAAAATGAACCTTGGACTTTTTTAAGATACCATTTTAAATATTTCGGCTCCAGCTTTGACCTCTCGTGAGCTGGACCATTTTGAAAAAGGGTCTATTTTGGCAGGTTTTGTTAATTTGAGAATCTGTTTCCTTACCAACATATACAAATTGGCTATCTTAAGAAAGGTTTTTTAAGGCGCGTCCAACTGTATACACAATTTGTCCAAGGACGATCATCTATGTCCTTTTTTTTAAGGATTTTCTGTAAAAAAACGGTTTTTTAGTGCTAATCGTATTTTCTTACGTTATAGCAAAGCAATATACTGGCCAATCAAGAATACCTGAGCAACGGGCACGCCGCTTTGGTCACAAACCAAGAAAGCATTGCTCGCAAATTAGAACATTGCGAGACAAATGTACATAAGTACATATACAAACATATGTACCTACATATATAATTTTGACATTCCCTTTTTTAATTTATTTCTAAACTTTTTTCAGATTTTCCCTAAAGCTTAGTTTGTTGATCAAAATAAAATCCTTATGGAATGTAAAGTGCCCATAAGGAAGGTAGAGCAGTCGGTGTGCCGCATGACCGGAGAAGCCATTGAGAATGTGCTGAACGCCAGTATATGCACAGTTTTTTGTTTGTTTCTCGAGTTTAATTGATATTTATTACCTTGGCAAGTAAATCGCTTATGACGCTCATAATCACCCTGTAATGCTCGAAAAACGGCCATGTTTGAACCAGCACTTTTTTTTTAGTAAGTTTCAGCAATTTCAACGTGCTCTTCGGTTATTAAAAGATCGATATTTGTAAGTTTAAGTGACAGATATTTAATACCTGATAGAGTTGCCAGACCGGTGGTTCTGAATTCCTGAATTCGCTGTAATGATAAGCTTTGTGCTGGAAATCGAAAATACTTTTAAAATTCTTGCGTTTTACGTTTCCGATTTCCAGCATACACCGTATATTTTTTTTTGCAACAGTTCATTTACATTTTAAAAATTTAAATTGGCTGGAATTGCCAAATTGTAAAGAAATTTTAAAAAGCTTCCTTAATAAGAGCGACAAGCGCAGTTTATACGAAACAAACCATAAGAACACGAATTCAACACCACCCGGCTGGAAAATCTTATCCGATAGATTCCTTGGTCGTTTTATTTTATTGAAAATAAAATGGCAATAGAATTTTCATATTTAAAGAAAAAAACGCTTGACGCTCTTCTTATGTAGCTCAGTAAATTTTCTTTTTTAACGTTTGTTAATAAAATTTTATTTTTTATAGAAGAGGGAATCTTTGACATCCCATTTGTGCCGAAAAATAAATAACAACTTAAAATAACCGGGCTTGCTTTATAAGGCGTCATAAAAACTGTTATGAAAACAAAACCATTTAATGACTGCCATTAAATCACAAGTAAAAGAACAAATACATAGTGACATAAAAATATGTATTTAAATTTGGTGGCCAGTGATTTAGTCATTTATATTTCCATAAATAAATTGTATCGTGACTTTCTTGTGATAACAAAAAGGAACTTGTTTATGTAAATGACTGCTTTTTAAAGGAAGTCTGCTAAACAAAATATAAAATTCTGTGGCATTTGGACAAAACATCTTAAGTCAAATTTAAAAAGTTGAAAAAACTGTTGTAAATCGAATACGAATTTTCAATCAAAAACTATTTTGGTTGACGTTTTTAAAATTTTGTATTATAAACGAAATTTTTCTTTAATTTGGGTTTATTTTATTATTTAAGAAAAATTATTTTTTCACCGAGTTTTGTTAAAACGTTTTTCTATCTTATCTCGACTTAAGATGTTTTGTCAAAATGCCACAGAATGTAATTATTATTATTATTACCAGAAAGCGATAATATTGAAAATTTAAACAAAAAATAGGGCGTATTTTTCTACAACAAAAATAAAACATTCTTTTTATTGGAAAATGTACATTTCGTGTTACAATAATCATATTATATGCTCGTACATTAAAACTACAGAAAAACCATTGCTACATATTAATATTTAACGATTTCGATAATTTAAAGCTTAAAACGTTTATAATGATAACATTACGGAACGCAGCCATATAATTAATTTTCCTTATTTATTATTAAAGCAAACAACAATTCATTCGATTGTTTGCTTATTAGAAAAATTTTATAAATTAACGCTACTTAAGGCATATGGATACTTTTTATCCCTTTTCCAATCTTTGAAACTTTGAAAAGAATGTTACCAAACAAACACTTGAGGTAATATAAAACAAATGAAGTGACAAACTTTCACAAAGTATAATTTTTCATTTAAAGTTTTTTTCTACTCAAACAAATACGCACTAACACCGAAACGAATATAAATTCCTAGAAAAAGTTTCCATGAGACATTTATCAGCCATGGTGCTTTTTGTATTTAACCGCTTTAATAAAAAATGAAGCAGAAAAGCCCAATGAAAAAGTCATGAACTGTTTTTTTTTCAAGCTGGCAGACTGCTTGGATTTTCTTTATTTTCTTGTGGCAACGAAAGTGAAAATCAACATAGAGAAGGAAAAGAAATATGTGAAAAAAATATTTGGTTTCGTTTCAAAAACTTAGTAATTTTTCATTTTTACTTGGATATTTACAACTACATACTAAAATATAAGAAAGCATGGCTAAGCTTGCCATATTATTGGTAAGAGGAAAAAGTATTTTAAAATGTTTAAGAAATAAATTTCCCACCTCGATATTCAATTTAGTTCCTGGAATTTCCAAGGAAATTTAATTGCTTTCCCGTGAAATTAAAAAATTATAACATTGATGATGTTACACTATTACATGCCTCTTAGAGAAAATGAAAAGTTGCAAATCAGAATCTTTTGCTATTCGATCAGATATTGCAAGCAGGTAATAAAGCAGGCCCTACACGATTCAATTCAATTGTCAACTGTGTGGTTGTTGGCAAAATCAAAGCGTGTATGCTTTGTCAGTTGATTAGTTTGACGGTTGTCAAGTTGGTTGAAAAAAATCAGAAGATTTTGATTTTTTCAAGTTGACTACGAATTTGATTTCAATTCGTTTGTACTGTGTTTGCTTGAGTCTCTTGATCAAAATTAATGTTTGTAGTTTTATTTTGCCAAAAAAAGATAAGTATTTAAAAAATTGTCTTTTATTTCTTTAATGAATGAAGTGTGTGGCCAAGCATCAATTCAGTTGGAAGACTCAGTTGACAATTGAATTGAAACGTGTATGGGGCGTATATCAAATATACCATACTTAAGGCCATTTCAGATAAAATGTTTGCTTCGCTTTGCGTTAGAGTTTCGCTTTAAAATCCAAGATGAAATATTAATTCTTATACGACACACATGTCTCAAAAATTACTTTTAACGCAGGGCGAAGCGAAAAGATAGGCAACTCTCATCTTGTTGCGTGCTTTGACAGTCTGCTAGTTTATTTTTTTTATTTATTTATATTTAACAAACAATTCGTTTGTGTTGTCAAAGTGTTTATTGCGACGTACACCTTTTGCGTTAAGCTTTTTTATCAAGGTAAGAAACGTCACGCAAAGCGATGAAGTTTCATCTGGCATGGCCTTAAGGGCTAAAAAAGAAGAGCAAGTTAAACTCTCTTTTTGGCTTAAAATTAAAACACATTTTACAAATCTATAAATTACTAAACATATAAACCATCTTTAAACGCATAAAATTGGGCGTTTAAACTACCAATATAGACCATATTAATTATATAAGATTTACCGTAGTGCTGCCACATGTTATTTTTTTTAACAACATATAATCAAGGGCCACTGATTTAAAAGTAATCCACAGGGTAATAAAAATTGAATTACGTACAAAGGAGATAAACCGCTCTCAAAATTTTGTATAACGAATTATGTAATTTTGGCGCCCTATGCTCCAATGGGAGTTAGAGGAACACATATAAATGTTCAATTCCGATCGATTAAGTTTTAGCTTCTTCAGATTCCAATCGATTTTGCTAAATGTGTTTTTTTTATAACAACTCTGGTTTTACAATTGGATATGGCAACTTTACATAAAAACCATATGATTTTTGTGTTAAGTATTGCAATGTTCAGAAAAAAGTGGTTTGTGAGGAAAAAAAAGGTGGCAAAGCAACGGTAAAGAATTTATTATGTTTTTAATAAAATCAATATAATGCTATGTTCGTTCATACGACGAAATAAACCACTGGTTTCGCTCTCTGAAACTAGATTGCCAAACATGCTGTTCATACGATTTGTTCTTGTTTCATTTTGACATTTTTTTGTGTTGTTAGTGTGATTTTTATACGACGATAGAAACCACTGGTTGCGCTCTCAGAAACTAGATTGCCAAACATGCTGTTCATACGATTCGTTCTTGTTTCATTTTGACACTTTTTTAGTGTTGTGAGTGTGATTCTTTTTAAAATAGATAAAACAAAAGTAAATAAAACTTGAAAATTTATTATTTAATACATTAATTAATATTATTATGTTATTATCACTTTATTTTATTAAACATTAATTATTATTTTGTTTTTTTCTTTGTTTTGATTTTTTTTGAGAGGTAGTTCTAACTATAACTGTTATCAAAATTGGAGATGATAGCACAGTTTTCCTGTTTCGCATCCTGTTTCAAAATGAAACGACCTGTTTCGCTCTCAAAATTTTGTATGGGGAAACAAGTCGTTTCAATCTTGTTTGGGGCGCGAAACAGGAATGAGAGAGCCAAACACGAATATTGATGTCCGTGTGAACATGGTATAAATTAAAATTTGTTATTTCTTCAATCTATGTATATCATAAAAAAAATTTATTTGTCCATTAAAAATTGTTTTAAGTAGTTTGTTCGGTTATAAAATACTAAAACAATCAATTCCACTTAGAAAACCAAAAGTGGCTTCATTCCGAAAAAATTTTTCGTTTTCTGAAGAAGCAAAATACGGAATTAAAACCACTTTCGATCGGAGTGGAATTCTATGACAAGCCTGATAATTAGGTTGTGGATTACGAATGATAGAGTGAATTACGAAAAAATGCTGTCGTTCCAACATGGTATATAGTTGTTGAGTTTAAACTACATATAAATGCAAGTTTAGTTCAACTAAACCAGAGTTTTAACCATCTGTGACTTATTAGCCATAAGTGTATCACTTTAAAGGGGTGAGTGAACCTGATAAATATATTACACAATTAAAATGCATTATTATTTTTTAGAAAAGATAACACCATTAGATCTGTCGTTATAGCTCTAAATTAAATCCAAACATAAAATTTTACTTATTTTTAAAGGAAGTTCAGATTATTAAATGAATACTTGTTAAATTCAAGAGGATAATATTGGCTCCTGATAATAATAAATTTGTAGACAACCACGTGGGCTTATGCTTTCAACTGACTTATTTGAGCCAAATTTAATACAAATATAATTTTTTTTTAAATCAATAGTATTCGCCTCATGTCGACAATATAAATCAATTTAGTAAAGCAACGCATGACCCTATTCAGAAAATGGAGAAAAATGATGAACGCGTTGCAGGTCTTATACAAATACTTAGCTAATGGTATGAATGGTTTAAAAGCTGATTAAATAAGGGCCTGTTCGGAAATGCATCACTGCGCTGCATCAGAAAAGCCAACTTTTTTTAATGCTGATAAAAAATAATTTAATTATTTTTTTATTGTGTGACTATTATTTTTGTGGAGTATTTGACAATTTTTTGGTCCACATCTACTTCACAGATATAAATTTAAGCATCTGAAATCACTGATGTAGCGCAGTGATGCATTTCCGAACAGGCCCTAAATAGCTCTACATGTTATAAGTTGTATTGAACAAAATTTTAACAACATTGTTCATAACTTTGGTAAGAACTTCTCGCATCGAAAAGATGTGAAACATAATATTCTATCGTTTCTCGAAAAGTGAGAAAAGAATTACAAATGTTATTATATTCCACTCGAAGCCGATGTGAAATTGCAGACGTTGAGAACGCCAGTCACACATATCGTTGACCGCGACCAATATTTACTAATATGTAAAAATTTTTAATGACGGCGCACACAGGGGCCAAAAGCGATTATTTCACGGATTTATTAAGAAAAAAATTTAAGTACCGCGAAAACTAATAGTACTCGGTTAAAGTGTACAAAATTCTACATTACAAGGAAAACAAATAATTGCTAACAAAATAATTTTCGTGGGAAAACAAAATTAAATTTATATGATTTTGTTATTCGTGCTTAAATTTATATTAATTTGTGACGGTGCTTTTGTAATGACGCTTTGAAATTAAAAATTATAAGAAAAACGTGAAAAATATCCAAAAATGCTAAAAACTTTACGTAGTTAAATGCGATTTCGGAAAAATATTTTTAAAAGTAATATATATAACGATGCAACCATCAAGCTCAGGTATTTATTCAAATGTTTTGCTCAAATTTGTAAAAAAAAAATTTAGCGGAAGTGCTTTTATTTTTTAAGTTTAAGTGGACATAAAGTTATTAATCAGGCTCAATTGAGCAGAGATTTTCACTTAATTTTAGAGGTTTAACAAATCATCGTTATTTTAGAGAAAATTATGCTGCGTATCATTGCGGCTTAGGAGTTATGTACGAGTTAGTAGCAACACGCGTTGAGTAAACGAACAAAAAGCACTTCACAACTTCTGCTATAATTTGATTACTGTTGTTGTTATCATTGTTTTATTTGTTTTTATTAGAGTTGTGCAAATGTGGTTATATTTATGTATATATTACAATGATTAAAAAATGGAGTGTGTGAATTAAAATTTAATCCTCACGCGCGAAAGCGTACCCATATCTACCCTCTAATCCTCCAAGATTTTGTTGGAACATGAAGTTTGTTAAAATAGTTACCCACATCAAATTTAGTGTACCGCACTATTATTTAGTTCTTCAGTTAAATTAATTTTTTGTATGGGGGTGCCCGCATAACCATCTTACTCCTCCAAATTTTGTTGAAACATGAAGTTTGCAGCTGAGAATATATTAATTGATCCGCTTTTGGCCCAAGTGTGCTGCGGCGAAAATACAACCGCCGGCTCTACCAAATATTGTAAATTGCGACTTGAATGTTTGTTGTTTACAAAATGGCCGTATTCGTATGTTCAAAGCAAAATAATTTAACATTGAAAAAAGCAAAAACATTTTTCAGACACACTTTTTCTGTAAATTGGAGAGTACGTGCCAGCTTTTACGTTTTTACATGGCAAAAATGTTACAGACGCATTTAAGTAAGAATTTATGGAATTTTTGGTTCATTTCTAACATTTCAGTAGAAAATGTTCTCGACGCGGAAACCAACAAACACGAAGTCAGACCGTTGATATGAAATCATTTAACATCAAACACGATTTTCAACATTTTCAACTGCTTAAACATTTCAATTGAAAGTGATAATAATATGAATACAAACATTTGACATACAATGCTTTATCAATTTAATGTCAAATTGTTATCAAATGTTATTCTCATATCAAAAAATAACTTGGCAGCATTGAAGCGAGAATTAATGTAAACATTTAAAAATTGCGATTAAAGTTATATGTGTTACACCCCTTTTACCCTAGGTCTACACTAAAGATAATTATCTCAGCAAGTTGGCAATAACGTCGGCAGAATAACAGAGCAATATTTCTTATTGCTCAGCTTATGTTAAAGGCATGGGAAAACGTATTTATGTTAACTCATAGTTTGAAAAAATCAAGAAAGAAGGCGCAGTGTAAAAAATGGCGGTATCTTACAAGAATTATTATTATTAATATAAATTTTTTCTTATTCGACTTTATTATTTAAATTTATATTAATTTGTTTAAGCTTGAGGTAATTTTTAATACAAAAATATTAATTTTATTCATTTTTTATTTTTGTTAATGTAAAATTATTATTTTTTTATAAAAAAGAACTCGAACTTAAACAAATTAATATTAATTTTAACAATAAAGATCGAAAAGGAAAAAATTATAATTTTTGCAATTTTATTTTAGTGTTAATTTAATTATTTTACTACAATTATAATTTGCTGCAATTTTAAACACTTAATTTCTTTCTCACACAATTTGCTTCTATTTTTTTTTCTTTTTTGCTTCTTTCTTTCAACTGACAACCAAATTGACGTTTTTTGTAAGCAATAATTGTCAATGAAAATGGACTAACAATTATTGCAACATAAATTGTTAGCAATAAATATGTACAAAAAATTGCTGTCTACATTAAAGATAACATAATTTTGACAATTACTGCAATATATGTCGCAATAATTATCTCTGGTATAGACGGGCAGTTAGACTCGGCAAGTTACGTGCTTGATCTAGTAGATTTTTGTTAAATTCTTAAAGAATGTTTTTGGCGTTTACATCACTGCTTTTTGACATATTGTCGGATTTCATAACAAAATCAGCTGATTGAAAAACCAAAAGATAATTAATTTTAAATTTATATTAACACAAATGGAAAGACAAAAACAAATGTTATTATGTTTTACATCCAGTTCAAAAAAAATGCAATCGGAAATGTTATTGTTGCATAAAAAAAGACAGCAGCATTTGTTAAATCTACGGTTTCGCAAACTGCTGCAAATGTACTACACGTAATTATTACATAGGAGGTTGGAATGGGCACCCGTAAGTATGAAATTAGTAGGTGAATGTAAAAAAATACCTTTGTGTTAAGACTCGCCATGGCTCATTTTATGTTCCTATTATCCCAGAAGACACGTTTATAGAAAATTTTCGAATGAGCCGGCAAACATTTCAATTGCTGTGTTCTAAGTTGACGTCCATGAAATAAACAGATACAAGATTTAGGAAATGTATTCCGCTTGAAAAGCCTTTAGCTATTGCACTTTATTGCTTAAAGTCGTCATCCGAATATGCGTCTTTATCCCATAGCGAGTGTATGCATTATTTTAAAATAATTTTGTATCGAAGTTTGGAGAAACCTTTCTAATGAATATTTACCTTCAATTTTCATAAATGAACGAAAAATAATTGAATATTTTGGAGCAATAGGATGGTACATTTTATCTACACATGTATTTATTGTAACCTTAAACGCAAAAGCCATAACTTATTAAAAATTAAAAATCGACTTTATCAATGATTTTGATGTATTGCATCAACACAAATCGCTTAAACACCTTACAGTTTGAATAATATGCAGTTTAAGGCAATTTATCATTTTAAATAAATTTCTGCTTCTCCTGTAACATTTTCAAAATGTTAGATAAGGCCTTTTGCGTTTTAGGTACCGATATACTTACGTACATGTATCTCAATTACACTGTGGTAGAATTTTATATTTTTTTTAGACAAGCTGAGCATGTGGCGTTTTGACCTAATTTGGGTACGCTGAATCCAGTGGCGCCAACCGTTTAGGTTAGCTCTTGTTTTCGAGACATACCGTTTTTTCGCTTATGTTAATGTTGCTTTATCTTCTTGTTTAACTTCTGCAGATGGATGTCATTTTGAAGTTCATCCTCCTCACGCAGAAACTTCGGATTATTACAACTACAAAGGTTGGTATTCCACCATTTTGTTAGCTGTTGTCGACTACAGGTATAGATTTTTGTATATAAATGTCGGATGTCAAGGCCGATGTAACGACTCAAGTATATTCGAAAGATCTATGTTTAGAAACAAAATGCGAGACCCTTTATTTCAACAGCAAGCAGTAATTTACGATAGAGTTAAAATTCCTGTATTATTAATAGGCGATTCGGCATTTCGGCTATCCGAATGCATGATGATACCATACCCGTTTCACATAGGCGCATCCCATAAACAAAAAATTTTTAATTATGCTCTATCAAAATGCCGTAGAGTTGCTGAAAACGCTTTTAGGCATTTGAAAGCAAGATTCCGGCACCTTGGAAAGGACCTAGATAATTAAATTGACAATGTCAATAATATTATTAAATGCTGTTGCGTCCTACATAACTTCCTGAACAACAATAACGTACAAATTAATGGTGCCTGGGAAAAGACGATTGATTCGGAAAAAGAACAGCCAACTGGTGAGGGGTCTAAGGCCCCTTTCACACTCGGCAAGTTACTTGCGCAAGTCTCTTGCGCAACTCTTGGTTTGTAGACGTCAGCGCTAAGGTCGGGGTAAGGAAAAAATATTTAGTACATACTTTGTTGTACTCGTACATTTACTTGCGCAACTAACTTGCCGAGTCTGAATGGGGTCTTACAACTTTAACCCAAAAGGCGAATAAATAAGAGACAAACTTGCAAATTTTTTAATGTAATTAAATTTAATTAAAAACAAACAAACAAAAAAAAAAATAAAAACTTAACAAAACAAATTTCAGACTTGTAATTTTTTTATAAAATAAACTTAAAATACTTTCAGGTAACATGGTGTTCACAAATTCTTAAAACATATTGTTAAAATTTAAATTGAAAATTAAATTCAAATTAATATAAACGTCAGTTACAATTTCACATAAAATGTTGCTAAAGAAAACTAAGGCCCTAATTGTGCAAAACGCAACGCAATGTCGAAAATTTCATTGAAAGCAAAAACAAAGTCAGAAATATTTAACAATTTTGTTGTTACTTTCTACAGAAATTCATATTGCTTTTTTAAATTTTCAACGTCACAAAATATACAGTTTGAAATTTAAAAATTCGATATAAATTTCAGCAACAACGAAATTATAATATATTTTTGACTTTGTTTTTGCATTCAATGAAATTTTCGACGTAGCGTTGCGTTTTGCACAATTAGGGTTTCAATTAAAAAAAAAACTGTTTACATATTTGTTGGAAATATGAAAGGAAAATATATGAATTAATTAATAGATAGAAAAATCGTTGGTCATTGTGAACTAAGCTTGAAATAAACTACAAGGGGTGTGCTGCAAATCGAAAACGTAAAATGCAAGAATTTGGAAGTTCTTTTTAGTACTCTAGTTTTTATAATTTTTGTTATAAAATTCTGTTTAATAGAGAAATATTTGCCATAAAAATCTTTTATTATTATAAAACGACTTTTAAAATTCTTGCGGATTATGTTTTCGATTTCCCGCACACCCCTGTACAACTTATTAACTTAAACCTACTTATTCAAAAGTTGTTTGAGAATAATGTTTCGTTCCCTCTCAATTTTAACCATATCCTCCTGAAGTTTTAGAATTTTGTTGTCCACTTCCCTGGTGTTATGTATTTCTTTTTCAATTACATCTGTTGATTCTTGAATTTTCTTTAAAATCTCATTATTAAAGTTTGTTTTTCGTGATTTCTTTGGAGGAGGTTCATATAAAAAAATCATCACATTCATCGAGCAATGCCTCCACTTTGAAGTCTACATCAACATTTGTTTACCAGGAAGGTTATGTTAAAAAGATAAATAACATACATACATAAAGTAAATAGGTGATTTGATGAGTAAAAACTATAAATGTAAGTATCTTACCTGTGCTTTCGTCCATTATCATTTCTATGGAATTTGACATAAAAGCTCCCAAGATGGTTTGGACTCTTTCGTAAAATGGCCAATTAGAAGGAGACCCACCAGAAGGCCCGACTCTACGCTTTTCATCTCTAAATTTAGACAGAAAGATAACCAGAGTAATGTTTTACATTTGCGTATTTAAATATGTATGTATGTATGGCTGTTTTCCTAATTGTATGTTCACAATGTGTACCCTACAAATATTATTGGACCACCTGATCCATTTTGATTAAATGGACTACTCCATGGACTGGTCCGATGTAATTCAAGCATGGACCATGTCATTGTTAAGAAGTGTTTGTAGTCAGACGATATAAATTCGTTTTTTAACGACATGTTTTCGGTTTTAAACGAAGTTAAAACTAATCCTCTTGTGTATACAATGGAGTAGTTTTAAAACTACTCCTTTGTATTCCAAAGCTGGGTTATATGGTCCTGCCCTAGGACTTCGTTATGTTAAATATAACATATTTTTTCCATACGTTTGGGTTACTTTTGGACTAGTCCTAGTCCCTTGTGGGCTATACTTTACACGCGTGTTTTGACTAATCCTATTATTTGCAGGGTAAATACAGTATTGACACCGTGTTTTGCATTGTGCACTTACATTTTTATGTATGTAGGTTGTATTGGATATGTTTAGCAACTAAATGTTTAACTGTTTTATTTGCTTTTTGAGTTAAAGAACAGGTTGCCATGTATAACTACAATGCAAAAGGCGTTTAGGAAAACAGCCTATATGTTACAAATAAAAGTAAAACAAGAGTGCTATATTCGTCTGTGCCAAGTCTTTAATTCACATTAGATGGCGAAATACATTTCAGAGCTACCCTAAGTTCTTCGGGTGTTAAATCAAAACCACTGTTTTTCATGCCTTCCACCATCTCCTCGAAAATATGGCTATTTTTTCTACATCCTCGGAACTCTCCAATGTGGTCACCCCAAAGTATTATTAGAAGACCCTCTTCGTTGCTATTCCACTGCTTTTTTTTTGTAGGTACGTTTTCTGTAAATTAAGCTCACTGAAATGCTGCATCGTTTACATTCATATAATAATTTACATACCCTTTTTTTACTTTTGGTGTATTAATTTTCGAAATAAACGAAATACAAAAAATAATAATAATTTTTTTTACAAATTAATAAGATTTTGTTTGTCGTGCTTACAAATGTTTATTTTTTTTATTTAATATAAATTAAATTTGCCGCAAATTAATATTATCCCGCTTTTTATTTTATATATTTTTTTCTGTCAATCTGTCAGATTTTTCTTGTTCAGAGCTGTATTTTTTCGTACATCAGTATGAATTTCATGGTTGTGTCGCTGAGTATTGCAAGATTTTATGAGATTTTGCCAAAATTTAGTGACGAACTAGATTTTGTTTTGTATGGGAAATCTAGTAGAAATTAACAAGATTTCGCTCAAAATCCCTTAAGTACTAGATTTTGCGTAGGTGTAAATGTAGTATAAAAGCCACCGTTGTCATTTTGGTTTCTTTTTCTACAATGTGAACTTGTGTACTTTTCTTCTATTTTGGAAACTATTTTTAAAAAATACCCGCTCCGCTTTTCTGAGCCTTAATTATTGTGTATGATATTGGTGCATTCAACTATCTAGAAGCTTAAACTATAAGGGACAACGCAAAATCAATAAATTTATGAAAAGGCAGCAGAAGTAAATGTAATCCATCTGCTCTCAACTAGATACAACGAAAGTTATCTCTAAGTGTTGAAAAAATCAGTACTTTAGTACTTATTTCAGTCAAATCCAGATAATTCGTACCCTGATAAATCCTAATTCCCGATAATTCGTAATAAACTGTCGGCCCCTTAAAAAAATCTCGTTAATTCGTAAAATCTTCTTTACCTCTTATAAACAGTAACTGTTATAATTCGTAATAAAAACAACAGAAACATGAAAAGAATTGCTGTATTCACAAAACTTTTTGTATCATTGTATCTTTTGTATGTTGTATAAAAACCAATAGTTAACAATGTATGTATTTTAATACAACATAGAATTAATACAACGATACAAGGGGTTTTGTGAATACGGTAAATGATTTCTTGTTTACCGCTAATTTTTTTGCTTGGGTTTTTGCTTTCGCTTGTGTGTGTTTTTATTTTCTTAAGATCAGTTTCCCTGCAAATAATAGGACCAGTCCAAACACGCGTGTAAATAGTAGCCCACAAGGGACTAGGACTAGTCCAAAAGTAACCCAAACGTATGGAAAAAACATGGTCTATTTAACATTATGATGTCCTAGGGCAGGACCATATAACCCATCTTTAGACTACAAAGGAGAAGTTTTAAAACTACTCCATTGTGTACACAAGAGGATTAGTTTTAACTTCGTTTAAAAACGAAAACATGTCTTTAAAAAACGAAGACATGCCGTCTCAATACACACACTTTTTAACAATGACATGGTCCATGCTTGAATTACATTTCATGAAATTGGATCAGGTGGTCCAATAATACACTACATTTTTTATTCATTGAATTGATAGAAAGAAACAGTAGATGTTGGAAAGAGCAAAATATAAAAAAATTAAACAAAAAAAAAAAAAAAAGAAAAGAAAAGGTGAAATTTAAAAATTGTCAGCACTTTAAAAGCTGAAAACATTTTATAAAGATCCTTAAGTAATACCAAAATAGTCACACGGGTACTTACATACACTTTAATGCTTTAGGATTTTGTTTTTCTCACTTTTTTGTGGGTTTTTACTAGGGATGCCAATCCCGAAATCCCTGGATTATTCTAAAAATTTAAGTCCCGTGATTTTTTATGTAAAAATCCCGAGATTTTGGATTTAGTTAATATGTGGTATTTTTTTTTATTAAATACAACTTTATTTAAATATAATGTTAAAAATAACTTAAAAAATTTAATATTAAATCATACTGGCAATGAATCTAATTTTTAACTGGTTACAAAAAGAAGTCGCAAGTGAACAAATCTTACATGCAAAGAATTTTGTACCACAGAAAATAAAATCAGAAGAAAAAGTTCGGTGTGGTCTTTTTTCTAAGTGAACGATAATAGAACTGCGCACGCACAATGCAAGTTGTGCAAAAAGGTGGTTAAACTTTAGGGGATTCTACCAAAGGTCTTTCGACACATATTTGTTTAAGTTTATTTTATTAAATTTATACTTGCATATATATTTGAGATAAAATAAATTAATTATTGTTAAATAGCATATACCACCCAGAAGTGTTTAATGCGAACATTGTTTTCGTCGGCAGTATATGTTGAAATAAAATAAGGTTATCTGACGCCATTAATTTATCTTAGAAGCTTTTAAAAATATACGTTTTAATACATAATTCTTCCATATTACTTTAAAAGAATACATTAAACTGTTTTATTTTGTAATGGGTTTAATATTCTTCATGAATTAATTTGTTTTAATACTTATACATAATATGAAATCCCGAAAAATCCCGATCCGTCCCGGGATCCCGTTTTTTTGAATAAAAAAATACCGAATCATTTACATTGTCAAAAACAGAAATAAAACAAAACAGAAACAAAGATAATAAACAAAATTTTGACATCCGACAATGATAAAGCTAACAAAAAAGTTATCAGCAGGGCTTTTAAGACCACCTGTAATGAATTCGATTTGCAATAAAATATTTTTTGTTCCTTGCATTTTTATAAACTTTTGTTTTATTTGAAAAAAAGTACCATTTGGTGAAGAAAAAGTACCCTTTTAGTTGAATTTCAGTACCATTTAAAAATATCAATTTAGCAGCCCTGGCTCTTATTCTCTTCTACACTTGTGTTGGTTCTACGGCGTAATTATAAATTTTATTATTCGATGTTACAAAGAACTCGCATTTGAAGTGTTTCATTCTTCCATCACCCAATAAATACGCACGATCTTAAATTTAAACTACAATATTTATAATTGTATTTAACTGGTGTACAATAATTTTACTTTGACATAAAATAAGTTTAATTCTTTTTTTTCAACTGTATTGGCTAGATACCAAGTAGTTAAAGTCAACAAAGAAATTACACTCCAGTACGCATTCACCATCTAAACAAACATATTTAAAAAGATTTTCCGGTTTTCCACTTGAACAATTAAGAAAAACTTGAGCCAAAATATATAAAAATGTAAGAAAGAAACGTATGAAATAATTTTTGCAAGTAAAAGTGAATTATGTCAATGCTCAATGAAATTTAATGTCGCTTAATTTGTATGTAAGCCCTGGACCTCATAGAAAAACCCCCTCCCCAGATCACTTTTTATTGCAGCGGCAGTGAAATGAATACATTTTGTGTAAGTAGTTTGCACTTTCATCCTCGATGTTAAATGCCTTTAAATATTTCTGGCTCTATGCAGTTGACTTTTGTTAGCTGGGGCTTAATTTTTTTTCTTCTTTTGTTCTCGTGCATATCAGGGATTCTCAATGTTTTCCAAATGTACATTAAAGTGACTAGAATTAGCCACATTCATCTTATAGGCATGAAGAAATGAATTTAGTTATTAGCCATTTTTAGCCGTTTTTAATTCATTTTAGTTTAAAAGAAACTTTGACTTAAATATTTAACAAATGCACAAGGTAAGGAGCATGTAGACGCCATGTTTTTTACATCTGACTTGTCAACTTTTCAAGTCACATGTAATTGTGCATGTTTTACATACGGTTTATAATATTCGGTCACAAACGTACATGTAATTTGCTTCTCACATTGTCTATGTTTTTTTTTCGCATAGTCATTGCAGAAACCAAAGTAGTTCTCGTTTTCAAAAAAGCTTTAGGCCGCCATACATATTTTTGTTTGCGCCGAAAAAGAGTACAGCCATCTAAACATTTTTTTCTTTAAATTGGAAGATACCAATTTTGGGTATAATAATGAAACGTGTTTCTTAATAAATGTACATCATTTTTATTCAATGGTGAAATTATCATACATATATCGGTATTGTAAAATATTAACCTGAGCCGGCTAATAATTCCGTCAATTGTGGACGCCGCTGCCGGTTTCTTCCCGGCATAGATTTCTGATGTCAGATGGTTTGTCAGAAGAAAATAGAGCACGCTCTAATTGAAATTTAGTCAGATGACTTTGCGTCTGACTTTAACAGAAGCAAAGTTAAAAAGGTAACACACGACATGTATGTATTTTGAAGTGGGAAATTTGACATGTCAGATGACAAATACATGTCGTGTACGGTCGCCTTTAAGATGTAATGGAACATTTTTCAAAATTTGTTTCTTACTATATGATTATAAAAATTAATTCTACCGAAGATTTCCAATTTTAAAATAAAGGCCGACATTTAGAGTCATTAGTTAATTATTATAAATATTTACAATATACCTATTGGTTAACTAAAAATTTTAATCAGAGCAAAAATGGTAGCTCTATCAAAATACCAATGATGGGAGCAGTTCAGGGTTGTTAGGCTTTTTTCTGCAAAAATCGTCAAAAGTTTTAACAAAATTCGTCAAAATCGTCACGAACATTTAACAAATTCGTCAAATATTTAAATTTTACAAATTATAGGCAATTTATTGCATTGATTAGTTTAAAAATATAAATTTTAGCAAGAAATTCTATTTAAGATGAAGAAAGTGATATGGTTAGTTATTCTATTTATCATTTGAAAAGAAGTACATAAGAAAAAATATATTTTCATAAATACATAACAAAAATGTATTTAAATTTAATTTGCTATTAACTCGAGCTATCTTTAAATGATGAATTTTTAGCGCTATCACTAAATTGGTTTTACGGTTGAAGGTGCTAAACCAAGGGTTCTGTCTATATCGACAGTCTTTTTACCCGTTTGATAACGTCCAATTTAAGTTCCAAACTA
Organism: Pollenia labialis; assembly: GCA_949318255.1. NCBI lineage: Eukaryota > Metazoa > Arthropoda > Insecta > Diptera > Polleniidae > Pollenia > Pollenia labialis. Next base: position 39,516,422 of record OX439142.1, on the reverse strand, counting down.
ATGCATTTTCTTCCCTTTTCACTAATTTTTCTACATAACTTCTTATTAAGAACGAACTTCTTATTTCCTAACACGCAACTTTACTTAGAATAAGTTACCTAACAGAATTAAATGGAAATTCGCCTATTAACAAGCAAATAGAAAAATTCTTCACATGTGATTATGACTTCATCGAAAAATGCAATCGTATGTAGCGCACAAATCGAAATCATAAAAACGCAAAGCGGAATTAACCAATTTTTTAAAAGCGGACCAAATAGGACCGACGCAAATCGGGGCTCTAGTGTATATTTTTTGCAGTACCGATTGCATTTCGTTACTTTAATATAGAAAAGCCCTAACTAATATTTTCCTTACTTTACAGGAGAAGGAAAAAACTTAATAAAAATTATGGTCTTGTAGTCGCGATTTTTTTTTTAAACCAGTTTTTTATTAAATTGCTTAGAGAATTGAACAAAAAACAACGTTTAAAAAAAATCGTGACTGCAAGACTGTAATTTTTATTAAGTTGTTTCCTTCTCCTGTAAAGTAAGGAAAACATTAGTTAGGGCTTTTCTATATTAAAGTAACGATTTACATAATTGTAGAATTTGCATTACTAATGCTTCTAATAAAATTCACCTGGTTTGTGATGTGGGAAGAATTTTTTTTGTTAAATTTCCAAAAATTTTTGTATTTCGAAAAATTGATTTTTACGTTTTTGACTGTTCCCAATATAAATGTAAATATTTCTTGTAAGTGTTTTATTGATGCCAGAAAATCGTCTTAACATTATTATTTTAGTTAAAAAATCGTCAATCGTAATTTTACTGTATTTTCTAAACAAAATCGTCAAAATGACAAAAAATCGTCACATCTAACAACCCTGGAGCAGTACTAAGCACTATGTTTACTCTCACGTTACACTCTTGATTGCCACAAAAGCATAAGTTCCAGTTGATTACTTTGCAAAGAAATTCCCCTAATTCCGTTCCGTTACACTTTTTTTTTTGCTGGGACTATTTTGCTATTTTTTTTACAAACTTAAAGTAAGGATCAAAGGTTTTCTTGGGAGTCAAAAAATTTCATTAATAAGATTTAGTTTTAATGTGCAAAGTTCCCAATTCTTACTATTAATAAACGGCGGTCTTGATCTCTCAGGTGAAAAGGTTGTTCACAACCCTTAAATTGTGGCATTCAAGAGCAGCTAATTGCAGACCAATGCGTTTGCTGATGCTAAATGGAGTTTAAACTGCTAGTAAATGCAACACGCGATTCCTAGACGCCTTTCACTGGTCGCTTAGGACGGTTCATCAGGAAACTTCATTCAAAGCTTTTTGAAAAGCTGAAGATATTATTCAAATAAAACTGTTAAGCAAATAGGAATTATAAACACTCTAAGCTTAAACAAAACACCAACAACAAACAGGGAAGTTACTAGAGCCTGTCTCTTTTGGTTTGTAGACGTTTGCGGTAAGATCGTAGTAAGGAAAAAAATTTTGTACAGACTTAATTGTTATCGGCAAGTAACTTGCGCAACTAACTTGCCGAGTCTGAAAGGGGTCTTACAATCCCGACTACAATTGGTTGATTCTTTGTCAACTCTATTTGTAGTTGTATGGGGAAAACGAAAAGAAAAAACAAAAATACAAACAAATTAGTTTATTTCATTGCTGCTAGCTTAGTTTCTTGCACTGCCGCTTGCATATTTGTTATCAAAGGTTTTCTTGGGAGTCAAAAAATTTAATTTATAAGATTGAGGTTATTGTTGGATGTCTGCAATCGGCGTAGAGAATGGTAAATGAATTCCAAAATCGATTTTCGGTTTTTCGGTCGACTTTTTTATTTCGGTTTTTGAGATACAGCAGGATTTTTTTGGCAAACATCTGGAGAAATTGAACTAAGATTTTTACAGTGGGTAGATATGACCACTGTTTATAATTTTCCTGCAAAAAGTAAAAATGTGTAAATTTTTAGATGGCCTTTAGAGAAACAAATGCGATATATATGTACATTTCACATTAAAATTTTGTTCTTGTGAAGTCACTCAGATTTGTCACATGAATCAGTTCCGACCAAAAGTGATTTCGTATCTTGCTTCACATAAAACGAAATCACTTTTGATCGGAATTGATTTCTGTGACAAACCTGAATGTATGGATAGTATTTCAAAGGATTATGGCAATAGTTCCTGATCGGTGGCTACTGTTTCTTTGCTAAGTTACTATTTAGATTTAGAAAACAAACGTTTGCATGTCATTGATGTCAGAAAGATGCAGATTTATTTCTGATTATGACTAGATTTAAATATCGCTCACACACTGGTCTGTTTGAATATTAGCGTATTTCCACATTAATGCCACCTGTTGTGTTTCTAAATTATGTTGATTTTCACAAAGCTGACTTTCAGTGTTTGGTTCGGTACGATATGTTTGGACTGTTTTGTTCACTGTCCATATATGACTTTAATTTCTCAAGAACAAGAGCTGCTATATTAAAGTTGAAAGAATAGCAAGGGTACTAATAGGATAATGCGTAAAACTACAACTTAACCTACATATTGTACATGCCAATAATTTATCGATTTAATTAAGATTAAAATTAAAATTTGCCCAAATTTTAATAAATATAAAAAAATCGATTTTAAAAGCCCAATAATCGATTTCAGTATAAAATCGCATACGTAAATTCGATTGTAAACAATAAATTTACCGTACAAAGCAATTTCATCAGAAAGTGGTCCACCAATTCTTGTTTGGGAACCTTTAATTAATATGGTTTTTTCATAACTTTGTGTTAGTGAATTTCGTTTTGGGGGAGTGATTGTGATTGTGAATGTAATTGTAATTTTATTTAATGGTATCATATCATAAACTTTTATATTTAAACTAGGCCAATTAAGTCATTAACTAGAGCTTGTTGTCTCATTTCTTATCACAACCACCATCTTTACCAGAAACAGTGCTGCCGTAGTTGCAGTGAGATAAGAAAAGAAAAAACCCTTTATACTAAATATATTTGTTACAAAGTTTTATTGTAAATAATAACTTTATTGACAACAAGCATTTTACCCGCTACTGCGTTTGCGTCTTTCTTTCTTTTATGGACATATTTGTGTAGGTCTTTTTAATGAAAACCCGTTTCTTTTATGTTTTATTATATTATTAAATTCATTTATTTGTTTATTATTATAAAAAGGAACTAATAATTATTATCATAAAATAACGGGTTATCCAATGGGTACTTGACAACTTTGTGAACCCGCTATTTCACTGATGATCTTTCTGTTACTTTCCTCTTTTTTTAGTAAACTCAACATTTTTATTTTTGTAAAGTACACGAACGAACTACCGAAATTCGGAGTCGGTGACCGACACTTTAAGAGCGTTAACTACAATTTTCGGTCGTTATTCTTGCCCTAGTAGACAAGCAATAATAAGTTTAGTGCACAAATTTGAGTCTACATATTCATTGCGTGATGCTGCCGTGCCAGGGAGACAACTGGTTGGTCGAAGTCGTTCAGGCGTCCGTAGCATACGATCCAAATCAGTAGATTCCACGGCGTTCTTAAGAACTAGGCACCGCTAAGACCACTTTATGGCGAATTTTGCTTACACTCATACAAGATTAAGCTGACTCATGAATTGTAGCCGATGGACCATTTGACGCGACGTAAGTTCTCCGATTGGGCTCTGGAGAAGATGCGCCAAGATAATGAATTTCTTTGCAAAATCATCTTCAGTGACGAAGCTCAATAAGCAAAATATGCGTTATAAATTTTGTGAAAATCCACATGTGCTTCATGAATCACCACTTCATCCACAAAAAAAATAACTTTTTGGTGCGTTTGGCCATTTTTTCGTCGACAATAACGATCGTCACATTACTGTGAATGGCGATCGTTATCGCGCCATGATTACCGATTATTTCAGGACCGAATCGAAAAACATGGACTTGGACGCCATGTGGTTTCAACTGGACGGTGCGACAAGCCACACAGCACACATTACAACTGATTTATTAAAGAGTAAAATTGGCCACCTCGTTTGAGCGATTTAACGTCTCTAGAATTTTTTAATTTGTCTATGCCAACAAGCCGACGACGTTGAAAAAACTCTGAGAAAACATTGAACGTGTAATAGCGGCCGTTACGACCGAAATGTGGGACTGAGTAATCGAAAATTGGGATCAACAAATCTACCGCTGCTGACGGGCTCGCGGTGGCCATATGAACGAAGTCGAGTTCCATTCATAAATGTTTTTAATGTATTTAAAGTCAATCATAAAGTTTTGGAAATATCTCAAAGTGTTTGCGTTTTATATAAATTTGTCTAGTACTTATTGGAAACCCCGTTAGAATTTATTATTATTGTCCGCTCTGTTCCTGCATCCGCTTTGTCCCCAAACCGTCTACCCGACAGAGTTGCATCTCTCAGTAAGTGTTACCACTTCTAGTCATTCGTCCGCCAATGTTCAATCCTACATTTATATGCCAAGCTTATGTTTCTAGGTTTTAACAACAAAGTACAAACATTTTCTTTCTTATAGGTTTCACTCAGCACCCTGCGCGTATAAATTTAAATTTCTAAGTTTTATGTGTGTTGTGTTTAGAAAAAATTAAATAAGAAGAATAAAAATGTTAAGACTATTGTTTTATTTTTAATATTTATTCTGTTATTCCCATATTTATACCAGCTTTGTAGGTCATATTCAAGGAAAACCTTTTCATTCCTCGTATTTCCCTTTTTATACCCTTCACCGAAGGTAAAAGGGTATATATAACTTTGTCATTCCGTTTGTAATTTCCACAATATTGATCCTACACCCTATAAAGTATATATATTCTGAGTCCTTATGAAAAGCGAAGTTCAAATCCGGTTGTATCTTTTGGCTGGCGAGTCGGAGGCACCTTCTGTCTAAGGCTTCGCTTGACATGACAGGGGCCAAGAGAAGTATTAATCAGGTGGCCCTGAATGTTATTCTACATCTTCTGCCTATGTGATGGGGCATTCTTAGACCGAGGGGTTAGGACTGTTAGAAAATTTTACGCAGGGTCAATCGCGGATCTTGGGTGAGACTAGCGCTGTTGGGTATTGGCTGGGCTCGCTCAGCTCCACGGATTTTGTGGTCACTAGTCACTATTGCCTTCTAAGGAGAGCTAGTCTGGTTAGGGCAGATTGTTTCACTGATAGCGTTAAGATGAGGGCACGAGTGCGGGGGTCTTCATTGAGAATCTGGACATTAGAAGGTTACATAGGCCTTCTGTCGACTGCGCTGTATTTCATGCTGGGATTCTAGGGACTCGAGAGCCGAGGAATTGGTGAGGAGCATCATTGCAAGGGCCTCGAAGGTTACTATATATGTGGGCAGTTAGCCGTCTTGATGGGCTGATATGTGAACTCCAAGCTAGGGGTAGTTGTAGGACGGCTCTAAAGGGCCTTTATGGGAATATGTGGTGAGACTGTGGTGGGTGCCGGTTCACTTCAATATCTCCGACAATGAGATGGATTGCTTCTGAGCGAGACTAATCTGGTCTGGGGAACTGAACGGTCAGGGTATCGCACGCGCAGTTGTCGGTGTTAAGAAAGTCCGATTTGAATTCGGTGCTGGGCAGGAGAAGAGTCTGCGTTAGGGCCATGATAGGTATTATCACGGCCTACTTTATGAAAGGCAGGGTGGCGGAGAGAATTAAAGTCGAATATGTGTAGGTTGTGTGAGGCCGAGAGGAGTTGGAGACACTAAAGCACATTCTGCGTTACAGTCTTAGGCAGTACAGCAGGCAGAGATGGGTATGTAGTAGATTCTTAGGCGATTTTAGAGATGTCTCGGGCTTTAGGCTCGAGAATCTGACGGGATTAAAATGGGAATGACCCGGCTGCTCAGTAGGACACTTTGGACCGTGCACATGTAGGACAGTTCTTTGTTTAGTAGGTTTGTGCTTTCTTCGTTGGTCTGGATTTTATCTTTCACTACTTTCTCTATGCTTATTAGGGTGATCGATTATTCGACTTTTTTCAATAACCGGTTTTAGAATATTCCGAATAGTTGCTGTTTTAAAAAAACCGGTTTTCGGTTAAGCATTTTAAAAATAACCGGTTAACCGGTTTTAATTCGAATACATATAAATACAAAAATCAAATTAGTTTTTGTAATAAAAACTTAATTAGAATAAAAACTAAACAATTCACGAAGGTAAGGAACCAACAAAATACATAAATATTATATAAATATGTGCCCGTCGATCCTATAAGGAGCATAGGGCCTCAATACATAGATATGATTTTGACGATAAAATCAAAAAAAGCATGAGTAAATTGATTAAACTTAAGCATTATTATTAGTATTGTGGTTATTTTATTGAACTATTTATGGTTTTTAATCCAAATTTTTAATATTTTTTTTAATTAGGCTTAAGTTCATTAAATTTAATTTTCATTAAATTATTTTTATGAAGAAAGGAATTTTACAACATGAAAATTAATTAAAATTTTTATTGATAATTTTTCATTCTTGACTCAATCTGGGCTCGAACCCAGGTGTTTACGGACAGGTTACCCTGACATGTTTCGATTGCAACCACTCAATCTCTTCAGAGGGCTTGCCGTTTAACACTCGCAGCCATCGACGACTGCTGACGTCATTAGTCAAACATCAATCCTTAAACCAAATTGTATTCAACCTTTTGGTAGATCGAAATTTGCTTTTGAATGATTATCTATTTTAATTAATTTTAACATGTTATTCCTTTACTTCTCTTTTTTCGTACTTATGTCAAGAATTCTTCTTGAAGTTCAAAGTACATATATTTTTTGTTTTTTCATTTTTTGTCTTTCTTTTTCTTGTTGACCTTTTTAGCACAACTTGAAGGACAAATGCAAACATAGAGCTCGTGCCTTAGCTTTAACAATTATTAGTATTGTGGTTATTTTATTGAACTATTTATGGTTTTTAATCCAAATTTTTAATATTTTTTTAATTAGGCTTAAGTTCATTAAATTTAATTTTCATTAAATTATTTTTATGAAGAAAGGAATTTTACAACATGAAAATTATTTAAAATTTTTATTGATAATTTTTCATTCTTGACTCAATCTGGGCTCGAACCCAGGTGTTTACGGACAGGTTACCCTGACATGTTTCGATTGCAACCACTCAATCTCTTCAGAGGGCTTGCCGTTTAACACTCGCAGCCATCGACGACTGCTGACGTCATTAGTCAAACATCAATCCTTAAACCAAATTGTATTCAACCTTTTGGTAGATCGAAATTTGCTTTTGAATGATTATCTATTTTAATTAATTTTAACATGTTATTCCTTTACTTCTCTTTTTTCGTACTTATGTCAAGAATTCTTCTTGAATTTCAAAGTACATATATTTTTTGTTTTTTCATTTTTTGTCTTTCTTTTTCTTGTTGACCTTTTTAGCACAACTTGAAGGACAAATGCAAACATAGAGCTCGTGCCTTAGCTTTAACAATTATTAGTATTGTGGTTATTTTATTGAACTATGTATTTATGGTTTTTAATCCAAATTTTTAATATTTTTTTAATTAGGCTTAAGTTCATTAAATTTAATTTTCATTAAATTATTTTTATGAAGAAAGGAATTTTACAACATGAAAATTAATTAAAATTTTTATTGATAATTTTTCATTCTTGACTCAATCTGGGCTCGCACCCAGGTGTTTACGGACAGGTTACCCTGACATGTTTCGATTGCAACCACTCAATCTCTTCAGAGGGCTTGCCGTTTAACACTCGCAGCCATCGACGACTGCTGACGTCATTAGTCAAACATCAATCCTTAAACCAAATTGTATTCAACCTTTTGGTAGATCGAAATTTGCTTTTGAATGATTATCTATTTTAATTTATTTTAACATGTTATTCCTTTACTTCTCTTTTTTCGTACTTATGTCAAGAATTCTTCTTGAAGTTCAAAGTACATATATTTTTTGTTTTTTCATTTTTTGTCTTTCTTTTTCTTGTTGACCTTTTTAGCACAACTTGAAGGACAAATGCAAACATAGAGCTCGTGCCTTAGCTTTAACAATTATTAGTATTGTGGTTATTTTATTGAACTATTTATGGTTTTTAATCCAAATTTTTAATATTTTTTTAATTAGGCTTAAGTTCATTAAATTTAATTTTCATTAAATTATTTTTATGAAGAAAGGAATTTTACAACATGAAAATTAATTAAAATTTTTATTGATAATTTTTCATTCTTGACTCAATCTGGGCTCGAACCCAGGTGTTTACGGACAGGTTACCCTGACATGTTTCGATTGCAACCACTCAATCTCTTCAGAGGGCTTGCCGTTTAACACTCGCAGCCATCGACGACTGCTGACGTCATTAGTCAAACATCAATCCTTAAACCAAATTGTATTCAACCTTTTGGTAGATCGAAATTTGCTTTTGAATGATTATCTATTTTAATTTATTTTAACATGTTATTCCTTTACTTCTCTTTTTTCGTACTTATGTCAAGAATTCTTCTTGAATTTCAAAGTACATATATTTTTTGTTTTTTCATTTTTTGTCTTTCTTTTTCTTGTTGACCTTTTTAGCACAACTTGAAGGACAAATGCAAACATAGAGCTCGTGCCTTAGCTTTAACAATTATTAGTATTGTGGTTATTTTATTGAACTATTTATGGTTTTTAATCCAAATTTTTAATATTTTTTTTAATTAGGCTTAAGTTCATTAAATTTAATTTTCATTAAATTATTTTTATGAAGAAAGGAATTTTACAACATGAAAATTAATTAAAATTTTTATTGATAATTTTTCATTCTTGACTCAATCTGGGCTCGAACCCAGGTGTTTACGGACAGGTTACCCTGACATGTTTCGATTGCAACCACTCAATCTCTTCAGAGGGCTTGCCGTTTAACACTCGCAGCCATCGACGACTGCTGACGTCATTAGTCAAACATCAATCCTTAAACCAAATTGTATTCAACCTTTTGGTAGATCGAAATTTGCTTTTGAATGATTATCTATTTTAATTTATTTTAACATGTTATTCCTTTACTTCTCTTTTTTCGTACTTATGTCAAGAATTCTTCTTGAATTTCAAAGTACATATATTTTTTGTTTTTTCATTTTTTGTCTTTCTTTTTCTTGTTGACCTTTTTAGCACAACTTGAAGGACAAATGCAAACATAGAGCTCGTGCCTTAGCTTTAACAATTATTAGTATTGTGGTTATTTTATTGAACTATTTATGGTTTTTAATCCAAATTTTTAATATTTTTTTAATTAGGCTTAAGTTCATTAAATTTAATTTTCATTAAATTATTTTTATGAAGAAAGGAATTTTACAACATGAAAATTAATTAAAATTTTTATTGATAATTTTTCATTCTTGACTCAATCTGGGCTCGAACCCAGGTGTTTACGGACAGGTTACCCTGACATGTTTCGATTGCAACCACTCAATCTCTTCAGAGGGCTTGCCGTTTAACACTCGCAGCCATTATTTTAAAAAATTTCTAGTTATTTGCTAAACTTTATGTCTAAGATGATAATTACATTTATGTATAATGTAGTTAAGAAACCCTTAAATAATGTTTGCTCTAGCAAAAGCAAACAATTCTTTAAGAAAACTAGTGGTTATGTTAGGAGTAGCTTTAGAATTTTTGAAAAACTTTGGTTTTAAAAATATAGGAATTTCCCAAATTTATTGTAAATGAGTTGTAATTTGTTGCTGGTTAGGCATGTCTATATGAAGCAGTAAACTAAAGCCATATTTTTGAAAAGTGGCAAACAAAACCTCTTATCCAGGATTATATTTTTCAATTATTTTTGTTTCAGCATTTTAGAAACAATAGTAATATGAACATGCTTTTTATATGAAATATCTGTCAATTCGTCGATCACACAATTTAAAACCATCCAGGACATTTTTGATTCCTTCAATTTTGTTTAAGTTCTTTATGTTTTAATAAATAAAACTGATGAATTTTCCCATAACGTTGATTCCGCCGGTATGTTCTTGTTTTAAGCATGAAGATATGCTTGAACTACTTAAGAGTTTTTCATTCATTACTGGCAGCATATTTTAGTTTAGTATTATTTCCAGTCTCTTAAAAAGTACTTGGAACATGGTCAAGTTTTACTTGGCGTATATTTATGTCAAGCTTGTAGACTAACTAAAATTGATTAATAAGTCGTGACGTTAAAGAACCTTTGCAACTTATCATTTTAGGGCCGTTTAAGCACAATTTTCTTTTAAGTCAGTTCGAAATATCATATTTATAGTACTGTCAAATTGCTAATTACTTTTTAAGCTGAAATTTTTTTGTAGTACTTTAAATTGTTTTTGGTTTTTGTCACAAGAACAATAACTCATAATAATTGCTCATAATGTTTTTTTGACTTTTGTTTCATTTTGTTTTGACATTTTTTATAAAAAGTTTAAGTTTGCCAAATATTCAATTAGAAAAATACTTAAATTAGGGGTACATTTATAACAACAGTAAGGAAAACGTATATAAATTACAAACTAAAAAAATAACCGGGTTATTTTACTAAAATAACCGGTTTGTTTGACATTCGAAAAATGGATATTTTAAAATATTCGACTTGGGAAAAACTAAAATAACCGGTTAAAACCGGTGGAATACAATTCGATCGATCACCCTAATGCTTTAGCTCTTAGTTTCACCTATTCTTTTTAAATGAGTTTTTTTTTTTGTATAGACAATTGTGATTAAAAAACTTTATCGGGCAACTTTTCAAATTTTTAGTTTGCAGTCTCAGTTTTTTCATCTGCAGTTAATTTGTATTCCCAATTATAATATAGATTAATTGCAAAACTGTCATGTCACATGACGCTAAAATATATAAAATTAGCAACTCTCAATTTAAAATTTGTAAAAATTATGTAAAACATCTTATTTGGCAACACTTGCTAGAATTACAATCTTTTAGTTACATGCATTATTGTAGTCCTGGAGTAGCTCTATTGCAATTAACGTTACGCTCTACTTGTTGGCAGGCTTTCTGGCGTTTTTTGTAGTCCTTTCAGCCTTAAACTATTTCCTTGCCATTATTTTTAGTCTTTTGTTAAGGAACCGAAGAAAAAACTGGTATCATACGATGAAGAAGATAAAGACAAACAAACAATTGCATGTTAAAATTTCTTACTTTTCCTCGAGAATGAAAGTAAAAATGAAAATCAAAAATATAAAACGAATGAATGGGACAAAAAACGGAAATCATCTACTTCACTTAAGGCAATTAGTGTTACATGACAGACGTTTTCAGTTTTGTGGTTATCTTCTGCTTGTTATGACAGCACAATAAAATCAACAACAACTCCGTTTAATACTACTACTACTGACACTAGTGCCAGTTCGATTGTTGGCTCAACAAACTAACCAACACTTATGCAGAAAAAGTCAAGTGTTATTCCACATTTTTTGTCTGTAGATTGTTTTTTTTCTTGCAGCTTAATCTCTCTCTATTCTGTTCACATCTATGTTTGTATGTATTTTTGCTTCTATCCTTGCAAAAACTTTTGATTTGGCAGTTGCAATCACAAAAATCCAAAATATGTAGCGAAAAACAACCGGGACCAATGCAATCATAATCATCATCATCACAGAATATTCCACAGATTTAGAAAACAGAAAATAAAAGAAAAATTTTAAATGACTGACAGATGTCACAAATCACTTTGTGTTCTTAACATGGTTTATTATATATAAATTTTGATTTCGAACATGGTCTTGCTTTTACGAGGGCGAGTTAAAAAGTCAGCAACTGGTCAAATATTAAGAAAAAAGTTTGTTAAAATAATTGTGATTTCATTTTTTATTTAAATATTTTTATTCAATCGATACTTTTTACAACAACTTGCTTTCAAAATAAAGTTATTAACGTATATGTATGTATATGCACAGAAAAAATTATTTTTCCAATTCAAACAAAAAATTTGTAGAATCAAAACATTTTTTGTCTAAAATCGGTCGGTCCTACGAACAAATTCGCATATTCAAACAATTTATTTGCATTTTGTTTGCCGAAAAAAACACTGTTTTTTTTAAACAAATAATTTCTCTGAATCAAACAAAAAGTTTACTGAAATTCATAAAAATTTCAAACAAATAATTTTGCTGAATCAAACAAAAAGTTTATGCACAAGCAATGACGCGCACCCAAGCAATCACTGAAGGTGAAGACGATGAAGGCAGTGCAGAGCGGCGGCTTTCTTTGAGAAAAATTTTTTTGTTGGAATAATTTTTGAACGAAGTCTTGTTTATGCACACAATGTTTTTCTTCATCACTCACTGTTGCTGTATCCTTTTCATGGCTAAACAATTTTTTTTTAAAACATGGGACGTCAAATAGTTAAAAGGTATACACATTAATCTTTTGTAATTTTTCTCAAAAAGTTCACGAACCAATTGATTTTTCTAAACCAATGCAATATTGAATATTCATAATATTATGCGGTGTTTTATTTTATTCGTTTTTAAATTTTTTTCGTTAAAAAAGGTTAAAGATACGTTTTGGTTTGCGGAAAAACCTCTTACCATCTCTAAATAAAAGTGAAATTTCATAATTGAGCTATATTTTGTTTTAAATAAACCTATTATTAATTTTTCTTAACCAAAAATAAAATTAAAAATTTGTTAAACTTCATCGCAGTTGGTTTGCAAACTTTTTAGACCTTAGCGAAAAAAAATATGTACATTCCCTTATAGTTTTTCATACTCTATCGGACTGTGTTATGCCAATTTTGATATTTTAAAATTTAGGGAAATCCCTAATGAACAAATTTTTACTATCAGAAATTTTTAAAATAGTTAACGGAAGTCGTTGTCGTGATCGAAGTCGTAGCCATTTGAAATTCGAAATCACGACAACGACAATGTAAACGACATAAGTAAATAGTTTGCCGTACATATGTCGTTACGTCAATCATAATACCAATATTTAAAACGACTATATTTCGACCACGACAACAACACTCATAAGAAGGCCAAACAAGATATTTTTTCCCTTAAACCTAGTTAAAAACTAATTTTTTCATGTTGAGTGATGATGACAAAAAAGTAAACGCTTTAATTCTTAGTTCTTTTAATAGTTTGAGGCTTCGAAAATTAAAAAGAACGTAGAACGTTTTGCTAATGTAACTTAAACGCCCATAATTCGATTTACTTTTGCCCTTGGTCGATGGAAATATAATAGAAGGCAAATATGCTTACATTGCTAAATGGACAATCACGTAAATCCTTTATATTAAATTTACATATAACGGCAGAAAAAACAGCTAAATTGGAATATATCGCTTAAGTGCATCGTTGAAAAAAGCTGGAAAAAAGCTTAAAGATAAATGAAATGTTTCAAGCTAAACAGGAAAAATTAAAGCTAAATTTAGCCCAAAAAAAGTTAATATGGTCACACTGCTAAACAGTTTTAAAAAATTGAATACGGGATTTTGTTTGTCATTCTTTTTTACCAACTTTGAAACCAAACAAAAATTTATTTTGTTTCTTATAATGTTGTTGTTGTTTCTGTTGTTTAAAATGAATGAAACCTTTTTTTACCTATTATTGTTTTTGTTTTTTTTACTAATAACCTCGTCGCCATATTTTATCATCTTTCTTCTTGTTGTACTTTTTTAAATCGTTCAAAAATAGACTGTATGTGTTTTGCAGTGTTGCCACTTTGTGGGTAATTACCCGAATTTGGTATAATTTTAACCGTCGTGGGTAATTTCTCTTAGGTGTTATTCCGGTGTAATTTGAAATTCTTACTTTAGATACCCAAATAAAATCAAGATTCGATTTCAGTGATGACATTTACTTCTTTTAAATATTGTTGCTAAAAAATGCAGTCTTTTGGACCAAAGTTTCGGTTTCTTTTTAAGAAAAGACTTCAATCAATAAATATATATTTTAAAAAGTTTTGTAATGAATATCGCAAGATGGTCGCTTAGATTTGGATAAAGATGCCTCTAAGAGTGATTTAGTACCTAAAGTTTAGAACTGAATTACGAAAGGGACAGTTGTTTATATAAAACCCAGCAGGCAATTTATTTACTAAATAAGGTTAAAAGGGTATTTTTTAAGACCATGAAATTTAAAATTTTAGACAACACAAATATAAATCATTTTAATCGCAGATTAATACACGGCATTACTAACTGAAACTGATTTCAAACAAAAAGCCTGTCCATGACGAAACGCCTTGCAGACGTCCAATTTTGTTCCTCTTTTTGAGCATTGCTGGCTGCTTGTCACAAATAAAATGAACACTGTTTACCTCCAAGACGTCAATTGCTGCTGTTTTATCAGCATAATCCAGTGACTTCAATCAAGAGATGTCACATCGCAGGGCCTTGTAGTCAAATTGACAGTTTATTTTCTCTAAATCAACACATCGCCTTTATTTGTGAAATAATAAGTTGCGTCAGTTTAATCATGTAGTTGCTGATTTTCAAAATAAATTTGGATAATTTGGTGGCGTTATTCAAGGATGAATCTATTCATGATGATGTGCAATTGAAAGCAGTATGACAGTTCGTTTGACAGCTAACCTTTCGTAAGCTCTATGGGGCTAAAAAAACCATTATAAAGGAATTGCAATGAGCTTTTTAAACTTTCCCTAGATATATGCAACCAACTGTGGAAGCTTAACTCAATATTTAAGGAGTTTTATATTATGTTTTATTAATTGTTTTTAAGTCTTCTTTGTTAATTTATTTAATATTACAATAAGAATCTTAACAAATTTGACTAATATTGATCTTCTTTCAATGAGGTTGTTGTGTTTTTGCGTCTTTGTAAATGCCTTTTTATTAAATAAAACTTCAATGTTATATCAGGTGTAATTTTATTTAAATCGGGTAATTTCGCTTCAGCTCAAGTGCAATTTTGAATTTTGCTGGTGGTAACACTGGATCACATAGTAATATATATTTTAATAGCATGCATTAAGAAAACAAACAGGAGAAAAACTGAAACTAGCAGAAAAAAATAATTAAATTATCAACAAAATAAAATGCTTGAAATAAATTAGGTGCTGCATCTATGTTTAATGTTGCCAGTAGGTGTCAAATCTGCAACATAAGCCCACCCAACCTTGATCATCTACTTGCTTTCTTACAACCTATTCCGTAGATGATCCCTTACAAATCCTATCACAACATAACCCTACTAGAACAAATCAAGATTTTATTTTACATTTTTACAAGGGTATATCAAAACTAATTATTGTTTTTTCCTCGAGTAGTGAAAGAACCAAAAAACCAATGTTAAAATAAAGAAGTTTGTAACTTATAGTTGTCCAGTTCATTCCTTCGATGAATGGCCATTCAGCAATGCTTCCTCTGTGGGCTGGAGAAAGACAATTATAAAGTTTATGTTTGATGTGATTTCTTTTACAAATAACCTAAAAAAATCAGCAACATGTATCAAGAGATGTTATCACCATTTTCTGCTAAAATAAAATTTTAGATAATAGTTTATTTTATGTTTTTTTTTAAATATGTTTATTCCTTAAAGATAGTCCGTATAAGGGTGTCCAAGTAGGTTAAGTTTTCCTTTTTCCCCTGATAGTGGTTGGATCAAAATGTTACTCCTCTATATATTCGGTAGGAAATAATAATTTTAAGTCGTACAAGTATGGGATGTTTAATACACTGGATTTGCAAATCACTTAGGGTACAGAAACAATTTTTAAAACAATTCTTGAAAATCCTCCTTGCAATAGCAATTTATGCACTTTTCATCAAGGATAAATGATAGCACATTCAAAACTTTAGCTGTTGGAGTTGGTGGAATTTTCTTTGAAGAATTAACAATTTGTAATTTTATAGCTAGAACCAATTAAAAAGAATCACGCCATGAAGACTGGTGCAGGAAAATTATAATCCTGATTTATTTTTTTTTAATGTTTTTGATTATGAAGAATTCGCAAAAAAATCAATAAATTTTTTCCTTTTATTTATAGGATTTTATCAATTTTAAGCCGATACTTTTCCGCTTGAATATACTTTGTAAGTTGTTAGGTTAAAAAAAGAATATGAAAAAGAAGAACATGTTGTTGGCAAGATTCGCTTATATACCCAGGCTCTAGCATTGCGTATATTGCTTAATAAAAATAGGCGCGACATTTTGTTTGCTAAAAGTAACTAGTAAATATCATAGGGTAAGATTTAACTACTTGTCACGAGTGGAGAGAATTATTTTGAAAAACAGTGAAACCTCTATAATAACAACGTGTGAAATATAAACGTAATTTATTGTATTAAAGATATATTTGGATGAGATTTAATATAATCTTTAGTTTGTCTAGAATTTATTAAAATGTTCCGCCGTATTAAAAATTTGCTTTATGTTTAGAGATTAGATTGTTTTAATTAATATTCAATGCAAATTTTAGTTACACAGAGAAAACAGATTCGTGATCACAACCGAATTTGGCGCCAATCGAATTTCGTCGGTTGCACGTACTATCACACAATTCGGTTACAATTACTGAAAATTTCGTTGCTTAGCATAATATTTTTGATAGCAACATTTGAATTTTAGTACACTATCAGTTGTAACAACAGATACTGTTAGTTGTAAGTATGATTATTAGAAATCAAAAATATGCTTACACCCGAATGTATGATAGATTCAACTGAATAAACAAAAATTTGGTGTTCATAACAGAAGATTTGATTGTCTTTATCAATATTTTTTTTTAACCGGTTACATAAACCATTTTCCCGATAGAAAATCAAAATAATTCCAATAAACTCCATTTTTTGTTAGTATATTTATTTATTAATATTTTTATGTACAGTTTACAACTTATTTAATTTTATACAAACACATACATCCAGCTTTCCACATCCTCATTTGGCTCCAATTCAATGCAATTTTTTTCATCAATGTCGTCTTGTTCTAGTGTCTGAAGTAAAACAGAATAATAAACATGTGGTTTTTACAATACGAACAGTAATTTAAATTAATATGAAAATCACTAAAAAAACTGAGCGATTTTCATATAATGTATTTATAACATACTAGCTTAACCCGGTGCGCTTCGCTACACTGCTTTAACCACTTTATCGGTTGAGAGATATTTAATATATGCATCCTATGGAAGGTAGTTCCCCCCTGAGCCTACCCGCTTTATTTTTATTTTCAAAGTGAAGTATACCATAAGAGTGACTTCTACAAAGTTTGAACTTTCTCACTATAACAGTTTTTAAGATATCCGATATTAAACATTGGCGTCCTATGGTGGGTAACACTTCCCCCGCTGCTATTTTATTTCAATTTTGGGGCTCAGAAAATCCTACTACCAAAAGTTCAACAAATTGCTTGCAGTGGCTCTTATTAATATTTCTATCTGTGAGGGGTACTGCTCCTCCTCTGGCTACCCCGCCCATTTCTATATTGAAATTTATAGTTTACCATAATAGTAGCTTTAACTACGTTTGAAGACTCTCGCTTTAATAGTTCTTCAGTTGAGCGATATTTAATGTATGCATCCTATGGGAGGTATTTCCCCCCTGCGCCTATCCGCTTTATTTTTATTTTCAAAAGTGTAGTATACCATAAGAGTGACTTCTAGAAAGTTTGAACATTCTCACTATAACAGTTCTTAAGATATGCGATGTTAAACATTGGCGTCCTATGGGGGATTCAAATACCCCCGCTGCTATTTTATTTCAATTTCGGGGCTCAGAAGATCCTACTACAAAAAGTTCAGCAAAATGCCGCCAGCGGCTCTTAAGATATGCGATAATAAATATTGGCATCCTATGGGGGGTACCAATTCCCCTGCCCCTATCGAAAAAATAAGTAGCCTATTTTATTTTTAGGGCTCACGTGATGTTACTGTAAAAATTTCAAGAAAATCGGTTCAGTAGTTTCGGAGTCTATAAGCCAACAAACAAACAAACAAACAAACAAACAAACAAACAAACAAACAAACAAACAAACAAACAAACAAACAAACAAACAAACAAACAAACAAACAAACAAACAAACAAACAAACAAACAAACAAACAAACAAACAAACAAACAAACAAACAAACAAACAAACAAACAAACAAACAAACAAACAAACAAACAAACAAACAAACAAACAAACAAACAAACAAACAAACAAACAAACAAACAAACAAACAAACAAACAAACAAACAAACAAACAAACAAACAAACAAACAAACAAACAAACAAACAAACAAACAAACAAACAAACAAACAAACAAACAAACAAACAAACAAACAAACAAACAAACAAACAAACAAACAAACAAACAAACAAACAAACAAACAAACAAACAAACAAACACACAAACATACAAACATTTTTCATTTTTATATATATAGATTTGTTTGACCAATGTACACGCGGAGGAAAAACTAACCAATATGTACATGTATATGTATTGTACATATTTACGTATGGCTAAGATATTGCCCAGATAACATCGGATGTTTGTTAGACGATTGTCTAACTCCTCAAAGAATCTTCGGATGAGTAGCAATAATAAAAAAATCTAGATTTTTTATTTATTAGTTTTTTATACATTTTCTGATACGCTTGCCTTTTAATCTTGGAATGAACCTTTTGTGGCTCTCCTTATGAGTCATATAACAATTACTGAGCTACCTAATTAGAGCGTTTTTAAAACATGAAAATTCACTAGTTACTACAATTTTATTTTAACAAGCCGACGTAAAGATCTGTCAAATAAGATTTTCCAACAGGATTGTTGTTGAATTCCTGATCTAAAGGTTTGTTTCGTATAAATTGTATGAATAAGAAGCTTGATGCGCTTGTTTAGGTGGTTGAGTTACATGTGTAAGCATTCCACAAGTTGTAAGTGAATTCCTACAAGAGTCTCATAAAATTCTTGATGTGCTTTCTAGAAGCCTCATTAGAAAATTTTTATAGAAATCTCAAACGAATTCGTGTACGAACAATACACTGTGCAACAAAAAAAAAACACCCTCAATACTTTCAGATGTCTTCAGTAAAATTGTATGGTGATTCTCTGCTTTAAAATATTCGACTTGGGCAAAACTAAAATAACCGGTTAAAACCGGTCGAATACTATTCGATCGATCACCCTAAGGGTGACTCACGTTTATTTAAATATAGTTGTATTTAATAAAAAAATACCACATATTTATTAAATCTAAAATCTCGGGATTTTTACATAAATAATCCCGGGATTCGAGACTTACATTTTTAGAATAGTCCCGGGATTTCGGTATTCGGAATTTCGGGATTAACATCTCTACATTTATCCTTCAAGATGTACAAGGAAAGGTCAACGAGAAAAGACAAAAAAAAAAAGAAAAAAATTTACTTAAATTTTCAAAACAAAGTCTTGACAAAAAGTTCGAAAAACAAAAGTAAAGAAGAAACATGTAAATAAAATTTAAAAAAGATAATCAATTATAAGAAATTTCGATCCATGATGGATTAAGGAAATGACGGAAATAAGATTATTCTCTAAACATGTAAATTCGACCCGAGTTCAATCCGCCGTTAAGTCAAAAGTTGTTTAACTAATTTCATGTTGCAATTCCTTCCTTCACCAGAAATAATTTAATTAAAATTAAATTTGATGAACTTAAGCCTTATTTTAATATCAAAACCTTCAATTAAAAACCAACAGTTCGATGGAAAATCACAATTGTTATATAATTTACAATCTTAAAATTTATTATAAAAAAAAAAGATTTTGACTGGCCCGAAAGTCGAATTTGCTTAAAATAATTAACATTAACAAACAAAAGAAAATTTTTGAAATACTTTCAATCAAAAAAGTTTAGGCACAATATGGCTTTCAAAAGAGAGCGGTCCATTACTTATCGATATTTTAGATGATCTGTAGTTATTTATTTACGTTTTGTTTGCACGATTACAAATTAAAAACGCAAAAGAGAACGCATTATTGTCTGACTTCAGTCGTCATTAAAAAAAGGATTACCAATGAAACCATTGAAACACGGTTTCAGAGTACCGATACATTTACTCTATATGAGTTATGATTTTGTCCGGAATGCCATATACCGTGTTCAAATATGCACCTTAATTGAGTTTTAAGCAATAAATTACTTTATTGAGCTTAATTATCCATATAAAAAAGCAATTTGCTCAATTAATACGAAATTGTTATAAATATCGAGTAAAATTAAAATGCGACCCTGTCACAAGTATGTTTAGTGAGCAAAGTGTTTTGACATTTTGGCAAAAGCCAGATGTTTATTCCTTAAAGTTGCTTACATTTTGCTTATACATATACATTTTTGATTACGTTGAATGTTGTGTGTAGTAGTAATTTGAGTTATCTTAATTGTGTATATGTGAACAGAATGATAATTATGTCAATAAACTGAATATTGACTCAATAAAAAATTTATGTTTATCTGAAACGGTATAAGACTGTGTCGAATACGCGCTGGATATCGACAAATATGCGATAATGCTGGCAGTTAAGCTCAAACAGCTGCTCGTTAAATAGGCAGAGTGCTCGTATGGTCTGATCACAAGCGACATTTCCTAAGGCCAGCTTGCTCTACATCCTCCATCATGGAGAAATCCGATACATTTTGGCAGATCGTCAGATCAATCGTTTTGAGCAGGGCTTTTTTTACCCTTTTTTCTCCAAGTCTATGGCTGTAATTCGGACGAAGACAGAAAAACAAAATTCTAATTGGTGTCCGAGACACAACCGTGAGGAAAATTGCATGTACTTCGGAAAAATCAAGTTTTAGCAAAAATATACATGAGACCATAAATCTGAACAGCAACTTAAACTAACAAACCTGATAAGAACTTCGGGAGACATCGCATAAGAAGGAGTATGACTCAAGGAAGTAATGGCGCTGTATATATTTCTTTAATATTTTCGGTGTTAACTGCTTTCTCAGTTACGTTAGTGTGCAATTATTATAGCATTCTCTGTCGGCATTGACTAGAGTTTGGTAGTTTGTGAGTGATTTTCTAATTAAAGGATATTTTCATTGGCAAAGCTCTTTCGTTAGGTGTTTTCTCCTTGTTATTTCTGTTATGTTGAAGAGTTTTTGCTTATCCAAGATCAGCTACAGCGCAGTCTTTGAAAGACGTCGATTTATGTTCCAATTTTATTTACGAATTTATACAATCTTCAACGTTTTAAATTAATTTTTTTAGGACAAGAAGAACTCATAGATAGACTCTAAAACAGATAAAATAGTTTTTATCTTGGTCTAAGATAATAATACCAGATGGTTACAATTTTTCGACAAAACTTGAAAAAATGTATAAAATTTTTCTGTTGTCTAACAATCATTGATCTGACAAATTCGATCAATGTTTAGCAAAACAAGTTAGAGTGCTAATCTTTGTTACCCTCCACCTTCAGTACGCATATTTTCGGAGTTTGCTTTATTTGGAACTTGGTAAATTATGAACCGATCTTCAAACAAAATGATTTATAGTCTGATATGACTGACCAAATTTTATTATAATAACGTTATTCGTTATTGTTTTACTCGTACTATGTATGGGGTTTTCCTGGAGTAGGCCTTATATAGAGCATATGGTTGATTATGGACCGATCTTCATATATATGGCATGATTTATTGTCATATAGAACGAATTTTTGGAAAATATTATTTCCATTTGTGCATTCCGCCACAATTTATTTAAGTTTTTGTAACAAAATTATCAACGTTTAGTGTGGTTGTTTCACATTTGGACTTACATACAGCTCTTCCCTACGGATCCGAAATTGCTGTATTTCAATCCCAACCTGCTTAGGAGAACTAGAATCAATTAAATACGGGATTTCAATCCCAAACTGCCTAGGAAAACTAGAAACAGTTTGACACCAACAGTGTTCATTTGTTTTGAGTCATTCGAAAGTGAGCGTGATTTCAACAGACTGACGGGCAAGTGGACATGGCTTAATCGACTTACAGGCCTGTTATGAAAATCACTTTAGCTCAAGTCACGTGATTTCAAATCACATGTCTCTTTTTAAAACACACGTGTGATGTTTTGGTGTTCCGTTTTTGTGTATTTTGGTATGATTTGAAATCACGTGATTTTAATAACATACCCGTTAGGATTACTCAAGTACCCAGAATATATGCACTTAATGGGGTCTCAAACGAATATTAAAAAAGTTTCACACGAAATAACAAACTTAGTATTCCCTTTTAATTAACTCTTTTTTTTTAATTTACTGACTTTTTCTTAATATATTTTAATTTTAAAATCTTTTTAAAATTTTTATATGTGAAGAAAGGAAAAATGACAAATTCAGCGATGATTAATGCAAAACGTGTTGCATTTTTGAGTAAAACAGTGTGGCATAATACAAATTCAGAGTTGATTTATTAAAAGTTCGCAGATGGAGAAAAGTTCGTTATGAATCAACTCTGTGCCAAACAAGCTGCTAAGCTGAATCGGCCATCTAGTTAGTAGCTCGTTGTACGTAGTGTACAAACTGTGGCTAACTTCTCGTTATGAATACGGCTGAATTTATGTAGATTGTGTTTGTTCTATGAATATGAAAATAGATATTGTGTCTTTATTAGAAAACCTTTTTTTGTTTTTGGAAACATAACAGACATTTGTTTCAGGGAGATAAATCTTTTTGAGTTTGTTTGTTTTTTAGTTTGCTTAACACATTTGATGAAATTAAGAAAAACTTTTTCAAGATAAGAATCGAACCACCCTAATATTTCTATTGCTAAAATATAGTAAAATAATACTACTAAAATCAATATCTAAATATAACACAAATGCTAAAAGTTGTCACGTAATTGTGTTGCACTTTGAAAGGCAATTTCATCTTAGTACTCTATTGAATGTTGAAAAGCTTTTCAACATCTTTTCAAGTTTTGTCTTCATTTCTAAACGTACAAAATAATATACTTTTGTTGCTATGGAAACAATTGTCACATATTTGTTGGATAATGATGATATTTACTAAATTCTTTTTTCGTAAAAATAGAAAAGGAAAAAGACAAACTTTGGTTAACGCACAGAGTCTATACTATAGACTTATTTAGGTAAATTGTACATTGTGTTCTTTTTTATGTTGACATAAATAGATAATATTCAGTATTAATAGTATCGATGCTGATTAAATTATTACTTGGAGCGATGAATAGAAAATACAATTTTTTACAGAACTACTTATTATGTCTGTATTCCAAAAAATATTTTAAATTTAAAAAAAGGTTTAAATACGGATGTTAGAATTAAAGTTTTAATTTCTTTTATTTTCTTTTACCGAAGTAAAAATAAAAAGAGGTTTCATATCACACGTATTAAATTTTGGGTGTACAACTGAGATAACTTAAATTTAATGCCTGGTCTTAGGCTAGTAGGATTGCCAGATTCAAATTTGCAAAATTCTTTCTATTCACTGAACAAATTCTTGATTTCGAGAAGAATTCTTGACAATTAAAAACAATCTTAAATAATCTTTTTAAAAAATAACACAAGTTGAAAGCAAAAAATACAAGCAACCAATAATTTCTCTACGCTTTTCTTGTGCGTCAGCTGTTGAACATTTTTAATAAAGCCGACCATACACGACATATTTTTTTGTCATCTGACATGTCAAATTTCCCACTGCAAAATACATACATGTTGTGTGTTACCTTTTTAACTTGCTAAAGGTGCATGTAGACGACATGTTTTTTACTTCTGACATTGTCTATGCTTTTTTTCGCATAGTTATTGCAGAAACCAAAGTAGTTCTCGGTTTCATAATAGCGTGTGGCCGCCATAAAAATGTTTGTTTGCGCCGAAAAAGAGTTCAGCTATCTAAACATTTTCTTCTTCTTTTTATAATCTTAATAATTTCTTAAATAAGAGTAACCGAAAAAAGATAACATCACTGGATTCAGCGTACTCGAATTAGGTTAACCAGCCCCGCCGGGTGCCTTTCTTGTTACAAAAAAAAGTTTCCGATTCTAGCAGTTTAGCAGTTTAGAGGGAAACCAAGTCTTGATACGTGTATGTGTTTCAAAGCAGCTTATCAATATTGATAAAAAAAAGAGGAAACGTAGTCTTACTATCAATTTACACAACAAATACCAATAATTCGTACCCCGTTAAATCGTAATTCCCGATAGTTCGTAATAAACTGTGGGTCCCTTGAAAAAATCTCGTTAATTCGAAAAATGTCCATATATTTTGGTCCCCTCGCTAATTCGTAATTTTTTTTTTCAAATAAAATCTTCTTTACCTCTTATAAATCGTTATTGTTTGCTAACTACCACTTATAATTCGTAATACAAACAACAGAAACATGGACAGAATGATTTTTTGTTTACCGCTATTTTGTTGCGTGGGATTTTGCTTTTGCTTGTGTGTGTTTATTTTTTTAAGATCTTTTTAAGATGTTTTTTATGTTTTTTTTTATTGTTTTAGTAAATAAATTGAAAACCCCCATTAATTCGTATTTATTTTATTTTAACCCCGTTAAATCGAAAGCCCCTATAATTCGTAAGAAATGGCCGGTATCTTGCGATTACGAACTACTGGGAGTCCACTGTACACTAATAGGCCTTTTACATCACAACGAAATGTAGTAGATTTGGATTGACATCTTCTTTAAAATTTAAGGCGCTTACATTGTCCTTTTTTGACATTAGCGAGAAATTTGTTTGCATAACAAAAATAGCTGACTGATTCTTGTGCAGGGAAGTATTTTTTAGTGCTGTATGGAAAAAACCAAAGTTAAAAGAAACACCAAGTACTACTAGGTTTCCAATAGATTTTGTCCAAATATAGAAGAAGTAGATTTTGTTATGTATGGGAAATCTAGTCAAATACAACTAGATTTTGCTCGAAATCTCGTAGGTACTGGATTTCGTTGTAGTGTTAATGGGGTATACAATTAAACGATAAAATATTTATTTGCTTTGTAGCTTTGTTAAAAATGATTGTTAGCAAAATTAAAAATAATAACATATTTTTTGATTGGGCTTGACAAAATCTTGACAAAATATGTTTTTTCTTGATTCTTGACGAGAACTGAGAATTCTTGTAAATCAAAACCGTCTGGCAAGCCTATTAGAGGTATGGTACGCTAATTACTATATGGACAAGGCGTTTTTTCTCAGGAACGAATAAATCCATGAATCAAAGAAACAAGATTGCGCATTGCGCAGGTCCGTTATTTTTGTGTGTGACGAAGAAATAGACTTCGTATATGTGCTTTTGTGTGTGGGTTACATTTTTTACGACAAACACTCATATTTAGTCTATGATGACGTAGATGCGCAGTAGAATTTTTTTTGTACGGCTGAGTGCGCAATCTTGTTTTTTTGATTTATGGAATAAATCGAGGCCATAAGGGCGTTACGGCTATCAGTGTAAATATTCGCAGCAGTTGTCAAAATAGTTGTGGATCTATGCTAGTACGAAGTTTCTTTGATCGCAAGTGTCTCCGCCTTAAAAACCCCGACGGCAATTTGATGCAGTACAGCTCGCTAGAGTATACTCCAAAGCTCACAAAGGCACGTGATTGAAACCAAATTTACATCCCTTTTTGTGCCTGGAATACCGTTTTTAGCATACCACTCCATTCGGTAGTAAGAAAAGATGATATCCTTTATCGAAGACCCGAACATATCCACCATTAGATTTTATTAACATTGTTCTGGAAGAGACGTAGTCTTTTCATCCTTATATTCCTAGCAAACACAGTGCAAAAGAAAGACTAGTTATGCGCCTAAAATTTCAGAAAATTTATAAGACTTCGCAGGAAAAATTAGAAATTGATTTTTATCAGCAAATTTGTGCAATCAAGCAGAGTTGAAAAATTTAAAATTGCGAATTGATCAAAATTATCAAAATTTTTATTTTTCCTTTGTTTTATTTTTTTGAAAAAAATCGGCACGTAATTTTATATGTTTCCGCTGTAAAAATATCGTGCTATTTTGTCTACATTTTAGTAATGAAAGGTTGGTTTAAAAAAACCCTTTTACATATGCCTTTAATGTAAAATTTAAAATCGTTTGCTAGGTTGAGCCACTGTTTGGATGATCTGATTTTAATTTTCCTAAAGATAAGTAGTACGCGACAGTCTATCCGTGGCGTCTAGTACACTGAAATTAATAAGTTTAATTTTTGAATACGAAAATTGCATATTTGATTTAACAATGTTTGAATATATTGCGATGGCGATTTTTGTGGTATTGGTAAAAAAAATTGTAGGTATTGTTATTGAGTTTTAAGTCAACAACAAGTTTATTGAGTCAATAATTGAGTTGTTGCCAAAAACATTTGAATAAATGGATAAAAAGATAACAAAACGGACAAAAGTAGAACAAATTCTGACTTTGCTTTGATACAAATACTTTTTATGTAGAAATATTTAATTGTTTAATTTTTAAATACGTTTTATTGAGTGCTATTTTGCAAAGTGTACTTTTGATAAATATTTTGGTTAAGTCAAATAAAAAGTTTGCTAAAAGCCGTTTTACACTATCCCACAAAGTCTTTAGTAATTTACGAAAATGCAACCCTGTCATGATAAGTTGTTATTGTTTTTTGCAAATGTTCAAAGAATATTTAGATCAGGGAAGCATTTTTTAAAAATACGTAAGACTTTGTGGAATAGTGTAAAACGGCTTTAAATAACAATTTTTTTTTATCAACAAACAGTATTGCAAATAATTTTTTTGAGATATTTTTCTATTCTCAATTCCGGTAATGAAAAGTTCTTGTTTTTCGCATTAGTCCTATTTTGGAGTTACAAATATCCCAGATAATATAATCGATTACTCCAAACTGCAAACCAGACCAGATGGCACGAAACGCAAAATACCTTAGTTGAGGAGTTCATGACTATTAGTTGCAGAGACCTTGGGGTCCAGTATCCATAATTCAGGATTTATGGAAACTCTAATATCAATACGTTAACCACAGCCTTAAAGCCTTTTCACAATTGTCAACATTTAACATCGAACATTAATTTTCGAAGATGTTGAAATACATTGGGCTAAAAATCAAATTTTTCAAAATCTTTATAAAATGTTTCTATTTTATTGTATTCCATTCTACATCTTCCGATTATTTAAGTGTCATTACTAGAAAAGTGGCAATAAATTCTATTATTATTGTGGCATCACTGACAGAATGGGAGTTGCTTTGAAAGCAGCGTTACCATTTCTCAAGTTTTTCCTTTTTTGCAAGCCTTATTTGCTTAATTTTGTTTAAATTGTTTAACAAAATTAATTCAAAATTCATTTTGGTATTATCTCTTAAATTTTTGGCACTTTTGTAGAAAAAAAGTATTTAAAAAATTTAAACGTATTTCACATTTTCAACATCTTCCATGCGTTCCTCCGAAATGTGCAAAGGGTACTAGCTAAAGCCGCCACATCGCTACAAGTTGACAATTCTGATGATGAGGCCACTTGAAACTGAAATCATCATGTCGTATACGTATTAAATGTTTAAAAGATTATGTTGCTGTTACTTATACGCATACGGTATTGCTATCGGTGTGAATATTTACACAGCCATATACTCATTTCCTTAAGTACGCCCACAAAATGAACACACACATTAGAGTCGTCCAAAAACACTTGTTGTGCGTAATATTTCAAGGCACATCAAAGTTAATTTTATGTCCAAATTTCCAGAATTCTTTCAAGCAGTTGAAAAAAGTTTGTATATTTAATTTTCGTGGCATAATTAATTTCGATTATACGGTATTATAAGAATTTTAGTAAGAATTGTTTTAATTTAAAATTTTTTTTTCAACAGTTTGCAGTTTTTAATTAAAAACTGTGTCCTTTTATTTTCGGTAAGCTTTCCCCACGGTGTGGCACTAAGACCATGCAATGGCACGCTGTTCTTGGTACACCAAAATGTATCTCCTGAAAAGTGTTTTTGGTCCAATCTAATGTTCGCATATAAACAAGCAAAATATATTTCCATTTTATTAGGTGGTTGTTCATCATCTGTTAGTCGTCGTTTATGGATTCCTTTTTTATATCTTGTTGTTTTCGTTGTAATTGTTTTTATTGCTGCTATTTGCTGATACATGTTTATTGTTCTGTTCATTGTTATACCCTTCACCGAAGGTAAAATGGTATACATATATGTTTTTTTCATACGTTTGTAATTTTTACAATACTGATTTTAATCCTTTAAAGTGTACATAAGATAAGTTGTCCTATGATCGTGATTTTAAAGCTCGAGAACCATTCGATTTTTACGATTTTCAAACGAGTACATGCGTTGGAAAGGTCTACCTTCACTGAGGATTTATAAAAAAAAAACTCCCGATATTAATGGTAGATAGCGATGGGGTCAAGTTTGGTAACAAAATTCTCCAGAATTAAATTTTTTATTTAGAAAATCTCGAGCAGCGCCGGGACCAAACAGCTAGTTTTTACTAAATATGGCTTGAACCAAGAACATTTTGAATTTTTGAGTCCGTTTAAATGGGGCTTCCGAAGACCCCAGACATAAGGAGGTTTGAGTAGCTCTATATTTATGTCTCATAGAATTGTTGGCTATTCAAATTCAGCCTTATCGGGTACCAATTGGCTGCGATATGAGCAAAAAATCACGACTGCTCAAATTTTACTCATTAATCTCTTGAGGTTGTTGTTTTTTTCCCTGTATATCTGGAGAACGGCAAGAGCCAAGGTTTTCGCATTAGGAAATTGGTTATCATATACAAAAAGTAGGCTATATTGGAGAAGTGGGCGTGATACAAAATATATTTATTTATATCTAAATAACAGTAAGAGCATCTATCTACACAAACCCCCTCTAAGCAAATGAGCGCAATTAAAGAAGTGGGCGTGGCACTTCCCGTCCAAATACACTATAGATTTCTGTGTGCTCGGAAAACTTTAAGAGCCAAAGTTTCCAAATTAGGTACAAGCATACACAATATCTGACAAAATGTAAGACAAATATATATTTTTTTTAAATATTGTTACGTTTTTCCTTTATAAACTCGTTTAAGTTCTTTTAATTACAAATCCAAATAAATACGCACACTTATTGAACTTAACAAACTTTATTAGAATTAATTATTTTGTTTACAATTGTTAGTTACGGACAGAACCGTTCAATGTCTCCAAACAAACTCAAAACATGTTTGCAAGTTGGTAGTTGTAGACTAGTAGATTCAAGAATCTTCTATTCGAATCCCGACCATTCTGTTCGAATCCGAAATTCTACAACTAGTTGATTCAAGAACCTTCTAGTGGGTTCCATACCATTCTGTTCCAATACAAGATTTTTTAATTAAATATAAGTTCTAAAATACAGTGTAGCAAATAACAATTCAAACTAATACGATATAAATTATAATTTACAAGACAAGTTATAACTAAAACTATAAACAATTCTTAGATAAATCTAATTTGGTGACAATATCTTAACAACTTACCGATAGCTAAAGGTAGGATCATATCGGCCGTATTAAAAGTGTTCCATTTTAACAACTTTATTTAAACCTAATAGGTAGAATGAACCTTAATTTACTTAATCGCTCACTTTAGGTTTAAGTAAAATTTTAATAATGGAACACTTTTTTAAGGCCGGTTAAACTCTACTTTTAGCTATCAGTAAGTTGTGAAAACGGGCCTAAGAAGGGTATTTATAGAACTTTCTGTTATTATCGCACCATGGTGTAGGGTATATGAAATTCGGCATAGCCGAATAAAGCACTTTTACTTGTTTTAAAATCTGTTTGTTTGTTTATTTATTCACTTGAATACATTCTCATTTCGTTAAACTTTACGTTGGTATTGGTATTTGTGATTGTGTGTACATATTTTATTTTGTAGTGAAAGGAATGGCAACAAATAATTTGTGTGTGTTTGTATATATTATAATATTTTTTATTACTTCTCAGTTTTTTATACTCTTTATCACATGTAGAAAGGTATGCACATATAAAAGAACATAAATCTATACTGTATATGGGCAGGCAGTTCCAGCGAAAAGTCTACTTTTTGCAACGTAACGCCAGAAGTATTTTAAATTGTTTCTCAAAAAATTTTATATGTATAGTTTACTTTTTTATATTTTGGTGTAAAGCGCAACTAGCTCTACATTAAGTAACAAAAGAGATAACGGCTAAACAACATGGTCCTAAAATACAACCTTATTTACATTCTGGCGTGACATAAAAAAAAGTAGAGTTTTCGCTGAAAATGCCCATATGAACCTTTAAACGAGCAAAGATTTTTATATTTGATAGCTTGAAAAATAAATCTAAATAAGTCCAAAACTTACTAAAAAAGGTTTTATACAAATAGTTTTGCTCAATTCACCGTCTTATTCAGTTTTGTAATGCAAGTCAAAATCCACTTCCGTTTTTTAACGTCACGCCGGCGCATATTTTTGCTTATATCTGCAAATCTTTAGCGTCGATTACTGTAATTTGTTTTCTGAATATAGTGAAACTTCATTACTTTGCATATACAAAAACCCTTTTTACAAATTTGACTTCTTCATTTAATTTTTTTAAATTTTGTTGTACAAATATTAGGACACGTCAAAATAGAAATGCCCATATAAGTTTGAAATTCCGTTTGTAATTTCTAGTTACAATATTTATCTATATATCGCTCCTTTATTGGCAAAAAGTTTTCCAAATGTACAGATTAAATAAAATATATATGGCTATGACTTCAGTTCAGTTTGATATATCGACCCCTTTGCGCGAAATTATCGTATATGCCAATTTTTTTGAAATTGAGTTTTTGATGCAATCTTGCTCTACATTCAAAGAGACGTCACCTGACTAGAGTTGGGTAGTTCATGAACGAACTAGTTCAATTGTACTCTCAGTCAGATGAACGATGAACTGTCTTTCAGTCTGACGGTTCTTTTCAGTTCAGCAGTTCACTTTACATATAATATCTTTTCAATCAATTCGGTAAAGTATAAGAAATCATGTGAACAAGCAACTGAAGTAAAAGAACCCTTGAACAATGAATTGAACTAAGTGAATTGAACTAAGTGAACTGACTGAAAAAGACTGACTGACGCAAAAGAACCAAGTGACTAAAGTAAACTACTGAACTAGATGAACAAACTAGTTCACTTTTTTTAAATGAACTCTAATGACAAGTCACCTAAATGAACGATTAAGCCCTATACTATTATAGACATGTATCTGGCAGTGCGAGAGAGACTAATGTGCTGTTTTTACAACATAAGTAATTGAACGTGTAGTAAAATTTATATGAAAAGCTCTCAGTTTTTTGAGTTTTTTTATATAAATTTTCCTACACGTTCAGTCGCTTGTGTTGTGAAAACAGCACATAAATAATATAAGCGTTCAGCACTGCCTTCTGCATAGGGCATTGAAATTTTTACACTATACTACTATTAACTACAGTCAAAAAACGGACCAGGGGTATAAAGTGAATTTCAACATTTTTGGCCACCCTTCTATGCATATTATGGTAAGGCCTTAAAGGTTCTCTGGATAGACGACCTTCGGCCAGGCGCAAAGATATAAAGATATATATATGGTATAACAATCAACGGCTTGGCTAAATAAAGTTTCTCCTCTATGGTATAAAACACCGGTTTCGCTGAATAAAGCTTTCCGGATAGCCACTCTACGCCTGGTCGGTAAGATTTTATCCTCTATGGTATAACAAACACTGGCTTCGCTAACTAAATCTTTTCTACATAGTAATTATTATGCGTACTACAAACTGTTGCATTTTCGCAAACTCATACCCGCTTCTTAATGAATGGGTTAAGAATTTTTAAATATTGGAACCTATTTGTTCAGGAGTGTAGTGGGAAATCACATATGTATTTATATTTCACAAATGAAATCTGTAATTCAAAATATGTACATACCTGAATTTTATTTGTCCAATTATTCTTCCCACAGATTCAGCTCCAATTCCACTAATTTAAGGGGCTCCACTAAAAATAAAATAATAGAAATTTTAATAAATAAAATTTAAAAGGAATTGCCTTTTTCTTTTTCTTTTTTTATAATTTTTTAATAAAATATTGACATATTAAAAAATTATTCTGTACTAAAATTGCTACCACATCTCAAAAAAACTATATTTTCCTAAAAAGCATTTATGGTCTGGCAACTCTTAAAACACAATCATATCCAGTGTTGCCAGTGAAATTTCGTGAAAGATTCATTTTAGTTTCCAAAAAGATACACTTTTTCCCAAAAAGATATATTTAAAAAAAAATTAAAATGCATTTTTAACGTTTAACATTTCATTTAAATTTCATATTTAATAAATATTGTTAAGAAAATGATCAGGTGGGTATTCCCAACAAATAATTTTGTGGTTACATCCTCTTCTTTTAATCCTTGTCCTAGCTTTTCCACCACGACGCTAAACTCTATAATGAGACGCTTGATATAACCATTAATAGTTACGGTTATCAATGCTTCAATAAGATTTTATGATGAGATTTTTGTGCATTTCAAGTTTTTGTTCGAAAAAACTTTAGTTGAACTAAAGATCGCTAATTTGCAAACCGCTGCATGATAGAAAATTGTAATACACCCAATTCTCTTTTTACACGATAGATACGTTCCCAATAAATTCGTGTAAAAAAATTCGTGTAAAAAAAGATACTAGCCAAAGGTGAAAATAGTAGATTGGTTCCAGACCTAAAAAATAACGTAAAAGTACAATAAACAACAATAAAAAATGTTTGTTAAAGTTTACTTGAGAATTTATTTAACGTGCTTACACATTTTAATATCTTAAATACATATAAATACATACATATATTATAAAAAAAAAATAATGATTTGGAAAAAAGAAAATAATATCAGAAATTCATTAATATAAAAAAGGAAAACTAATATAAACATAAACAACTTTTACTTGCTGTACTTTTATTTATTGTAAAAAATAAAAATTTATAAAAAGAATTTGTAGAATATTTAAAATCGTGTTAAAACAAAACAATTCGTGTAAAAAGAGAAAAATGTTAACTTTTTAACTCGTGTTAAATGAAAATTCGTGTAAAAATAATTCGTGTAAAAAGAGAATTAGGTGTATTTATAAAAAATCGCGAAAGCTATAAAATAGAAAAAATCACTTCTTACGCTTTTAAAAAAAAGGGAAAATTTTCAAACAAGCCATATAATTG
The DNA here is from genome assembly GCA_949318255.1 of Pollenia labialis. Taxonomy (NCBI): domain Eukaryota; kingdom Metazoa; phylum Arthropoda; class Insecta; order Diptera; family Polleniidae; genus Pollenia; species Pollenia labialis. Next base: position 39,483,322 of record OX439142.1, on the reverse strand, counting down.
ATTAAAAGTCCCTAAAACAATTAGGAATGGCAAAAATTCGGTAAGCATTTCTAAAATAGCGGAAATTAGCAAAAATTTGCTAACAGCGGCATGATAACAAAGTCTACATTTATTATTATAAAGAATGGCTAAAATTCGCGAAAATTTTAAAAATTTTAAATCGATTAAAAAAATTTGCCGGAAAATAAAATAAAAAGCGTTAAAAAATGAGTTATAAATACATAAAAATCAATATAAAAAAGTCGATTTTAAATTTTTGGTTAGTTAGGGCCTTTTGCGTTTTATGTAACTATATATTTTGATTAAATTAGAATTAGAAAATTTTAAACTAAAAACAAAATTTTTTTTTGTTAAAATTATTAGAAAAAAGTTGATTCGTTTTACTTTCACCAACTCTAATTGAAAACGAACAAAATCATGTGGGGGGAAAATGCAGAAGTAATCCACTTTCAAATGGATTCGTTTTCTAGAACATACATATGTATGCCATATAACTTCATATTTATAATTATTAATTAAGTCATAAATATAAGGTATGTTATTTTTTAAAAATGCAGTAGGCAAACTTTAAAATTAATTATATGTATATATATATGTAACTATCATTGGATTTTATCAAAAAAAATTCATCTTTGTAAAAACTAATACTTGAGTTAAGACGATTATAAAAAAATTCATATACATTTCCTGAAAATAAAAAAGATGTTTATATTTCTTCAGAACAACTATGCCCTAAGTACTCCTCGATTTATGAGGATCGTGTGCTAAAACACCCTTAATGCTTTTTTTCACTATTAAAACTGCTATTGAATTAGTATTGAGTCGGCAACGATGGTCAGTCTTAATAAGTTTTGGTTGAATAAAAATTCTATAATATTTTATTTCTGTACATTTTTTCAAAAGATACGTAAAATGTCATGGTACCAGAAGTCATCAAAAGATACGCAAAATGTATCTTTCGTATCCTAATGGCAACACTGATCATATCTCTGTACAATTGAGTTATATTTCCTCTCTTTTTGATGAGTGAAAAATTAAATTATATATTCTCTTCAAATTGAGTATTTTTTTATCTACTTTGTTATCTTCTCGTCCATGGTGGAATAAGCAGGTGGCATCGTTACGGCAACAAATACAACATTACAACAAAATTGGAAATTACATCACCGTTTACGTCAAAAATACTTTTAACAAAAATCAAGGCGTACCGCAGAACGTGACGAAATAAATAAAATTTTAGCCAATTTTTATTTAAATATGGTCAATATCTTATTTATTTTAATAAAATTTAATAAAATATAATAATCTCAGCACAAAACGTGGACTTTTTGTAAACATAAACAAAACTTTGACATAAACCTAGACAAACAATAGCTGCGTTCGAGAACACAAAAGTTTTTACTATTTTTTACTGAACTTTACTGCATTTTACGAAATTGCGTTCGAGTACACAAAATACAGTAAATGAGAACACAAATTGAGAGCGAAAAGTGACAGTTCTTGTCTGAGTATTTACAAATTTTTACTGCAGAAATTTTTGCAGTAAAATTTAATAAATCAAAAAAACATATGTCCCAAAAGGTAAACAAACAAAAGTAACAAATAAAATGCATACAAATTGTGAAAAAATTGTTAAATAAAAGAAAAGTTGAAATAAAAATTAAACCAAAACAAAAAGTGAATAACTATTAATAAATTAATCTTGTTTGTGAAGCATTTATTTGGCTAAATACAAACTTTTGAATTTTTTTTTTGTTAAGTTAATTTTTTAGAGTTGTAAAAGTGTGAATTACTTGGGGACTTAAGTAATCAAAAGCAAAAAAATTATTGATGTTCTTTTAAATAATTTAACCCGCTTCAAATTAGTAAAATCAAATATAATTAAAAACAAACATATCTGAAAGATTAAATAAAATATTTTGTTTGTATTTTCCAAAAATTTTCGTGTTATAAAAAGTTTTTAATCGAGTACCGATAAGAAAACGAGTTAAGTAGTCAAAAGTGTAAACATTTTTCAACACTTCAATTATTTGCCATCAGCTGTTGCCTTTATTTTGCGAATTTTTACAAATTTTGCGTTCGCGTACTTTTTTGCACAACAGCTTTTTGTGAGAGCCAATTTTTCAGTTTACTCATTTACTGCATTTTACTGCAAAAGAACTCAAACGCACCTAATGCAGGAGCAAAAAATCGTCATCTGGCGTAGTGCTGCCACCTGTTTATTTCACCATGTTCTCGTCCACTCGTGTTTAACCTTTATAAGATTGCTTCTGTAAAAGTCAGATGAAAAGTCATCTGACAAAATTTCAATTAAAATCATCTGTCATCCGCTGTGTCAGAAATCTATGCCGGTGGCGGTGGTTCACTATTGACGGGATCATTAGCCGGCTGAAGTTAATTTTTTACAATACCCATGTCAGAAGCAAATCACATGTACGTTTGTGACCGAATATTATAAACCATGTGAAAAACAGCAATTTTGACAAACACGCACAATAACATGTGACTTGAAAAGTTAACAAGTCAGATGTAAAATACATGCTCCTTAACCCTAGGTCTACACTAAAGATAATTATCTCAGCAAGTTGGCAATAACGTCGGCAGAATAACAGAGCAATATTTCTTATTGCTCAGCTTATGTTAAAGGCATGGGAAAACGTATTTATGTTAACTCATAGTTTGAAAAAAATAAAGAAAGAAAGTGCAGTGTAAAAAATGGCGGTATCTTACAAGAATTATTATTATTAATATAAATTCATTCTTATTCGACTTTATTACTTAAATTTATATTAATTTGTTTAAGCTTGAGGTCATTTTTAATGCAAAAACATTAATTTTATTAATTTTTTTTTATTTTTGTTAATGTAAAATTATTATTTTTTTATAAAAAAGAACGCGAACTTAAACAAATTAATATTAATTTTAACAATAAAGATCGAATAAGGAAAAAATTATAATTTTTGCAATTTTCTTTTCGTGTTTATATAATTTTTTAATTTAATTATTTTACTACAATTATAATTTGCTGCAATTTCAAAATTTTAATTTCTTTCCCCCACAATTAACTTTTATTTTTTTTCTTTTTTGCTACTTTCTTTCAACTGACAACCAAATTGACTTTTTTTGTAAGCAATAATTGTCAACGAAAATGGACTAACAATTATTGCAACATAAATTGTTAGCAATAAATATGTACAAAAAATTGCTGTCTACATTAAAGATAACATAATTTTGACAATTACTGCAATATATGTGGCAATAATTATCTCTGGTATAGACGGGCAGTAAATAAGGCCCTAAAGAAGGTCTTTTGATTCGTTCTTTTCACTGCTACGTATCGTCTCTGGCTACACTTCCACGTACAAGGATGAAGTATATGATTGTAGTGAATATTAAATTTTTTGCGGTTTCCTCCATAAAAATTTATAACGAACTGGAATTCATATATTTGCAGTTTTGTTTTCTTTTTTGATAAACGAGTGTAAAGTAAATTTATCATTTTTAATGAGACTCAATTATACCTTCTTGGCATTTTTATACACTTTGGGAATTGAAACTAAATGACTGACTGACTGACTCAAGTTGCATTTATACCAATTGTAAGACACAGTGAAGACATTGTCAAATTAAGTCACACACTTCAACCACACATGGTAAAACTTACATAAAAATTCAGAGCAGTGCACAGTGGGGAAATAAAAACTGTTATATACTAAATATTATAAATGCTTTTTCAATTAAAACTAAATAAGAGAGTGATTTCATTTTAGCATTTTAAGGGCCTTATACGCGACCACAGAGACTGTGCATTCAAGAGCTGTAGCGATGTCAAACAGATTTTGATAGTTTTGTTGATGGTGCAATTAGTCCAGTAGAGAAAAGTTACCAAAGAGTAAAAATTAGGGTACTACTTATGGATTAAAAAACATTATTTTATAAAACTCAATTTGTTTCAATGCCTTATTATTGCAACATTATACGAAACACTTTTAATAACAAACTGTGCCACTATTCATTACGAATCTTTAATACAAAATACGAATTTTTTTAATTTAATTTTACTTGTTTTATTAAAATACAAGCTGACCCGGTCCGCGTTGCTGGCCCTAAGCAAACATTTGTGTTGTATTACCACACGATTTAATTTGAGCTTTGACCGAAATTTACGGCCTTTAAATAAAAATCCATGGAATACCTACCATAAAGTTTTTTTTACAGAATAACTTACATATGGTGTAGATATGGGCTCAATCAAAAATAAAACGCATGTATTTAAGGCAAATTGGAAATAATATTTATTTATTACTTCATATTAAGGCCTGCGGATAGACAATGTTTTTTGTTTTTTTATTTGGTGAAAAAACGTATAATTTTTTTGGCTTGCCAACTCGGGAGCCACATACAACTGGCCGTGTGAAAAACATGCATTTTCCGAAATTAAGCCAGCAATAGTCAATGATTGGCCTTGTGCTTTGTTGATGTTAAAAGCAAAGGCAAGACGAAAAGGGAATTGGAGCCGCTTAAATTGGAATAGTAAATCGTTGGAAATCATCGGAATTCGTGGAATAAGTACGCCTTCGCCTTTGAATCTGTCACCGATGATTGTTGCCTCGATTAAATTTGGTAAACAATTCTCAAGTAAATAAAACCGAAAACTCGGATTTTTGAATGCAACATTTCGACAATTTTAAAATTTTGATATTGGATCATTATTAACATTGGTTTTTTGTAAATATCTTCGGAACTACATAACCGATTTAAGAGTTTGATATCTCGTTTTGAAAAACATGACAGCGACTTTCAAAAAAAAAAAAAAAAAAAAAATAAAATAAAAAAAAAGCAAAAAATAATAAATACATATATGTATGTATATGAATGCAATATGAAAATTAGATCTTGCCACGCCCCTCCGCCCGCGGACCGAAAATCAGACTTCACAGTGGTACCCGCATGAATATTCTGAAGATTCCCTGAAAATTTCATCAAAATCTGCCCAGCCGTTTTGGAGTCCATACGTTACATACACACAGAATTACATACACACATACATACATACATACATACATACATACATACATACATACATACATACATACATACATACATACATACATACATACATACATACATACATACATACATACATACATACATACATACATACATACATACATACATACATACATACATACATACATACATACATACATACATACATACATACATACATACATACATACATACATACATACATACATACATACATACATACATACATACATACATACATACATACATACATACATACATACATACATACATACATACATACATACATACATACATACATACATACATACATACATACATACATACATACATACATACATACATACATACATACATACATACATACATACATACATACATACATACATACATACATACATACATACATACATACATACATACATACATACATACATACATACATACATACATACATACATACATACATACATACATACATACATACATACATACATACATACATACATACATACATACATACATACATACATACATACATACATACATACATACATACATACATACATACATACATACATACATACATACATACATACATACATACATACATACATACATACATACATACATACATACATACATACATACATACATACATACATACATACATACATACATACATACATACATACATACATACATACATACATACATACATACATACATACATACATACATACATACATACATACATACATACATACATACATACATACATACATACATACATACATACATACATACATACATACATACATACATACATACATACATATCCTCAAGCAAGTGAAGCGAGAACCAAAACTGAACGTTCTGGGTGAAAATATCAGAAGCATCAGAAAAACCGAGAAAGGTGAGTTACTCTTAGAGCTAAATAAGCCCGCACACCAGAATACGGTCGAATTTAGGACTGCGGTTAAAGATGTCCTTGGCACAGAGGCTGAAGTTCGTTCATTAACCCAAGAAGTTTTATTAGAAATAAAGGATATTGATGAGGTAACAACCAGTGAAGAAGTCTACGAGGCTATTTGCAGGGTATCAGACGACTTCAAGGTATTACAGCCATCTGCAATTAAATCAATGAGGAGAGCCTATGGATCAACCCAAACAGCAACTGTTGCTTTAAGTTCGGTGTTGGCTAATATACTGATACAGACATCAAAAATACGTATAGGATGGGTGATATGTCGTATACGTAAAAAGATTTCCCCAAGAAGATGTTACCGATGCTTAAATTTCGGTCACCCAGTCAATAGATGCAAAAGCCCAAATGACTATACGAACTGCTGTATACGGTGCGGAGAAGTTGGTCACAAGATCAAAAGCTGTACTAAAAAACCAATGTGCTTGCTTTGTAAAGACAATGGATCTGATACAAACCACGTTACAGGATCGGCGGGCTGTCCGCAATATAAGAAGGCGTGCCAAAACCTTAAACATATATGAGACTGCTGCAACTAAACTTAAATCACTGTGAAGCTGCTCAGGATCTGTTAAACCAGAGTGTTCGTAATTTGGACGTGGATTTATGTATTATCAGCGAACAATATAGAAACGTTGACTTACCATGTTGGACCAGTGACGCCACTAGTTCATCTGCAATATGGGCTGTAAACAGAAGAGCTTTGGGACACATCAACAATACCGAATGTGGTTTTGTACGCGCAACAGTCTCTGGAATATGCATATATAGCTGCTATATCCCTCCAAGATATGGCATTGAGGACTACAAGAAGATCATATATTCCTTAACAAATGATGCGACCGGCAGAACATCGGTAGTGATTGCAGGAGACTTCAACGCTTGGGCTACGCAATGGGGCTGTCCGAGGACTAATGAGAGGGGCAAGATTTTGCTGGAATCATTTGCTCAGCTTGATGTGGTACTGATGAATACTGGAAATGAACACACGTATAGAAGGAATGGAGGGGGATCAACCATAGATATTGCATTTGTTAGTGAAAATATCCGAAATCGTATAAGTTGGGGTATTAGCGATTTATATACCCACAGCGACCACAGCGCTATAATTATGGACATACACGAACGTTCACTTGCTCGCACAATAGGCAACGGTGGTAACCTGCCTGGGTGGAAAGCCAACACGTTTGACCGACGGTTATTTTCCGTGTTTATGGAGGACTTGGAATTGAACGGCACTCCTGAAAATATGGCGGAGCAGTTTATAATGCATTTAACACGCACGTGCAACGCTTCCATGAGGAAAAGAAAGAGCGGGACTAACAAAGCTCCTGTTTATTGGTGGACTGAGGAAATAGCCGAGCTTCGAAAAGACTGTATCCGCGCCAGACGATTGTATGTAAGAACTCGTGGTAGAGTGGGAAACGAACTACATCGCCAGAGTCTGAATGCAAAGAGAAAGATATTAAAGTTGGCAATACGACGAAGTAAAAGATTATGTTTCTTGGAGATCTGTGATGATATTGAAAAAAACCCCTTTGGCCTAGCGTATAAGCTTGTGAGGAAGAAACTCAAGTGTTTAAGTACCCCCTCGCCTATGGAGGCTACAGCCCTAAGTAAGATAGTCACCCACCTTTTTCCAGAACAGCGAGCCCCGACATGGAACAATCAAAGACTTGAGGAGACCTTTAACTTTCCAGAGGTTACATTACCGGAAATCCAGGAGGCTGTCTCCAGATTTGAAGACAAGAAAGCTCCCGGGCCTGATGGTATCCCAAACCTTGTTTTAAAGGAGGCTGTTAAATGCAGTCCTTATCAAATATTACGGTTGGTGAACTCCTGCTTGAAATATGGGTCGTTCCCACCAATATGGAAGAGACAAAAACTTGTGCTCCTACCCAAGGATAAGAAACCTTTAGAGGATCCGTCATCGTACAGACCACTGTGCATGATAGATACGAGCGGCAAATTACTGGAAAGGATTATTTGTAATAGACTGGAGGAGTTCATCGTAGCTTCAGATGGGCTTTCCAAAACGCAATACGGGTTTAGGAAACAAATGTCGACAATCGATGCAATTCAAATGGTTGTGAAAATTGCGAGGAATGCAATTGAGGGCAGTAGTTGGAGAAAAGGTTCCAAGGAATACTGCGTACTTGTAACCCTGGATGTAAAAAATGCATTCAATACGGCGAACTGGGAGAATATTGTAAATGCTTTGGTACGTTTGAATACTCCTGCATACCTAGTGGAAATTATAAAGGACTATTTCCGAAAGAGAGTACTTTTATATCAAACCGACGAGGGGATGAAAGACTACACTGTAACAGGTGGAGTACCACAAGGATCAGTTCTAGGACCTTTGTTATGGAATTTAATGTATGATGGTGTCCTAAGAGTAAATCTCCCGAAAAGAGCAACAATAATCGGCTTTGCAGATGATATAGCTCTGGTGATGGTCGCAAAGTCGTTAGACGAGGCTAGGACAATTTCTGAAAGTGGTATCCAGATAGTTAAAGCATGGCTCAATTCAATGGGGTTAACACTAGCCGATCATAAGACGGAGGCCGTACTAATATCCAGTCGTAAAAAAGTGGAATATCTAACCATCGATATAGGAGGCTGTAAAATAAAAACTAAGGATTGTCTTAAGTACTTGGGTGTCATGATAGACAACCGTTTATCGTTCAAACAACATTTTGATTATGTGAGAGATAAGGCTTTAAATATATGCTCGGCATTGTGCCGGATAATGCCAAATACAAGAGGTCCCAGGTATATGAAGAGAAGGGTATTAGCAGGTGTTGTAAGAAGCGTCATTTTGTATGCGGCTCCAATATGGGCCGAATCTACAAGGTTCAAGACATACAGCGGTAAAATCAGTACTGTCTACAGACTAGCGGCACTACGGGTATGCTCAGCATATAGGACTGTGTCAGACGAGGCAGTTCTAGTAATTGCGGGGTTAATGCCCATTGATATCTTGGCTAGGAATGCAAAATGGGAATTCTTGGCTCGGCGCACATCGGGAAATGGCCCAGACGTTAATGGTTTAACTACCATGGCAGAGTGGCAAAGGAGGTGGGAAACCTCTACCAAAGGTAGATGGACGTACGCGCTGATACCTGATTTGGAAGTTTGGATCAGTAGGCGACATGGTTATTTAAATTTTTACCTGACACAATTTCTGAGCGGACACGGGTGTTTCCGTTCATACTTATATCGATTCGGACATGACAGCTCGCCGTTTTGTCCATGTTGTCCTGAGGATATGGAAGATCCTGAACATGTGTTCTTTGTGTGTCCTCGTTTTGACCTACAGAGAGCAAACCTACGGCAGCAAGTAGGAGAAAATGTAAGCTCTGGAAATATAATTCAAATCATGCTGGTTTCCCTGGAAAATTGGGAGATAGTAACCGAGTATGTTAAAGCGGTGCTCTTGGAGCTACGAAGGCAAGAAGATGTCCGAAGAAGATCTTTCGCTGGTTAGGGTTTAGTAACCATTCCCCCCCTGCGAAGTAGTACTTTTGCGGTGGTTCCGCAGGGATAGGGGGCATGTGAGACGAGGTTGTTTTAGCGTGTTAAAGTCTCGCACTCCTGGCACTACCATCTGGCCAGGGTCTTTCGATGATTTTTTCCTCGTATAAAAAAAAAAAAAAAAAAAAAAAAAAAAAAAAAAAAAAAAAAAAAATACATACATACATACATACATACATACATACATACATACATACATACATACATACATACATACATACATACATACATACATACATACATACATACATACATACATACATACATACATACATACATACATACATACATACATACATACATACATACATACATACATACATACATACATACATACATACATACATACATACATACATACATACATACATACATACATACATACATACATACATACATACATACATACATACATACATACATACATACATACATACATACATACATACATACATACATACATACATACATACATACATACATACATACATACATACATACATACATACATACATACATACATACATACATACATACATACATACATACATACATACATACATACATACATACATACATACATACATACATACATACATACATACATACATACATACATACATACATACATACATACATACATACATACATACATACATACATACATACATACATACATACATACATACATACATACATACATACATACATACATACATACATACATACATACATACATACATACATACATACATACATACATACATACATACATACATACATACATACATACATACATACATACATACATACATACATACATACATACATACATACATACATACATACATACATACATACATACATACATACATACATACATACATACATACATACATACATACATACATACATACATACATACATACATACATACATACATACATACATACATACATACATACATACATACATACATACATACATACATACATACATACATACATACATACATACATACATACATACATACATACATACATACATACATACATACATACATACATACATACATACATACATACATACATACATACATACATACATACATACATACATACATACATACATACATACATACATACATACATACATACATACATACATACATACATACATACATACATACATACATACATACATACATACATACATACATACATACATACATACATACATACATACATACATACATACATACATACATACATACATACATACATACATACATACATACATACATACATACATACATACATACATACATACATACATACATACATACATACATACATACATACATACATACATACATACATACATACATAACACATCCTGTTTTATATATAAAAATATTAATTTCGTTGCGCACTAGTGACAACAGCTCATACGTACAAAATTTTAAAGAAATGAATATTGCACCAGTATGATTGTATGGTATGTGTTACGTTCACGATTCAACGTCACTTGTTTGTGGAGTAGCTTTTCTTGTTTCATAAGATTTAAGAAAACAAGTCTGTTTAAATCAAGGCAGGGAGCCAAAGTGATATTCTAGTAAAGATATTGAAAACTTAAACAAATAATTTGTCATAAATTTAATGGAAGGTTTTGACTATAAAATTAATCTTTCATAATCGTGAAAATTTTTCATTGAAGAAGATTATTGAATTAGCACACTTTTAAGGACTGATTGATAAAACATGGAAATCTCAAATATTAAGTAAAAAAGAAGCATTTATTTTGATCAGTGAGGTGAAAAAGCCTCCATTCATAAAAAGCTACCTCGTTTGCTATAAAATGTAATCCATATCATAATAGCCGCCTATGTCACTTTTGCTGGATTGAAAAGGCGTAAGCAAGGCCCATCTATCAGGTCTGCTTACTTGTACAAAAACAAAAAACGATTATTTTTAGTTGTCAAAAATTTACTACCACATATACAAAGCAAAAGGAAAAAACGTCTATGTGTGGCATACCTACCATAAACGTATACATGCACTTGTAAGCAAAATGTAAACAACTTTTGACAACTAAAAAGAACTTGAACAATGATCATCAGGCTTCTTGCGCAGACCTTTTCAATGGGCCATGGGCGTAAGGGTATCTTTGTTTTCTTTTAAGTCTAATCTTTGTCATTGGACTATCGATTTCGCAAAAGCAGGGGGGACAGAAATTACTAATTGCAGATTTAGCAGGCAATTGAGGCCTGGTATAGATGACAAACATAGCATGTCTCTTCTTTTAATGTCCAGAAAAGATGCGTCTCTACACGAATATAAAAATAAAGTTGGAGGTAAACATTTTGTAAGATCAACATACAATGGTTCGATTTTAACAATGTTTTTGTTTGCAGAAAGGCACATGACCATAGTCTGGTTAAAAATTATCATAATTTGGCTGATCTCAACCATAATTTGATTTAAATTAATTATAGTTTGGCTAAAATAAATCCAAAATTTAATCAGAATTAACGCCTGGGCTCGAGTCTCGGGTCAGTCAAGAATGAAAAATTATCAATAAATTTTAATTAATTTCATGTTGTAAAATTCCTTTTTCCATAAAAATAATTTAATGAAAACTAAATTTAATGAACTTAAGCCTAATTAAAATATCAAAATTTGGATTAATTAACAATTATATGGTCAACGATAATCATATTTTCAATTTGCTTTAATTTATTTTCCATCCTGCGACGCCTTTCGTCAGCACTCTTTTCATTTTACTGGTTTGTACTTTACCCTACGTTTCCACTTGCAAGTAGTGTATACGTTTTATCAACGAAAAATCGAGGAAACAGCCGATTGTTTGAATGTAGTTACAAAAATTGTATGAATGTTAGTGAAAAAGTGTGACCGTATTGAGTTTTTCGAACTGGTACTTGCATGTGGAAGCGGGGGCTTAACGTAAATTTTATATATTCGAATAAACAATTAAAAGAAAAAGAATGTGAGAATTTTATGAAAGCCAAGCCATTTACTGAAAAGCGTTCAACTAATGTGTAGAACAAAACAACCATTATTTTGTTACTTTTAAAAATATTCATGGCTATTCTTAACTGCAAGTCGAAGGAGTAAATATTCACTCCATGAAAACAAAACTTACAAAAATTGTTGTTGAGGAAGTGTTTCTGGTATTGAATTGGAGTACACTTACGACAACGCAAGAATTGTTTCTTCGTTGGAAATTTTATTCAAAAATAAGTGCCAGCTGAAAACTGACTGACATTCGGAGCAAGAAGAAAAAATGTTCCACCGTTATTAATTCTGCAGTTTAAAAATGCTTGGAATAAAAAAACGCCCAGTACCATTGTGAAATGCTGGAACGTAGTACTGCGCCCAAATCATGAATGGACTGAAGAAGACGAACTGTCACTGAGCATTATAACTCGATAACAACCGTACTAACATACATTTGGAAGTTAACCTTAGTTTTTTTTTTTTATAAAATTCTTGAATGGTTTAAAATAAGCTTTTAAATAAAAAAATATGACTAGAATTTGTGACTTGAATTGCGCAACAATTCAGTTATCGCAACAGCCCAAAATTTCCATTGGTTGCGTTCAGCGAGGTTGCACTGCATTAAAAAATAAGTTTGTCTGTATAAGTCGTCATTAGTTAGAAACAATTGAGCTACATTTACTTCACTTTATCAATAAGAGAAAATTTAACTACTATGGGGCAAAGCATAACGACTAAAGCTGCCGGTCCAAAAAGTAGTAGTGTAAAATTGTATTGACATTTTACGCAGCAAATACGTAGAATGCCTCTACTTATCGAATGACGTAGGATTTCTTTCTACATAAAACACAACGTGTGGACTTCCAACCTAAGAATTAAAATAAACTATTAATTATTCTGTTTGATTTATGCTCTGCTTTTGAATGTGTTATTTCTCTTCGTTGTAATGCAAAAAATAAGCATTGAAAATTATACTGTTAAAAAAAATATATAAAAAGAGTATCGCCAATAAAGTATCGCCGATACCGATATATCGTCAAATCTGCAGATTTATTGGTATCGTTATTCATTATGTCCCTAATTTCAACCACATTTTTTCTTATTTTTCTTAACGACCTCCTCTTCCAATTCTATCTATTCTGTTGCATTTGACAGCGGCATTTGCCATTCATTTTCCTTTAATCATAGACGTAGCCTTAATGCTCGTAAGACCCAATATAATATATTGACCCCCAAACGTCTTGTGGAGTCAGCGTCATCTGTATCTCTTGATGTTCTAGGCATGAAAATTCAATGTGATGTTCGTTGGAACCGACATGATTTTCAAGTGTCGAAGGAAGCATTCAAGTGTCTTGGTTTCTTAAAACAGTACAACAACTACTTTACTCTGGCACATCTCCTCGCTATTTATACCGCCTTCATGCGACCGAAAATTGAATACAACTCCCATATATCGGCAGGTGCTTCAACGTCTATATAGTTTTTCGATCACGTGCAAAGGAGTGCGTTGAAGCTCATCAATGATAATAGGGTATCCAGCTCTATTGACTCATTGGAGCATCGTCGGAATGTGGGTTGTGCGTTATTGTTCTATCGATAATACCACGGTAAGTGTTCAGCTGAGATGGGTGAACTCATCCCTGAGACGCATGCCCGTAGTAATCGCGTTTCTAGCAGATCGCATCCGTTCGTTGTCGACTGTTTAATGTATTCTCTGTCGATCTTCCCTGCTGGCTACAACTTGGAAAAATTCAAATTAAGTTTTCATAAACACTACTTCCTCTTTCCCTTTTCCCACAACCTATTTTCCTTATACCAACATAATGCATTGCATTAGTAGGGAGCATTCCCTGAGTGTTGGCTCAAAGTAAAAACATGCTAGACAATTTTGTCATTTTGCTCCACTGTAGTTGGAGGTATTACCATTGTTATATCAACGATGATTTCTTTGCAATTATATTTTTCGTCTTGATTAGTTTCTTATTAACTCTTAGTTTATTGTTAACTTTAGTTTATGATGTTATTATTATTTTATTTTCAACACCACTTCTTACAAGTGTGAGCAATTCGTGTACAATATGGGCACGTGGTTCAAAGAAATGTCTAAGAAAGGCAGTTATAATAAATTGTAGTTATTAGTGATGATGTTCTTTACCAATTGTCAATTATTTTTGAAATGTTACCAATTGAAAAAATGTCATTTAGAGTAATTGACAGACAACTGGTCAACACATACCAATTATTTGGATTAATATCTAGTGTTTCCCACAGCGTTTCTATAAAGGGGATGACTGCTTGTGCCACTTAACTTTGCAGGAATTTTATTAAGTATCTGTTCACAATGAAAAAACAGAAGGAATACTTTTTGTTTATAAAAGAAAGAAACTTGAATTAAAAACTATAATCAATTGTTTAAACTTTTAATTAATAGCAACTTAAAGTTTGTTTCCCACTATATTGGTTATTTTCTAATAATTAAACCTTTAACCCTGCACGGTTACTCTTCGTCGAATCGACTAAACTCATTTACATTTTATCATATGACTTTTTTATGTGTGGTCAAATTACGCTCTTCTTTCAACAACGTTAGCTAATGGCGAAAGCTTTAAAAAAATAATTAATTTAAAACACACAAAAAAGTGCTAAAATTCGTATAAAATTTTGAGATCGATTAAAAACTTTTATTTCTTATGCTTTATTTTAGATTTTTTTTTAATAAAATGCTTAACTAAAGAAGTTTTTTTAATTTTTTACTTTAAAAATCGTTCGGCTAGAATTCTTTTTTAAAGTTCGTCGATTTGACGAAGAGTAACCTTCATGCACCAAAATGAAGTGTAACCTTTCAGGGTTAATAAAATATTATTTATTTTATTCAACCTCCATAAAAGTTATTTAAAAAAGCAGGAATATTAGATATTTACACTCAAAATATTATGTAGTTAAATTCAATCGAAAATTCATTTTAAACAACTTAAAATTCATTTAAAAAATGGATCATTTACATTTCATTTAAAACAAATGATTTTTACATTAATTTTTAAATTTGTTATTTATTAAACTTCATGTTCCCTAAAATTGAATAGTTTTTACTTTAAAAAAATATATTTTAACCGACAAAAATCAAAGTACATAACAACATAAATACGGGAAAACATTATTTTTTGGTAGTTTGTTTTTTGCATAACAAACATACATAAATGTTAAATAAAAAATAAAACTATTCGTAAAATAACTATATTTTTATAAAATTTTACCAGTACGGAAAACGAATTAAATAACTCACAATTAGTTACTGTAATAATTTCATAAGAGTGCCCCGGTAGACTAGCTAGAGGTGAGCTAGTCTGTCAGGCCCGGGGTTGCGGGTTCGATTCCCGCCAGAGACTCTGGTTTCTTTCCTGCAGACAAGCGTACAGCTTCGCGGGGTTTAGCTTAGGGAATTAAAAATAAAAACAATAAAAGGTGTGCGTGTCGAATTGAATTTTGTGTCGGCAGGTTTTGAAATATTTTTAGGTGTTCTGTTGTTAACTCCTCGATTTATGGAACGATACACAATATTATATATTGATCTGCTTGAATAGTTCTTTTCTATTAGTCAGCTGATAACACTGTACAGATTTAATAATAACGAGGCTCTAACTAGTAATTGCATTAATATTTTTATAGCTTCACACAGAAAAAAATTAAGTTAAAAACGTAGAAAACAAGGTTGATTAAAACATTTTCGGTGTTGATTTTGCTTCATACGTTTTTCATGTTAATTCAACCTGATTTTACAATTACTTGCGAACAAAATTTTTTCTTTTAAAATAACTATAATTCATGTTAATTTAACACTGCAGTAAAGTTAGAGCAAAATGTCATTTATATTGAAATAACAATCCGAATCACGTTGAATCAAAGTTATTTCAAGAGTGTGTTATAACAGTGAAAAACAACATATGCATTTATTTAAAAATAATTAAATACATTTACCTCTGTAACACATGTTTCACTTATTTTGTATTCTCCTTTGTCAACAGAAGCATCAGCAGAATCGCCCGATATGGTTTTCGTCATCATTACTTTACTTTGAAAACTTGATGTACTATTTAACTAAAAAATTTTAATTAAACGAATACGGGAATTGTCTTCTTTTTATAACAATTTTAAAAATGAAAATAAAAAAATTAACATACTTAACTATGTATGCATGTTATTTTAACAAGATACACTCTTGATTTTAATATAAAAAAGGTTTTTTAATGGATTCAATATTGAATTCATATTTATTTATATTTTAATATTTTTTTTAACAGTGAATAAAATCAAATAAGCGTGATTTAAGATTATTTTAATATTTTTCGTTTAAAATTAATATTAATAATGATTAATTTAAATAAAGGGCATACTTTTGCGGAACTTTACTATGAATCTCAATCAACATTTTTCCATGTTCATTTAACATTGGTATATTTTTCTGTGTGTTCTAACAATAATATTGAATAAGGGTGTACTGAGTTTGTCATTTCCTGTGAAGTTTATTTGTTACTCATCTTAGACTCATAAAGTAGTTATAAATATATTTTGGGTCCTGAAGTAATTCTTACACGATTTAGCCATGTCCATCTGTCTTTCTGCTGTCCGATGTCAGTCTGTTAAAATCACCCTCACTTTCGTAACACTCAACAGAAACGTCATAGAGAAATCATATAAAAAATAAATTTTGTATTCCTAAACATAACTTGGATAACACTATGCCACAAAAAAAATTTAACCTCAAAAATTAAATATTTTTAAGCTAAATTGGAGCTGGTGAACACGAATACTCATTTATTTTGCTCAAGAATCGTTTTCGAGATATACGCGAAAATCGAGTTTTAGGTATTTCGAAGAAACTCGAGAACTGTTCAACTGAATTTGACATGATTTAAATTTCTGCATAAATATGCCTTTTTTCTTTTGGCCCATAGCCATACAGAATCGATCGGATAAATTTTTACTACAGGGCTTTAAACTTAAAAAAAATTTGTTTTTTTATGTTTTTTTTTCAAAATTCACTATTTCAATTAGCTCCAGTAAGTTGGTAAAAACATCCGAATTTGAATTTTCATAAACGATTCCATTTTTTATCAATGCTACTATTATATTTATGTACCCTTATTTCGGTATGCTCCCCAGAGGAGTAAAAAGAACATATATATATATATATATATATATTTCGGTTTTGGGTAGTAAAGTTTCACTTATCGGTCTATTTGAAGACACACATCTAGATACAATGCACAAAGTGCAGTTAAGACGGTTACCATTTAATAATGAACACAAGGCATTGCTTTTAGAAAAAAGCCATGGGCTGGAAACGTATTTTATTCTACGTAAATTGGTCCATAATTCATTTTGGGTTCCATATTAAGCATCCATTCAAAAAGCACTTTAAAACGCTTAATGCTAAAAAGTTGTATGATTGCAGTGAAATTTAATTCAATTTGAGGTTCATAAATAAATAACACGCTACGAGATATTATATTGTTTTAATTTATATTAGCCTTATTCTAATATATTTGAACTCTCGATCAAAGATTCGTCACAGCCGATTAGTTATAGCTTTTTAACATATTTGCAAGTTTTAACCGGATATTTTTTAGTTTTTGTTGAGAAAAAAACCATTCCATCCAATCGCTTACAAGTTACTAAATTGGAAAAAATCGTTCGTTTGGATAGAAACGAGGTTAAATAATGGACCATTGTAATTGACCAATAAGCCGTATATAAAGATAACATATGATCCTAAGTTAAACAGTCTTGCTCTTCTTTTGTTTCCGTATTCACCTTAAAGTCCTTATTTCGGAAGGATTATTGTACTAGGATAAGTAAAATTATGGAACTTCTATCTAAATACACTTAAAAGAAAAGGCAATCCATCCGTACTTAAATCAAGACGAAACAGTGCCAATAGTACGAAAAGTACGGATTTCCTTAAATAAAGTACAGAATGTTTGATTCGTACGGATAATTCAAGTGACCCGTTCGAAAATGGATTGGCTTAAGTTAAAGTGAGAGAAAATCAAATCTTAAACTGTGATCGATTCAAGAAACTACAAATTCTGCTTTAATCCACACAATTACCACAGAGAACCAGAGACAGAGAGAATATGATTACCCTAAGAAAAACATAAAACATCAAGTTTTCAGTAATAAAATTTATGATTAATTTTTGATATTCTTTAATTAGGCTTGAGTTCATCAAATTTAATTTTCATTAAATTATTTTCACTGAGGGAAGGAATTTTACAACTTGGAATTTTTTATTAAAATTTAGTGATAATTTTTCTTGGCTGAGCTGGGATTTGAACCCGGGTTGATCTTTACATGTTTCAAGAAACACCACTTTCTATCGTCAGAAGATCCGGGTTCAAATCCCAGTTCAGTCAAGATAAATTATCAATAAATTTTAATAAAAAATTCCAAGTTGTAAAATTCCTTCCCTCAGTGAAAATAATTTAATGAAAATTAAATTTGATGAACTCAAGCCTAATTAAAGAATATCAAAAATTAAAAATTAACAGTTCAACTAAAAATCAAAATTGTTCTTAAAATTTATGATATTAATTTGCACCAGTAAATAAATTTATAGTTTAATTTATTTAAATGGGCTTTGATATCAATTACACCAATACCTCACTTTGCGTCGTGGTAACGTTCCAAAAAAAAAAAAAAACGTGACGCAAATTAAAACTACAGAAAGTGAATTATGATTTCCGATAGCAAACCATGTAAAGATTAAAGATAGGATTCAGGGTTATGAAAATACTAATTTTTTAAACAGCAAATTGAAAAATATTTAAAAAACTAAAATAATATAAAATTGTATTAAATGTATGTATAAAAAAAACCCAATTCAATTAAAACAAAATAAAATATTCAATTAATGTATAACAAACAAAATTAATCACTGTCTGATGAGTCCATAGTGGCTGTCATCGTAAGTCGGCAGTTTTTTTTTCAACGTTAAATAAATTTCTACGTATCAATCATTATTCGTAGCTACCGCCTGGGACACTTTAAAACTCCTTCCGCTGTAAGGATTGTTTTTTACAAAAATCTCCATAGCTTCGCCAATCAAGGAGGGTTAATTTTGTTCTTCGGAGATTTCTATTAAACGGTCACTGTCATCTTCTTCATTAGCAAACTGCAATTGCGCTGATCTTCAGTTAGATGTTTTGATGGCGTGGCGCAATTATGTTGAAACAAAAATCGTTGCTATCGTTTAGAAAAAAAAGAATATTAAAAAAAATAATTTAGAGTGCTATATTCAGCTGTGCCGAATCTTATATACCCTTCACCATTGTGCGAGCAGAATACAGAGCAACTAGACAAAAACTAAACAATTGTACATATAACTACATACATATGTATGTATTAACAATACTTAAAACTTCATTTTAAATTAAATTTAAAAAGCTAAAACTGGTAAATACTTTTTTAAAATCGTTTTTAGTACTTAAAAATTAAAAAAATAATTAAAACCAGGGACTAACAGTTTATAACCTTAACAAACCCCCTAGACAACTGAACCATGAACACGTTATTTGAATATCATTAAAATTAAGTATGGCCCGTTTTACGGTTCACTGAGTTGAGTTGTAATTATTTGTATGTGTTTTTGTTTTCTTTAAGTATAGGCAGTGTTGTCATACCATAGATTTATCTTTTTTGGCGAGTTTTTAAAAATCAAATATAAACAAAAATTCCCAGTTTCTATTTGTTAAAATTATTTCGTTAAATAGATTAAATATTGGGCATTATGCTAGTATATGTAAACAATTGCAAAGGATGGGGGAGGGTAACAACATCACATCGTTAAATCAACTTCTCTCCTCTCCTCATAAGGACCCAGAATATACATACTTTATAGGAATGACAAACTTTTATATACCGTTTTCCACCTGTGGTGAACGGTATAAAAAGAGTAATTTTAGGATTTCAGTATTTTGATTACAACTCAGCCATTTTTTAACCGATTTGACAGATTTATATACCGCCGTGTTTAAGAAAAAATTTGGACTCGGGGAGAAATATGATTCCCGAAAGTGGGTATTTAAAAAAACCAATTTTATTTTGGTTTATGGGCTTCGAATTTGTTAATTATTGTACGAAAATCATTCTCATGATTAACCTGTATTTTTGTCTCATTTATATTACCACGCTTGATTGCAGCTACGTAAAACGAATTTTCACCTATTACCAAGATCAAGCTTTTTATTAACTCACTTGAGTATTGCTCTCTAAGATATTCGGGGGTGGTTTAGACGATTTTATTACGTTTGGTGTTTCAGAGGATTCATCCTCCAGAATTGCAAATTTTGGCTCTTGCCGTTCTTTAGATGTGCAGAAAAAAGTAATAAAAAAAACAACAAGGGACTTTTGGAAAAAATTAGAGGTAGTCGTGGTTTTTTGCTCATATCTCAGCCATTTTTGGATCGATCTGGCTGAATTTCAATAGCAAGCAATGGTATATGTATATGTGACATAAATGTAAAAAAAAAACATTTCAAACGTAAGACGGACATCGTTAAATCAACTTCTCTCCTCATAAGGACCCAGAATATATGTACTTTATAGGGTCTAAGATCAATATTGTTGAAATTACAAACGGAATGACAAAATTATCGCCACAGGTGGGAAAGGGTATAAAAATTAAGGACTAAAACCCACAACAGCGCAACTTCGAAAATCTTGTATTGGTACTAATTTAACTTAAATTTATTTAACAAATTTTTTTTCAATGTCCTCTAAAAAATGTTGGTCATGAACGGGCTAATTTAATAGTAATAAAATAACACGTGTTTCCTGGACAAACATATACTTTTTGTGGTTATAAAATTGTTTTTATTGATGTTTTAATGAATGTTATGAAAAAGTATGATAGACAGTTAAGCGTTTATTTTTGCCTAATTCTAAAGCGATGGTCAACACTAGGGTGTTCCAAAAATCGGGTTTTATTTTTGTTCGATTAAACGATTAATCGATATTTAGTATTTTTAAATTATTCGATTAAACGAATGAAATTTTAAAATAAATCCATTTTATATCCAGAAATTTTAGAATTACGAAATTTTTTTCGATAATTTTAGAAAATATTATTACTTCAGTAAATAAACATTATTTTTTAAATAAAACTTGGCAATGCAGCTCCAAATTGTTGCTTAACTTTCGGGCACTTTTGGTGTTTTCTTTTCTACAAAAAATACCACATTTTAAAAGGTGCATGTATAAAATGTCTTGCCGAACATGTAATACTGCAATTTTTTATTTGACGAGAACAAAACACAAAATTGGATAGCCCTGTTTGTAACAGCTGACGAAAAGTTTGTTCTTCAATAGCTCTGTTTCTTTACTTTTTGACACATTACACAAAAGTACGAAAACAGAAAAAACTAAATTTTAAGCACAAAATAAAAATTCAGTGTTTTGACAGTCTTTACAACACCAAAAAATTTGCGCCACTTTTGAAAAATTTTATATTGGCTCTAGAATTAAACTACTTTTACTAAAAATAAAACAAAACAAACACTTTCACAATAACTAACATTATCTTTCCCTAATACTTCAGTACAAAACTTTTTATTTAAGTACATTGTTTTATTCCACAACACTTTTTCCAGAATTTTTTTTTCATGAATTTTTTCCTTTTTTTTTTGGTTTGGTTTATGTTTTACAGCTGTTTAACAATTTACACAATTTGCACGAAGAAAAAGTCTGGGCTGTTTCGTGCAAGAAGAAAAAGAATTTTATTCTCTCAAATCCGCTCTCATTTACACAAATTAAAACGCTTTTCGTGCAAATTGGGATCCCAAGGGATCTCAAAGTAGAGTAAATAACCAGAGCTAATATATAAAAAAATATGTACATAAATCAAAAAGTGTGTTCGTCAAAATATAAAAAAAATATACATAAACCTTATTTTGTTAAGGGCCATTATTACAACTTGCCAATAGTTAAAAGTCGGATTTTGTCGGACCGATAAATAGCTTTGCATTATAAAACCTTCATTTATTATGTTTTCATCTATTAAATATTATTATTATTCAAAATAACAGCAATAAAAAATGGAAGGTGTAAGAATGCAAAGCTATTTATCGGTCCAACAAAATCCGACTTTTAACTATTGGCAAGTTGTAATAATGGCCCTAAAAGATTGATATTAAATAATATTAAATAAATTAGTTTTTATTGATAATTTTTCATTCTTGACTCAATCTGGGCTCGAACCCAGGTGTTTACGGACAGGTTACCCTGACATGTTTCGATTGCAACCACTCAATCTCTTCAGAGGGCTTGCCGTTTAACACTCGCAGCCATCGACGACTGCTGACGTCATTAGTCAAACATCAATCCTTAAACCAAATTGTATTCAACCTTTTGGTAGATCGAAATTTGCTTTTGAATGATTATCTATTTTAATTTATTTTAACATGTTATTCCTTTACTTCTCTTTTTTCGTACTTTTGTCAAGAATTCTTCTTGAAGTTCAAAGTACATATATTTTTTGTTTTTTCATTTTTTTGTCTTTCTTTTTCTTGTTGACCTTTTCAGCACAACTTGAAGGACAAATGCAAACATAGAGCTCGTGCCTTAGCTTTAACAATTATTAGTATTGTGGTTATTTTATTGAACTATTTATGGTTTTTAATCCAAATTTTTAATATTTTTAATTAGGCTTAAGTTCATTAAATTTAATTTTCATTAAATTATTTTTATGAAGAAAGGAATTTTACAACATGAAAATTAATTAAAATTTTTATTGATAATTATTATATTAATGAAAATTAAATTTAATGAACTTAAGCCTAATTAAAAATATTAAAAATTTGGATTAAAAACCATAAATAGTTCAATAAAATAACCACAATACTAATAATTGTTAAAGCTAAGGCACGAGCTCTATGTTTGCATTTGTCCTTCAAGTTGTGCTGAAAAGGTCAACAAGAAAAAGAAAGACAAAAAAATGAAAAAACAAAAAATATATGTACTTTGAACTTCAAGAAGAATTCTTGACAAAAGTACGAAAAAAGAGAAGTAAAGGAATAACATGTTAAAATAAATTAAAATAGATAATCATTCAAAAGCAAATTTCGATCTACCAAAAGGTTGAATACAATTTGGTTTAAGGATTGATGTTTGACTAATGACGTCAGCAGTCGTCGATGGCTGCGAGTGTTAAACGGCAAGCCCTCTGAAGAGATTGAGTGGTTGCAATCGAAACATGTCAGGGTAACCTGTCCGTAAACACCTGGGTTCGAGCCCAGATTGAGTCAAGAATGAAAAATTATCAATAAAAATTTTAATTAATTTTCATGTTGTAAAATTCCTTTCTTCATAAAAATAATTTAATGAAAATTAAATTTAATGAACTTAAGCCTAATTAAAAATATTAAAAATTTGGATTAAAAACCATAAATAGTTCAATAAAATAACCACAATACTAATAATTGTTAAAGCTAAGGCACGAGCTCTATGTTTGCATTTGTCCTTCAAGTTGTGCTGAAAAGGTCAACAAGAAAAAGAAAGACAAAAAAATGAAAAAACAAAAAATATATGTACTTTGAACTTCAAGAAGAATTCTTGACAAAAGTACGAAAAAAGAGAAGTAAAGGAATAACATGTTAAAATAAATTAAAATAGATAATCATTCAAAAGCAAATTTCGATCTACCAAAAGGTTGAATACAATTTGGTTTAAGGATTGATGTTTGACTAATGACGTCAGCAGTCGTCGATGGCTGCGAGTGTTAAACGGCAAGCCCTCTGAAGAGATTGAGTGGTTGCAATCGAAACATGTCAGGGTAACCTGTCCGTAAACACCTGGGTTCGAGCCCAGATTGAGTCAAGAATGAAAAATTATCAATAAAAATTTTAATTAATTTTCATGTTGTAAAATTCCTTTCTTCATAAAAATAATTTAATGAAAATTAAATTTAATGAACTTAAGCCTAATTAAAAATATTAAAAATTTGGATTAAAAACCATAAATAGTTCAATAAAATAACCACAATACTAATAATAAATTAGTTTGTTTCTCATAAAATATGTAAACAAGAAAATACCTTTGCCAGATTGCCGATTGATTAACACCAAGTTTTTACGATTTCTTGATTTGACGTTTTTTTTTCAAAAATTATTTTAGAACACCGAATTGATTTAAATTTTATACCACTGACAACCTACCATTAACAATGTAATGCTTTTACTATAAAATAATAGAAAAAATAACTATTAAAACTTAAAATTTGTACTGTCCTGATAAGAGGCGATTTATTCCCAACTTCGTCTGGTAACCCCATATATAAACAGAACAGGGCATTATCAACACTCTCTTTTTATACAGGGCTTAAAGTCAATGCCTTATGACATTTAAGGGTGATTTTTTTAGAATAAAACACGCTGCCCTTTTAGAGAGCAAAGTATTTTTAAGAAACGAACACCAGATTGCGTTTTCATACCCTCCACCACAATTAGTTGTGAAGAGGGTATTTAAAGTTTGTCATTCCGTGTGAAACTTTTTTATTATTCATCTCAGACCCCATAAAGTATATATATTCTAGGTCGTTGAGTGATTCTAAGTCGATTTAGCCATGTCCGTCTGTCTGTCCGACTGTTGAAAACACGCTCACTTTTGAACAACTCAAAAGAAATAAACAAACTTAGTGCCAAATTGCTTGTAGTTATCCTAAGCAGTTTGGGATTGAAATTCAGCAAAATCGGTGCAGTAGGACCAGAGCTATGAATCAAAATGTGGAACCACCACCTAAAAAAATTATAATTTTGTTACAAAAAATAACATAAATAGTGGAACAAGGCACAGAATGAGATAAGATTTTGCAAAAATTTGTTTTATTCGACTGGAAATGACGCTGTAAAATTTCGTTAAGATCAGTCCATAATTTACCCTAGGCCCCATATAAACACTACTCCCGGAAAACAGTTTAGTACGCCTAAGACCGGAATTAATTATGCTATCATAACAAAATTTGGTACGTTACAGTTTTTTAGGACTATAAATAGCACTGTGAAATTTCGTGAAGATCGGTCTATAATTTACTTAAGGCCCCATATAAACACTACTCCCGGAAAACAGTTTAGTATGCCTAAAACGATAAAAATATTGCTATCATAACAAAATTTGGTACGTAACAGTTTTTTAGGACTAGAAATAACACTGTGAAATTTCGTGAAGATTGGTCTATAATTTACCTTAGGCCCCATAAAAACCCTACTAACAGTTTAGTACGCCTAAGACCGCAATTAATAATGCTATCATAACAAAATTTGGTACGTTACAGTTTTAAAGTACTATAAATTACACTGTGAATTTTCGTGAAGATCGGTATATAATTTACCCTAGACCCCATCTAAGCCCTACTCTCGGCAAACAGTTTAGTACGCCTAAGGCCGTAATAAATAATGCTATCAAAATAAAATAAAATACTTCACTACTCATACTAATAAATTTCGTGATGCTCGGTTCATAATTTACTATAGGCCCCATATAAAGCCCACTGAGCTGTCGGTGGAGGGTATCAAAGATTCGGCACAGCCGAATATAGCACTCTAACTTGTTTTAAATAAAATGTGACATTTTTTGTAGAAAAGAAAACACCATTAGATTTTAAAAAGGTCAATATAACTTTGGATTTTTCATTGAACTACTGGTAGCCCCCTATGATTTTGTTGGTGGACCATCTTCTTCAAGTACTATGTTATAGTCACTGTGTAAGTGGTAAATTAGTGAAGTTGTTGAAGAACATTAACGATAATACATTTTAGGACACCTGTTTTTAATCTTTTAATTAAATAACAATAAATCTTCTAAAATTGTTCGATTAATCAAACCAAAATTAATCGACTGAACACCCTAGTGTTACCATATTAAAATTTTTTTTTTCCTATTTGTGTTTAAGTGTTTCTAATTGTGCATTTACACCTACGCCATAAACAGGTTATTAGTTGTTTATGATGATAAACTAGTTTGAGAAACTTGTTTATCCATACAAATTATAAACACGTTTGTAACTAGCTTTTGAGATAAACTAGTTGAAAAGAACCAGTTTTTGTAAATGCTACTCTGTTTTTTAAAATTTTGTTCTGGCAACGCTAGTGCTATTTGTCATTTCATCAAGAATAAAAAATTAAAGTGAAAAAAATTACTTTTATCTCTGAAAAAACAATAAGAAAAAATTTAGGTTTATATATCCATAGGTACGTGATCAACTTTTTTTTAAATATTGGGGCGCAAAATGTTTTAAGCTGACAAAGGTAAACAACTTAAGTGCTGGTTCACACATGTCAAGTTTGACTCGTCAAGTCTTGAGCTTTTAGGAGAGAAGGGAAAAGAGAATGCTATTTCTTTTCCCCTCTCTACTAAAAACTGAAACTTGATGGCTAAAACTTGAAGAGTGTGAACAAGCACTAACTGTCTAAAATGCTGATGTAAGCGGTATAGTTTATGAAAGTAGGTTACGATCATAAACTAGTTTGAAATTACAAGTGTAAATGCACTATTAGACCTTTAAAATAAAACTTATTAAGAAACTGCACAAATTAACCTTTCCGACGGTATATAACATTCCTAAATAGCATCTTATACCTTCGATACTTTAATACACACAATATGTAAACCTCAGGAATAAAATACAGGCAAAGCCCGGTATAAAGAATGGTATAATGTCAGCCCCTTTCGTTAAAATGAGAAATTCGTAATATTGAACTTATTTTTAAATAAAAAATTAGCAATTAAATTGAGCTTTTTATATTATTATATTCATGATTTTTAAACTTACATACGAAAGTGCATACGTGTAAAGTAATCATAAAAAACTTGATTTATATCGAGTGTTTTTCTTTCTATGTAAGTATATTTAAATATGTAACGGAATTCGTTAGAAAAATATAGTAGATACAAGGCAAAATTATGAAATTTATGCATTAATTTAAAAAAGTTAACGTTTATTTGGTTTGGTTAAGAGCAAAAGGGTTGCATTAGTTGAGGTTACACTGTATAAGCTTTACCAAAATATTTTAGTTTCACTTTTATAAATATTTATAATTTTTCTCTTAGCAGCATATAAAACTATAGTTTTAATCCAAATTTTAATTATAACAGATTTAACTTTAACTCTTATCATCACATACATATAGGAATAACACACTTTCAAAGATTTTTCGTAAAGTTTTGGAAATGTTTTTGCAACCTGTTAAATCATGATTTTCAAAAGTGTTCGTTATTTTAAAAGTCGAATTGTATCTCTTTCCGTGTGTGGTGTGTGATTTTTTTTTGTTATACTTTAACCGAAGATACTTTGTACAAGGTGGCGCAAAGGTTGTCACGCAACGTTATATGGCTCTAATTTTTTTTAATGAATAAAAAACTTTAGTTTTGCCTTTGGATTATGTATTCATATATTAACATATGAACTTACAATAATAAATAAAATTTTAATCTAGTTATTAAGTCTGTGTTCATACGGCTCATGTTTTAATGACATTTTTTTTAACTTTTAATTTATTTATTGGATCTTTCTATATTAAGAAAATAACAATAAATATTAGAATCTTAAATTAATTAATAATTTCTGGGCATATTGCCGTTGCAATAGAAACTCCATTTTTTGTGTCGTAAAGTGTTCATCTTCCATGCAGTTGCGCGAGGGCAAACGTGTCGACCCTCTTGAGGCGAATATGTCTATTATAATACAGTAGATCCTGGGCAAGAGGATTCGGATGAGTTGCCAGTTTTCGTGCATATTTGGAGCAGAAGGTTTTTATTGAGGTCCTTATGAATATTTTCGTTTCTAATATACGATAGGTCACCAGTAATTTGTCGCAATATTTTATTTTGTCGTCTTTGTAATTTCTCTTTTTTAGAAGCAGAAGCTGTTCCCCATAGTTGGATTCCATAGGTCCATATTGGCTTAATAATAGCTTTGTAGAGTAGAACTTATAAGTTTAGGTTGAGAGCAAAATGAGAGCAAAGAAGCTACTGAAGCTGTAGTGTTTTAAGTTTGAGCTGTGTAGATTTGGATTCAATATGTTGTGACCAGGTAAGGCGACGATCGAGGTGTGTACCAAGATATTTGATATGATATTGTTGAGGGATTTCGATGTTATTAATCTTTAGTTTGGGACAGTCGCTCTTTCTCAAGGTGAAAGTGACATGTGCGCACTTTGATGGACTTACTTTTATTTTCCATTTGTTAAGCCATTTTTCGAGTTCTTTAATATGAATCTGCAGACGACTAGAAGCAATTGCTGGATTTTTATGTACGCTGCATCAGATTATTTGTGGGCATATCTGAAGTATGAAGTATACTTCCTTGGCGAACTCCTGTTGCGATTCTTCTTTGGTCTGAGATATAATCTTTTTATTTTACTACAAATGAACGATCTAATAGATAACTTCGCAGTAAGTTGTGGGTATTTATGGGTAACAAGGGCCCTATTTTGTATAAAAGCGAATCGTGCCAGACTTTGTCAAAGGCTTGAGAAATGTCTATAAAGAGTGATGAGCAATAGTAACTATGCGATGAACCTGTTCTTTGGTGCTATGATCCTTTCGGAATCCAAACTGATGGATTGGAATGATGTGGCGGTCGTTTAAATATGGGGTCAATGCATTTAAAAATACTTTCTCAAAGAGCTTTGATAAAATTGAAAGTAAGCTAACGGGCGATAAGATGTCACTTGCCTAGCGCCCTTACCTGTCTTAGGTATCATAATTATATCTGATATTTTCCAAGATTTAGGGTAGTAACCAGTTCTCAGGATGGAATTGAAAATGAATAAAATAAGCCTAAGGGCAGATGTTGGTAGTTCACGAATCATTTTTCCTGTAATTTTAACCATGCCAGGGAATTTATTTGTTTTAATTTTTTTGATTACTGAAGTTAGGGACGAGAAACGAATTTTCATTGGAGAAACAACACGGTCTTTAATAGCGGGTAATGTTATGTCTGAGTTAGAAATATTAGGCGTGAACACTCTTTAGATGTGATCGGCAAAAACTTCAGCTTTGTTATTATGGGACCTAGCCCATTTTCCTTCGCTGTAACGAATAGCACACTCGTATTAATTCGGGGTTTTAAGTCTATTGGTGGCTTTCCAAAGACCACTATCCGTGGATTTTGTTGGTTCTAGCCCTTCTAAATATCCCCTTAGAGTTGACTGTTTTTCCTCCAAAAGAGCACTATGAAGGTCTCTTTGACAATGGTTTAGTTGACTTTTTGTCTTCTAAAGTTTCGCTTTTCTTTTATTAGGTTTTGAATAGTTGTTGAGAATTTATTTTTTGTGCCATTGTAATTTTTAAAAGGTGTAGCTACTTTAGCTGCGGTTGATAATGTTTCAGAGAATATGTTTATAGCATCTTGTATTTCATTATCGGATTTAAGCGAAATATTTTGCGGTACGTGGGAGTTATATACATTCTATATTTGAGCCAGTTAGTATGTTTTCAATACATGCATACGCACGAGCTTTCAAAATAAAAAACATGTCGTCAACATGCCATGAATCATTTCAACACCAATTCATGTTCAAAGAAGAAAAAGGAAGAATCATGTCAATAAAACATGAGCCGTATAAACGCAGGCTAAGTTTCCGTTCTGCCAATGCCAGACGACGGATCTCCTAAAAACGGTTCAAGTTCTCATCGGTGTTAAGCGCTCTTCTGGCCGGATAAGTGCTACCGCATTTCTTCTCCTTAAGCGAGTGATCAGAACATAATTCAGGGAGAGATTCCACATAATAAGTTTCCATCGGGATGTTTATAACCACGTCAAAATCAATAACATCTGGAATGTTTCGCTGAAGAGAAGCCCAGAAATTATATCAGATAAGTTCGACCCTTTGGTGTTACAAGTCTCAACCCACAGAATGTATGTTAAGCATTGTAATCACCAGCAGCCAGAAAATAGAGGCCTAGCGACTTATAAAATTTGTGATATTGGCTTCCTGTTATTGTATATCTAGTCGGGCAGTATAGTACTGGAATTACTGTCTTTCGATTAAACTCTTCAATGCAGATGTTTGTTTATTGAAGGAAGTTTACTCGAGGTTCACACAGTCGACACACGGGGGTCCGCGATATTCTCACCATTCCGGCTGCATTAGTGCCGCCCAGAACTGGTAGCATCTCGCGCGCTCTGGCGGAATTCAGCGCGCTATTTCTAACTGACGTGTATTTTGTAGCTGTTTTCTTCACAAATGCCAGAATAAACTGGCATTTAACACCTTTGTAAAAATTATAGCCTCTTCCGATACAGTGATGAATTTTGCGCCACCTTGTATATCAACACATACATTATTATTGGTTATACATACTAGTGATGTTTCAAATATTTGTATTCGAATTTGTAAATTCGCTTATTTAATGACAGTCGTATACTCAAAATATTATTACAGTAACGGACTGTAGTTTATTAAAGAAGTATTCCGTTCAGTAATTTTTAAATAAATAAACATTTAAAATTCCAACTAAATTTATTTTTAACTGATTCTAAATCTAAATAAACATTAATACGGATTTTCTAGTTAAATACATCAAATCAAATTCTAAAAGTAAAATTTTTGCGAAAATCATATCGGTCATGCTGCCAGTGTCTTAAACAGTTCTGTAAACAAAGGGGTCAGTATAACAAAAGTAGCACAAACATGTGTAATGGGTGAAGTAAATAATAATACTATCTCCCTCTCTCTTTCTCATTCGAAAAACAAGCGGATAGGCGTCTGGTATTTTTTAGAAATTCGTCTCTTTTGTGAAGTAAACGAGTAAAACCAGTTTTATGTATATAAAACTACTGAATTACATAAAATAACTGAAAATTGATTTGTTTTTATGCGCCCCATACACTTTTCAATTCAATTGTCAACTGAGTCTTTCAACTGAATTGATACTTGGCCACACACTTCTTCAACTGAATTGAAAGATTTTAATTCAACTGTCAAATTTAGATTTTTTTTTACAATTTTACAAAAATTTATTTTCTCTCCAAGTATCCATGTTTGCCACCAATGTCATTTTTTTATTTAAAATTTTATTGAAATTAAAGACAATTTTAAAAATATTTCACTTTTTCTTTGCAAAAAACAATTACAAACATAAATTTTGACAGCTGATCAAGAGACTTAAGCACACACAGTACAATCGAATTGAAAGACTTGGAGTCAACTTGAAAAAATCAAAATCTTTTGATTTTTCTTCAACCAACTCGACAACCGTCAAACTAATCAACTGACAAGGCCATACACGCTTTGATTTGGACAACAACCGACTCAGTTGACAATTGAATTGAATCGTGTATGGTCTGCTTTACGGATTATGGAGTTAGAGTGATATATTCGGCTGTGCCAAATATTTGATACTCTCCAACGACTGTTGGAATACTTCAGGAGTGGGATCTATATGGGATCTGTGAATTACACTGGTTCACAAATTTTTAACCTTTTGCCATAACCTCAAAAATTAGATGTTTCCTAAGATAAATCGGGGCTGCTAATTACGAATGGCATTAATTTATTTTTCTCAAGAAACGTTTTTGAGATATACGCGAAAATCGTGTTTTTCTGCAGTTATTTTAGGTATTTCTAAAAATTGAGAATTGTTCAACTGAATTGTACAAGATTTAACATTTTGCATATATATCTCTTTTCTCTTTCAGAACCTATCCAAACTGTGTCGATCGGATAAAGATCAAGACTTAAATAAGTGATTTTTTATGTTTTTTCAAAATTCGCCATTTTAATTCGCTCCAGTAAGGCAATAACAAAATTATAAAATTTATTTTTAACATTGTATATCTTCAATAATATTTTGTTTCAAACGTAGTAAGCGTAAAATTGTTATCGTCGGACAAAGAATTAAGAAATAACGGCAAGTTTAGTGAAAACATCCGAATTTGAAATGTCATAAATATTTTTTTAAGAATGCTACTATTACACTGCGGAACAGTGAGTTTGCAAATTTTTACTAATTTGAGGTCGCTAATTTCAAATCTTATCTCAATTTTTCTCTATCAGGGGGGCTACCGCGTATTCAGATTCGAAAAGCAAAATTTTTCGAAAGCAATTTCCGATTCGAAAGTTAAACCGTACTGCGTGCGTAACTCGTTCGAAACGATGACAGAGTTGTATTTATAAAGAAATGGAAAATTTGATAAACAGTTGGTAGCACTGCTATTAAAATACCAAAGTGGACGAAAACATCCCACAACAAAACAAATAATAAATACTATTCAATGTGTGAAAAATATTTTTTTAATAAAAATTTATTGTATTTCCCTGTGGTTTAAAGAGTCAACACAAAAAACCAACCATTACTTTGTACGGCTTTTTGTTTGTAAATGTAATTTTTTTTAAAACGACAGTAAACATTTATTTTATATCAATTATGATATTATAAGGTTTAATTTATTTGTTTTACACTATTATTTATCTTGAACTTTGTTATTTGCACTTTGTCACTTACAAAATAGATTTCGAACAATTTCCTAACGTTTGTTACATAACTGACGCTCGTTTTCGTAATACGGAGTTGGAGTTTGGAAAGGGATTTTTATTGTTCGGAATAGAGAGTTGCCGTTACGAAAGGAACTTTTTGTTCGAATTGAAATACGCGGTAACCCCCCAGCTCTAGGTTTCGCGATATACCGTTATGTCCAAAATTAAGGCACTTTCACTACATATCGACCCCTTTGCGCGAAATTATCGTATGTTACAAAAACCAAATTTTACAGGACAGCCATTTTTCTACTTTTCTCTGCGTTTGCTTGCATATAAAAATGAAAATATACATTCCATTTTTGGAGCAACGAAGTGGAATTCGCCTACAATATTTTGTCAGGTGACGTCTCTTTGAATGTAGAACAAGATTGCATCAAAAATTCAATTTCAAAAAATTGGCATATACGATAATTTCGCGCAAAGGGGTCGATATATTGGAATAACTTAAAGACAGTTAACCATATTCAGTTAAAGAAATCCGAAACTAGGCAACAATATTATCTTTACGCCGTGCTTACATAATTTTTAAATTTGCCCTTTAGTTTCAGAGTTATCGTAGAATTTTTGAAGAAACAATAGGGAAATGTTGAAAAAAACAATTTTTTTTTTAAAATTCATAAAAAATAAAAAGACGACAAAAAATCACAGTTTTGGTCTGAAAACATTTAGCTTAACACAACTTCGAATGAAATGAGGGCTGCTTCATTAAAATCGGTGCACAACTTTTGATTTTATTCACAATTTACTGAGAAAACTGAATATCGATTTCCATGCAAAAAGGAAAAAAACGTTATTTTTGTATGGAAATCGATATTCCGTAAAACTGCATGCAAATTTAAATACAATGTAAGCACGACTTAAAGATAATATTGTTGCCGAGTTTCGGATTTTTTTCAACTGAATATGGTTAACCGTTTTTAGAATTTATTATTATTATTATTAGAAATTTTTTTTTTCAAAAATGGTGTAATTTTTGTTTGATTCTAGATGTGAGCAATGTAAACGAGTGTTTTACATTGTCTACATCTTTGGTGGTAGATGTTGATCAGTGTAAAAAGCAGGGCTGTGGAGTCGTCCGAAAAAAGTACTAACTCCGACTCCGACTCCAAATGCTGAAATTTTTTAAGTGCGACTCCGACTCCGACTCCTACTCCGACTCCGACTCCTACTATAATCTTGATGCTAAATGTATATGAGACTCAGTGATGTTAACTTTTATTTTTTCATTACCGTACGGCCTTCAAAAATTAGAGCTTTGAGAAGCAATTACCGTACGCAAACATTAATGTGCTGTTTCCAAATGACAGGCGATTGATTATGTAGCAAAATTGATCAGGGGTGTGCTGGAAATAGCAAACGCAAAATGCAAGAATTTGGAAGTTGTTTTTAATAAACTTTAAACCTAATTCTTATAATTTTTGATTTAAAATCCTGTTTAATAGGAAAATATTTGTTAAATATTTGTCATAAATTTCTTTTATTACAAAAATCTTATTTAAAAACGACTTTTAAAATTCTTGCGTTTAACGTTTGCGATTTCCAGCACACCCCTGTATATGAAAAGCACTCAGTCCATCGCCTGTCATTTGGAAACAGCACATAAGAGCAGTATTCATAAACCATTTATTTAAATTTTAAATGTGTTTAAAGAAGATAATTTATGTTTTGGAAATTTTTTTTTTAATTTTTTATGCCGAAAAACTTTGGAGTCGGAGTCGCGAGTTTTTGTGGGAATTACGACTCCGCCTCCGGCACAAAAACATCAACTCCGACTCCACAGCCCTGGTAAAAAGCCTAGTAGGGCATATCATCATCAGCGTTTCGGATGTGACACTAGAGTGTCACTTTTGACACTTTTTCATGCCAATGACACTTTTTGTGACCCTTTTTTAATTTATCCCTTTGTATAATTATAAATGTTTGAACCTTTTTGAAAACAACTACAAGTTTCCATATTCATTAAGTTCTCATAAGTTTTATGAATATACATATACAAATTGGTAGCACGTCTAACGTCCAGTGTCAATGTGTCTACGGCCACTATTTACAAACAAACTTTAAATATAAACATGTGAGTCCATGCTTTCCTCTCTCAATGTGCTCGAATCGGAACTGTAAGAATGGACTCCATGTGAAGAATTAATTACAAAATATAGAATAAGTATTTATAATTATCTGTTTTAGAGCTTTTTATGAGTTTATTTATTTTGTGGTGTATATTGCTCCTTGTGCAAGCATATTTGGATACTTGTTAATATTTTTATTGCACATGTAACTCTTACATGAATCTTAAGGCCCAAGTTCACTGGTAGTATAAGTGAAAATGTGTTTTTATATGTCACACCGCCGATGCTGGATGGAAAATCAAAAAATGGAAATCTGACGGCGAATATTACGTGCCGCACACGTACACTAGCGAATTCGCCTGTTGAACAAGCATTTGACAAGTGTATTTGGTCCTTTAGCCTCATAACGTAATTTAATTATAGTTGGCAAATTTGTCTGTTTCCCTGGTCACAATAATGTTATTTAATTTAGTAGTGTGACAGTTATTTTTACAATTAATTGCTATCGACGCAACGGGGAGATTTTCCAATTCAATTTAAAATTTTGAGAGCCGCTATTTTTTTGCACTGAATAATCGAATCAGGCGAAAATTGGCACATATATTCGTATTCGAGTTCGTATTCGAGGATATTAAAAATTGATATTCGCAACATCACTAATACATACTTGTATTCCGAAACACGTATACGCCACAGAACATTAAAGTAAACATTCTTAACTTAAACGAGTTTCCGGTTGCTTGTGCGTCTACTATAAATATTTGTACAAACTTTGAACATGAATTATACTATAAATCTACAAGATACACATGCATGCATCGAAATATTTTTTAAGATTATATGTGCAATCATTCTATAGAATCTTTTTTAACTAAGTAGAAATAAGCCGCGTTGATAGTAGAGAGAAAAGCGAAGCAAAAACAAATTAAATTTGAGCACAAAGTCAAAAGGAATTTGTTTTATATACATACATGCATACATTTTTCCTTATGTAAGTTTATTGCACTTTTAAAAATATAATTTGTATTAAGGAAACAAGTTGAACAAAAATATACAAAACAAACACAAAGGCAACTAAACAAAAATTAAGGAACTTCATGTGTACACGCTAAGACACATTTAGACTGAAAATCTTGTTGGAGCGATAAGAACGACTCCATCTCTTATTTTAACAGTATTTTACTGGACATTCCAATTTTCAAATAATTTAACATTAAACGTCTTTTATGTTTCTTAAATTAAATAACGTTAAAATAAAAAATTTTAACCGTTAAGTCGGATAATAGATAAACGTTTTTCCCCTTAAAATTTCCAAAAATTTAAGAAAATATGTAAGTTAACACTGTTAATAACACTGATTCACAAAATCTTGAGAACTGATTTTTTTAATTTAGGCAAATTTTACACTGTAACAAAGATGAATATTTTGTTCAAAACATATTTGTCACAAAATGGTTATCATAGGACAAACAAAAAGAGTCCAAATGCAATTAATAAAAACATTCAATAACAATTTTTTTGGTTGTGTTGTTTGAATTAGCATTACGTGTGAAGAGACAATGTAATTTGTTTACATAATTCAATTTTTGGTTAAAAATGTAATATTTTTCCTCTTCGGTTTCATCTTTTATATCGAGATAGCATTTCACGAATTTGCTCCAGCAGTCTGGTCTGATCCCCTGATAACTCTTTTCCATTTCAACAAGAACTCGGCGAAATCTTCCACATTGTTCGTTACAATGAAATGAGTATAAAAAGTGTTAAAGAAAATGCATTTTTAACGACTTGTGTGCTCCTGTAACTTTAGAAACCCCATTTAGACTTCAAATAATACTGATTTATTTAATTTATAGTTCAGCCATAAAAGTTTTATGCCATAATTAAAATTAGTGGACTGTCGCGACCCTATTCTGTGCTCATAATGTGTTAAAGGTGCAATCAAAATATCTTTACTCTAATAATGTTTTGTAATCGCCATTTGTAAAATAATTTTGAATCAGTAGTGTCGTTTGTTTTTTTATTGTTGGGAACATTTATTATGAATAATAATATGATTACTTCTTAACTTATTATGATTAACATGGCAATAATATTGTTAAAAAAGTTAAATTATCAAAGAACACAACTGTGTTACCGCCTAAAAGTGTATTTAGATTATAACAGTTAATACCCAGTAAAAAATGTGCTCCAAAAGGAACAGGTTTTATGTATGAATGCATGCTTCAAATCGCTTCAAACCTGCTGATAAGATTCCTGATTTTTGTATGGAGTGTTCCCGGTTTTGAGGACTATTTACTGCTGACAATAGGCGCTTTTTTAACAAGCAAACAAAGCACTCCTAAAGCGCTTTTTTAAGGGATAACTATATTTCCATATTCATTGATTTTTTGCTTTTTATTGCTTAACCTTTGTCCAGCGGAAAAATTTTACAACGTTAAAAGGCGGTATGGGTACAATTGCACCCTTATATACTTAACACGGCTTTCCTGTTAATATAATTAAATTATTCTGTTCTTATTTAATAACCAAATGATAGAACAGGCCCGTGGCTAAAAAAAACTTATTTTACGTACACATGTATACATTATTTACTTTATTTTCTTACGACTTTTATGAAGGTACAATTGTACCCCTTCAGCCTTTTAGGGATATCAAGTCAAAAAAGACTTATTTCGGTATGATATAATCAAAATCTTTTTTTTTAAATTTCAAATATGCAATCCGTAATAAAAGTTTAGAGATGTCAGAAAATTTTAGATATCTAGTATTAACAAAAAAAAAGTTATTGCAATTTAAAAACGAAAAAGGTACAATTGTACCTCTTCCGCCGGACAAAGGTTAAATGCATTATTTCAATAATTTTCGTAAACGATTATATATTTGTATATATTTTTTTTCGCTTTAAAACCTCATCATTGTCAGCACTTAAATAGCAGCTTTTTTCTATATTTTATTCTTTATCATTTACTGCTATATAAAAGCTCTCTTATTGAAGCGCTCGATTATGCGCTTTTTGTCTAAAGTGCTTAAAAAAACCCAAATTTTTTTTACTGGGAAGTGTTGCCTTAAATGTAATAATTGTTGCCCTAACGGTTCAGAATGCTGTTGTCGCAACTGCAAAAGTTGTTGGCTCAACAGTTCAATATACTTTTGTTGCAAATGCAAAAATTGTAAATAAAAACTTTATTTTGAGTTTGAAAAAATTTATTTTAAATTCTTATTTCAATTATTGTTTATATTTATTCGTATCCTTTTCAGCGTCAGATATAACGGTTTCGCTGCCTTGTGGGGGGTTATTAAAGCTTGAAGTAAATATAAAAAATAAAGATGTAGCGAATCTGCAAAAAATATTTTTTATGTAATAAATTAGAGAAAAGAATAAATCGCATCAACTTATTAAGATTTTCCGTCGATGAATATTTTTCAAAATACTGCAATTTCATTTTTATTTTAATTATTTAAAAACTAAAAAGTTCACATTTTACTAGTTTAACACCAACAAAGTACTCAATACTGATCGCAATGATAATGAAGTACCCATCATGTCATTGCCAAATGTACATTTTTTTTACAACTACAGTGATGTTATTTGCTTCCAAAAATAAATCTTAATCAAAAATTGTTATTTGTTGCAAATGCAAATCATTTAATGGCAAAAGTTAATTTATTTGCAACAATTAATTTTGCTGTTAAAAAACTTCAAATCCTTTCATGTTGTTTCGGTAAAAAAAATATTGTTGGAAAATTTCTTTCATTTTCGGCATCAAGTTTTTGTTTACCTCAATAGCATTCTCGTCAAATGCTAAAATTATTTGCCCTCACAATATTTTTTTTGTGTGCACATACCAACTGAAGAGCATTTAAGGTCTTCAGGTTGTGATTATAGGGAATTGACTCATGTGTGGACCCAGAAGAAATAAAATCATTCCTAGAAGAGAAAGTCTTCAAAAGACAACTTGTGGTAAATATTAAAAATAGGGAAAAATCCCCAACCACTATTTCCAGTGGAGTTAGAACCCGACGATTTTAAGCTAAAAAAAACTAAACTCATCCTATTTACAGCTTGAAATATATCCTGTACAGGAAAATCACGATAGAGGAGCCGCACAAAAGAAATGGACCCGTTCAGTGTTTAAACTGCCAAGAATTTGGTCATTCCAAGACATACTGCCACTTACCCTCTGTTTGCGTAGTATAATTCACCACATACTTCGCAAACATGGTACAGTTCTTTGCGATACGTCTAAAACCGACCCCAACGTAAACAAATGCAGCAACTGCCAATTATAGAGGATGCCCTGTATACACTATCGGTAAGCACTCGTCTGGACCGAAAACTAATCCCACTCAAATGCAGGTAACAAATCAAGTAAACACTAATGACATTCAGGCTTGCGGAGCCTGCGGGGCTAGTAAGAACCTCTTATGCTAGCGTCCTAAAATCAAACCATGTGCCAATGGAAGGTGCTTCGCCAAGTAATGATGAAACTCCAGTTTCTAACTTAAGTCGTCTAGAAAAAACCATGGAAACATTAGTGCAAACAGTGAATAATTTTACAAACACAATGGGTAATATGATGCAGGGAATTCTTAGAATGCAATCGATGTTATTGAAAGCTCTACTTAACAAGCCCGGAACTGTTTCAAAATTAGTTTTTGGAACGCAAACGGCATCCGCCAACATACAAATGAATAAGAATAATTTCTTAAAAGTAAACAAATTGATGTCATGATAGTTTCTGAATGTCATTTGACCTCAAGAAATACGTTTAAAAACCATTGATTTTACCAAGGACCCTCGAGAGAGAGCTTGTGCAGGCTCTGCCATTTTGCTGGAAACCCGAGTCAAACACTACCTTATGTGTGATCATCGTGAAGATTATCTCCAAGCAACGAACATTTGCGTTAAGGAATTAAATAGAGCCCTAGTAATTTCATCGTTATAATCCCCACCTAGATATTCAATATCAAAAAGCCAATATTATAAATATTTTAAATCATTAGGACCGTGTTTCCCAGCCGCTGGCGATTATAACGCTAAACATACCTTCTGGGGATCACGACTTATAACACCAAAGGGTCGTGTTTTATTTAACACAATTTCTAAAATGGATTTAACTGATCAGCAAAAATTCCAGATGTCATCGATTTCGTCGTGGTTAAAAACATCTTGCAAATAAAGAGATTCAAGAGAACGCAAGAATAAAATTAACATCCAATTGGAAAAAACAACAGTTAACAAAAGAGATAGCATAATACATAATACACAGCAACAATGTTTTGACAAAATTAATAATAATCATATTCATTACGCTGATAAGGGAAGTAAAACAGAAGCGATGGACAAAAATGAATATGAGGAGAAGATGAAAATAATTTTTCAAGATTTTTGCACATATCGTCGTTTTAAGAGAGATCCGACTTCTAGTTTAAGCCTGGTACTCTATTCAACATTTTATGTGAAATGCTGTTAAAACGCATATGAAAAAAACTTGTGCGGAATATCTATGAAATAATGTTGATAGATTTGTACTCAGTTCATTTTGTGATATTGAAAAATTATTTTTAGTGAAATACATGTGGGATTGTTTACACACGCAATACAATGTCGCATACTTTGAAGGAATAAACCCGTCAGATTGTACAAACTCGCATGATAGGTAACATTAATACATGTCAAAATTTTCGTGTGTAATAATCAATGTTGCTCAAGGCTTTACAGACTAAAAACAACGTATTTGTGGAAAAGTTATACAATCTTAAGATAATCGATATAAGTATATGAGAAGTAAAAATTTGCCATTAGGACTGCGATAGCTCCTAGGATATATGGACTGCCTAAGATTCACAAGAATGGGATGCCTTTGAGACCAATAAGCTCGTCGATAAATTCACCCTCTTATGGACTCTCCAAATACATGGTAGATATATTAAAACACTTGACGGAAAATTCGAAATATAATATTAATGATGCTGTAGAATTTAGTTCAAATATAAATAACACTTACATCGCCGATGGCGAAGTTCTTATTTCGTTTGACGTGGTTTCATTATTTCCAAGCATTCCGATTAATTTAGCGCTAAGGACTATAGAAGAATATAAATTTTTAGAGACACATACAAACAGATCTAAGGATTTATTTGGACATTTTGAGGTTTTGTATCAAAGAAAGTAGATATTTAGTGTATGATGACAAAATCTATGAACAAAGGAAATAAATGCCGATGGGCTCCCCAGCCTCACCATATCACTGGATAAAATGGACGAAAAACCGAGGATAATTATGAAATATGTAAATGTAGATGAGGACAGAATAAATGACACCATCGAAAAACTAAATTCTTTTAATGGACAAATACAGTTTACCATGGAGGAAGAAATTGAAAACCAACCACCATACTTAGACGCAATTACTATTAGAAAAGAAAACAATTTAAAAGTTAATTGGTATAAAAAACCCAACAGCCTCGTGACGATTGATAAATTTTTATTCTAAGCACTCTAGAAGAATTAATACGACGAGTTCTTAAAATAAGCGACACGGAATTCAATAAAACAATATAACAAAAATAACGAATATTTTAACCATGAATGACTTCCCAATAAGCACAATTAAAATTCTTATAAAACGTGCAAAAAACAACTGTCAACAGGTGTTAAGAGAACCAAAACGGCATTAAAACATATCATATGTTTCTGCACTCTCGGAAAGATGGAACAACTCAGATATTTATGACGACGAAAATTTTGAACAAGCATTAAGAACGGACAACACTGTGAATCAGTTAGTGCGTCAAGTCTTGAGTTTTTAGGAGAGAGGGGAAAAGAAATGGCATTATCTTTTCCCTTCTCTCCTAAAAGATCAAGACTTGAAGAGTCAAACTTGACGTGTGTGAACCGGCACTTATTTAGCAAAACAAAATCAAAAAGGAAGACAAGTCAAATGTGGTATATAAAATGCCCTGTAGTGGTGACGGGCTTAATATATGCAATAAAGTATATGTTGGGACGACAAAAACAAAACTTAGAACAAGAATATCTTCGCATACATCTGACCATAAAGCTATTGACAAACCTATTGAACAAAAAACTGCAGTAGCAGCCCACTGTACGCTGCAAAATCACAAAACACATTTTGAAGAAGTAAACATATAGCATCAAGAGAGAAATTATTCAAGGAGATTTTTATTAGAGATGCTACATATCATTAATGTTAATCCAAAGCTTCGTCTCATTTACCGACAATACACAGAAAATTGTGGACACAACAGACAGACAATTAACTCCACGTCTACAACTGACATGATTTGCTGTTATACCATGATGTTATAAAAGCGTTGTTAAAACATTTGCATTAACAACCGTGTTATAACATGAGAAAACCTCTAACATGATGAGTCTATACTTAACACTAACGTCAAATTAGTGTTAATGTTAAACATTTCATGTCAGTTGAAATAAACAAAAACAGACGATCGACAAACTAGATTTAGTTAAGGAAATCTAATAAGAAGTGGCACAAGTGTTATTGTGATGTTTTGGGTTTATTATATTTTTTAATTGTTTACATGTAATTATCTTTGTAATATTAAGTTTTGTTTTTTGTTTAATAATAATAATTATAATTGTATTTATTGTTAAAGACCCCTGAAGATGGTTAGCGATGCTAACCGAAATATTGGGAACTTAATAAAAATAAACGAAACAAAAATATTACAAATTTTTATTTATTTATTTACGTGGAGTTAAGAAGTAATCGTAATTATTTCATGTTAATCATAATATGTGTAGAAGTAATTATATTGTTACGAAAGTTAAATTATCTAAGAATTATTTATAGGTGTAGTTATAAGTTATCGTGAAGTTATAGTTTTATGCCATATTAGTAACTTAAAATATTCATGTATAATTTTCAACACAACTGTTATTGTAAAATAATTACAACATGAATTTTCCAGTCATTTCTAGAAATGGTTTTAGAACAAAATAAGTTGTTATTACAGGGAGGTTCGGGATAATTTCAACAAACAGATATCTGTTCGTGTTCTTACTAGAGGTCTGCTTTGAATAACTCACTTGTTTGCCTTTACTCAAAGTGCACAACATTTATTCAATTATAAAACATTCAAAAAGATAAGAAGAGAGTAAACCATATACAAAAATAAGAATGAATGAATTGAATAAAAAACTTGTTTACTGTAAATGAATTTGAGAGTCATTCATAAATAACAAAACATTGGAATGACCCGTTAGAGATATGTACCAAGTTTACAAAAAATATTCAAATAAATTTTGAATTATTGAATGTGCATACATTTATTTGAATAGCTTCCCATAATATGTGTGTAAGCTTGTGGCTTCTTTTATTTATAAGAGTTGAGCTTACACA
Source organism: Pollenia labialis (assembly GCA_949318255.1). NCBI lineage: Eukaryota > Metazoa > Arthropoda > Insecta > Diptera > Polleniidae > Pollenia > Pollenia labialis. Next base: position 39,439,744 of record OX439142.1, on the reverse strand, counting down.
TACATACACAATGTGTAGGTACACATATTTTACATTCAAATTATATTTGAATAATTTACTCATTTGACTTGAGTTGACTGAATAGAATGAGTTTTTGTTGTTTTGTCTCTGGTTATATTTTCATTTGTTTCGTTATCATTGGGTGATCGACACATTGTAATAAAAAAACAAATGAGTGTGTTGAAATTGCTTTTTATTTATTCTTGCAGACCTCTAGTTCTTACCTAACAGTTATCTTTACCTATCCGGTAAAAATAGTTTGGTAATTTCAACGTTAATTTTGCCTACGTGTTTTTTTCTTTAAGTATTCTTTTAAAATATGGCAACATTTGTATTTTTATTAATATTTTTAATTAACTGTAAAATACAATACAGTTCAACTAGTAGGTAAGACAAATATGTTAAAATTATCAAAAATTCGTAACACCATAGATATTTACATATACACAGCTAGATGTAGAAATAATTAGGAAATATAAAAAGGGGTGACTCATGTATAACTAAGTTTAGGTTATTGGTGTCATTTAAACGGTTATGTTCGTAACTAACAATTGTGAACAAAATAATTAATATTTATTTTGATTTGCTCAAGGTATATTTATAGCAGGTAGTCTCGGAAAGCCAGCTGGTTATTTTTTATATGCTTGGTTTGCGATACGAACTGTCAAATGTTGTATAGTAAACAAGTAAACAAGTTTTTTGTCTTTATCTTTTGTCTTTTTTGTCTCTTATCAACCACTTTGCTGTTTGACAGTTCGTATCGCATAACAACAATAAAAAGCCCTGTTGTTTGTTTTATTGTACAACTGTTGTAATCTCGCGGCTACCTGCTATAAATATACCTTAGCAGTGTTGCCAAAACTTGGAGACCAAAAATGGCTAAATTTACGGAGAAAAATGGCTAAAAAATGGCTAAAAATGGGCTAAAAAATGGCTAAAAGCTTTTTTAGATAAAAACACATTAAAATTCAATAACACAACAGCAATAATTCATTTAAAGTTGTTTACGATGAAATTGTTAGTTAAGATCAATTTCTTAAATAAGAATAAACGTTATTTAATATTCTGAAAGATATTTAAAAAATAAAATCATCGATAAATTTTGTGTCGTTATTGTTCATCTCATAGGAATCACTCGTGCCTATTAGTTTTAAAAAATTTTAAGGTAAATAGTAATCACAACAACATTTACCCAACCTTTTGATTCCAGATCTACAATAAAAAACAAGTAAGAAAATATAGTCGGTCAACCTCGATTATATGATAACCTACACCTCATTAGAACCTGTGTACCAAATTTTATTAAATGATCTGCAAATTTGCGATATGTACTTTACGCACAAGGTTTACATGGACGTCCAGCCAGCCGGACAAACATCGTAAATTCGACTCAGAAAGTGGTTCTGAGTCAATCGGTTTACGAAAAGGTGGGCTTAGGACCAATATTTTAAGGTGTTACAAACATCAGCACCAACGAATAGTACCCTCTCCACTATTGTGGTGTTGGTATAAATATTTCATTGATAAAATCGAATTAACGGTTGCTAAATGTAACCAATTTCTGAAATTACTTTTAACGATGTTTACTTCAGCATTAGACCATGGAAGTGAGAGCAACTTTATAGTAAATTCTGAAATTTCTAAAAAAAATTTGTTGCCGCCAGCATCTCTTTATTGAAATACTTGCAACCAGAAAGAAACACCGATGTTTGTGTTGATCCGTTTTATAAATTTAATATTGGAATACTGTTCCTTTATTTTGAAAGATGTTTCATCATCATCGTTTATAGCGATTTTCAACATTTGTAAAAGTGTGATTTAAATTGAAGCCGTTTTAATTATTTAAAATGTTTATTTTGCTTTTATATATTTTTATAATAAAATAAAAATTATTCTTTTGAAAGAAAAACGGCAAGAAAAATTTTATGGCTAAACCAGTTGAAAAATGGCTAAAAAAATGGCTAATGGCTAAATGCATTTTTTAATGGCTAAACAGGGTGAAAAATGGCTAAATCTAGCAACTAAATAGCTAAATTGGCAACACTGTACCTTGGATTTGCTATTAAAAAGAACTCAAACGCGTTTATTAAAGGAAAAACGTAACAATTGGTGTCAAAAGTGGGATTGCAATAAAAAATAAAAAAAACTATACAAACAACAATGAAATTCGATGAGCTAAAAGTTGAACAGCTGAAGAAAGAGTTGAGCAAGTTGGATCTGCCTACTGCACGAAATAAAGCTGAACTGCAGAAAAGATTAATCGATGCATTTAAGCGACGCAATATTGACATCGCAGCTTATGAATTTGATGAAAAAGAAGAAGTTGCTACCCGTGCAGTAACAGGCAACATGGATCTTAGCACAATGTTTCTGCTATGATGCGGAAAATGGAAGAAAACTCTAGAAAAATGGAAAAAAATTCTAGAAAAATGGAAGAAAATTCAAGAAGCATGGAGAAAATGGTAAAGGAAAATTCAAGCACCATTTTAGCCGAAATTAAAGAAAATTCCAGATTGACAAACGAAAAACTTAAGAAGCTTCAAGAGATTTCTACTGCTATAAATGAAAGAGTAGACGATATGGAGATAGAATTCAACCAGAAGCTGTTTGATGTAAATACACAAGTCACGGGTTTTGATGGAAAACTACATCATCTGGAAGAAAAAGTAAATAGTCTTCAGTGCCAAGAGGGAGCAGTGCGAGTTTTTCCAGAAGTCTCGAATAGAATAAGAGCTCCAAGTTTTGACGGCGGCTCACCATTGAATGTATTTAAGTTCCAGTTTGACACAGTTGACAACAAAAATGCTTTTAACAGTGAAGAAAAAGCAATAGAGCTGATTCTAGCATTAAAAGGAACTGCAGCTGAAATTCTAGAAAGTGTACCAGTAAGTTGCAGGGTTGCGGGGTAGAGTACAAAAGGCAAACGAGACGCCACAGGATTTCGCACTAGAGATCGAGCGTTTGGTGCAGCTAACTTATCCAGGTGAAAATCATCCATTGCTAGATAATTTTAAGACCGAGGCATTTGTAAACGGTATACGGGATGCTGATGTGAAACTAGCAGTATGTGCATCACAGAAGCCATTATTTGCAGAAACGGTATAATTTGCCTTAGCTCAAGAAACCGCAAGGGTAATTTCAAGGCCTCAAGCGTATATGATGCGAAAACTTGATTTTGCTGCTGAAGAAGAAAGATATATTGTAAAGGTCATAAAGGAGGCAGTGATGCAAACTTTGAATGAGAAGCAAGGCAGAAATAAAGCAAAATGCTATAATTGCGGTAAAATTGGCTATATTTAGCGAAACTGCAAAGCCCCCAGACAACGATCAAGATCTGTTTCGCCGCAAAGGGACAAACGAAGAGTAAGTCAAAAATCATCGCAGGAGCCACCGCTAAAGCTAGCAGTGCGGAGGAAGCTGTAGGTCACACGATCAATTTAGTAGTGAAAACGAGTAACAGAAACATTACGACTTGTGGTTACATAAATGGTGAGGCCACATTTTGACTATCGATACTGGTGCAGGACATTCGATTATAAGAGCTGATTTGATAAAGAGAGCTGTTGAGCCACTAAGCGGTGTAAACTTGCGAACTGCTACGGGAGAGCCTGTCATTGTCTATGGCAAAGCAAGAGTGGAAATAAAAATGGCTGATATAATTGTTTTTGATGAATTTATTGTGGCTGAAATTATGGACGAGGTCATAATTGGAGCAGATTTTATGATTCGTCAAGGCATTAGTCTAGATATGGGACGACAAATAATGAATTGGTATGGTCTAGAAATACCTCTGAACGTTGGGAATAGAAGTGAAGCTCTTGTAAGACAGCTAGTCACTAGTGATCATAAGAAATTGTCATCCCAAAGACGATGGAAAACATGGGAAAGCGTGCACATATTCAAGATGGTCCAGTAAACATAAGAGCAATCACTGTATGGAGGCTGACAACAAGAGACGCATCAATGAGATTCGCTTATTACATGTGGAACCCAGCGAAGACTGGTCAACGGCGGAGAAAAATTACCCCGTGTAAAACTGACTCCTGAAGAAATTAGATTGGAGGGTCCACTGATGAAAACGTATTGGGCGCAGTGAAGTAGTCTGCAGATGGTAAATGGTTGCCTATACCGTACATGGGAAAGCACTGATGGCAAAACGGTTAAAAACCTTATTGAAGTACCGTCTGCTAAAGTATGCGAAGTTGTGAAGAAATTCCACGATGGTGGTGGGCATCTTAGCGTAACAAAAACCATAAAAAAAGTTAAAAGTAAGCTACTATTGGGTCGGTTGCAAGCAATCCGTGATTGATTGCATAATTAAATACCCACAGTGTGTTGCAGACAGCGGTCTAATAAGAGGAAGTAGAACACCGCTCCAGCAGTACAACTTTGGTAAACAATCCGTATTACCAAATAATAAGGACACTACCCAGGAGATGAAAGCCAGAAATAATCGAGTGCCAAATTCGGAAGGCTTCGAAGAAGGCCAGTTGGTTTTACTTTTTAATCCGCAACGGAAGAAAATACTAAGCCCGAAGATGCAGACTCATTGGGATGGCCCATATAAAGTAATAAAGAAATTGAACAATTGTGAACAAAATAGTTAATAAAGTTTGTTAAGTTGAATAAGTGTGTGTATTTATTTAAATTTGCAATTTAAAAGAACTCAAACGCGTTTATTAAAGGAAAAACGTAACAATATTATGATACATCACCACTTTCGCAACAATAAAAAGAATTAATTTTTTTTGCATCGCATTTTTATTTTGTGAACTTAACATTTGTTTTTTAATGTAACTACAATTTCTTTATTTTTTAATTTCCTTAAACTTGTTTTTCAATGGGTATTATTTCAATTGTTTAACCACTCATTAACAAATAATTCGATGGGCATATTTAAAACAAACGACACACCTGACGCAAAATTGTTTTACAAATGGCACTAATAAATTATTATTAGAGTAAAGATATTTTGATTGCATCTTAAACATATTACGAGTACACGTATAGCAACTTATCATGTTATGACTATTAAATATCATAAAATAGTTGTGAGTAACATAATATGTTTTCAAAGTTATCCTTATTTAGTTGTCAGAAAAATTAGTATTTTTCGGCCAAAAATATTTAAATTTATAATTGCGATAAACATTGATATGTTTACAGTAATTATAATATGGCTGATATTTAATACGAATAAAATTTTTTTGTGTACGATAACAATTTATTGTTACAATAAACAAAGTGTAGTTGCCATTACCATACCCAACCATATTTTTTCTCTGCGTTTATGCGTGCGATCTATCAACATTGTAAAATGTATACGCTATATATATCGTAACGTTACTGACTGACTGATTCATCATCGCACAGCCTAAACGCCTGAAGGTTGAAACTTGAAATTTCCAAGTCGATCCATTTTTGGAAATTCGAACGTGTAGGGAGTAGAGATGGGCGCGTGTTGGATTTTTTCAACACGACACGACACGAACACGAAACCCAAGATGTCCAGCACGAACGAAACACGCACGGCAAAAAAATTTCAAAACACGAGTCCAACCGACACGCACGAAACTAAATTCAAAAATCTCATAAACTTAAATATATTTAGTTATTTGCATAATATATGTATCTGTGAAATAGAAATAGTAACTTATCAAGATTTGCGCTCAATAATCTTGTGCGGCGTTCACTAAGAATAAGTCCAGAAGTTGAGAATAGTCGCTAGTCGCGGAACTAATAGGTATATTTAACACTTGTTTGGCAAGCTTCTGTAAAATCTTTAAATCGTTTGCATACTTCCAAAATGTTAATATGTATATCGTTTTCCCATTGTGTTGAGCGAGCTATTATAGTAATTTTCAATTTCAATATCAATAATGCTTTTTTGTGATTTTATTTTTTTTGAATTTTATTCATCTCTATACTCAGCGAATTCTTAGTTTTCGTTTACTGTTATTATTTGTTTCCATATTGTCCATCCAATAGTCTTCTATTATGGCCTTAACGGATGTGGGCTGTTGTTTCCCTGATTGCCAATCACATTTATGGCGATTTAGTATACCAGTCCCAGTCTTGGCCGTATAAGAAACAACTAACTTGCATTTCTTACAACAAACGTAATTTATACGTTTGCCATCATGTTCTATCAGATACAAATTTTCCCAAACACTGGCTTGTTGGTTCACTATTTTTTTATAATTCTCATCATTTCGACGAATAGCTTCTTGAGTTTTATCCTTCATTTTGCTCACACGTTTATTTGTATAGCTTGATAACTTTTTTTTACCAACAGCTTTTCAAACAATGCGTATACAATGACGCAAAAAATTAAATTTTTTGCTGAATACATATTTTACAACTACACATCATTTCGTGTTTTTCTTGCTCAACACGACACGACACGAACACGAAAGAAATCTATTTTTTAAACACGAACACGTCGTGTTGATCGTGCGTGTTTCGTGTCACGAACAAAAACACGACTCGCGCCCATCTCTAGTAGGGAGTAAAAAAGGGGAAAATTCGGCAGCCTTATATTTCCAAAACAAAAAGAGATACAAATAAATGCAATACTTATCGTTGCTCTTTAAAAAATAAGCTGACAGGTGTCTGGTACTTTTTTGAAATTCGGGCCTTTTAGGGAGTAAAAGGGTAAAACCTGAATTTTGGTACTTTTTGACACCCCAACTATCTTTTAAACGAATAAACATAGAAATAAAGTTTATACCACATTCGAAACTTATCAAAAAAATAAGAATTTGGTACTTTTTCGAAATTCGAACAGTTAAGGGGTGAGAATTGTAACTATTTTTGATACTTTTTTTACAAAGCATTTTTTCCCATTCATTGACATATTCGTACTTAATTATTGTCTCTCCCTACAATACTGGAATTCTTTATATTTTAATGAGGGGGAAAAAATAGTACCAAATAGTACGTTAAGTTTGATATTTTACTTTAGCTTTTGGGTTCTACAATTGTACCTGAACCCTGTAACTTTTTTGTTTTAACTTACGTATCGTTAAGTAACGAGAAATCTCGTTTACTTTAACGAATTTTAGTTATTCTCTATTTTAAATAAGCAAATATAAGAACGTCAAAGTAAGAATTTTTTAAAATTAATAAAAAATATAAAATAAATTTGCTTGTAAAAAATTTACTAACATCTTTGATGTATTCATCAGATATCTTCTGCAGCTGTAACTCAAAAGACACTGCTAAACTAAACACAACGTTCAACAACATTGTACGTTACATATTCTGCTTGAGGAGATTTGATCATGTTTCTCATTACTCCAGTCGCATATTTAATCTCACCTTTATGGACTACTTAAAGATAAAAAACCTTGTTTTCCAACATAAAATTTTTACATCGGAACAACCGAAATATCTTCATGATCGCTTAATGCAAGTGGAAATGGTGTCATGCAAATTCGACATCAGGACACGTCATCTGAGAGACACTTTTTTAAATTAACTACCCGTCTCTGGAACCAACTTCCCCCAAACTTTCGAACTATTGGCAACGCAAATAAATTCAAACATTTGTACCGAGCTTAATCTTCTGCAAAACAGAAGTAACTTATTTGAACATCTCATTGTATTTTTTTATGTTTCTTTTTCATGTTTCTTTTTCATCTGTTTCTTTTTGCCCTCTATCTTAAATTATTAAATTTCACATTATTATACTTTTTATCAACATAAATAAATAAACAAGGTTCTGAGTAAATGAGAATCTTTAAGTCAGAAAATGTCAACAACTGCAGGTTTTTGGTTTTGTTTGATTCGTTTTTTGATTGTTGTTTTTCTTAAATTAAAAGCCACTAAAAAAGGTTTGTTAAACGAATTTTTTGTGTGAATTTTTTTTTTTTAAACGACAGAAGCCCTGTTGACTGGGCTTAACATAATTAATTATAAACAGATTGACAAATTTGCATACATACATATACCGTGACCACGTCTGGGTGAAGGGTAAAGGAAACAACAACAAGGGATTTAATGGGCAGTCGTGTTTTTGCTCATATTTCATCCATTTCTAGATTGATCTGGCTGAATTAAATAACAAACAATACAATATGTGATACAAATATATAATTAACGTGTCCCCATCATATCTAGGGTCTTCGAAAACACATTTCATTGAAAAGACGGACGTCGCTAAATTAACTTTAATATTTTTTTTTTTCTGAAAACCCTAAAATTTAATTTGTTAACAAAAATTTTGTCGACATAAACTTAACTGTTCTTTTTTCAAAATGTTCTTTTTAAAAAGATTTGGCGATACCCTTTCACTCATATTTATTTGACTATCTGTTCAGTATAGAACATTTATAAGCACTTGCTTTGAAGCAGTTATCTTACCTCGGCAAAAAGAGTAGCTTTTTTTAAGTAGCGCATTGATTGAAGGACCAATTAGTCCTTACCAGTATCCAGCCCAGGATTTTAAGCATCAATCACTCCATATGTGACTCTAATCAGCGACCAATGTCCCAAGTTAAATGTATTGAATGCGAAGGTACATGTCAATCTTTTTCTTTCTAATTCAGTTTTTAATCTAATAGTGAATATTGCTCCTCGATTTTTTAATATGTTGATTTGTATAAGATTTACTTTCGTTAAATGAAATTACGATTTTGAATTCCAGTTAAAATGTGGTCAGTATAAAAACTATTGACAGCCTAATAAATCCACAAAACTCAAATACGGTTTATGTTTTTCTTATTAAGACCAAAAACGCAAACCGTCTACACTTTTTTGAACAAAAATCTCAATCCATAAGATAACAAGATGCGTCTAAAGTTTAATACTATTCATATACCTTCATTAGCTTAGTTATTTTGTACAACTTCTTAATGGAAAATAGAGTAACGTTTTTAAATGGAAGTTTTTGATATTTTAATAAAGTTCATTAAATTTAATTTTCCTTAAATCATTTTTGGTGAATGAAGTACTTTACAACATGAAATGAATTAAAAATATTTGAAAACTTTATTCTTGACTTAACACGGGATTGAACTCGGGTCAAATTTACTAGTTTAGAGAACAACCACATTCTCATTATCAGAATTCTTTGCTGTTCTATCGTTTGCACCACTGCGGTGCCTGCCAGTCTATAGTCAAACATAAATCTTTAACCAGTGGTAATGGTGGATCGAAATATGCTGTAATTGATTATCCATTTTCAATTTTATTTACATCTTTTCTCCTTAATTCTATTTTTCGTACTTTCGAAGAAGGTGAGGTCAACTCCACAACAACACTGCTTCTGTGGTTGGATTGCCAAAAATATTGCTAGTAAAAAAAGGTTTGTTTAAAAAAAAACGAGTTTGCGAGCCGACCACCGAAAAAAAAACACCATATGTTGATTTGACCCCACCTTTTTAGACTTAAGTACATTTGTTTTTATGTATTTTTCCTTTTTGTTTTTTTTCTTTGACGAAGTCGAAGGACAATTGTTAACATACAGCTGGGCGATTCCATATGTGACTGACTCTACATTTGACACAATTTGCGTTTTGTTTTGTCTTATATTACTATTAGTAATATTTGTTTTAGTACCAATTTAAACATGGCTATGCAACAGTTTCAACAATTCGGATAGAGAAAAATATCATTTATTTAGTAAAATGTGAACGTGTCTGACATTTCACTTTCGAGAGTGTTTTTAAACTTTAATAATCTTCCTCTGCACTATCGTAATAGCTTTAATTTGTCTTTTTATCGAAAGTTCTAGAATCAAACTATTATAAAATGCTGAAATAAAAGCGGTCAGTTATTTAAAAAAATATTTATTAGTAAAATAAATTGTGACTGACACTACAGCCCAAAAAGTGACCGACACTACACTCACTTTGTGTAGTATAAAAGAATTGAAATCACAACGCATACAATAGGAACTCTAAAATTATTTGAAAGATACAAAATTTAATTAATGAACTCGTTAAAATGTTATTTTTGAATAAAAACACCACCTAAACGAAATCACTTATAATAAGTTAGAAACCAGCATTGAAACTAATGGCGATTTCTTTTCTGAGAAATCGCCATAAAATAATTCAAAACAACCCCTTTTTGGAAATAAGAAATATAAATGTTTTACAAACTTCAAAAAAATGTTTTTGTTTTAATTTATTTTAAAAATTAAAAATATCATATTTTTTTAAAAAAATATCAAACAATTGTTGCCACTATGAAAACTTAAAAGTAACATAATGTTGCCACCATACTTAAGTATTTTTACTACCAAAAACGGATATTGATAGTAGACTTTTGCGTGGAATTGCCCAGCTTTTATTTAATGAAAATTAAATTTTTTGAATCCAAGCCTAATTAAAATATAAAGAACTTTAATTTAAAAACAACTATTTGATGGAAAATCACAATTGTTTTAACGTTTTTAAAATATAAGCTTTGGTTTGGATGGATCAATGCTTATTTTAGCTAAAGTCAATATTAATTTGCGACCTATGTGCCAAATCTTTCCTGAATGGGCAATTTGGCGTCCACAACATTGATTTGAACTAAATTTAATTCAGCTTATGTAACTTGGTGTAATTAAAGGAACTAATTTAAACTTTATTATGTATATGAAAATACAAATTAAACATGCTGCTACACATCTAATCCCTTGAATAACACAGTACAACATTTTTCAGGTGATTGATTCGAGACCCAATTCTGATAATTGCTTATGAAAGTAGACCCAAAAAGAAGAACTTCTGCATCATTAGTTTGCTCATGGTACCTCAATAAATAATTTAAAAATTAATTTGAAGTTAGTAAGTATCGTATAGGGGAATTTGTCACGTTTTAGGCTCTTTTGTTTGTCTTAACTCGAGAACCACTAGTCCGAATAAGCTGAAAACAATTAGAAAAATTAAGAATTACAATTCCTTTAATCTGTTTCGCTACATAAGCAACAGTTTCGCAGTAATAAATAAATGTATGAAGAAAAAAAATATTTTTTGCCCAAAAAATTTAAATTTTTATTTTTAATTCATTAAAAATCCAAAACGGTAAAAAAAGGCAAGTCCTATTACTTTCACGTAAAGTCGCATAACCTTTGAACAAAATGGCACATAAATCATGAAAATCGATGAACGGATTTAAAAAAATTGCTCGAGATATCCACAAAATTCTTTGAAAAAAACATTGATGACTTTTTTATTGATTCTTTATTTTGCATGAAAATAAACATTCCGAATCATATTGCAGCTATTCTTACACAAAAATATGCGATTTTTATATCTTATCTATGCATGGAAATAAAATTTAGAACATTTTCAATTATTGTCACTATCCATCCTCGTTGAAGTTGACGCTTGTGGTTCTGATGACCTTATTTTCTTCGTAGGTTTTCCATATTCATGTTCTCAGTCTGCATCATCATCTTTCTTAATGTGAATACATCGAAGTGCACAAATTTAGAAATGACAATATTAAAATACTGACAACGATACGTACCTTTTCTAATTTTAGCTTCAGAGTCTAAACACAATGTTTGCGGTGCGGTGCGATTTCTCGTTGCGGGAGAGAAACATAAACATAATACAACGGAAGACGGCGACGGAAATAGTTGTCATTTTTTGTTTAAATTTTTATTAATTTATTTGTGCATACATTTTTATCATGTTGTTTGTTTTCAATAACGTTGGGAACATAACCAATTATTCAAAAACTATGGCAACATCAGAAAGAGAACGAGTATCAAAAATTGAGAGACAAGGCGAATAAAATTCGCTTTGTTGAGAGAGAAAGAAAGTCCGCAATGAAAATAAAATAGATTTTAATTTTATTTCGTTCCGCACTGCGGTTTTTTACTTCAAAATCGTATGAAAAATCGCACCGCAGTAAATTATCGTTACATTGTGTTTAGACTTTCACTGAGTTTTGGAAAGATGGATTTCAAACAGTCATAGGCGTCATCAATATATTTGACTACCACTTCGATGAATTTCCCAACTATTCCAAATTTCATGTGGAGCGATGCCAACAAAATATCATCTAGATCCTTTATCAAAGATTTTTACCGTAATTTTAATTGTTTCTCGAGCTCGGGAGTTTTTGCCATTCAATCTTTACATTGATATTGCTTTCTTGTGTATCGTGAATCCCAATTACAAAGGAAGCAGAAGTATTTTGGAAAACCGCCCTTTAATACAATACCTTGTATTATGTTGACAACCTTTAGATCGCAACAAATCTTCCATTTGTGTAGATTGTAGTTGATTTTCTCCAAAATTTCGCCCAATGTTTCATACGTTTCCTTCATTGTTGTGCTGAATCCCAATGGAATGGACGGTTTTTTGTTCGTTTTGTGCAATAGCACAGCCCTCAAACTTGAAACTGAACCATCGATGAATAAACGCCAGTCGCCAGCGATATAATCCATTCCCAATTTTTTCACTAAGCCTGGGATATCATGGGAGAAGGTGAACTTATTTGCTACGTCAACGGAATAAAATTTCTGAAAATCAGCTTGGCGTTGTCGGTGTGATGTTGCGCTGACATTTTGCTGTGTCAGTTTTCTGCTTTTTAAAAATGATGTAAACATTTCGGAGTTTTGTTGTGATAGTCCCATCTTAGCCACAGTGTAATCCATTTCGATTTGTGTAAGCGGTTGTGGTCCATTATTTGCAATATCGGGTGTCCAATCAGCATCATTCAAATTGGTCGGATTGGTGAAAATGGTTTCGGCTTGGAGGGACACAGTATCCAGACTCGGAGGTTAAGGTGTATCGGTACCAGCAGCGCGTTCAACTGGAAGAGTGGCAGTAAAAGCAGCAATGTGTTCTTTTGTTTTCAATTGTTTTCTGTTTAATCCAGGACGAGAATTTATGCATGCGTAGCACCTGGATTCATCATGTCCAGTTGGGTCTTCCACCCAAATTACTGGCTTCATAAAAGAAAACTGTCCACCTTTTCCATGTATCCACATCATAAGGGGATTATAACTATTTTTGCACACTGTGTTCGGCGTAAAATTTGCACCACTTAAATCTGCTTCATCAAAAATGACAATACGCTGTCTTAAATTCCTCAGTTATCAATTTTTTCGATCCAGTTGGCCTCTTTTTGGGACGATATGACCACAAACGTAACAAAAATTATCCAATTGTTATTTTCCATATTTGGAAAATATATTAAATGTTTTGTTGTTATTCACTTTTAAAAACCGGAGAAAAATTCACTTGTATTTCTCGCTTTCGTCGACTCTTGTTAAATGACAAAAATCGATCAAAGAGCACCTATAAATACTACAAATATTTCAATATTTCAATTTTAATTCTGAGAATCATAAAAAAACATCAATGTTTTTCAAAGAATTTTGTGGATATCTCGAGCAAATTTTTGAAATTCATTCCTTTAATTAATTGTGAATAAAAGCGAAACGCTTTCATCGATTTTCATGATTTATGTGTCATTTTGTTCAAAGGTTATGCGACTTTACGTGAACGTAATAGGACTTGACACTTTTTTTTACCGTTTTGGATTTTTTATGAATTAAAAATAAAAAATTTTAATTTTTTGGGCAAAAAATATTTTTTTTCTTCATACATTTATTTATAACTGCGAAACTGTTACTTAAGCAGCGAAACGTTGTATGAACAGATTAAAGGAATTGTAATTCTTAATTTTTCTAATTGTTTTCAGCTTATTCGGACTAGTGGTTCTCGAGTTAAGACAAACAAAAGAGCCTAAAACGTGACAAATTCCCCTATACGATACTTACTAACTTCAAATTAATTTTTAAATTATTTATTGAGGTACCATGAGCAAACTAATGATGCAGAAGTTCTTCTTTTTGGGTCTACTTTCATAAGCAATTATCAGAATTGAGTCCCGAAATCATTTGTTGTACTGTGTAATATTTCTTCATGATGTTCGTTTCAATATTCTATTATTTCTTACAAATCACCCAAAGAAAAACCACTACAATCATATCACCACACTCGTACATTTTAATAAAGATATAAAATAATTAATTTCGAGCAACTGTGTGTTGCATGATTTATTGTAGTACAACATATTACATACATCTGATACACCGAGATATTTTTACATAATTACAATGAAACTCTATAATCGTTAACGAGAAAATTGTGCAAATAGTCTGCTGTAGAATTCGTTTAGCCTTTAGGTTATTTTACAAACTCACTCACAAGAAATTCTAACTCATTTCAACAATTCAGACTTATGCTTAATGTAGGCATACCAACAGATACCAGATACGGATAAGAAAATGTTTTCAACAATCTTGTTGGCTCAACTAAACCGGGAAACGTCAACGGAAAGCAACCGTTCGCAAACTATTTCATACGCAGTTGGTGACTATTTCTATTGTCATGCATTTGAAAATAATTTCTTTTGTTGTATTAAATTTCTAACAGGAAACTTAAGAATTTTAACGTTAGTGAGGGAACGAACTCACAAACCCCAACCCCATTATGGAAACTAACACACTTAACTTTCTGTTTAACTGTGCAATAAATACGAAACAATAAAGAAGTTGCAAACCGCTATTAATTTAAAATAATGAGACCTGGCTGAATTTATTTAAGAAAACTTTATTTAAGGCTTAAACAATTTTTAAATAAATTTAAATGAGGAATTGTATTCAGAGGCTTAATGTTATTATAAACTACACTACTCCAAAGGAAGCTTGCGTTTGTGCTACAGTTCACGATGCATAAAAAAAATAATGCCCAGAAAAATTTTTAGATTGATTTAAAACAACTTTCTTAGTCGACCGGAGCATGTCCTTCAATGAAGTTTCTAAAACAGGAAAAATACAGCCCATTTTATTTTTATCATATAGCGTTGCCTTCTAAAGTCCAATCTCCTCATATCGCATATCGTTGTTAATGGCTTGACAATGGCTTTATTTTTGTTTTTGGTGACTTTGGAATCCGACATAAAATTCTGGGCGCCACACAATACTTTGATGTAGAACAAAATTGGACAAAAATAGAAGGAGGTGACCCAGACTAATAATAGTTTGGATGGGTATGTTATAATAATAAACAAAATTTAAAGGTTTTGAAAAAATTCCGTCAAATATATTATTCAATTTAATTCGGCAACACTTTTTATGTTGAATTGTTGAAAATTACCAAATCTATCTAAATATAATAATAAAATTAGAGTTTTTTTCCCGGAGTTTTTCGATTTTTAAATTTCCCGGGATCCCGCTCCATATAAATAATACAAAGCAAATTTGTTTTAAATTAATAAAAAAAAACTTTTTTTTAAAAAAGCGTAAGGGAACTTGTTTACAAAGTAAGTAAAAGAAACGCCTAAATACTCCAAAAATTAATTAAAAGTTGAAAGAGGAACTTGAATTATTATTACCTTACGATTTTATATGTAAATTTCGTATTATTATGCACTGATGCAAGATAAAAAGATAACATAAACATAACAATTTAATTCATAAAACAATAATAAAAACAAACAAGAATTTTGGTACTCAAGTTATGAGATCAAAAAGTAAATTCATAAAAAAGATAAAATATTTTAAATAAATATATTAACAGTTTTTAACAGCTTAGGAAATAACATTAAGACACACTCAATGCGTTTAGAAAGTCGGCAAAGAGTATATTTCTTATTTTATTTACTTATTACCATGTTTCCGAAACATTTCGATCACTTTTTCACCGAGATTGGACAAATAGTTTAAAGTGCAAAAGTTTAAAGTTGTTGCATATTTCTAATTCACATTCCGAAGTAATTTTTCTTTTTTATAAACAACGTCTATATCAGCCAAATGTATGACAAGATTGATGCAAAAAATAGCATCAAACGGACTTCTTCTTACAAGATCCACCTGTAATATTTAGGACAATGTGTTTTTCAAATTGTATGTTGTAGTATCTTACACGAGTTTCCATAGTTTTTTTTATTTCGGTTTCCCAGTACTTTCCGGTTATATAAGCCGTCACAAAATGAAACAAATTTATGTTTATCACATTATAAACATATCGTAATATCTCAAAATTTTTTGTAATTTTAAGTTAATTAAGCAAAGCGTTCCTTCATACTTTCGTGTAACAAAAAATCGGTATTTTATCTCAAACTGAACCGAAGTTATAGCAAAATATATCTTTAAATCGGTACATTTTGAAAACTTTTTTCGCATTTTGCCAAGCTCGATTTTTTTTGTAGATATGACTTTGCTGCAATAAAGGGGCGATATTTTTGGATTTCCGCTATTTTTATGACTTGTCCATAGACAATTAAAATTTACTGCCTGCATCTTATTTTGAATTTATGTTCTATATTAACTCTTTACTTCACTAAATTTATTAACTATCAACTGTTGCACGGCATATTCTGCTTTTAGTAGATTAATTGCGTCAGTAGACATTGATTTACGAACGTAGTCACTTCTTGTTATTGATCTAATCGACAACCCATCAACAGATGCAAATTTTTAGAGAATAGAAAACTTAATTTCAAAGTATAAATAGCTTTTTTTTGAAACTATGAGGAACTTTTATTTCCCGGGATCCCGCAACAACAATTCCAGGAAAACGGGAAATAAAATACTTGAAATTCCCGGGACGGGAAAACCCCCTACTTAAGAGTCAATCCTTGGACCACTCATCTTTTCGATTTATGCAGATGACTTACCAAACCAACTATCATATGTATGCCGGCAGTGTGCGATTGTATTTAAGTAGTCCTGTCATTTCTGTTGCTGAAAATCTTTCTAAACTAAATGGCGATCTGAACAAAATTTACCGCTGGGCAACTTCAAATGGACTTCGTTATTTGATTTATTTAGGGAGTTGAAGACTAAGTTAGGTGAACTTGGTTTGGGGTTGCAAGGACGGTTTTATGATATGGACGTTTCGGATTTGCTTGATACTGTTGATGATAGTGGGGATGCAGGAGGCAATCTTGAAATGGGCAGCGGTCCTATTGCAGATGGTGAGGGTAGCGCTTTACAAAAAAGTATTTATACTTTGAGAAAGTTACTGTTGGAAGAATTTGGTGGAGCTTGTTTTGTGGCTGATGTTATTCGTCAATTATGTAGTCGTCGTTCAAATAGGAACGAACAAAAAAAATACTTGCACAGCATAATGGAGATTCCAAGCGAATCGAATTGGATGAAAAAAGTGTAATCGAATACTTTAAAAAGGGAATACCTGATTCACGGTTTAATAGGGCGGCGCTATATCAGGCCGAAAAGTTAACCGAACTTAAAAACAATTTAAAATTTATGAGAAGGTTCGACTCAATCCTCGTTCGTCAAATAAGGGAAATGAGAGTGCCTTTGGTGGAGAAAAAAACCTGACGCTAAGGTGAAAGACGACAAGAGAGACAATGTTATAAGGCGGGGATAAAATCATATGGCCATAGAATGTTCCGAAAAGCAGGTTAAGTGCTTCAAATGCCAAAGATTCGGTCATCGGTCGTTCGAATGCAGGACTTAAAATTCTGATAAGAATACAGTCAAAGAGGAAAGATATCAGGCAAATATGGTAAATAAGGGGCCAGTTCTAAGTTTTAAGATATTTTGATTCATGGCAAAAAGTTGTTCGCTCTTATTGATACGGGATGTCGTTGATTGATGAGGTGTTGGATTAATTACAGAAGGGGAATGTATACTCCACGTTAGACCTCAGGAATGGTTATACGGTCAGTATGAGTTTTTATATGTACCTTTTGGTATCAGCAACTCACTGGCTGTTTTCTCGAGGTTTATTTTTGCCGTTTTAAGAAATCTGATAGGTGATAATACAAAAATTGTCTATATGGATGACATCATTATTCCCTCCAACGATGTAATAGAAGGCCTGAAAAATGGAAAATAGCCAGGAAAGATTTAATTTAATTTATTAATTCATGGATAAGAATTAAAAAATATTTTAATATGAGGTAAACATTTATTTTGTTATGCACATTTGTTTTAAATCAGCTGATTTAAATTCAAAATAGCACACTTAGTTATGAGGGGATCTTCACAACAGTCGTATTTTTTCATGTTATTATTTGAAAACATATGACTTTATGAAACCTTGTGAATCCCCCAATTGTATTTGCTACAGATAGTTTAGTTTTTCGCTTTTTTTCACTAGTCTCTCTTATGTAGTGCAGTGTTTGAATTATTCTTCACAGCCACTTTCTAAAAAAAAAAAAGGAAATGTCAATATTTTCTCAAAGAGAATTTTTTCTATTTAACCTATTGCATTTAATTTGACAATGGTGGTCATTAAAATGCAAAGTGCATAAATATTTTAATTTTTTTCTGAAAAATATATGTAAATAGAGACATTGTAATTACAAATGTTTTACGAGTTTTATAAAACATTGCACACAGAATTAGCATATTTGCAGGGAGTTCAATGTATTCGTTATAATAAAGAATTTTAATTTTATCATAACTGAATACAATACAGGGTTCTAGGTGTCACTATGCGATACCAGCCTGATCGAGTTTCTCTTGGCATCCAATTGAAATAAAATTCCAGCTAGTTTTGTGGATTTGTGTGGAATAGACATTAGTTCTGTTCACATTACAATTGTCTCCTTAAAATTCAAAGCGAGTGAGTCGAACCGATATTGGTCATGGTGGCCTGCATCTAAGTACAAAGATAAGTAATAAAGGCTTAAAATGTTAAGATTACTTGACCATTCAGATCGATTTTATAATTACTTCGACTGGATCATGGCCTTGGAATTCTGGTCGAGTTCTCAAATGCCGTTTAAGGACAATGCCGTGTTACCGTATATAGTATTAGTCTGGCTAATGAAACGGGTGCTTCAATATAAAAAGATACCTCAGACTCGATTCAATTCCATATCACAATATTCTCACCAAAAAAAAAAAAAAAAAAAATCAAGAAATGAAAGTTTTGTTGGAAAATTTCGTTGTTACCCAGTTTACTTAATGAATAAGCATGTAAACAAGGCTATTCGTGGTGCATATATTAGATATTTATACAATGTTGTATTCAACTATTATTTACAGATGACTCCTCATTATCATGCACGAATTTGTTGTTATTTCACACTGCTGTCATCTATAACATGTGTATTTAGCTCGTAATTTTATTGTTAGTAGCCGCACAAACACATTAACAAAATTTAATAGAATAATTGTTAAATAATTGGCCAACAACAAAAATCCATCAGTGTAAATATTATTTAAAATATAACGAACAAATAATAACAATGGAAAAGGCAAAACAACTTTTGTTTTAAAGTTTGTCGAAATTAATCTGCCATACATTTCTTAACAGTGTTTGAACCCGAACATTCTTTAGCGTACGGTACAGAAACCCAGATTTGCTATCCAATTATCACCGAGTTTCTTTGAAGTGTGCCTTATATGGGGCAGTGGTAAATTATAAACCAGACTTTACGAAAATGGACTGGTTGTTATGAAAGTTGGCATTAGATTTCCAAGTTGGTATATCGTTGGAGGGCTAATTTAAACATAAAATTTGACCAATTATAAATAAAATTTGGGATAACCGCCAGTGACTCTGGTGTGTGTCACTACAACGGGCTGAAGGGGTTAGTTGCTCGCTTAGTTAAGTTAAAATATTATTGTTATTGCATTTGTATTTAACTCTAAACAAACAAATAACTAAAAGCAATTTAAAAAAAGCAAGAGTACAAGATCCGACTGTGCCGAATCTTTGACACCCTCCACCGACTTTACATTATTAATTAGTCTTTATAAAAACGGACGACGGTTTTAAAATTCATCGCGGCTTAGACATATCGTCGTCAAAAACCCAAAAGTGCGTATCATCAAAAAAATCAAAATCGAGCTTTTGATTGATTATGATTTGTTTGGTTATCTTACACGTCTCTACCAATTTTTTTAACATTCATAATTCAAAAAAACGTATCAACATGTGCATTATTTTCACAAGTCAAATGAACGTATTATTAAACTTGGGATAAGAAATGAAAAAAAAATATTTGAGTTTTTAAATAACAAAGCAAGCATTGATGTTTCCTTGCCATATGATTGCTATTGTGTTTGTAGATGAATCTGAAGGAAACCTTGTTGCGTCGACTATGACCATAAAATATTGAGCAAACGGAATCCTCCATCCGTCAAATTTGCATCGTTCGACGGATGCTTTTACCAAAATCACAATGTATTTTTATCCTTTAGTCTATTGAACATTAATATTTAATCGTAGGGCAAACGCAAATGCAGTGCGATTCGACTCACTCCTTTATTTAACAAAGAATAAATAAAAAGAAAATAAATCTACCCTCACAATAAAGAATTCTCGTAAAACCCCATTTCCTCTTAACGTTGATCACCTTAAACATGATTATTTTCTTGATTGTGAAGCTGTTCCTAAGAAATACTCATCGATTAGACCAAGTAAAGTATGCATTTTATATTAAATACTTATAACTTAAAACAATTTTTTAAAAATGTAGGAATAATAATGTGATCCGTGCTTAAGAAGATTATAAGGTTCTTCCACAACAGGCATACAAAAAATCCGAATTCACCCATCCTAACCCCGTGCATCCTGAAAGAATAAAAATTTCTAAAAAGAAAAGGCACCATTTGCAGCACTTTAAATTTTTGATTCCTTCGGACTGTCATTATTTTTTTATGATAATATCCCATTTGAACATTGAATTATTTAAATTTTTGTATACTAATTTTTTATGAACTTGAATTTTATACATAATTGTGTTTTGTATTATTTAAATTATTACTTTTATTGTTAGTATTTATTTTAGTGAAACTTCATTCCTCTTATCAAAAGGTAATAATTAAACAAAAAAAAAAAAAACAGAATTAATGCATTTAATATTTCATTAAACTTTAAGCGTGAATAAAAGGAATAAAAATATTATTTCATATTTTTAACTTCTTCATTTCTGTTTCAAAAGAATTGTTATGATGGAACGTCCTTTTGTTTCAGAAAACACAAACACAAAAGAAAGCAACAAATATAACTTAAAAAATATTTCGAAATATATAGTTTTTTCTTTTGAATTAGTTTAGTTGTTCTGTTTTAATTCCATATTCCATTGTTTCTATATCTGAACTATTTTTTATTTTAAAACGTTTTTTGCTTCTCCTGAAAAATTAGAAAAAGTTTTAGCCGAACTCAAATTCTTGTCCTATAAAACTGTGACGTACCAAATTTTATAACAGTAGGGTAGGCTTTATGTGGGGCCTATGGTAAATTATGAGCCGATCTTCACTAAATTTACCAGTTTATTCTAAAAAAATAACCCTTAAATGTCATAAGGCATTATACTTTACGCCCTGTATAAATCGAGAGTGTTGATAATGCCCTGTAAAAAGATGGTTGCTGTTTATATTAGGGCTACCAGACGAAGTTGGGAAAAAATCGCCTTTAATCAGGACAGTCAAGTCTTGAGTTTTTAGGAGAGAGGGGAAAAGAAATGGCCTTCTCTTTTCCCTTCTCTCCTAAATTCTCATGACTTGACGAGTCAAACTTGACGTGTGTGAACCAGCAATAAAGAAATTGGAACTTCGTCATTCATTTTGTTCATTTGTTTATTTATTTATGTGCTGTTTTCACAACACAAGTGACTGAACGTGTAGTAAAATTTATATGAAAAGCACTCAGTTTTTTGAGTGTTTTCCATATAAATTTTACTACACGCTCACTCACTTGTGTTGTGAAAACAGCACATTCATATCAATCTACTAACAAATTTATGTATATTTTTTTTATATTTTGAAGAACGCACTTTTTTATATATTGGAGAACAAACCTTAATATATACAACCTTATCGGGACTTAGATGAAAATGGTAATTGTTTCAGTCGCAATGACAAACTTAGTATACCATTTTTTTTCCACTCGTGGTGGAGGGTATAATAATGCAATAATTATTTTTTCAAAGTTTTAAAATTTTAATTTTGCTAATTTAGAAGAGCATTTAAATAAATTAAATAAAATTACACTAATCGATAAATTTTTATTATTTAAATGTATTAATTAAACTATTTTGCTTAAAAATATTTTAGTTATTTTGCTTGCTTTGCATTTATTATTACTCATCTGTAAATTGGTTGCAAAAATTATAATCACGACAAGTGGTTAATGAGGGTAAATGTATCGAATTACTTGGTCTGCTTTCACACGTTTCATCTTTTGATGCTCAACTCTTATGTTTTTAGGTGAGAGAAGAAAGAAGAAAGGGGGTTAGTACGGAGATGCCTGTACTCGGTCAGTACGCTTTGCGTTTTTATTCGTTGGTATATGTACAACGGTGGCTGCATGTCATTTTTTTTCTTTTCTTTTTATCTTTGAATCGCTATTAATAAAATTGTTGTTGTTTTGTACCGAAAAAGTTGAAACCGATTGCTGCGTGTGAATATATTGGCATCTTTAAAAGGGAATTGAAAAGAAGTTGAGCATCAAAAGATGAAACGTGTAAATTCAGACTTGGTGAGTAACAACAGGAAATAATTATCTCAGATCAGTGTTGCCAGCTCCTTATGACCAAAAATTTCTAGATAAGGGTTACTTACATAATAGTTAAATAAGACGATAAAACTGATGTAAGAATGTCTTTTTATAAAATATACACAGTAAGATTGTATATGAACTTTTTTTGAGTTTCAGTCAGTAATTCGGGACAATTAACAACTTTGAGGCCCGTTTTCACAACTTAACGATAGCTTAAAGTAGATTTCAACCGGCCCTATAAAAAGTGTTTCATTATTAAAACTTTACTTTAACCTCAAGTTAGCGATAAAGAATATTAAGGTTCATCCTACCTGGTAAATAAAAATAATGTTGGAAAAATGGAACACTTTTTATACGGCCAATAAAATCCTACCTTTAGCTATCGGTAAGTTGTGAAAAGGAGCCGTAGTGAGGTTCTAGCGGCAACAAGTTCTTGGCCACATTGTCTAACAAAATTTATTTACGTTCCTAGTAAAAAATGTGCTCCAAAAGGAGCAGGTTTTACGTATGAATGCATACCTCAAATCGCTTCAAACCTGCTGATAAGATGCCTGATTTTTGTATGGAGTGTTCCCGGTTTGGAGGACTATTTACTGCTGACAATCAGCACTTTTTTTAACATGCAAACAAAGCACTCCTAAAGCGCTTTTTTAAGGGATAACTTTATTTCCATATTCATTGATGTTTTGCTTTAAATTGCTTAAATGCATTGTTTCAATAATTTTCGTAAACCATTATATATTTTTATTTTTTTTTCGCTTTAAAACCTCATCGTTTTCAGCACTAAAATAGCAGCTTTTTCCTATATTTAATTCTTTATCATTTACTGCTATATAAAAGCTCTCTTATTGAAGCGCTCGATTATGCGCTTTTTCTCTTAAGTGCTTCAAAAAACCCAATTTTTTTTTACTGGGTTATTTCATTTAAAAATAGTAGAATCAAAATAACAGCTATTAACTTTATTTCAATATTTATATTTTTTTGCCAGTTCACATACAGCCTTGTAAAACTTTTAAGTAACGAAAAATTCAAATCACAATTTTTTTTTAGCTAAACAAAATAAAAACCACCGTAGTTGGGGGTAGTGCACTATATATTGATTTAAAGTGCACTATAACTAAATAAAACTGCAAAAAAATTAGATGGCACTCTTTTTTACCAGCTTCAGTGATGATTGTTATTTTTTTAACTACCATTAAAAAATTTAGTGATACTGCAAATTGTTTCCCTATCACTAAAAGCAGATTGAATTCAAAAATCTGCACTCAATTCAAATAGTGCAAAATTTGAACTTGCAATCAAAAAAGCTGCAAACAAATATTGTCTCACTAAAATTTAAGAAATGCAACTTTGTATGTTTTGATTTATTTTATTTTTTTTTAGGGAATTTTTATTAGAATATTAAGAAAATGAAATTTTGTCAATAACAATATAATTATTGGCTTTAAACATGGGAAAGCAAGTTTTTGATTTTAAAATGAGTGCAAAATTGTAAGTTGCACTCAAAAAAGTGCAGAAAAACGGTTGCAAATAACTGATGATTGCTTTTTTTAAATCAAACTTTTTTTTTAGTGCAAACTTTTTGCACTTTAACTAAGTGTGAGTTGAAACCGCAAAATGAGTGCACTTCCCCCACTACTCATTTGGCAACTGATAACCTCCAAATATATTTATTGGCAACACTCTCTCCTCACATTCAATTTTTATAGTTTGTGGGTCTACCTCATTCGTCTAATTATTTATTTGTGGAAAACATGACTATTTCTAAAACACGTGACAAAAAATATTGGTTGTATGTAAAGTGGTTTTTAATTATCTAAGCAGTTTCCGGTTAAGTTCAAACAAAACTAGGAGCACCGTCCAAAAAATTATGTCCTTTACGCGCATTTCTGTTATATCTTAAATTTTTTTAGCAGTAAATTGTTGTAATGGCAATTTTGTTTCACGCTTATTTAACCTTAGAGCACATACATACATATGTAGCTGAAAATGATTACGTAAACACATAACCGTATATCTGATAATAACACTGGGTTACAAATTTTTAACTATTTGCCATAAGATAAAAAATTGATTTTTTCTATATTTTTTAAAAATTACGTTCCAGAAAGGTAAACAAATTTTGAAAATTTGGTTTTAACCTGTATCTTTAATAATATTTTCTTCCAAACGTACTATCCGTAAAATTGTTATCACCGGACAACAAATTACAAAAACGGCATATTTAGAGAAATCAACTAATACATGTAAAGACTTTGTGCCGTTTCACACACGTCAATTTTGACTCGTACAGTCTTGAGCTTTTGGGAGAGAAGGTAAAAGAGAATGCCATTTCTTTTCCACTCTCTCCTAAAAACTCAAGACTTGACGAGTCAAACTTGCCGTGTGTTAACCGGCACTTTACAACTCTATAAACAGTGGTTTAGCAGATCTATTTGCATGTATCTGATAAAGGCACTTGTTAACATTCTAGGGTTAAATGCATTCGAAATTGCTTTTATAGTATCCTGCCATTGTATAATCATAGATATGAAATGAATGAAGTGATAATCCTGCCATTGTATAATCATAGATATGAAATGTATGAAGTGATAATACCTTTTGGCTGATTGCTATTAAAATATCTTGTATTAAACAAGCTGTAGATTTCATTTTGATTACACAGCAGTACTTGTGCAACTTGATAAATCATGTTTACTAGGGCGATCGATTATTAGACATTTTTCAAAACCGGGTTTCGATTTTTATTGATAAAATTGTTTGGGATTTTGATGTTTAAATTTTTTTTTGCGGAAACAAAAAATCAAGTTGTTTATGTTTTTTCTTAACCTACTTACAACTATAATTTATGTTGGGAGAATTCCAACCAATTTTAGTGGGGAATGCAAGAAATGATAAACTCACTGTTTGCTTTGATATTGCTCCAAGTAAGACTGGTGCTTATAATTCTTATTCGCCTTACAGTTCTATTTGTTTAATATCTTTAGTTTTTCTAAGATCTTTGGATAAAGTTCAGTGTTGCCATTAGGATACGAAAGATACATTTTTCGTATCTTTTGAATCTGCACGCAAAATGTACAGAAATAAAATAATAAACTTTCCGTCTCTGACGTTGTTTTTTAAAGATATCATGTCGTTATGAATACTAAAAAAAACATTGTTTTTGAAACAGTGACAACCATGGCGAATTGACTAGAAGGTGAGGTCAACTCTACAACAAACTGCTTCTGTGGTTGGATTGTCAAAAATATTGCTTGTAAAAAAATGGTTTGTTTATATAAAAGAGTAGTTTGTATACAAACTTTGATAAGTCGACCACCAAAAAAAACCACCATATATTGACTTGACCCAACATTCTAGTGAATATGGCGTGGTGACAAGTTCTTCTGTCGTCTGCTTATTCTTGGGAATTTGTGTTAAGATGAAATTTTAGAAAAAAAAAACAGAAAGTAGTCCCGTGATAGTGGTAGAGTGGTAGAGAGCGGTTCGAGTTCTAACACTTCATATGAATAAGACCTATCACTTTTACATGGGTTGTCACTGGAGGGGGTCAATTGACAGTCAGATCTATTCTCAATGAACGTGCTTAGTGTCAGTTACTACAATGTAGTAGTATTTCAATAAAACAAGTCCTAGAATTAAATTCAAGAACCAAATTTTAGAAAGTTCCAAAAAATGTGTCACAGCACCGGCGTAGACTGCACTGTAATTCATTACTTTTTCTACCTTTTTGTTCTTCATACACCAGTTAAGGGATTGGTTCTTTTTTCACTGGTCATGAGTCCTTTCTTTTGTTACCTGTTCTTTTTCACAAATCCGAGGACCAGTCTGTTGGACCAATTGACACAAATTTCCCGCAGGGTTATAATACGATCCACATAAATCGATGTTTACTAGTAGTGCGAAGTTGTTCGAAGGAAATATAAACAGTTTTTTTTTATTTTCAGGAAATTTATATGAACTTTTTGACATAATTAATTTTAAAGTTTACTTACTGTATTTTTAAAAATTACATTGGTGCCTAATATTTATGACTTAAGTAAATATAATAATTAATTTATATGATATCATTTTCTTTACAATATTCATTAAATATGAAATAAAAATGTTATGTTAATAATTGTTAAACGTTAAATATGGATTTTAAAATTTTCTTCAACATGTATCTTTTTGAGAAAAAGTGTATCTTTGTGGAAACTAAAATGTATCTTTCTCGAGATTTCACTGGTAACACTGATAAAGTTTCCTGACGATTTGGCCTACGAAACAAGTGAAATGCGGGTCCGCCATCTAACGTTTTTTTTCAACTATTGCTTATTTCGTGAATGGTAGCACTTAGATCATGTCTGATTTGACAGATAATTAGTTTTATCCTTCCGTTGAACAAATATGGTTGTGTATACGCTTGAACAACTGACCATCCAATGCGTTTTCGCTTCGATAAGTGGGCCTGCGATCGACTTACAGAAGATGCTGATTTTGCCAAAAATGTCATCTTTTCAGATGAAGCTCATTTTGATCTTGATCGCATACATTGAAAAGCCGTTGCACCCAAAACGAGTCATTGTTAGGTGCGGATTTTTGTCCAGAAGCGTAATTGGGCCATTTTTCTTCGAAAATGAGCAAGGAGTGGCCGTTACAGTCAATTGCGATCGTTATCGAACGAATGTTTGTTCACAAAAATTGAAGAGGAGGATATTGGCAACAGTTCGTTTCAACAGGACGGTGCTACGTGCCACACAGCCGAAGCTACACTCGATGTTTTGCGACCTGTTGTTGAAGATCGCATTATCAGCCGCAGAGCTGATGTCGTTTGGCCACCTCGGAGCTGCAATTTGACACCGTTGGACTATTATTCGTGGGGTACCGTCAAAGATAAGTGTTAAGCCGACAAGCCAGAGATAATTGACGCTTTAAAGGATAATATTCGTGAAGCCATTGGTGAAATACGGCTGCACACAATCGACACGACAAACTAAATCTTGTTAATTAAACATTTGTATTTCCAAAAATTACTTTGATCTTAAACTTGTATTCCAAAATCGTGTCATTTTATTTGCTGTAATCGTTTTATAATAATTTTATATCTCCTTCTTTTGAGAATTAGCTAAATTTTTTTAATCAAAGTACCTTATACTTTTTAGGAAGGATTGAAAGACTTGAAAGTACCTTTTATGTTTAATTACTATGACAAGCGTTCACACTATCAACCAAGCTAATATTAAAGCAAAGCTGTTTCGTACCGTATTGTTTACGGAATACATGAATTTTATATGGCGAGTTCCGACTTTGAAGCAATATATTTTTGACTCGGAAAGCACTTTATTTAGCGCATATAACAATTGGTGAATTCAACGAAAAGCTTTACACACTGATTTTTTTTGTTACCGTTAGTTATTCTTGAATATTTTCCCTTACTAACATGCTTCGTAGTAAGGGAATGTCGTGGCTCTTCAAACGTTATATACACACGTAGAAAAAAAATATGGTTGGAGGAAACCATATTCTAAGAGCAACATATTATGGTTGGATTTTAACAATGTTTATGTTTACCATTATTATGTTTAAATATGACCATAGTATGGTTAAAATTACCAAAAGATTTCCCGAAATCAACCATAATGTGGTCAAAATTAACCATATTTTGGTCAATGTCGACCATAAAACAGGTCAAATCTAAACATATTATGTTCAACATTAGCCATAATATGTTCAAAATATCCCAGAGTTTTGACATAAGTAACCACATTATGGCCAGACAGCACAATAATAGTGCTAATGTCAATCATATTATGGTTATTCATTTCATCAATCTTTTCAGTTTGTTTGTTAAGTGTCAAATTATAATTTTATTTAAATTTTTATTCCTGATAGGTGTAATGTTCCACTTTTATAAAAATCCTCTTTGATTCATATCCCAGCCAGTTCATTACCATTTTTACTGTTCTACTTGTTTATTCTACGTAAATTTATGTATTTTAACCAATAATTCAAATAAAATGAATGACAATTTTAAGCAAACCAAGTAAAATGCAAAGACCAGAATATTGTTGCTTTCTAATCATATTATTTTAAATTTACAATAGAACCTACAATGTTTCAAAATATTATAATTTCGAACATATTATTGTTATTAAATTGATATTTATTCTTATTTGACCTTTATTTTAAAACTAATTTCAATTATTTAAGCTTGAGGCCGTTTTTTATAAAAAATTATATGTATTTATTTAATTCAATATTTAATATTTAAAGCAGACACAGAACATATAGCGAATAATTATAGGAATTTAGTTATTAAGGGATAGAAGATTAGATATAATAATATAAATATAGATAAGTTAAAAATAAGTTTAGTTTTTAAAAAAATCTTTATTTTATAGCAATTAAAAATAAGTTTAGTTTTTTAAAAAAATATTTATTTTATAGGAATTTTCATTAGCCAAAATATTTTTTATTATTGTAAATATGGTTTTCGAATTAGGTTTATAGATAGAAAATGTTTTCAGTTTATATGAATTGTTATACTTTAGTTAAATTTTTATTTTTTGTTATAATGGTTTTTGAAAAATTTTTTATGACAAATAGGTTTTTGAATTTAATTTCTGACAAAAATATTTTCATAATTTTGTTATCGTTTTTGTTATTATTAAAATTTGTTAATTTCCTGACGATGCTAACCAAAGGTTAGCGAAATATTGAATTAAATAAATACATATAATTTTTTATAAAAAACGACCTCAAGCTTAAATAATTAAAATTAATTGTTATTAAATATTAACCTAACATGTTTGGAAGAAACCATAATATGGTTGTAGCTTTTGGATAGATGCATTTAACCATAATATGGTTGCAATACTAATATGATGGTTAAGGTAACCATAAAATGTTTAAGTTTGAAGTTGTAGCTTTATTTTATTAAAACATTATATTTATATTATATGTATTTTATTCGACCGTTATTATTATAATATAACTAAATTTTCAAGCTTGAGGTCTTTTTTTAATTTTTTATAAAAAATTTTAAACGTTAATTTTTAACCAATATTTCGGCACTTCTTTGAGTGCCTTCTTTAGGGTTTTTTTTATTTTCTTATTTAACAAACAAATTAAACAATATTTTTATTAAAATGACAAATTAAAAAATTTTTTCAATTGAATACAAAAATATTTTTCAAATCAAACTTAATCTATTATAATAAAAATAAATTTGTATCTTCCGTTTCTAAGATGGAAATGTCAAATATTGTTTATAAAATACCTTGTAAGGGCAATGATAGTGGACAGTGTAATATGGTATATATAGGTACAAAAAAAAATAAGCTAAAAAACGAGGATAGCAGGATATAAGTCAGATCAAAAATAAAGACATATTTCATCACAAAAAACAGCTTTATCATCCCATTGTGCTAATCTAAACCATTATCCAGATTTTGAAAACACAACTGTTTTAAACACAGAAAATAATTAAAAACGTAGATTTATGTTAGAAATGTTACAAATCATAAATGTACCAACAATGTCGAGAATTAATTTTAAGTCTGACACTGAGAATGTAGCACAAAATTATAGACATTTAATTTATAAAAATAGAAACGGAAGTTCTGTAAGTGCTTCGCAAAACAAGAAATATATTTATTGGGTAGATATTTCATGTGTATGGCAGATACCCAAATAGAATAAATGGGTATTGAAAAAACATGCAAAATATGCATGTCCTTAAGTAAAATGAAATACAGTATCAGTATAAATTTCCCACTGCAAAATACACACATGTCGTGTGTTACCTTTTTAACTTTGCTTCTGTAAAAGTCAGACGCAAAGTCATCTGACAAAATCTCAATTAGAGCGTGCTCTATTTTCTTCTGACAAACCAACTGATATCACTGTTGTTATTTTGAAAAAATAAAATTTTAGAAATCTATGCCGCAAAGAAGCCGGCGGCAGATGTCAATAGTGACGGAATCATTAGCCGCCTGAGGTTGTTATTTACAATACCGATAAATGTGCATTCTTTTAACCTTTTTATAGAAATAATGTACATGCATAGAAAAAAAGTTTCATTATTATATCCAAAATTGGCATCTTCGAATTTAAAGAAAACATTTTTGAGATGGCTGAACTATTTTATGGCGCAAATAAAAAATTTTTTGCGGCCGCACGCTATTTTAAAACCGAGAACTACTTTGGTTTCTGCAATAACTATGCGAAAAAAACAGAGACAATGTCAGAAGCAAATAACATGTAAGTTTGTGACCGAATATTATAAATCTTCTGCAAAACAGCAATTTTGACAGACATGCACAATAACATGTGACTTGAAAAGTTGACAAGTCAGATGTAATAAACATGTCTTCTATATGCTCCTTTAGTAATACACACATAAACATGGCTGTGTTTATTCTTTCTTTTTAAGAATGTGTATACACATTAATGAAAAGCGTGAGTAATTACCTCTGCATATTTTTAATTTTGGGTACTTGTTGTCATTCAATGACTTGTATTTTTCATTGCAAATATTGATAGTAAGATACTTTATACCTTTTATGCAAAAACAAAATGTGATAATGCTCCTTAAAAGTTAGAAACTGCTAAAAACTGAAAGAAAAATCATTGGAAAAATCCGTATTACAAAACCGGCTGGTTTAATCGGATTGAAAAACCGAATCGATTACCCTAACGGGTATTTAATAAACATAATTATGCAAACTTTTGTATATATATGAGAATTTCGTTATTGCACAATATTTAGTACTAAAGTATATGTTAATTAGTTTGTGTGTACTAGGATAATGAACTTATATTTAGGAACCGGAAATGTATGCATGCATGCACACACAAATACACACTACTACATATAACCAGGTAACCATAATATTTATATTGATGTTAATTTAGAAACAAAAATGTTTTTGTGCACAACATGAAGGCAGAACAAAATTAGTGTATAAGAACGATAAAGTTTAAGAAAATAAAATTAAGGATAAAAAAAGAAAACGTTGTTATAAACTGCCACATTATCATCGTAATTTTCTTGACTTGCTCCACCTTATACGTGGAAGGAAGTCTAAAAATATTGTACATTGAAGTTGCAGGAAAACCAACAAGTTTTCAACATCCAAAGGAAAATACAGGCGAAAACATTTAACAACTACAATATTTTAAACAACTTTGTCTAAACTTAAAATCTCTTTAACATGACAGCGACAACTTAAATTGTTTAACGAAATCACGTGGTCATGGTATGTCATGTAGTTAGAAATTTATTGCATCTCGGTCGTATAAAAAAGCAGTTGGCGCGTATTTTTCGATAATTTACTTTATGCGGGTACTGCCGTCTTTGTTGACGTTTGATTCTACTTGGAATGTTATGGAATACAAGTAGGGTTTCTAATTTGCCAGACTTTTTTTTATTCTCGGGAGCGTTAAAAATAATTTCTTCACTCCCGGGAAAATTGTTGGTGAGAAATTTTATAAATAAGTAAATAAAATGTTTTCCATTATAAGCATTCAATGATAATTTTGTGCAATTAATCACGATTAATTGGTAAAAACTGAATGTTTTGTTTTTTGTTGAACTTATTTCTGTGCTTTTCAAGCACAACCGATTTCGTTTGTGAGATGTTAATGCCATATTGCAAAATCTTAAGCGCTCTTTACATGGTTCTTAAAATTTCATAAATAGCAAAGCTTAAAAACTTGAATGCCTAGCCTATGGATTGATCTATAATGATTTTCGGCTCTCCTGAAAAATTTGGTTTTAAAACATACGCGGTTGCCCATGAGAACCACATAATTCATAATGCTTGGCTTAAAGGGCCGATGTTGAATGTGAACCACACCTAAACATTAAGTTTTTTCCTGCATTTCATTTGACATTTCTCAATTTTAGACCAACTCAATTTGAACCATGGAAATATACACAATCGAGCAACGCGTTAAAGTTATTCAGGTTTATTAGGAAAATGGGCGTTCAAATCAAAATGCATCGCATGCACTTCATCTTCAGTGATGAGGCACATTTTCATCTCAGTGGATTCGTCAATAAGCAGAATTGCCACATTTGGGCGAATGATAATCCAAGAGTGCTTAGCGAAAAACCAATGGGCCCACAAAGATGTTGGTGCGGTTTATGGGCCCGCTGGCATCATCGGCCCGTATTTTTTCCAAAATGAGGCCGATCCGGTGATTATTGTGAATGGTGTTCGCTATCGTTTTTTTTTTTTTTTTTTTTTTAGCGATAAACCAACACTCAGGGGATGCCCCCTATATATGCAGTGCATTGTGTTGATCAGGAAAATAAGGTTTGGGAAGGAGGAAAGAGGGAATACTGTTTGTGAACATTTGACTTGAATCTTAATAAATTATAAGTACCGGGGAAGACCTCTGCGGGAAGTTTATTCCACATACGGATAGTTCGACTGAAAAACGAATTTTCTCTATAATACGTTGTGCGAAACACAGGACAATCGACTACAAACGGATGTGATCCACTGGATGAGCGAGTATTACGAAGAAATACTCGGGCGGGTGGAATAAGTTCACTTATCTCAGTGGAACACCTCCCATGGTAATATCGATAGAAAAGTGTCACACAACCCACATTCCGACGATGCTCCAATGAGTCAATAGGGTTGGATACCCTACTGTCATTGATGAGCTTCACCGCCCTCCTTTGTACACGGTCCAGAAGGTTCAAAATAGACTTTGAAGCCCCTGCCCATATATGGGAGTTGTATTCCATCTTCGGTCGGATATAGGTGGTATAGATAGTAAGGAGATCGGATGAAGTGAAGTAAGTCTTGCACCGTTTTAAAAAACCTAAACACTTGAATGCTTCTTTCGACACTTTAAAAACGTGTTTATTCCAGCGGACATCGCACTGTATTCTCATGCCCAGAACATCAAGAGTATCCGATTCCTCAATATCAATGCCACCCATTAATACAGATGACATAGTTGGTCCCACGGCCCGTCTGTGGGTCAACATACAACATTTTTTCGACCCTATTTGCTTGACCCCACTCAGAGATTATATCGAACTTTTTATGGCCAGAATTGGAAGATATGGGTGTGATTTCAATAGGACGGTGCCACTTGCCACACAGCTAACGCAAAAAAGTCTCTTTTGCGCGACAAATTCAATGGCCGTGTTATCTCACGTGTTGGTGATGTCAATTGGCCGCCAAGATCACGTGAGTTGACACCGTTGGACTTCTTTATTTGGGGTTATTTGAAAGAAAAGGTCTACGTCAATAGGCCAGCAACAATTCAAGAGCTAAAGGATGATATAATTAGGCACATTAACGGCATAGAACATTAATTATTCCTCAGCGTCATCTAAAATTTTGACCATCGGGTGGGGGTGTGCCGCTGAGGCTGCGCGACCATTTGGCCGATATTTTATTCCATTCATAATTGAACCGTACCAATATTATCATAATATAAAGAAGTTACAAAAATTTCCTAAATAATTTGGGTTTTATTCAAGATCAACATCGGCCCCTAAAATTTAACCAGCCTTTACAATAGAGATCAGAAGAAGGCGCTCAGCTGTCGTGTCTATCTAAGCGGCTGAAGGTTGTATTAAAATGTAGAAGGGGAAGGAATGCGAAAAACACAACAAAAAGGTGGGGAAAGGGCAAAACCAAATGGCGGGAAAATAAAAATGCAACGAGAATGAAGGAAAAGTAGAAAATTGGAATTTTTTGGTTTTAAATGGGATGAGTTTGGATTGAGAAAATAACAGGCTCTTTAGCCTAATTTTAACACTGTATGGTTAAATTCAACACCATATATTTGCCACGGATTTTCAAAGGTAGTAGAAGGGCTGGGCAGTCATCGGACCATCATCTGCCCGCCTAGGATGTGATAGGTCACGATGATCAGGAATTTAATTTTTGCTGGAAATTGAAAAATATGCAGACGATGTAATTCTTATTTTACAGTTTTTTGCTTTGATCAGTAGCTTGTAGAGGGCTAAGATAAGTATTCACGTCATTAAACCGGTCCTAAGCGTTGGTGCAATTTATTTAGAGAAACACTCGATCTAATATCTTGCAGTGTTTGCTGAAAATTACCCTTACGCTTGGAACACAACTGGGACGAACGACGAATTTCGTCCAGCACGACGAATTATTCGGAAGAAATTCGCTGTATAAATTCGGCGTATGAAACACAATAACGACGAAAAAACAAAATGGAAATAAAATATGTTGTATAAACAAGAAATAGTGGTACGATATGAACAAAAAATACTTCACAAACAAAACATTAAGAACAACTAACTAAAATACTTTTTTTATTGTCAATTTTTTTTACAATTTGTATTTAAAATGATATTCAGTTAAAATTTTACAATTTCTTAAGTAAAAAGTAACTTTATTTACTTAAACACTTACCATTTTCAAACAATATGGCTACCCGGTATTGATTTGTTCGTCGTTCGCCGGCGTTAGAATTAGAATTAAATCTATTTAAAGTTGGCTGCGTCCGGCGAATTTTCGTCGGCGCCCTGATTGTGTGCATTTTCATATACACAAATATTTTTTATTTTTGGCGACGAATATTCGCGGCCAAAAATTCGTCGTTCGTCCCAGTTGTGTTCCTAGCATTATCGTGGTTGGCGAATTTAAAATACGCCTGCGACTGTTTGGTAATCGATTAAAGAAAATAAGTTCATGTTCTCTTTAATCAATTACAAAACAGTCGCAGGCGTATTTAAATACGGCAACCACGATAAGGGAAGAAGTTTATCAAGTCATACAATAATTCTAAATATAAAATCGTTGTAATGGGATTTAGAGTTTTAACAAAATTTTACGTTTTTCTTTCTTTATCTTTATTCTTGATAAATTGCCTAAGCTAATCTAATTTTTTAAATTATAATGAAAACTAGACCTCTAAAAAATGAATACAAAGTTCTGCTCATCAAATTGCGGTTAGATGTGTTGACATTTTTTCTGGTCGAATATTATAACGGGTCCGCCATCTAACGTTTTTTTTCAACTAATGCTTATTTCGTGAATGGTAACACTTAGCTCATGTCTGATTTGACAGATAATTAGTTTTATCCTTCCGCTGAACGAATGTGGTTGTGTATACGCTTGAACAACGCTGGGAAATATGCGTTTTCGGTTCGCTAAGTGGGCCTGCGATCGACTTACAGGAGATGCCGATTTTGCCAAAAAAAAATCATCTTTTCAGATGAAGCTCATTTTGATCTTGGCGGGCATGTAAATAAGCAAAATTGTCGCATTTGGGGCACAGAAAACCCGCACGCATACATTGAAAAGCCGTTGCACACAAAACGAGTCACTGTTTGGTGCGGATTTTGGTCCAGATGCATAATTGGGCCATTTTTCTTCGAAAATGGACAAGGAGTGGCCGTTACAGTCAATGGCGATCGTTATCGGGCCATGTTGAACGAATTTTTGTTCACAAAAACTTAACAGGAGGATATTGGCAACATTTGGTTTCAACAGGACGGCGCTGCGTTCCACACAGCCGATGCTACACTCGACTTTTTGCGGCTTGTTTTTGAAGATCGCATTTTCAGCCGCAGAGCTGATGTCGTTTTCCTCTCGGAGCTGCGATTTGACACCGTTGGACTATTATTTGTGGGGTGCCGTCAAAGATAAGTGTTACGCCGACAAGCCAGAGATAATTGACGCTTTAAAGGATAATATTCGTGAAGCCATTGGTGAAATACAGCTGCACACAATCGATAATGTACTTAAAAATTGGACGGATCGTGTAGGCTACTGCATGGCCAGCCGAGCCAGCCATTTGAATGAAATTATTTTCCATTAGTAACCGTAAGGATTGTAATTTCAAATAAAAAAAGAAATTTGAGAAAATATTCAGTAGTTTTTCTTTATAGCATTTTCAAAAAAAAAAAAGTTATTTGGCGGACCCTTTATTTCTATTTTAAGATACAAAATCTTAATTTAAGTCCAAAATTTTTTGATGGGATTTCCCGGAATTTTTGCATAAATAGAAACCCCAGATACAAGTACATATTTAGCAAGTGCATTTTCTTATTTTTTCTCTCATCTTCCTTATTGTCTACTTTTGCTTTTATTATATTTTCAAAGATAAAGTGACATCAAATTATATTTAGAGTCAAACAATTTCTATTTAAGTAAAACCAACAAGTTTTCGTCACAATATTAGAATGCTAAAACACTTGATAATAATACTTTTTCATGCAGACTTGGTATTCGTATCTTACGGAAGTAAAAACATTACTAGTCGTGAATCAATATGACAACTTAACTCAAGTAAAACATATTGCAGAAAAGTGTTTTTGAAGTTACATAGTGAATGTTTTTGGAAAATAAAATAAATTTTACATTGAAAACAATAACAAATTTGTTGTTTTTTTTTTTATATTAACCCTGTACAGCATACAACGCCAAAAAGGGTTTTTAAGTTTTAGTGCATTGTTTTTGCAATAAAACGGCATTTAATCAAAAGAGAATAATATTGGTATTTTTCTTTAGTCTGTTTTCTACTGAAATTAAATGCTTAATATTTTTAAATTGTGTTTTAACTAAGGTTTTCGCTAGTTTTTCATAAGTACTTTAAGTGTGAGAAAAAAAGTAAACTTGGAGGAGATTTATTTGCGGTTTAGATAATATGTATATAAGAACAAAAATAAAGTAAAACAAATATTCTCCTATAGAAAGTGGAGTTGTTTTTTAAATATAATTAAAAAAAAACGAAGCCTCATATGGCTTTTCATGCACTAAACGTAAATAATTATATTTCATCGCACATAAAAACAAACGAACATATTCTAGAAATGGATGTACGATAAATGAAATAACTAATTGTCATAAACGTGATGATGACCATATATCTGATACTGACGAAGATGATTTAACAAGTCAACCGTCTGGTCAGGAACATATTTGTACACCGGAAACAGATGATAGCGACCCAGAAGACTATGTTGAGCCCACACTGTCGAATGTAAAATCTATTTAAAAGCCAAGAACTCCAATTTGGAAGGAAAGAAGTTTACCCACTTATAATTTTACATTTCTAGGAGATACAAGCCTTCCAGAATTTATTGAAGAACTGGAGACACCAGCAGATATATTCAGTTTCTTTTTTACCGACGATTTGATAAACTTTATTGTAGACCAATCCAATTTATTCGCATTGCAAACTGATATAAATAAACCTGCTAATATTAGTTGGAATTAAATGGATCAGTTTATAGGTAAATTCAAAAAAAGGGTTGTAACAAATTTCTAATAATACTTTTCCAGGAACTGTCATATACATGTCTTTGCAAAAGCTACCATAATCCAGACATTACTGGAATACATTTATTGGCCAAGGGTTTGTACGAAGCACACTGACATGTAACAGATGCGAAACCATAAAACGATTTTAACACTTCAACAATAACACAGTACAACAGATGATTTCGGGACTCAATTCTGATAATTGCTTTTGAAAGTAGACCCAAGAAGAAGAACTTCTGCATCATTAGTTTGGTCATGGTACCTCAATAAATAATTTAAAAATTAATTTGAAGTTTGTAAGTATCGTATAGGGGAATTTGTCACGTTTTAGGCTCTTTTGTTTGTCATAACTCGAGAACCACTAGTCCGAATAAGCTGAAAAAAATTTATAAAAATTAAGAATTACAATTCCTTTAATCTGTTCATACAACGTTTCGCTGCTTAAGTAACAGTTTCGCAGTTATAAATAAATGTATGAAGAAAAAAAATATTTTTTGCCCAAAAAATTTTAATTTTTTATTTTTAATTCATAAAAAATCCAAAACGGTAAAAAAAGTGTCAAGTCCTATTACTTTCACGTAAAGTCGCATAACCTATAAACGAAATGTCACTTAAGTCATGAAAATCGATAAACGAGTTTCGCTTTTATTCGCAATTAATACAAGGAATGAATTTCGAAAATTTGCTCGAGTTATCCACAAAATTCTTTGGAAAAAACATCGTTTTTCGAAGAGCCTAAAACGTGAAAAATTCCCCTTTACGATACTTACTAACTTCAAATTAATTTTTTAATTATTTATTGAGGTACCATGACCAAACTTATGTTGCAGCAGTTCTTCTTTTTGGGTCTACTTTCATAAGCAATTATCAGAATTGAGTCCCGAATCAATCACCTGAAAAATGTTGTACTGTGTAATGAAAATATGAGTCCACCAGGTGAAACCGGATTTGATAAGCTCTTTAAGATTCGACCATTTTAAGAAAAGATTCGTGAACGTTTAGTGGTTGATGAGCAAATCTTTCCCCCAAAGTTCCGGCATCATCTTAAACAGTACAATCCAGCTAAACCCCACAAATGGGGATTTAATAATTTTGTATTGAGCGGAGTTTCCGGTTTCAGTTATGATTTTGATATATTTGCCGGAGCTCAAAGTGACACATTTCCGGAAGGAGCACGTAATGTTGGAGTTAGTAGACACGTTGTAACAAGATTATAAACTACGATACCAAAAGGACAAAACTATAAAATATACCAATTATAATTGGTTCAACAGTCCGAAGCTTCAAGTATATGTTATGAAAAATGGCTTATTGCCTTTAGGCACAGTAATCGCGTAACAAACTGCAAAATGACAACTGAAAATGAAATGAAAAAGTTGGGCCGAGGAAGCATGGTCGAAAAAGTTGCTAACATTGATGGAGTTGAACTTGGTGTCGTCACATGGTTTGACAATAAAGAGATTAGTATTCTTTCAATAAACTTGTTCTTTTACAAATAAAGGGTGTTTTTATAGAGTGACACAAGTTTGCATCATTATAAAACAAGGAAATATATTCTTATGGCTAATAAAACACTGATGGTTTAAGCGCAGTTTAGTTGAACTAAACTTGAATTTATATGTAGCTAAAACTCAATAACTGTAAATCAGTAATTCATGTTTTATAGGAAGTTAAAACATCAGATGTGGCAGCACTACGATAAATCTTATCAAATTCATATGGTCTGTTTTGGTAGTTTAAACGCCCAATTTTATGCGTTTAAAGATGGTTTATTTGTTTAGTGATTTATAAATTTGATGGTTTAAACACTTTTTAAACCAAAAAGAGAGTGCTCTGATTTTTAAGCCATTTATATTAATGAAACGGTCTTTATTGGAAAGAAAATTTTATGAAATTAATGTTTATATATGATTTTTTTGCCATGTGGCTGCCACGGAATACCAATTTTCAACAAGTTTTTCGCATTCTGACCATCATCGTTTTTGCAAACGTGTGGGCCAATGACTCCGCCAGCCCATAAAGCGCACCGAACCGTAATTTTCTGTGGATTTCATCGTGGTTCGACAAAAGCTGTGGGTTCCCCTCTGTTGAGTTTTAAAGTAAGATCTGGTGTACACACATTATAAATAAGATTACAATCTTGCAAGGTCGCCAGAATGTTACTTTAAACTCAACATGTGGTGCGCACATTTAAATAATAATAAATACATACATGTGAGCGATCCTTTTTCTTGGCTGTTGTAAACAACAGAGTTTTTAATCTTCTATTGGTGTAATAAACAGTAATGCATTTAAAACGATCGTTTAATCTTGTGTTTATTTAGGCTGCATGTATGTATTATTGTAATTTATAAAATCTAGTAGGTAGGAATATTGTTATTGTTTTAGTAATACGAATTTTAGTATTTAAGGAAAAATATTAGTAAATAAAATTGAGTTCTATTTTATAATTCAAAGACTGTGGTTGTGTTGTTTCAATTCATTCCTGCAAGAAGTTAACACCCTCATTCCAAATACGACAATTCTGCTTATTTACGTACCCATTCAACCAGAAATGAGCTTCATCGAAAAATAAAATTTATTTTGATGAAACATTTTAACAATTTGCACACGTTGTTCTAGTATAAGTCGATTTATAATGAAATTTCAAAGCAAACTTAATAAAAAGAAACTTTCAGCTGTTAAATGGGTGCTCAAACAAAGCAGTGATGCCAACTCAAAGTTGTGATACTCTAAAAAAACACCCTTTTTATTACACTCATGGTTATTTTTGTTTTTTTTATCTCTCCTAATTTTTTTCTTTTCCTTCAACTGGCAATACTGTCTTTTAAATCAATGTGGTTTTCCAAGAACTTATTCGACATTTATTCAGTGGTTGTTTTGTTTTAGAGTATAAGTAAACATTTTTCTTATAAGCTGGCGCTTAACATAACCTAAAAATACTTGCAGAATTCCAAGTGGGTTTGGCACCTGCAATACAAAGACAATATTAATGTCTGTATATCTGCATAAGAATTAAAGCTATAGTTTTCAAATTCGAAACAAATTACTTGGTTATAAATACATAATATCTCCCAAAAGTTGGGCTGAATTGGGGAAGTGGGCGTTGCAACTCCCATACAGTCAGTAGAGTTCTCTGTATTTATGGCGAGTGGTAACTGTAACTGTTTTCAAACAGATACATACAAATATTATAACAATCAACACACAACATCTGTCAAAGAGTGGTTTTAGTTGGAAAAGTGGGCGTGACATCTCCTATACAAAGGCAGTTCAAATGTATGTGTGTATATTTCGAGAACAGAACAGTCAAACTTTTTAAATATTCTACAACTATCTTTGTTATCAATACAGTTGTCAACATCTTTAAAAAAGTAAAATGGTAACAGTAAACATTTTTTAACTTGGAACCAATAAATTTGTTATCAATACAAAACATATGTACATACAAAGGTCAAAAAGTGAACAGTGGTGCGATTCTGTAATAAATTTTAAAATCGTTGGCATTGTGAAAAAATCCAACAAGCAAGTTAACGATTTTGCCGTTTTGTAATATTTTAAAGTACACCTGTGTCGTATTTCTGTTATATCCAAGACAACTTTTTTAGTGTTGTTTATTTATGGATTAATATCGAAAAAATAATAAAAATGTATCTTAAAGAAAAAATATACAGTAATTCACTGATAAATGCGTTCATGTAAAATACCAAGGCCCAAACGCTTTTAAACGAGAAACCGATTTAAGCGAATCTCGGTTTAATGCGTTACTGGCGCATTAAACGAATCTTGGTAATTTGCGTTACTAACGCATTTAAAAGAATTCTCTCTTAATTGTGGCCACAATGTAATTATTGAAAATTTAGTTTAAACGGGCGCTGTGAAATATGGCCCCAGGGAATTTGGCCTCAAAAAATAAATGAAAATTGACCCCAAGTTTGGGGCTATTTTTCATAATGCAATATGACCCAATTTTTTTTTTGAAACATTCCCCAAAAAAATGAAAAATAACCCTAAAAATAAAATAAAATGAAATATGACCCTAAATTTGGGGTAGTTTTTCATTGTGAAAAATTTCCTCAAAATTTATAATAAGGGTCCTCATGATGTCGCTTAAAATTGCCATTTGTGCAAATGCGCAAACTTACGAGTCTTGTTTCATGAAGCCCCTTTTTTTACTTTTGTGTAATTTTAAACAATTAATGTCAGTTTGTAAGAAACGTCAATACAAAAATAAATTAAAAATTAAAATTCAAAAATATAAAAATTTGTGTTTAAATTTGTGATTAATATGTATGAGAAATTTGCTTTTAAAAATGCTCAAAGAAAGCCAAAAGACCAATTTACTGAAATTATTGCTAGCATTTATTGTTTGTGATTTATAGACACTTGGATTTTTCATTGAAAACGACGTTAAAATCATTAAAAGATCTGTTTGTTTAAATGCACAATTGAACAGCGCAAGTTTACGAGACAAAATTGTTGGGCAAATTTACCAAGTTTGTGTAAATGAATTCTCATACAATTTTTGACAGTTCATTTACGAGGGCGTAAAAATGCACAGTTTGCACAGATTACGAGACTTATAAACGATATCATGAGGACCCTTAATGAATTTTAACCCCAAAAAAGAACACAAAGAAACTTATATTAAAAATTTTGGGGTGGAGTTCATATGCCCGAAACTAAAAATCCCAAATTTAGAATCACAATTTCAAAATACAAATAATTATACAGTTTTTGTGCTGGTGCTCTAACAATCCAACTGTATAATAATTTTATTATTATATAGTTATACAAATAAATAAATAATAAAAAAATAAATGGTTTTAAAAATCGTACGATTGATAGCATGGTTGTGCTTTCGGACTTTTCTCAATGGCATTACGAACACTGACTATTCTTCTCTGTGATATACCGAACACTGTAGCTCGTTTCTGTATTGCTCGCATCGTAAAATTTTTTCACATGAAGTGTGAAACAAGAAATTCCATCGTTTCTCGATTTGCGAGAAAAAGGTGTTTCTGTATTTAAATGCGAAAACAGACAAAACAGATTCAGTTTTAACTGGAATATTTCCAGAATTAAATGTCAAATGAAAGCGAAACGTCAACAAAAGAAATAAATATAATAAAAACAGCGCTGTCAGATTTGACGATTTATCTTCATTTCAACGATTTTTGCTCCGAAAACGTGCAAATTTGCTGATTTTTTCTAAAAAGTGACGAAAGCAAAAACAAAATCAACAATATTTTATAACTTTATTGTAGCTTTCTATAAAAATTCATATCGAATTTTTGAATTTGAAACACTTCATATTTTGTGGCATTGAAAATTTAAAAAGACAATATGAATTTCTGTAAAAAGCAACAACAAATTTATA
The DNA here is from genome assembly GCA_949318255.1 of Pollenia labialis. Classification (NCBI taxonomy): domain Eukaryota; kingdom Metazoa; phylum Arthropoda; class Insecta; order Diptera; family Polleniidae; genus Pollenia; species Pollenia labialis. The sequence goes on along the minus strand of OX439142.1, from coordinate 39,396,662 downwards.
TACATATTTGATATTCTTAGCTTATATGGACACTTTTATGCCAAACCCATATTTCGGCAATTTCGATTTCAACTACCAGGTATTCTACTACGTATATTTCAGGTGAAAAAGAAAAAGTAAAGTTAATAGTTATAAGAATAGGTAAATTATAGATTTATGGGTAAAAATTGGAGGCGTGTTTTTCACTCATATCTCAGACATTTGTGAACCGATATTTTTAAATTTCAATTATATCCTATTTGGACACATACGATACAAATTTAAAACAACGTCGTCACTATGAATCCTTGGTTTTTCGCAAAAATAAAAACCCTAAATATTTATTTTACTGGTATCTATCTAAATGTCTTTGTATTTGTATATATCAATTTTAAATAAGTTTGTATGTTTATTTTATTAAGCTTGACTTCTTTTTGTTTTTATAAAAATATTTATTTTATTTTTTGTTAAAATTTATTTTTAATATGATATTTTGTCACGCCATTGTGAGACTTCTTCAGGGAAAACAACAATTTTAAATTGTTATCGGATCAAAGAAAATAAATAATTTTATAAAAAATAGACCTCAAGCTTAATAAAATATATATAAATTAAAAAAAATTAAGTTCGAACATACATACATATGTATGTATGTATAAAATACCCATGAACTTTGACTACGTCTTTGTTTGATTTTGTTGTAATAAAAAAATCGAACAAAATTTTTGTATAATTAATTTTAAATTGTCCGATTTTTTTAAAACAAAAAGACGATCTTTTTATTTTTCTCAAAAAATTGACGATTTTCACGCAAATTTATCTGGCAGCCCTGAATAAAACCAAAACAAGGAAAGGCTTAAAAAATTTAATTAACAAAATATAACAATTGTGTTTTATTTATTTTGATCATTTAAATTACGCATTCATTATTAAAATGTATTTTATTTATATTACAAAAATAGTATATAAACATATTTTAAATTTAAAATATCTATATTTTGTTTTCCTCGCACCAATTTCAAATGCGACTTATTTTGACAGTTCTTGTAAGAAACTTTTCGCAAAATATTGTTACAGAAACACTTTTTCTCACATCCTTCAAATAATTGCTGGAAAATTATTAAAATGACAGATAATTCTTGCAACGGAAAGATACAGAAACACTTATGTGTGAAAAACCATTTTTTGTTTCATTTTGCACTGTTTCTGTCCCGATTCACTGGTTTCATGCGGAAAATTTTACGATGCGAAAAATACAGAAACGTGGTACTGGTTTCGCTAACTAAAGCTTCACTAAATAGGCGACCATCGGCCGGGCGCAAGGATTTTCTTTTCTGTGGTATAGCAAACACCGGCTTCGCTAACTTAAGAATCTCTGTATAACCGGCAAGGATTTTCTCCACTTTGGCATAAGAATTCGGGTTTTTTATTCTATCCCTAAGCAAACATACAATTTTATATAAATTCTTAAAATTTGCATTTTTCATTAGTTAACGAAAAATGGCCCCAAAGTAAAAATTGTGATTTTATTTGGGGCCATTTTTCATTCCTTGATATTGGGGTTATTTTTCATTCCGCTTAAAATGCAAAAACACCCTAACGAAAAAATTAATAATAACCCCAAAGAACTAAAAATATTGGCCCAAAATTGCGTGCTGTAGTATCTCATGTAAAATTTTGGGGCCGTTCTTCACTTTCCTTTTGGGGCAATATTTCCTGCGGTCATTTTGCGCACTGCCGTTTAAACTCTTACATTGCTTATTTGCTACAACAACGTCATAAGTTAAGAATCGTAAATTTTTACTTGATATTACTATTGTGTAGCAAATCATGTTTTTTATGAAATGGTAATTATTTCATGTGAAGATATTGTAAGCTCAACTCTGTAGAGAAAATAAAATTTTGTGTAAATTTTAGTCTTTCTGTAACTCTAATATTCTTGAGTTATGACGATCTTACAGCAAATGTGCTATTTATTTACTGAAAGGAAACAGTTGTAAGCTACGCAATTGCGTCAATTTATTAGAGATAATCATTTTATTCAATTTAATTTAGAATTGAAATCGTTTGACTAAAAAAATAGTCGTAAATTGTAACAAATATAAATGACTTGAAATTGTAGACAAAATCCAACTGAAAAAATATCACACTAAAAATACATATAGGGGATTCAACAGTTGTCATAAAGTCATTAGCAGGGGGTTCATAAATATGCAATTGCATGTTTATTCTTGTGCGACCAATGAAGGCAGATGCAATATATTTATCCGTTTTAGACCTTTTTATTAAGTTAAGCGTATTTTTTGCCTTTTAAAGCATATTTTGAAACATGTTAAATTTTGTTTAGAAGGCTACAAGAGCTTTCGCAGCAAATACATTTTTGTTTTTTCGAAATTGTAGTTAACAGATGGCATTTCAATAAAAACTTTTTTCCAAATTAGACTCTTTATGACCGTAAACCATCTAATTATGTAGGTATTAAAATTAAATTCGCCACATAAAAGCGTTTTTTAGAGCATATTTCTGGTTTCCCAGGTCATAAGTCTTAAAATAATAACATGAAAAAATACGACTGTTGCAAACAACCCCTCATAATTTAAAAAAATATAAAAAATAAATATTTACCAAAAATAAAAATATTTTTTAATTCTTATCCATGAATAAATAAATTAAATTAAATCTTACCTGACTGTTTTCAATTTTTTATACGCAAATCACAAATAAATTTCATTTTGTTTGTTTACCAAGCATCAGAGTCCTAAGCCGATATAAGTTGACGCCGCAAGTGTTTTGTTACAAAAATTTCTAGCCGCAGGTTAAATTCGGATATTAGACGGATAAAACTATACCATCAACGATGACTGCTACAAAGGCTAATGCGGCTTGGCTCATCCGCTCAGCGCAGGTCTCTTCTGATAATTTACGATAGCGCAATCAACATAGCAAGCAAAGTTCTATTAATTTAAGACACTTTTTGCTTACAGAGCAACAACAATATTTTAAATCCATTGTAAAATGTTAGAACATTATGAAAATATAACATGATAGCACACATTGTGAATACCCCAACAGTCAACAAGTTTGTATTATCATAACAAGGCAAGTTTTAATATGCACAAAAATGCCTAAAATGTGCAATTCCGAATATTTTAAATAGTTTTTTTTCATGTGTTTTTTTTCAAGTTTTCGAATTGAAATGATCTTTGATTGTCACATAAACTCTTTGAATATATTAAAAAATATGCGTTCAACATCAAGTCGATGTAACAAGCGCATACTTTAATAAGATAAGTTCACATAGAGTTCATCATTTGTTGTTTTTTTATCGCTCAACGTTTGGGCTTTTTTAGATTCTTTTGGCATTTTTAAATAAATCACTATTAAAAACTTAGCATCTAAAATTGCTAAGTAACCGTTTAATTTAGAAAACCTTTAAATTTGAAATGCCGTAATTTGCCCCCAGGTGTTGTTGAGTTAACAATCCTTGGTTGTTGTTCGTTGAACTCCAGTACGATGGGAGCCCGTTGAAATTTCTTTTAGTTTTTGTTAAAAATTTCAATGTAAGAAAATTAATTTGAAAGAAAAGTACCAGTATATTTTTATTTTTTAATTGCAACAGATAAGCTGAAAAGCAATTCTTTTGTTAAACATATTTTTTATTCAAACAGCATTGAAAACTTGACCTGTTCATTATACATTTTAATATAAAAAATAAAACAATATATTGAAGACAGTCATAGAATTATAGAAAATACAACCAATATAACACAATAGAACACTTTGTCAATGGCCTAAATATTTTAAAACACAAAGAAAAATTAAATTCCCTGAAAGTTACAAACCAAACAAAAAAATATCAAAAATTTGTTCGTACAATTAACCGTGAAATTTTGTGTGATATTTTATTTTATGAGTGTAACGCAGTAGCTGGATGCAATTAAAAAATATATGTACACAAATAATATGGATCAAGGAAAATGTTTTATCTTAGAATTATCTAAGCGTAAACTCTGTTATGTGTGATGCAGTTATCCGTGAAGTACTAAATATATAAATAATGAGCAAATGAGCGATGTGTGCTTAGTCTGGGATCACACTATGAAAGTTTTCTTTCAGAAAGTCTGAGTTTATTGGTGAGAGGGGAAGAGAACATGCTTTTCTTTTCTCCTCATTCACCCATAAACTCAGACTTTCTGAAAGAAAACTTTCATAGTGTGAACCCAGACTTAGCACACTTAACATTTGATATTAATCGATTTCTATTAAAAGGTGAATTAAAATGGTAAAGCTTGCAGAGGGTATTAAAACCAGTGTTCGAAAATAAAGAGAACATTATTTAGCGTTCGGCTCACGTACCAATGAACGATATCTATTAAAAAGTGTTTGTGTATAAGAACCACAACCCTTAATACAGTTCGTAACTACTTTCAAGAAAGAGCCGAACATTATAGTGTTCTGATCTTCGCTAAAAAAACACAACAATTGTAGTGATACTGTAGACAAACATTATATTTTCATGTTCTATTAACAATGATAAAGAAATAACCAAACAACAAATTTTAGCAGCGACCGCAGCACGAACAGCTTGTTTGTGTAGAATTATTTTGATGGCTTTTTGTAGTTTTTTCGTATGTGTATTTTGACTATAAAAAATTTGTTGTTTTTTTACCAGCCAAAAGGGGCGAACATTAATGAGCTGAACCTAACACAATGATGTTTGTGGTTTAAAAAAATCCGAACAGAATTAAATGTTCTCATCTTTTGTTGAGTTGGATAAGAACAGTATTTTTTTGTGTTCAAAAGATGACAAACAGGGAAATGTTATTTTTTAATGATTTACTACACAAACACCGTTTATGTTATCCACAAATCTACCGAACCGAACAGTACAATCAAAAGAAAAAACAATCCTTTCATACTCAAATCAATCCGTAGCTGTATTAATGGTACGGTGAGTACGAATTTTCTTGATACAAGTACAGAAAGATTGATTCAAGTACGGAATTTCAATCGCAAAATGCTTAAATTATCCATATTCAATCCCGATTTCGTACTTGAAATAATCCAAAAATGAGATTGATTTAAGTAAAACTAAGATTGAATCAATCTAAAAATGCGCTTGATGCAGGTATTATAATGTTGATTTTATCCCGAATTTGAAAGAAAAAAATATTATGATTGATTTACCTACTCGTATTACAACTTACAAAATGATAAAAGACCAACATCATGCCCGATATGGTTTTTACTTTGGAAATCTTATGTATGTATTTAACCAAAAATATAAACTAAATGAGCAGCAAGAGTTCAAATTTACTTTTTAAACATTCGTGGTAGACATGAATTCTGGCCAGACCTTTTTTCATTGTGTATAGAAAATCAAAACATGCGTAAGCCGGAAGGTTAAACACAACAAAAAGTTTAATATTTTTTTACTTGATTTAAGAATTTTATACATATTTCAAGAAATTCCGAGATTGATTTTCGAAAGTAATCCCATTTAGGATTGTTTTGAGTTAGTTTTAGTGTTATTCGTACACTCACACTAAAAGTAATCATAAAAAACTTGATTTAGCACGAGTGTTTTTCTTTCTGTGTATGGAGCGATATTTAGTGTTTATTTTCGAACACTGAATTAAAACAATACCGACACAATACGGAATAAGTAAATAAACCTTAAAATTCTTATTTTTAGAGAAGTCTTTTTTATTTTAATTTAATAGAAAATGATTCCAAGCAAAACAAGAAGTTAAGCAACCAAATTTATTTTATTAAAAACGTTACCAACAAAAAACCAAAACGACATCAAAAATAAAACACACAAAAGGAGCAGAGCATATAAATCATTTGAAATTAAAATGAAAGAAATTTTACATATGAACATTTAATTTTATGCAAATGGAACACTGAAAGTAATGAACAAATTTCAAAGACCCATAAATGCCCTTAAGCCATGATGCTTCTACAATAGCAATAAAAACAGTTACAACACATCAACTACTTACATGTGAAGTTACAACAAAAACATTTATCAAATTATTTTACAAACACAAAATACCCACATACTATCTTAGTACCCAGTAGGAAATGTTAATAGGGAATCTGTAATGATCCCTATTGACTTTGTCACCAATACAAAAGACTAACAGTGGACCTAACCATGTTTTGTGCTTTTCATTGAAAATGTACTACTGACCTTTGAATTATTGGCCGGATTGTTTTTGTGGAACCATAAGGACACATGGAACCAGATATTTACTCGTACATTTAAATATTTCTAGTTCTAATAATAAAAGTGAAAAAAGGAGTTAATTAAACCCAAAAAATGAAAACATCTTATGATTATTAAAAAAAAAATCGAACATTAACTAAAAACTGAACCACCTTTTTCACTTATCTAAGTTTGCAGTTATCAAAAATGTCTTTTTTTCACAAAGAAAAGTTCAAACGCATGGTTCACAGTGTCATCAAAATAATTTAGGTTTCCTGCAGGGTATATTTGCAAATGTATGTATGTTCGTTGTAATGGGTGTTTGTTTTGTAAGGGCTAAACAATCAGAGCAAGTTAACCTCTCTTTTTGGTTTAAAATGTGTTTAAACCGTCAAATATATAAATCACTAAACACGTAAACCATCTTTAAACGCATAAAATTGGGCATTTAAATTACCAAATACAGACCATATGAATTTGATCAAATTTATCGTAGTGCTGCCACATGTTATTTTTCAACAACATATAATACATGGGACCCTGATTTATAGCTGCGGAGTTTAAACTGCATGTAAATTCAAGTTTAGTTCAACTAAACCAGCGTTTAAACCATAAGTGAATTATTAGCCATAAGTGACACAAGTTTTAATTATAATAAAAAAGGCAAATATATTTTTAATATCAATGAAACGGGCTAAATTGGAAAGAAAATGTTATGAAAATAATGTTTAAATATGACTTCTGCCATGTGGCTACCACGACTGGCACGCAGAAGGCCAAATCTGGAACACCAATTTTCAACACCTTTTCGCATGCTGACCATCATTGGTTTTGAAGACGCCAGCCTTTAAAGCGCACCATACAATAATTTTCTGTGGATTTAATCGTGTTTCGACAAAAGCTTGTGGATTCTCCTCAATACAAACGCGACAATTCTGCTTATTTACGTACCCATTCAACCAGAAATGGGCTTCATCGGAAAATAAAATGTTTAATGATAATTCAGAATCAATACCCACCCATTCGCGGAATTATTTTGATAAAATGTAAATGTGTATGTTGATTGATAATGAAATTTCAAAGCAAACTAAAGGCCGCTTTAGCCGACCGTAAATGTAACGAAATGCAATGTAACGTACCGTAACGTGCTGTAAGCTCGTTTGTGCACTTATAGAACATGTAAGAACGTGTCAGCTGTTTTTCAAAAACATAAACAAAAAAGCACACAGTGATGAGAATTAAAAATGTTCAAATGGTGAGCGCTTTGCAGAAAAAGTGCCAAGTGATTAAAATAGTATTAAAACTGTATTTCTTGTATGTATAAATACATAAATACATTAATATTTGAATATTTTATGTTAATATTACAGATTTACTATAAACAAATATGTATAATAGCATATTCATTCACATGTACTTTCATTGTTTTAAAAATGTGCATACACAAAGCAAGGATTTGAAGCCATTAAAAACCAGACTTTTGATTGTTTGTATGTGTATATGTACATATGTATGCATTTGTTTACTTTAAACATACATCTAAACATATATTTGTGTAAATGAAAATATGTATTTAATGTTATTTTGGCAAAAGTCCACAGATATTATTACTGAGAAAAGTACCAAAGAAAAAGAGTAATATTACCCCCACTCCATTTAAAATAACAACAGCCCATCACTGAATACAACTGTCACGTAAACTCGTAATGAAATTCTATTTTCAGCACGTTACGGTTAAGTGACATTACAGTCAGTTAAGCATTTGCTTTGCTCTCCATATAACAGAAACGATCAGCTGTTTACAACACATTTACATTTCTTCAATTACGTTCGGCTAACGGGGCCTTAAACAAAAAGCAACTATCAGCTGTTAAATAGGTGCTCAGATAAAGCAGTGATGCTAATTCAAAGTTGTAATACTCAAAAAAGGACCCTTTACATTATCTCGTTCTATTGTTAAAAAAGGGAAGTATTTTGCAATTTCTAAAAGGTAGATTTCAAAAACAAACAAAAAACCATTAAAGTAAAATACTTTTTTTTTAAACCAGCGAAGTTAATTTAAAACAAGTAAGAGAGCTAATCTTTGCCGAATCTTTGATGCCCTCCACCGAAAATTCGAACATTTCAGGAATGATCTATTAATTATTAGGTTTTCTTTATAAAAACAGACGTAAGAATAAAAATTGGTTGCGGTGTAGACCTTTATTAAATTAGTGTCCGACCTTCAGAACGTTTTATGCTATTTATAGCAATTTTAACTAACTTGAGCCGAACTTAAATGATTTTCAGGAGGGGAATTTATATTGGAGCCATGGTAAGTTATGTACCCAAATTCTGCAGAGTGATATCTGGTATTAAAAAACATAAATTTCAATTCAGCGGTGAAATAAGTTTTTGTGTTTACAGTGAATTTCAGAAGGCTGCTAAATATGGAATCACAGGGAAATTATGGATCGTATATCACAAAATTGCATGACATTTTTTCTGGTCATATGAAACTAAGTTGGAAGAAATGTTACCACAATAAATATATCTGCTACGGTTTTAGGCTTATTTTATTAATTTACCAGAGTTGGCTTTATATGGGGACTATACTAAATTATGGACGGATCGTCAACAAATTTATTTGTGTGATTTCTAGTCCTATAAAACTGTGAATTATTCAATTTTATTTTGATAGCATTGCTAATTACGGTCTTAGGCGTACCAACCTCTTTTCCGAGAGAAGGGTTTATATGGGGCCAAGGGTAAATTATAGACGGATCTTCACGAAATTTTACAGCGTTATTTCCATCCGAATAAAACGAATTTTTGCATCTTATATCATTCCGTGCATTGTTCCACCATTTGTGTTAGTTTTTGTAAAAAAATTTTATATTTTTTAAGGTGCTGGTTCCACATTTTGATTCCTAGCTCTGATCCAGCTGAACCGATTTTGCTGGAATTCAATCCCAAATGGCTAAACATACCTACAAGCAATTAGAAACCAAATTTGTTTAGTTCTTTTGAGTTTTTCGAAAGTGAACGGGTTTTTAACAGACTTTATGGGGTCTGAGATGAATAATAAAAACGTTTCACACGGAATGACAAAGTTAGTATACCCTCCTCACAACTAATTGTGGTGGAGGGTGTAAAAATTAAGAAATGTTGCTTAAATAATTTGTTAAATGAAAAATTACGTATGGTGAATATCCATACTGAAATAAAATAATTTAAATAACTCATTCGCCCCAATGCACAAATATTTGAAGATTAGTGGGTCTCAAAAAAGAAAAAAAAATATTTAAGCGCTCATGCTTGTAGGGCCAAAATTGTTGAGATATTTTTCGGAAGAGGTTTAGAGGTTGCACAAGCCAAGTTTTTATTCAAAAATGGGTGGTTTCGCCTGTTTCTCAAACTTTTTTCATAGCTTGGTCAATAACCACGTTGTTTTATAACATAAACCATAAGTTCCAGCAATATTTTTGCCCATTAACGTACCATATATTAAACTTTCTTTCAATTTATTAATAAATTCTGTAAAAAAAAGTTGTATAACTTTTAAATAAAATAAAAGGTATAAAACTAGTGATACAGTCTTAAAGATGGATAGATTCAAAACAATTAAAAAAATTTAATTTGGTTTTACCCATGGTCTAATGAATAAGTTTATGCAAATCACCACAAATACAAATGATAATTACATTTCAGAAAAGGAGGGATATTATTCCAACAATTTTGTGGAAAAAATTATACCGGAACCAATGCGCGAAGATTTGAGCAATTTTATTATGGGTCAGCTTAAAGACATGCAGCCAAGAGAAGACTATATGGAATTGTTTTATATGAGCCCAATCTTCTTATGTAATAGATCTAAGCCCTATCCAACATGTAACGAAACTTCTTCCTGGGGTAAAACTCGCCGGTTATACAGGCTTCACTTTTACAGTGATTTTGTAATTTGTTCGAGACCTCTTTAAAGAACACACTTTATTTAATATTTATATACAAAAGAAACTTATAACGCGGATTCGGCGGTTGGCCACGATCACCCAGTCTACACGAACACGGGATGGCTGTACGGTAGGTCTGCTCGACTCGGCCGACAGTGGTAGGTTTATACTGCGTGCGCTCAACAAATGCCCAGTGAAGCCACCTAACGACAACGAGTCTGCAGGACGACCACGGACTCGCTGCGGTGAGTTGCCCGGAGTCGTATGCCTGCTGTACAACTACGGTTACAATACTACGGTCGGCCTTTGATGTTAGTGTAGCACTGGATTGAAAACCTGCGGGATAACCACGCAGTCTTCAACCTGCCTTACACACACACACACCACGTAAACCGGGGCCCAGTGAAGCCACCAGACACACACGAATCTGCGGGATGACCACGGAAACGCTGTGTCGAGTAACTCGTAGTCGTATACATGCAGGAAAACCACGGGTACACTACTACGCTCGGCTTTTGGTGAAGCGCTAAATTGAAAACCTGCGGGACAACCACGGAATCTTCAATTTGGTCTACACGCGCTCCAATATAGAAAACTACCAAAATATACAGACTGATCACGCCTTCACTTTTTGTTCTTTAGTACACGGTGGCTGCATCTCCTCATCTGTTTGGTCGATTACAACGTCCACATGCAGATATATTACCGCTACGTGCCGCTAGAGATTCTCATGCACCAGTTCGAATATACTGGCTGCCAATAGATTTTTTTTTTTAAGATGCCGTTAGTAATTTCAAATTTAAATCATAAATTTAATGTAAATCATAAGTACCAATTCTAATAAATATTAAATATTCACAAAAGGAAACATATTCAAAAATATCATATGGGCACTTCCAAGATTGTAAACGGGACATTCGCACACGTTTATATTGACAAAACTGTAAAAAACAACCTAATTTTCATTTTTTAAATTAATGGTTCTTTTAACTCTTAATTAGCTCTTTGATTTCCGCAAATGAAATTTTTCGCTTACTGCCGTGGTTTCCGAGATAATTGCAAAAAACCAGTGATTGTAAACGGGACAAAAAACGGAAGTGGGTTTTAAGGGGTAACCGTTTAAACAGTGATTTCTGCGAAACCTGACACAATATTTTATTGGGATTAATTTTAAAATGTTGCGTACTAATGTGCCCTAAAAATGGTTTCGATTTCAAAATAAAATATGAATTACATTTTTTTAAATAAATTGTTAAAGAAATTGTAAACGGGACAATTTTTCCACCATGATTTAAAATTTTTTTATGTTGCTTTTTATAATCCTTAATAAAAAATGTTTATCAGATCATAAATATGCCTTAGATTAGAGTATTGTTGTTCCAAATGCATATTTTCTAATATACACAAGTATGTGCTAAAAGTTGTAGTACTTCGTTTACCATTTATCTTTTTTTTTCGAATCAATTAATTTATACGCATTTATTAAAAAATATAAGCAATTCTCTAAATAAATCTTGAAAAGAAAAAATTTTTTTTTTCCATTTTTTGTGCTTGACGTTTTTTTGGAAATAGCCATATTTAAAAATAATTCAATATACATAAATGGAAAATAAGTACAATAATAAAAATGGTGGGGGTGGAAACGAGGTTCACCGACTTCCATCGTCAAAAACAGTAAAAAATGACACATGTAAAAGTAATATTTTAGTAATATAATGTAGAAAATTATACAAAACTTAAGATTTGCAGGTGGTAAATGATGTGGCAGAACGAGGTGTGGTTTTGGCTAACACTTACATTAATAGAGGACTGGGTGTTAACCCTGTGAAGACTGAGCTGGTGCTATTTACCAGAAGGAATAGGATAGAGGAATTTAGCAGGCCAGTGCTAGATGGCGTCGAGTTACCTCTATCGGACGGAGCAAAGTATTTGGGTAACTTTCTGGACTGCAAACTGTCTTGGAAGAGAAATACTCAGGAAAGGATGAGAAGGGGCCTCAATGCATACTACACATGCAGGAACTCCATTGGTAAGAACTGGGGTCTAAGGCCGGATATGGTAAACTGGATTTACACATCGGTTGTTAGGTCTATACTTACCTATGGATGCACTGTTTGGTGGGGTGCGTTGGGAGTGGATAGCTATAGGAAGATGCTCAGCAAGGTTCAAAGAAGTGCATCTCTTGGCATCACAGGCGCAAGGAGAAGCACTCCGCAGGCAGCGCTGGATATCCTACTATATCTGTCCCCTATTGAGCATTACGTAAGGAGTGTGGCCGCTAGGAACTTAATAAGACTTTACGAGTCTTCCTTAGTTAGACCTAGGCGGGATGATCACACGAGAATCTTGTACGAGATGGGTCTGCTTGATCAGGGTATTACTCTCGGGAGAATTTCGGATCATATGACTATGACCCTGGACTTCGGCGCAACACCACCAGTAAAGTTCCCGGATAGGAAGTTTGGAGTGGATCCAATGGACTGTTTGAGGGGTGGGCAGTATTTACGGATGGATCCAAGATGGAAACCGGCACTGGTGCCGGTGTATATATAGCGGACACCGAGGTGAAGAGGTCATTCAGACTCCCCGATGAGTGCAGTGTCTTCCAGGCTGAGATCCTAGCGATCTGCAGGGCGACGGAGGTGATACTGGAACACATCGTGGGTGGATCTGTGGTGACAATTTACATCGATAGTCAGGCGGCGCTTAGGGCATTGACGAATTATACGGTGCGATCGTGCCTGGTCGCTCGGAGTAGGAATGCTCTTGGTGGACTCATGAAGGCATTCAATGTGAGGCTGTGTTGGGTACCTGGACACTGCATGGTTGAGGGAAATGATGTGGCGGACGAACTCGCGAGAGGAGGTTCGAGTCTGGACTTAGTGGTAAGGGACAGGGGGGCAAAGCCTCCCCTATGTTACTACTATGGTGTGATACGGCGGAAATTCCGTCATGACGTTAACCGATCCTGGGGGGACAGAGTGGAGTGCAGGGTGTCAAGGGCATTATGGCCCGGATTGGACGCGGGGGCAACCAGGGTTCTACTGGGATTGGATAGGAGTAGTCTTAGAACACTTATAGGGTTCTTGACGGGTCATTGTCCGGTCAGGGCTTTTGTGGGCAGATAGGACAACGCCATACCGGACTTCTGCAGATTGTGCGAGGATTCGGAGGAGCTGGAGACGATCGAGCATGTACTTTGCCATTGTCCCAGGATGCAGGGTCTCAGACAGAAGTGGCTAGGAAATAGGTTTCACGACGAACTTGGGTGCATCGCTGGATGTAGTCCAGCTGATCTACTGGGGTTTGTCAGGGAAATAGTGCGGTTGTTTCTGTTGAGGGGACAGTAGAGAGGGAATTTGTTCTTCACAGTAACTACTAACTTTCCTATATTCTATACTCTATCCACCTCATACTTCTTTTCTTAACCTTTCTCTTTTTCTATATTCTTTATGTATTTTTCTTCATGTTAAAGGGATTCACAATGGACCGTACTGGTCTCCGAGTGGAAGTGTGCCCTTGGGCAATTATAACCCTTCTGAACCTAACCTAACCTACATCAATATCAAAACTTCTGAAACTGATTTCTAAATTTTAAAAGTTATAAGACGTTGTTTACAAAATTTATAAATTACGAAAAATGAGCAATTTTATTGCAAAAACTTTGCGCACAAAAATAAAGCTTCGACTTATTTCTTTTAAATTGTTTCCTCAAAAGTTGAGAAAATCGTGGTTTTTGACAAAGTTGTGAAGACAGCTCAAAAACAGCCGGCAAACCCGATTTTTGGAAAAATTCCACTTGTGCGACCTTAAAAACTTTTTCCGAAAAACCTAAAAATTCATCAATTTAGCGAATTAGAAAGGTAATTAAATGAATTTATTGTAAAAAAACTTGACTGGACAAAGTTTTAGAATTGGTTTTGTCTTAAATGTTGTTGTGGATAAAAAAGAATTAATTTGGCATAGTGAAATGGACAGTTAATGGTGTGGTCTGCTCCATGATAAGCAGTTTGTGCCAACTAAATCTTCTTTTTTTAAAAAACACAACTTAATAAACTCCATTTTATGGGATTCAATGAAACAATTTAAATAACAAAAATTACTATACAATTGATATATTTTTAAAAAATAAACGTAAAGGGAAATTCCTAAAAACTTTCAAAATATGTATCTTTAACTAATTCCCATAACTAATTTTTTCTTATATCCCAAATAAAATACCAAGTTGAGGGAAAAGTACATAAATTGACAACAGTGTTTATAAACTTATTTATAAACTTTTTTTTTTTGTTAAAAGTAGATAAAGTTATTTTTTTTTTAATATCTTGGACAACTATAAACCGACACTGATGAGTTTTTATAACTTTTTTAAGGAATATCTACGGCAAAAGTTACTTAAAGAATATATTTTTAATATTTATATGTGTAAGTGGTGTTATTATAAACATCTACCTAACAACTATAAATTATTTTCTTTTTTCCAACTAAAGTTTTTAAACGCGTTTAAGCAAAATGTTGATTAAGTTAATTATAGCCGTTCACATTAAATTTAAGATGATAAGATGACAGTTCTTTTTCTGAATATTTGTTTATGGAATCTTCATATATTAAATATAAACTAACAATAATTAATCAAATCGTATGCTAATAATACCAGTGCCAGACAAAAAATTTCGTCACCACGGTTTAAATTAAAAAAAAGACCTGCACGAGTGTATCAGTAAGTATTGTCGAAACAGAATGGTTTCTGTGACCAGAGACTACTTAACAGATATGTCATGAGACAGAAGATTTCGCGTTTTTTTTGTCTGTTTCTCCGAAAGTCGCCCTTTTTGCATTTCTATTTGCATCATCTTTTATGCCACAGTACAATGAACACAAATTTATTAAATTGAGATTTTGTTGCAAACCAGTTGTAAAAATTAACTTTTAAGTTTACCACACCCCGAGTAAATAATATTTAATTAAAAACAAAACAATATTACTAAATAAGTAAGAGTGCTATATTCGGCTGAGCCGAATCTTAATTACCCTTCACCATTGTGCGAGAAGAATACAGAGCAACTAGAAAAAAATTTAAATAATTTTTACATTTACATACATATTTACAATTCTAAAAACTTCATTATAAATTAAATTTTTGAAGCGAAAACTAGTAAATATTTTTTTAAAATCGTTTTAAAAACATAAAAATTAAAAAATAAATTTATATTTGAAAACCCAAGATTCGAACCAGGGGACTCACAGTTTCTAACCTTAACAAACTCCCTTGACAACTGAACCATTAAAAACGTTGTTTGAATATCATTTAAATATGGCGCAATTTTCGGTTCACAACTAAATTAGTTGTGATGAGTTGTAATTTTTTTTGATGTTTTTTTCACCGCAATATAGCAAAGTTGTAAACCATATTTTTTGATGTTTTTGTTCACAGCAAAGTTGTAAACCATAATACAAAAATTAACATATTAACTTTAGTGCGATTCACTAAACATATCATTAAAATAAATATAACGAACAATTTTTTTACGATATTCGCTGTCGTTTAAAGCCAGCTCTTACTTTAAGCAGTTTTTTTGTCGTTACTTTAGCGACAATAATTTAATCGATAAACTGTATTTTATGTTTAAAATAGCCTTCTTACCTACAAAGATACATTTATATGTATATCTATGAACAAAAACAAAATCCTAAATTTCAAATTTACAAGAAAAGCAAATTAAGAATTAAAAACAAAATTCTTAATGTAAAATTCACAAAAAAAATAGAAATACGGCAAATTAATCCATCGTCTTACTCGTAAGTCTGGACAGACCTTTTTCAATGCACTTTGAATAAAAAAACATGTGCAATACGGAGGGTTAAGATGAATTTAATTAGTTACAAAAATACAGCTGTTATCCATCGTTAAAAAAATTACAGAATCACACTTTCGTTACTGCAAGTGAATATATATGTCGACGAATATTACGATTGTCGGTTTGTTCAAAGTTAGTGAATCGCAACACTGATTTAAGTTGTGAACCGTAATAGGGGCAGTGTTATCCTACCGTTGATTTAACTTTTGTGGCAAGTTTTTAAGTTGCAAAAAGAAACAAAAATTCCCAGTTTCTATTTGTTAAAATAATTTCGTTAAATAGATTAAATAACAAAGAAGAGTGATAACGGAAATCATATTGGGCATTATGGTTCTATATGTAAACAATTGCAAAGGGGCGCAGGGGGTAAGAGCGACATCACATCGTTTAAACAACATCGCTTTTCTTAGGGACACAGTATATACATATATATATATACTTAATAGGGTCTTAGATCAATATTGTAGAAATTACAAACGAAATGACAACCTTATATATACCCTTTTCCAACTCTGGTGAAGGGTATACAAATTTAAACTTTTAGTCGTAGTAAACGTTGCAATACTCAGCGTATTTTAACTTAACAATTAAGTCACGACCCTATTAATGATCCATGTTTCACATTCTTAATGACACTTTCAACATTTCATTTGAACTCATAGGTAAATATTTGTCGGTTTATTTCGTATTTTGCAGAATAACTCAATTTTCATTTAAGTGAAAGCGCATAAGTCAATTTTAAATTAACAGTTTTAAATAAAACTGGCCAAATTTATATTAAGAAATAAACTTCTTAATAATGTATGTATGTACATTGTATAGAATATTATATAAAGTTTTTTAAGTCTTTCTATTTTATTTTCGTTTAATTTAAATTTAATTATCATTAAATCGTTACGCTTATTATGTTATTAACAATGGAATATACTTTGAGTTTTTGCATTGACGAAAGGTGAAGTTGGAAGTATGGGTTCGGTGAATTCTTGTAGTTTGTTTATTTATTGGGCTGTCAACCAATAGTTCACTTTGACAGCATGGTGGGAGGGTAAAGACCGGTGTAGCAAATAAGATCTTGAGCTACCCCCACGCTCATCCGATAATTTTTTCTTTTCTCCTCTCTGTATCTGTATGGTATCGTATAAAGTCTTAACGCTACCTTTATTTAAAATTTTCTGCTAGCGATTTAAAATTCTGTTTCAAAACTATTATTTGGGAACTGAACACACCCCATTCCGACGAGCACGGCCGAACTATTAGATAGTAAGTTCCCATAACATTACCCGTTATCCCAAAGAATCGTTACAGGGTTTTATGATTACCCTCCTTATTGATGAGCAATTCTGTTTGATTTCGGAGCCTGTAGAATTCAGGACTCGGAAAAGAAAAATTTTTATGAGCAATTTAGGATCACACTCCTGGTTTTCTGAGGGGCAACGGTAGTTTGTTTTCTGTTTCTTGATAATTTCAATATTTTGCGTTTGTCTGTTATTATTGTGATAATTTTGCGCTGTTCGGTTGTGGTTTTGATAAAATCTTTGAGAAATTTCTTTTCACTAGACAAATCTATTCATTTGAAGCCTTTGTCCGTTGAAATTTGTTTAAAATGATTATTATTTCCATGCACAAAACATACATATATTAATAAAACTTTTCCATTTAAAGCTAAAAAGCACAAATTTACATTTAAAATTAATACCCTAATTTCAAGAAAAAGGAACACCCCTATCAATCAATCTTTTTTGGTTCCGAAATCCCTCTTTTATGACTCTTTTAAAAGGTTGTTATGGTTGATGTGTGAGCAAAAAGGCTCTAAATTTTCCATACAAATCATTAAATTTAGGAGTCCTAACACGCTCATATTCAGTACAAATTTGTATGACGGTTTCATAGGAAAACAAGCTCATATCTAAGAGCTTTAGGAGCTTTTTTCTGAGCGTTCTGCTCATAAAAAGGAGTCATAAAAGACTCTTATAGGACCCATATTGTTTGCTGAGAAAATATTTAGAGCTAGCTACGATATAATCGCGAAAAGCGCTCGGTATTCAGTTTGATGTATGTTTAGACGATTTTATGTGATTAATGAATTAATTAAATTTTAATCATGCCAATTTGAAGTAATTAACAAATCACTTATGGTCATTTCGATTATGATGTGATTAAAGCTTATCACGTTCGAGATGCATAAACGCGTTTAACAACCCAATTGTAAAAAGCTAATTCATGCACTATTCCTGAATTTTAAAAAATATACTTACAATATAATTTATATATGTAGGATTCTTACCAAGACTCAGCCACACTTCAATATAAACATTTAAGTTTAGTAAACGGATTAAACCCGAATCTTGGTACTTTTTTGATACCCCATCTATCATTTGAACCAACAAACGTAGAAAGTTATCAAAAAAAAATACGAACACAAATTTGGTACTTTTTGGAAATCGTTGACATATTCGTACTAAATTATGGGCTTCCACTACAATAATGCAAATTTTAATACTGGTGGGGGGGGAGGGTTTAAATAGTACCAAAAAGGGGAAATACGGAAAATTTGATATTTTACTTTAGCTTTTTGGTTCTAAAACTGGTATTTTTTTAATGTTGGACCTTAAAATATAAGATTAAACATGCAATGCCCTGAGTGGATAAGAACATATTGCGGAACAGTTTGGTACTTTTTTGTTATTTAACTGGTACTTTTTGAATTTTCGTTATTATTAGACCTAGAAACATAAAATTCAAGATGCAATGTCCTGGGTGGATGGGAATCTTTAAGAGTGAACTTGTTGGTACTTTTTTTATTTTCTAAACTATTGAATTTAGAAACACAAAATTAGTGGTTAAATTTGTTAAAACCTATGAACGTAAACTTTGGCATATAAATAGAAATAAAAAAAGGCCCGATAACAAAGTAGCGTGTTAAATGCCAGAATTTAAACAATTAAAAACCTGGAAAAATTAACTTTGGCATACAAATATGTCCACGAAGGAAAAGGAGACGTTAACGAAGTAGCGGGTTAAATGATAGTGTAAACGTAAGACAGCTGATCAGTTCATACTACTTTGGGTAAGTTTGTTAAAGCAGAGAAAAATTATTACCACCCCCGTTAACACAGTGTAAAACAGTACAAGAGCTGTTAGTATATAAATATAATAAAACCTTAAGGAACTGTTAATGCGTAGTTTTTATTGTTGTTGCTGCACATTTACTACTATTTTCGACATCATCATGTTGTTTATGCCAAAACAATGAAAGCATTCTTAAATAAGTTTTGTGAATAGATACATACATATACGTACAAACATTTTCACGTAAAGACACACAGTATGTCTTCCGACAAATCATATTTACACATACTTTAGTATATTTATGTTTAAATTACTTTATTGTTGGCAACAACAGACCAAATATTCATAAAAAAATGGGCCACACGCGCAACCGACTCCAAATGAATTTAGATAAATAAAGCACAGATAGAGAGAAATAACCAAGTTTTATGTATGTTAAAATTAAACGAAAAACTTACCATCATCAAACACCAGCATTCACATGCAACACAATGGCATGCAATTAAAAAAACGGTTGAAATAATCAAAAACTAGTTTTTTGCATAGAATATTTTATACAAAAATAATTTTAAGGGTTTTCATGAAATCGCTTAAAATTGCTATTTGTGCAAATTGGCAAACTTGCAAGACTTTTTAACTTTTGTGGGACTTTTAACAATTTATGTCAGTCTGTAAGAAATGCCAATACAAAAATAAATTAATGGTCTTTTCGTCGATAGCGAATGAAGACTTCGTTCGCTTAACTTACATGTAAAACAGAACCAATATTTTATAATTTGTTTTTGTTTTAAATGTAAAAAATAATTTTAGTCGTGTAGTCAGCTACTCGATACTATCGTATCGAATAAACTATCGAATATTTTTGCATACGATAGACACTGACGTATCAAATGAAAACTCGAGAAATGTAATGTCGAGTTACTCGATATCGAATGCTATTACTTCAAATTCAATAAATTTCATTCGATATCGAGAGTCATGATACCAAAATAAATAATTTCAATCAATTTTGCTCGATATCGTATGCGGTGATTAGACCCCTGGTTTTTTATTATGTACATATTTATATTTCAGTGGTGCCACTATTATTTTTTTTTTTTACTTTTATGAAATGGAAAAACATGCATAATTCAAGACTAGTACACAAACTTAATTTAAGCCTTAAATATATATAAATACTTATTTATATACATTTTATAGCGTTAAAACAAATGAATTTATTAAAAGTCATTTAAAATATTTTGTTTTTTGGAACTTATAAACAATATAATTTTAACGATAGATTAAATAAAAAAAAATTTTAACTGCTTTTATAATAAAAAAAAAATTTTTTTCCGTCAACGCACGTCGTAAAGGTTTCAGAACACATTGGCTACGGACGTAAATGCATAAAATGCAGTAATGCAAAATGTGATTGCTGATGCGTGATTTAAAGTTGCAGTTGTGATGCTGATACTTTTTTACTGCACAACAGCTGTGCAGAGTTAAAATTTTTGAACATAAGCTGAATTTCAAAAGTTTATTGCTGGGTACACACAATGCAATGCATTTAGTTGGTGAAATACCCTCTCTACTTCAGCATTATACCATGGAAGAAAGAGCATCTTTATAGTAAATTCTGAAATTTCAAAAAAAAAAATTGTTGCCGCCTACATCTCTTTATTGAATTATTTGCAACCAGAAAGAAACACCGATGTTTGTGTTGATCCATTTTTTAAATTTAATATTGGACTACTGTTCCTTTATTTTGAAAGATCTTTCATCATCATCGTTTATAGCAATTTTCAACATTTGTAAAAGTTGTGATTTAAATTAAAGGCATTTTAATTGTTAAAAATGTTTATTTTGCTTTTATAATTTTTTTTTAAAAGCAAAACGGCAAGAAAAATTTTATGGCTAAACAAGTTGAAAAATGGCTAAAAAAATGGCTAATGGCTAAACGCATTTTTTAATGGCTAAAGAGGGTGAAAAATGGCTAAATCTAGCCACTAAATGGCTAAATTGGCTACACTGCTCATAGTGTCGCAACAACTTACTGCTTCGGGTCCCAAATATCTTTTTGTTTTAGTTTGTGTTAATAATTTTTTTTGTAGCTGGTATGAATTAAATTTTGTGCCCGGGATTACTGCCAGCAGGTCGGCAAGAACAACCCCATCCGGCGAGATCAAGCCGCGCAATACGATAGCATACCAGCACAGCCGACAGTCTGGCCATATTTGCTGGTTGTTGTGTAAACCGCTACCAGCTGGTATTTTTCCCCGTCTCGTGCAGTACAAAATGTAAATGCCCACATACGATACAGTTTTAGTACTTGGAAGAAAAATCTTCTAGTTTTATCACTAATTCCAAACGTCGAGGCATCGACTTTACGTGTTTTGTGAAAAATTCCAATGTAACATCCGTCTTTGTCCTTGCTTCAACTGCCCCACTGTGTTGAAAATGGATTTATAGAGCTTTCCGGCAAGTTCTTCCTAACCATGCTCTATAATGTTGAGATTTGGGGGCTGTGACGTTGTTTGCAGTAATTTTGGACAATTTTTAACGCGTCTTTTTTCACAACGTGTAAAGTGTGCTTCGGTTCGTGACCCTGAAAGAAAGAAAATGTGTAAAATGTGTTTATCTTATCGACATTTTGCTAAACATTTTGTTTCAAATTTATAATATTTGCAACGGATTTGTAAAGAGATGCTTGTGACGAGACAATTTGAAACGGTCTAAGAACATATGAGTTACATCGGCGAATAGCGAGTCAAAAATATAAAATTGCACGGGTGAAATTTTGTAAGGACTACTTGTTAAAAGATTCTGACCTTTGGAAGATGGTGATTTTGCAAAAACTTGTTTAATTTGATTATTTTTAACCGCTTATAGGTACTATTTACTGATTAACATGCATGGATCGAATGGAAAGCATTACGTTTGACGTATGCCAAATACTGAGTATTTGCCTTATAACATATAACGTGGTTTTCTTCTTCGGCTGAGGTAGTTCAGATGAGTCCAGGGCCTACTTATGGATCCACTAACCTTTAGTAAGACGACGATATGTTTACCCTTTTCGGGGGTAAAATTAATCTTTTCTTCATTGAGTATTTCGTTACTAATTTAAACACAATTCAATAATTACAAAGCTACGATAACGGATCATCGACAGCAGGATGGAGGTTGTAGATTTCAGCAGGTTTGATACAGCTGTATAGTTCGGCTCAGGGTTTTAGAACAGTCATCTTCGGGTCTATGACCAGGTTCGACTCGTGGGCGCTTTTGGGTTCGGTTAATGGGATTCTCGCCTGCTTTGTAATTGGCTTCAAAGATCGGCTTCGGGTTTGCGGTCATGTCCGGCTTCTGGAAAACACAGGTTTGGTTGCTGGTGGGCTCGGCTGTTTGGTAATAGACTACAACAGACCGGCTTCGGATTTACTTATTCAGGAAATCAGGATCGGTGCTTATGCTACGCTCGACTACATCAGCAGACATCAACATTTGGCTTCAGCCTCGGATACCTCTTCGGATCACGCGTTCGTTGGATTAATGTTTTATATGATACGCACAAAGGTTCTTACAACTAGTCACTAACTACTTAATTTATCTAAGTAAATTACTTAAAGCTGCCAATTTCAACGACAACAATGAAACTGGTGAGAACAGGCGACACGAAACCGCTTGTGAGAACCCTCGAAACGAGGCCACTTGTGAGAACAGGCGACACAAAGCACAGAAACAGGTTACCGCAGTCACCTGTTAGTTGTCAAAGTGACTAGTCCTACGAGTTTAGTCTAAGTCGGTACTCCAGTTGTATTAAACAACTTCCGAGCTGTTTATCGGATTTCTTGTCTTATTAGAATCGACCCGAATGTAACAAAACGTTTTCCACTTATATGAATTCATAAATAAACCAATTGAGAGTTCTTATGGTCAACAACATTGAAACTTTGAAATGTGTGATATGTGTGCGTTTGTTACAGTAGGATATTCAAAGCGACAAGAGTGATAAAACACTGACTTAATTAAAATCACTCGGGTAACGGTAAAGCATGAGGAGCATGGAGATGGTATGGGGATGTGTTTGCAGTGCAGGAGTAGGGAATATTAAATTTTTAGAGGTTAAAATCAATCAATGGCAATATATGCCCATTTTAAAACAAAATGTAAAGCAGAGTCCCGATAAATTAAACATATTGGTCACATTTGCTTTTTTTTAGGGTCACAAACTAAAGCACACTTTACACGTTGTGAAAATAAAACACCGTCACAGTCCCCCTATAAATCCATTTTCGCAGTGGTACAGCTGAAGCAGGGAATAAGACATGAGTAGAGCAACATTTACTTAGGAATTTTACACAAATACCGGGAAGTTGACTTTTCTTCCGAGTACTAAATAAAACTGTATCGTCCCATTAAGCGTTTGACATGAAATTTATTAGCTTTGTTTTCTTTTTTTATTTTAAAAATAGTTTTCAATAAAAAAATGCTAATAGCCGTTTTCTCATTACGTGATTATCTTTTTTCGCAAAGAAAAACTGCACGTTAAAGAAATTTGGAATTCTCAATGTCCCATTTGCTTCAATTCTGTCGTAAAGCTAACCAGCACTCATCTGCCAATTTATTATTTTCCTTCTATTTGCCGTACAGATAAATTCAATCAGCTGACTCCCAGCTTTCACATTTATTTTGAGAGGTGTTGCCCCCTGAAAACAATGTTTTTTGTCGGTGTATTGAGAAACCCAAAATCGTTAACGGGCAGTTTATCGGTCTTATAAATTTATGTTGACATTAAGGGCTAAAAAATCAGAGCAAGTTAAACTCTCTTTTTGGTTTAAAATGTGCTTAAATATATATGGGCTACTTCAAATTTTTTGAGCACCTGCTGAAACCGACATACTATGGCTCTTATTTCGTTAAGTTTTATGAATTGAAAAAAACGTTGTACAGGGTTTGGATGACTATACTCGAAGGATATGACGTGCAAAGTTTTACGTTGAAAAGTCCTCATCTTAAGAATTGGTGGTCATCTAAAATTCGAAAAATTAAAAAAACGACTTGAAACTTGCAAGAGTTTTTTCATTCATTCCATTTTCTATGTAATAGTTTTAAGCTTTCAGATCCAAACCCATACAAAATGTAGTCACTAGACTTGGAGGATATATCCACTAAAAAAAATTTTTTGATATCGCTGCTGGGTGAAAAGTTGCATGGTGTTTTAAAGTGAAACCAAAATTTTCCGAATTTTGAAATTTTTGAAGATTTTACATAGAGTTTTTGCGCCGTTTAATAAAAATGAGTTTTAAGCGCAGAATTAAAAAAACTGCGTAATTTTATAAAGCTTGAGGTGTATCAAGTTGGTGTCAGCGCACCAATAACGTATTACGGACATCACAAACTTAAAAGAAATTAACGTAAATTTTTTAAAAATGTATCTTTTTTGCGTCTGACAATCTGAATTGCCTTTTAAGTTGGCTAGTGTATTGCGTGATGTGAGTAACTTCGTAAAGGGCACCTCCGAGGCGAAAACGCACTTTAAAATTTTTAAACGCAAAAATTTTATGAACTTTTGAAAATTTTTGCAAAAAAACAATTTATTTTTAACCTTTTTTTTTATATCAAAACATGTCATGGGAACATGTTTAGGTATCTAAATAGATTCTTCGCGACGGACTAAACTGATAAAGTGCAAAAAAAAATAATTTTTTTCAACCCTGGCACGTGCAGCGGCAGTTTTTTCCAAACACATTTCGCTTTGTGACAACTGAAGCGCTGTATCAATTCCGCTCAAACGAACATCGAATAGAAGACTTTACTGAGCTTGATACCAAAATTGAAAACGCACCAAAAATGTTAAGGATTTAAAATTTTATGGAGGAAACAAAATGTTTCTAACCTCAAAAAGCATCCTTGTATGAAATATTTGATTTGGTTTCAGATTATACATTTTAAAAGTTTTTTTCCCAAAATATTGCAAACTATGTCTTATACTAGCCGTAATTTTGTAAAATGTTTAACAATTTTAAATAAATAAAATGCATACACGATAAAAAAAAAATTTTTTATATTTTTTTCCAGTGTATTTTAAAAAGTATTAAAGCTTTTACAAATATTTTAGTGTGCTAAGAAAGCCCTTAAGGGGTATTATCCACACGCGTTATCCTTTTTCAATTTTAACAAAAACTGTAATTTTTATATTTTTATTTTTAACTTTAAACCGCAGTAAAATTTGCGCCGTGTAATAAAAATGATTAACGCGAACGGATTTCACATGCTCAAATATCGGTTAATACACACGCAAATCAACATTGATGTCAGACAAAAAAAAAAAAATATTAAAAAAAAATGTCTAGGTGTCGTAAATTTTTGAAGTTGCTCATATACCATCTTTAAACGCATAAAATTGGGCGTAAAATGGCCATACACACAGAAAAAAAAATTAATGAAAATCGTCGAAAACAAGGTTGATTTTACCGTTTTCGATGGTGATTTTGTATCATTGTTACTTTATGATAATTTAACATGATTTTACAATAACTTGCGAACAACATTATTTCTTTAAAATAACTATAATTCATGTTAATTTAAAATTGCAGTTAAGTTAGAGCAAAATGTCATTTATTTTGAAATAACAATCCGAATCACGTTGAATAAAAGTTATTTCAAGTTGCAACAACGTGAATTTCATGTAGAATCAAATTGGTTATAGTGTGATATACGAGTGTGAAACACTTACCATGTAGCACATGTTTCACTTATTTTGTATTCTCCTTTGTTAACAGAAGCATCAGAAGAATGGCCCGATTTGGTTTTCATCATCATTCTACTTTAAAAACTTGATGTACTATTTAACTAAATAATTTTACTTAAAAGAATACGGGAATTGTCTTATTTTTATAACATATTTAAGAAAATAAAATAAAAAAATGTACACCCTTAAGTATGTTAATTTAACCATATAAACTTTTGATTTTAATATAAATCAGGTTTTTATGGATTCAATATTAAACAATGTTATTTTAACAGTGAATAATATTGAATAAGCGTGATTTAAGCTTATTTTAATATTTTTCATTTAAAATTAATATGAAATAATGATAAATTTAAATAAAGGGCATACTTTTGAAGAAATTTACTATGATTCTTAATCAACATTTCTCAATGTTAATTTAACATTGGTATTTTTTTTCTGTGTGTAAGCATTATACATTTTTTTAATTTTTTTTTTTTTTTGATTTTTTTTTCATTTTTTTGCATTTTTCTGTCCGGTAATTTATTTGGCTTCAGAAGCCAAAAACGTTTTCCAGCCAGTTGCAAGCAACAAGGTCTAGGCTTAAAAACAGAGTCGGTTTTCAGTTGCTTAAATAGTTTTCTATTGTAGTTCTATAGAAATTCAACATAAGGGCATATTGTTATTCCGCAGCATTGCAGCTTCGTTTTTGGTGGCTACTTCTAGGCGTTTTTGTTGTTAAGTGCGTTTTTCTTAAAGGAAATATTCATATGAAAATAAGTATTTCAGTGTTATAATCAAGCCTTTAATAGGTATAATTGAGTAATTTCCTTCTTAGCTAAGATTCGTCGTTTTGGTGCTTTTTCTCCTCCACTTTCACAAGTATATACGTACCTATACTAGAGTGCTTCAAGATTGTTTGAACGAAAACAATGTAAAGGCACATCCACCCCAGAATTGTTTTTTGTATAGAATAGATACGCCTCAACGCCGCTGAAGTTAGAAGGTGCAATTTTCAGTTTTTGTATAAATATTGCCATTAAATAATTATTTTGAAACTTAATGTAAAAGAATCGAAATGTGAAAGTAATTATTAAAGTTTTTCTTGGTATTCGAAAAAATAATTAACAAGGCTTCGTTTAAATGTGCTAAATTCCCATTTCATACTATTGATAAACTGAAATTTATTGTTGATGGGAAAAGCTATTCCTTAGGCCAGATCGTCTCCACCTTATTAATTTGGAATTTGGTTCCTTTATGGAGACAAGCCATTGTAATGGCTGGTGGTCTGTCTGAATAAGAAATTTTCTACCGATTTTCTACAACCCATATATGTAACAGCTAACAACTCTTTTTCGACAGTACCTACTGTAGCTAATTTCGTGTTGGTTCAGTGTTCTACTGGCGTACCAAACGGGATGATTATCCTGCGATAATACCGCACCTAGCACTAAATTGCTTGCATCAGTGTCTAACATTGTTTTATTTGCCTCTGCGTCCGATGTACACGCAGAGTAAAACATGATCAATAAATGGTCACTACACAGAGCTTAAAAAGACGTTAAAAAATTGTCAACCAATGGTAATAAATTGACAACAAAGTGTTGTCAATATTTTGACACACTTGTTGTCAAATTTTCAACAAAATGTTGTAAAATTGGGCCGAAAGATAAAAAACGTACCATTGTTGTTAAATTGACAACACCTTGTTATCAAATAGGTGTCGCACTGTCATTATTAATAACAAGCAAATTTTGTTTTCGCCGCAAGTAAAATATGCACTTATTTTTTAAATGAAATAAAATTATAAAACTAAAAACTGAAAAAACACATTATAAATAGTGACGAAAGCATTATGTTCCTTGGATATGAAGAAGATTTTCTTCTTGAAAAAAAATATAAATGATGTACAAACAAACCAAGTGCAAAGGATTAATGACGAAGAAGAGGCCAAACAATTCAAAAAATTATATGCAATCTAATATTTAACAATGAAGCTCCTGTATTTTTTTAAATTTTTATTGTACATTTTATTGAAATTAAACAGGTGAATTTGTTTAATTTTTATTTTAAAAATTTGAAATAAATTAATAAAAATGCATCATATATTTTTATTGATGGGGTTTAGAATGGGATATTTATTACTATACTTACAACAATGTGTTATCGAAATGACAACCGAATGTGATCAATATACCAACGGTGTGTTGCCAAAAATGAAAACGGCATGTTGTCAGCATGACACCATTACGGTGATAATATATTAACATTTTGTTGACAGAATGAGACCAAAAGGTGACAAAATCACAACGAGGTGGTTAAATAATATTAACACCATCTGTTATCAAATTGAACACAATCGTAGTTGGCTCTCTTTTGACAACGAATGGTGTCAATTTTGGTATTTTAATACCGGATTTTTCCCTCTGTGTACGAACATTTGTATTCATATTTGCCCAATGTGTTTACCCTAATAAGTTTATTATAGTCCTAATATAACTTGAAAAAATATTTTTTGTCCTTAACATTTTTAAATTCACTACAATATTATTATATGGTGTTTTACACCTAAAAAGTTACTCTGATCTAGCTAATCATATTAAATTATGTGAAATATTTGCTACTAAAATATTTTTATTTTCAACTATACAATTAAAATCATAATATAAGTTGCACCCAAAAGGTATGTTTAGTACCATAATTTTTGTTTGCTTTAAAACACATTCTCTAACACCCAGTCTCCACCTAACATGAAATGCAGCTAAAACATAAAGTTAAGACTTCCCAATAAAAAATTTTATCATTTTGCGAAGCACTAATGGTACATTAAAAAAAATAAGCGCACAATTATGCGCTACGCAATAAGACATACAGAAATGCAGTAAAGGAAGTGAAAGAACTCTCAAAAACTTTTATAAAAAAAAAACTTAACATTTCAAGTGCTAAGGCATTCCCTTACTGCGAAGCAGGTTTGTAAGGGAGAGTACTAAATAAAACCTGTTTCAAAACATTTAGTGTCTAAGGCCGATCGTTACATACAACAATTTTTATATGCGCTGAATAATGCGCTTTATGTGTCAAAAATGTATTGCTTCAAAGTGGGAACTCGCCATATAAAATTCATGCCTTCCGTATGCGCAACTCTTGCATTTCTCCCTTACAAACCTGCTTCGCTCGAAGCACAATTTTTTATTGGGTTGCTGTTAAAATGATTATATGTTTATGGCGGCGTACACATAGTGAAGTTAGAGTTCAAACTTTTCATTATTTTCATATCGTTGACGCGTCAAGTATGTAGCTACAGTGTGTTTGTGGAAAATAATTGAAGTTATTTTATACTTAATTGTTTGTTTGTATTATATTTTTCACAAAAAGCAAAGCTTATTATTTCTAGTTTACAACCCTTTAAACAAATTAAATAAAGATGTCGAAAAACAACTTAAAAATAGCGTACTGTCAAACTTAAACGTCAATTTATGTTATAAAATAACTTTCAAAAGAAATGTTATAACAATCAAGTTAAAACTTTAACTTGAG
This sequence comes from Pollenia labialis, assembly GCA_949318255.1. Classification (NCBI taxonomy): domain Eukaryota; kingdom Metazoa; phylum Arthropoda; class Insecta; order Diptera; family Polleniidae; genus Pollenia; species Pollenia labialis. Next base: position 39,367,364 of record OX439142.1, on the reverse strand, counting down.
CAGTCTCCACCTAACACCACTTTGCAGTTAGTGTTAAAGTTAAATTTAATGTTAGGTGGAGACCCCGGGTAAATGAGCAAACATTTATTGTCAAAAAAAAAAAAAAACAATGTGTATTTAAAAAGAAAACAAAATTTTCTTCGCGTCTTTTAAGTCTGCGAGCATCAGTTAATCGGGAAACTTAAATTATTACAAAATAATTTAAACTTTTTTTTCAGGGAGAAAAACAGGTAAGTTATTTATATATAATTATAAAAATACATACATCCATGTATAAACGTTGTCTTTCTTGCAGCCAAAAACAACACTGAAAAAAGTTGGGAGTTTGCTGATTGAAATTATCTGTACGACCAAAAAAAAGGAAAATAAATAATTGGCAGATGATTGCTGGTTAGCTTTGCGACAGAATAGAAGATAATGAGACATTGAGAAAACCAAATTTATTTAATGTGCAGTTTTTCGTTAGAAAAAAGATAATCGCGTAATGCGAAAACGGCCAATTTATGTATGTATTTAATTTAATTTAATTTTTTTTATGCTTTAATGCAATTAATTTGTTATTGTTTTTATTGTGAGAACCATGTGACGTGTTCAAATAGATATTTTGCATGGTTTGGGTTGGAATGGTCGTTTGCGTTTTTTTTTCTGAGCATAATATTATGTTTGAGACAATAATATGTTAAAAACGTTATGTCTGAACATATATTGTTACTCAAGACGTGGTTGACACAATCATAACCACAAACATTAATGATAGTTTGCGATTGTGATTGCATCAACTATGTTTATTCTTTGCGTGTAATGGATAATTCACAATACAGTTAACTTCTTCGGATTGGGTTTTGTACCCCATTGTGTAATGAGATGCCCCAAAAATTCAGTTTCCCTCTTTAAAAATTCACATTTGTCCATTTCGACCTTTAAATTTGCTTCCCTAAGTTTGTAAAATACAAGCTTTAATGAGATCATATGCTCCTGAAGAAAGCTAGAATAAACGATTATATCGTATATTTACTAAGTCACCCAAGATGCCATTCATAAGTCTCTGGAAAGTAGCTGGTGCGGTCTTCAGACCGAAAGGCATTCTAATAAATTCATAGTGGCCTCCTTCAATTTGCACTTGATGAAATCCTTTAGCAAGATCCAGGGTAGTGAAGTACATACACCTTTCTAGCTTTCGTCGATGTTTGAAATTGGAAAACGATCATCTTCAGTTTTTTTCATTCAGTTTTCTGTAGTTAACAACTAGTCGCCACTTATGACATCCACTTGCGCGTCATCCTTATTTGGCACTATCCAAATAGGGACAGAATAAGCAGACTTTGAAGGTCTTATAATTCCATTTCCAATTTTCGAAACATGTTTAAATATTGTCACGTCCAACAACACTATTTTTAAAGAGATTTTAAACAGATTTTGTTAAATTCAACCATATTATTGTCCCCGACAATCATATTATGGTTAAATTAGTCCTTCCTCTAGAAGCCACAACCATATTATGGCTGCCTCCAAACATCTTATGGTTAAATATGACAATTATTTGTTTTTAAATTAACAATAGTATTCTCCTCTTTTCCAACAGCAACATGTTATTGTTAAAAACCAACCATGCTATTATAAATGTTAAACATATTTAAGTTGTTATTAACCATAACATGTTCGGAAGTAACAATAAAATGGTTGGAGCTTCTTGATGGAGAACTAATTTAACCATAATATGATTGTCGGTGACAATAAAATGGTTGAAATAAACATAATATGTTTAACATTTTCTTTTAAAATCATGTTGTTGGAGGTGACCATACTTAAACATGTTTTTTCTCTGGGTGCGGGTATTTCATCCCTTGTTCTTAATTGCATTCGTAAACGATAACCTAGCATCTGTTTTATAAAATAACTCCATATAATCATTTAAAACAGTCATTAAATTTAGTTATTCTTCCTCATTTAGACTATCTAATCTTATTTTATGTAATACAGAATCCTGGTTATTACAATCATGCAAATCGTCTACCAAATGGTAATTAGCGCAGGTAACAGGCCACGACCCACTTTCAGCAAGATATATTATCGTTGGACAGTGAGTCAAAGTGTCCACCTCTACTTTATAATTTTCCGCATTATAAATTCCTTCCGTAATTATTATTTCCCCAAAATCATTGTGCTGTTCCGTGATGTGAGTCAAACCACAATCAGCACTAGTGATAAACTTAACTCTTTGAAAGTTTGGAACAAGCAATGGTAAGATTCTATTATCTATTCTTAGCTCATTTTTGCGATAATCTAAACTTTAGATTCTAAAGCAGCCTTATATTTACGATGTACGTCAGTCCCAATTATTTCATCGAAATTGTCGTGAAACTTGTATGCAATTAAAAACATTTCAACATTACCATTCCCTAACTCACAAAATAATGATACACGGTAAATTGTGGTGGACAAAACTTTATTTTGAAGAGGTTTTAGATTTAAAGTTTTCGAATCGATCTTGCATTTTGGATTGCATAAGCCTGGTAGTGCGTAGCTCCAGTATCTATTATATATTTAAGATGTCTCTTTATAACTATATACGGTAGTTTTCCGTAGATGCTAGAAAAAGTATTTGAAGAGTAGGGAAGTTGTGGTTGTCCAGAAAATGGTATTTGATTTGAATTGCATGGCTTCCTTCGACAATTCGCAAAAGAATTTTAAACCACTTTACTATTTTCTGACTCCGAATAAGGTGGAGTGCAACACGGATATCGATCAGAAAAATAGGGAAAATTATTTGCGAAACTTGATCTTGGACAGATCTGTTGTGATGAAAATTTTCCTGGATCATTTGGTTCACGAATCATATTTATGTCCATTGGTTCTGAAATTGGAAGCTTAGGAAATTGGTTTCGATTCTGGTTTAAAAAATTGTTTGTGTTATTTCGATTACCGTTGATTTGATCACAACCAGTGTTGCCAAGACTTGGTGACCAAAAATGGCTAAAAGCTTTTTTAAATATAAACACATTCAAATTCAATAACAAAACAGAAATAATTCAATTAAAGTAGTTTACCATGAAATTGTAAGTTAAGATCAATTTCTTAAAAAATTTACTTTTGCATTACATTTTTTATTTTATCAGCCAGTTGTTATAAGGGAGAAAAGTTAATGGTCACTTTATCGTTCACGATAGCTATTGTTCACGTCAATCATCAGGGACTTTATCATTAGGTTTTAATAGTGGCAATTAAGATCTTACATATAAGTTAAGGCTCTTTGACACTAAATGACTAATTTAATTACAAGGGATGTGATTTTCATGCACTAAAAAATCAAAAATATGCGCTTAAAATATGAACTAAAAAATATAAAATATGCTTTTTTTATTTTTTTTAATTCCCTAAGTTAATCCCCGCGAAGCTGTACGCTTGTCTGCAGGAAAGAAACCAGAGTCTCTGGCGGGAATCGAACTACTAGCTAGCCTACCGAGGCACTCAAATGCGTTAAAAAAAATAAAAAATATGCGTTAAAAACTTAAAAATTTTCCATAAAAATAGTTTTTTAATTTTACTGAAAACAATAATATATAAAATTCAGTCTATTATAATTAAAATACTTGTCTTTAATAACTTATAACTAATCTAAAATAAATAATTTAAATTTTTGTTTGTTTAAATAAATAAGTACTGTTTTTTAAAAGTAAAACTTTGTCTTGTAGTGGAAAAATGCCAATGCATTTTGAAAAAATTTATTTTCAGATCCCACTTTGATTCCAGATCAGATGACAAATTTTAAACTTTTTTGCAATACGTTTTGGATTTTTTTTGAATTTGTCGGGCTATTCTTAATTCCCCATTATTAACTTTACTTTCTGCAATTCAATTAATTTGATTTGAGTGTTGAATAAACTAAATCCCCCCTAATTTTTTATTGTTTCACCAAAATATCCGTAATTGGAAAATGCAAATGCTAATTGACTTCTGATGTTATTTAAATTTAATATTTCTTTCTTCTTAAATTGCTTAAAGTTTTTTTAATAGAATTTTTAAGCATCTTGCCAGGTTCCCATCTTGCTACTTCAAACTGCGTTGGAAGCGGAACCAAGGAATACATTTCATTAAAAATTGCAATATTATCGAACTGGCTTCAAATTTCCTTTGTAACTCGGTAGAAGCCATATGTCAAGCAAGTAACTTGTAACAGTTTTGGATATAATATTTAAAACCCATTGGAAGCCTGTACCATATTGGGTGCTACATCGGTTTAGAAAAGAAGGATATTTTGTCGAAATGTTAAAAATCTTGCATTTAAATCAAAGCTCCAATAGAATTAATTAATAGATTTTAGATTTTTTTTTGAAGGGTTTTTTTTATTTAAAATTTGTTTTTTAATATGGAAATAAAAAAAATCAATCAAAAACGTCAAATAATGCAAAAATATGCATTTAAAACCTAAATATGCAAAAATATGCATTTTCACCAAAATATGGAACAATATGCAAAAACAAATCGATGCCATTTTAACGGTCGACATCGTTCTTAGACTAACTACAAAAAACATGCATTCGCATCGAAATCGCATCCCTATTAATTACACAATAGAAATATTAGTTTGAGTGCCCCGGTAGGCTAGCTGGTAGCGAGCTAGTCTATCAGCGCCGGGGTTGCGGGTTCGATTCCCACCAGAGACTCTGGTTTCTTTCCTGCAGACAAGCATAAAGCTTCGCGGGATTTGCTTAGGAAAATTAATAAAAAAAAAAAAAAAAAAAATTAGGGAAACTTTGGTAAGTAATTGAATAAGTAAAACCTTTAACAAAACCTGATATATTCAAAACAAAAATTAATTTTTTTTTTTTTTTGCTGATAAAATTATGAAACCAGATGTGCTGAATTTTTTGGTTTCATTTATTTTTGAACTTATTTACATAACACGACGAAATTGTTACATTAGCGAACCAGCGAAATAAAGTAGAAATCCCGTTTTTGCTCTTCTTTATCTACAAGTTATGCCATGGAATCAAAACGCTTTTTGTACCACATGCATGAAAATACCCACTTTCTCAATGTAAACGAACAATAAACGGTGGATTTTAAATAAAAAAAATATATTTTGCACATTAATAATAGTTAAGTACGAATTAATGAGAGAGAACGGGCTGGGCTGGTCATTAAAAATTCTAAACGAGCTTTGAAAGAAAAAAAAATATTTAGAAAGAGGAAAAACAGACGAAAATACAAACAACGACACAGCAAAAATTGTTAAATAGACAGACAAGAGGTTTTTTTTTATTTTTTTGAGTTACATGATTATACCGAACATGATAGAATACGCGAATAAATTGCCACAAAAAGGGGTAAAAAGCTATTAAACCCTTTTTTATTGTTTAATTTTAACAGAAATTTGGGCAAAATACATTGTATTAAATGGTTTCCTTAATTAAATTTTGAAAGTTCTCAAATAAAAATGTCGCGCCAAAAAAATGTACAGCTAAATATTATGGCACACTTGTGAGCATGCAAAATATTGTTTCTAAAATAGGTTTCACAAATAAAAAAAGACTATTTGCATTAATTTCTTTTTTTAAATAAATTTTAAATAAATATTCTTTATATAAAACAGACCTTGAGCTTGAGAGATTATTGAAAGAAAATAAATTTTGGAGAAATATAAATCTAAAGTAGCGTGTAAAATGAATTATGGCAAGTGAAATCTTTTAATGAATGGGGTATATGTACTAAGTTTGTCATTCCCATAAAGTTTAAATATATTAAAGGCCATTATTAAAACTTGCCGTTGGTTAAAGGAAGGATTTTGCCAACCGTATGAAAAGTTTTTCACTATAACAACTTTGCTTTAAACTAAAGTGAACAATATGCTTAAGGCAAATTCATCCTATCGGGTCGGTTAAAGGTTAAACGGAAAATATCGCATGCTCTGCTCAAGTTTCATGTGCGTTACCGTTTTGAAGTTAAGACTGGTACCACAGCACTTAATTTTAGAAAGGTAGAACTCATTTCAAGCCGAGTAAAAAATTGAGCTTGCATGTGGAAACGTAGGGTTACTACGAAGCTGGTTTGTAAGGGAGAATCATAAAAGTTTCGCTTACCATTGCGCTTGCGGAAGACATGAATTTTATATGGCGAGTTCCCACTTTGAAGCAATACATTTGTGACACATAAAGCGCATTATTCAGCGCATATACAAATTGTTGGATGCAACGATCAGCTTAACACACTGAATGTTTTGATACAGTTATTTTATTATTCTCCCTTACAAACCTGCTTCGTAGTAACCCTACGTTTCCACATGCAAGTTATTACTTGCAAGTACATAGTGTATACGTATTATCAACGAAAAATCGAGGAAACAGCCGACTGCCTGAAAGTACTTGAAATGTTATTTTTATACCCACCACCACCACAATTAGTAGTGAAGAGGGTATACTAAGTTTGTCATTCCGTGTGAAACCCTTTTACTATTCAACTCAGACCCTATAGAGTATATATATTCTGGCTCCTTGAGTAATTCTAAGTCGATTTAGCCATGGCCGTCTGTTGAAAACACGCTCACTTTCGAAAAACTCAAAAGAAATAAACACACTTGGTTTCAAATTGTTTGTAGGTATGGACTTGGGATTTCTGATCATGTTTCTTAATATTTGAAGAGTTTCTTAAATTGTTCTTTTCAAGATTTTATAAAGATTAGAGTTACCCACCCTCATGTTTAGTTTCATTTTTCTAAATCTACAAGGAACCCGACATTAATTTTTCCAAGAATTACGAATTCTACATTTAAAAGATAATTTTAAATAAGATCGTGTAGACGGTGGAACACGCTTTACCTGTACAATTAAAAAAGATTTAATTTTAAGAAATACACTTTGAATGATGAGCTGTTTTTACAACTTCATAATAAATTTAATTTGGAATTTTTACATTGATTCCCTAATAAGGTTAATAGTATTTAAGTTAATTTAAGAAATAGGACATTATCATATATCATTAAAAAGTTGTAAATAACTACATAAGTATGTATATTAATCGTGTATGGCCCAAGGGCTTGGTTAAATAATATATAAAAAAAAAGTGTGTGGCAATGCTTAAAATCTTAAAGTGTCGTTAATCAGGAATTGTTTTAGAGAGTCAGCTATTCGCAAATAAAAATTAAAGTTCCTGTTCAATTATCTCTACTTGCACTATGTATTTGCGAATAATGCCTAATTTTTAGGATTGATATTAAAACACATTTATGTTTAAAATCGTTTTAAATACAAAATTTTCTTTTCCACTAAAAATTTAAGTGGAACTAAGTCACCGATGTTGTACACTTAATTTCAACTTAAGTTTCCATTGGCAACTTTGGCAAGGTGGCCTCAATATCACAACAATGCAACAACGACAGGCAAAGCATTAACAGTCAGCTGTTTTTCAGACCACCTTGTAAATAATTACACTTTTTTATATTTTTTTTTTGTATTTAGTTGTGCTACCATACTTTTATCTTAATTAAATAAGACTTTTCAAATAAAACTCAAAAACCAATCTGTTTTTAAATACGATTTAAGTTTGTTATGAAAATTAACTTAATAAAGATTTAAATACAATCCTGAAAATTGGGCATAAGTGGTGCGTATAATCTAAAGACCTGCACAGATATATCTGTTTGCAGAAGTTTCTGCGTTTTTACTAAAGTGAATGCGTATGGATGAGTGGTCTAGTGTTTCTAATATAAGTTGATATTGATATCGAGCCCTAACCGCGAAAATAGTGTAAGCACCAAAAATCAAATTTTACAGGAGAGAGCTTTTTTATTTTATTTCATATAAATTTTGTATGAAATTTGTCGCTTACAAAAAAATTGTTCTTGCTATAAAATCGTAACGGTACCTTATGTGACCATGACATTTTAGGAGATGATGCAAGTGTTGCCAATAAAGTCATTTATTAAAAAAAACGAAAACTGAAATTTATGTCGCTTACACTATGTTCGCGGTGAGGGCTCGATATGATTTGTAAAAGAGTGGATGTAAGTTGATAAAAAAGCGATAGAGAGTATCAAATCTGCTTATATCTGTTTTGTAAAAGCCGATACTAGTAGATACTGATGGAATACAACCCGGTGCCGTTTTTTGAGCGACATTGTCAAATTGACATTTTCATCTATGATTCCTCCTGACAAACTGGGTCTCATGACGCAATTTCAATGAATATATCGAAATGCCGATGAAAGTACGCGACAACGACACTGCTAAATACCTTTTTGCAGACATTTTTATGAAAGATTCACTGTATAAAAGAAAGTTGAACGTAATCGACATTGTCTGTTTTTCTTCAATGGTTGAATTACGGATTATTAAATATATGTATGTATCCCATGTTATTTTCTTGTTTATCACCGCATTGAAGTAAATTGAAACTTGACAACAACGATGATATTGACTGTTAGGACTCACTAATACGCGGAAGCCTAACGAACAAAATCAGTTCTGGTCATCTACGATATTTTGGGCAATTGCTTAAAAAATTCATGTATGACGCCAAAGAAAATTCAGCTTATGTCATTGATGATTTAACATTGTCAGTATGTTTCATGATGAATCATCGTGACGTTCGCTACCGGGAACAAGTTACTTATTGTACGATGCCGTTATTTTCAACAAAAAGAGCCGACCCTTTTGGCTGGTAAGACAATAATTTTTTACAAAAACAAAATACATATGATCAGATATTTTTTCAATGACAGTTTAGGTCTCCATTGACTCTAATATAGAGAGTTTTTAAGCTATCATTTGATGGATAACTCTTATTTACGGTCCATGCAATTTACCCTTAGAACAAAATATTCATATATTTTTTTTACCAACCTAAAATTTATTTATAAAAAGTTTTTTTTTATTAATTTTTTTAAAGCATTAGGAAATGGTTAATTGTTTTGCTTTTTTATTTTTGTCAATGTTTTATTTATAGTTATGTATGTATATTAATTTGCCGATTTTTAAAAAATTTAATTTGTGATTTGTTTTTGAAAATTCGCAAGTGAAAAGTGGAACCCATCCAACCGCCAATTGCAAACAATGCAAGCTTTTGTTAACCACTGTCTGCATTAAATTCTGCGAATATTCTGGACCAACATCAGCACAAGTATTGAGCAGTGGATACGGATTTCCATAAAAGTGGTCCTGGCTAGAATACACCCTACGCAAATCCCAAGATTATGTAACAGGGCCGCGTTAAAAGTGAACACCTTACGGAAGCTGAAGGAGAGTTCTTCTTGCGCAGATTAGTGGAAATAAAAGCAGTGGGGGCTGGCGTATCCTGGAGCGGAATTAAACACATGTTTAACGACAACCCCAGACAGATGATTTTTGTTGAGGCCTTCCGTTTAAAAGAAATGGAGGTTTTTTTTTGATTACTTTTTACACAGTTGTCTTCAATAGATACACATGCTTAATACAAATTATGATACACAAATAAAATGGCTTGCCAAGAGTCTTCGTGAAATTTGATTACAAAATTTTTCAATTGAACAATGATTTTAAATAAAAGATCAAATAAATGCTATAAAAGCAAAGACAGAGTTCAAAGTTTGATTAAAAAAAGCACTTGGTTTTACGGTTGATATGTTGGGTTGGTCGATGTGTTTTGCTTATTGCGTTAAAATAAAAACACGTCTTAAAAAAAATAAAATTTGATCTTTTTTTTTTTACAAAATTAAAACATACATATGTATATTTAAGTCAATGTGTAAACGAGATTGTGACCCAAATTCAATATAATAGAATAACAGAGTTAAAAAAACAAAAATCAAAAGGAATTTCGGTAATTTGGCTGCTTTTTCATTTGTATTAAAATGTATCTTTTGTCCTTTCATTTAAATATTAAAAAGAAGGAATGAAAACAAATGTACGTGAGATAAATATTTACAACCTTCCGCATATATGGAAAATCAATAACCAACTCAATAAGATTTTTCATGTTTCATACGCACATGCATTTAAAGACATTTAATAAAATAAACATTTTTCTTTAGGGTCATGCGTATTTTAATAACTTACAAAATTCAAATATCTGGGGTCTAATCACCGCATTCGATACTATCGTATCGAATAAACTATCGAATGTTTTTGCATACGATAGACACTGACGTATCAAATGAAAACTCGAGAAATGTAATGTCGAGTTACTCGATATCGAATGCTATTCTTTCAAGTTCAATAAATTTCATTCTATATCGAGATTCATGATACCAAAAAAAAATAATTTCGATCATTTGACCCCTGATCTTTTTAAATATTAAATCATTATTTCAATTTAAATCAGATTTATATGTATATACAGTGAGTCTCATAATTATTTTGCATATAAAAAAATAAACTTTTTTAGAAAAACTTGATTGACATCCATTTATTTATTATATTAAACAAGAATTTTTTTATTAACGTGTTAGGAGAAAGAAAAAGTATTAAATTATAAAAAAATTTAGAATATCTTAATTATAAACTCTATATCCGAGATTTTAGAAGAATATAGTGCATTTCTATGATCACACAAAAGTATTTTGCCTTTAAAAAATATCATGTATTTTTTACCGTATGACAAATGGATATCACAGTGCAACACAAAAAAATATAACCATATACGGACAATAAATAACCACAAAGGACCAAAAAAAAAGACCCGTGTCTCCCAGTTTTGTCCAAAGTCATGCACTTTTTTTATGGGCCTTTAAAGATTTGGGGCCTCGGTGTAATTTTTGCAAAAAAGTGATCATTTTCTCAGGCTCGTATCTTGCAAATTGTTCGGAATTTTGATTAGCAGTCGCTCGTTTTCAGTGCACAAAAACAAAGCAGCATTTCTTTAAAAATAAATTTGATTATTAAAAGTTAAAGAAGCAGCACAAAAAAGTTGTTTAGCCTTGCAGTTCATTTTCCTGCTCTTTATTTAGTACGTACATATGTAATTATAAAAATAAAGATACAAGCAATTAAACACTTAATGCAAAAGTTTTAAAACTTGTTATTTTAAGGTTAAATATGAAATTCACTCCGTGTTTAAAAGAAAAAAAAATAAATATCTGTTGAAAGTATATTTCATGTTAACACGGATGGTATAAGTAAAATCAAAAATAATAACAAAAAAGGAGATGGTTGCTGTTTTACAATTTTTACAAAAACAATATGAAAATTTCCTGAGTTGATTTTAGTTATTTTTCTAATTGTATAAAAATGCTACCACCTTCAATATACTCTGTTAAAGTAAAGTCTGGTGTGATAAAAATACACAAGTTTCTAAAATGGTTTAGAAAAAAAAACATTTACCAAATGTTTTTTTCGTATTCTCTCTTAAATACATTTTGCTTTGACAGTGTGATGTTTAGTCATATTTACCACAGACCAAAATGTATTACAATAGCCTTATTCCTTACAGTGTTACGCGCAGTAAAGTGTTTTCCGAAACCGATCTTCATGAAATTGGACTGTGTGATTCCTAGTATTATAAACCTTTGGCAGAACAAAATGTATTGCAATAGCGTTATTAGTTACTGTTTTAGGCGCACCAAAGTGCTTTCGAGAGTGGACTTTATATGGGACCTATGGTAAATTGTGGACCGAACGCGACATTTTGTGGTATGATTTCTATTCATAAGGACGAACTTGTACAAAATCTTATAGCATTATGTGCATTCCGCCACTATTTATGCAAGTTTTTGTAACAAAATAATTCCTTCTTTTGGGTGGCTGAATGGCTGAATGGCTTGAATGAAAGTTAAAGAAATTTGAAATGAAATGTAAAAATATTTATTGAATTCATTTAAAATAAAAAAATGCAATTTAAAAAGAAGTTATGAACACAAATTTTATCAGTAAATTTAATGCGAAATTTTCGAAAATTCGGAAAAGTTTGCAAAATTAGCGAAAATTTTTAATATATCAAACAAGCCATAAACGTCGAAGTGATGTAGTCGTCATGTGACAACAATTTAACATTAATGTCGACGTCGGCGATGACTTACATAATAGGGGTGAATATATTCATATATTGGCGGGAGTTTTTGCGAAATACAGAATCAACAGCAAAAAGTATCTTTATAAATATAGATAAAAAGGCAAAAGCATAAAACGAAAAGTTGTACACAACAAAGAACATCGGCAGTCGGTGTTTGGTTTGACAGACTGAAACTTTTAAAAAATCCCGTAGTTACCGAAGATGGGACGTTGTGTTTTTTTCCGAATTTTTTTTTTTTTTTTTAATAATACATGTGTACTAGGCTGGGTCAAAAAAATATTTTTTCTCTTATCGACTTCTAATAGCGTAAATATGTTGTATTTTTGTCTGAATTAGATCCCTGTAAAATATTATTAATTTATTTTTAGTGTAAGAGCCCGCGCTTTGACCTTCAATTTTGTTAAATTTTGAATATAGCAACAATAGCATTGTATTGCAGAAAAGCATATTACTGTATTTAAACGACTTTTAGGTTCGTGAAAATAGTGTCGGAAGCATTCATGACTCTTTGCGCTAAAAAAAAGTCAAGCGATGGTTTAATAAAGACGAAACTTGAATCAAGACGAGAGATGCCCGGATTTGACAGTAAACAAGATTTTGAGACCGAAAAGGATTTTATTGTTTTATGTTGTATAAGAACCAAATTTTTATTTTTTTTAATTTTAATTCAAAATGTTTTTAGTTTTAATTAATAATAATTGATAGTAAATAAAATATTGAAATTTAAAAAATGGACTTTTTTCAAATATTCTTAATTCTTAGGAACTCATGCGCGGGCTCAAGATGAGACTTTTTTGAACTTTTTTTTGCAATTTTGTATTTGTTTTAACGTAATACAAAAAAATATTGCTACATATTAGAATATGATTCGAGAACTTTTATTTTTTCTCATACATCAGTGACCCACCCTAATGTGTACATAAATACATACATATGTATTTATTTTAATGCTTAACAATCTTTTTAATTTTTTTGAATTAAATTAAACGTATGTATTTATGTACACATGTATTAAAAAAAAATGCGGAAAAAAACACAACGTCCCATCTTCGTTAACTTCGGTATTTATTAAAAGTTTCAGTCAAGGTATATTTATAGCAGGTAGCCGCGAGATTACAACAATTATACAATAAAACAAACAACAGGGCTTTTTATTGTTGTTATGTGATACAAACTGTCAAAAAGCAAAGGGGTTGATTAGAGACAAAAGATATAGACAAACAACGTGTTTACTTGTTTAATATACAACAATTGACAGTTCGTATCACAAAACAAGCAAATCAAAAATAAACAGATGGCTTTCCGAGACTACCTGCTATAAATATACCTTGGTTTCAGTCTGTCAAACGAAACACTTCCGAACATGTCGAGTGCCGATGTTCTTTTTTGTTTTTAACTCTTTGTTTTTTGCTGTTGCCTTCACTACGACTGTTTTCATATAATGAATTAGAAGTAAAGGCAACGGTTTAGTTTCGTCTAATGAAAAATCAGAAGGTGGAAGAAAAAGCAATTTTTTGATTTTGACTGCCGCTTTTTAAACCCTGGTTTTAGTATTATTCGTACTTGAATTTTGGAGTACGACTCGTACTTAAAGTAATCATAAAAAACTTGATTTAAGCCCGAGTGTTTTTTTTTTTCTGTGTACTTGGGGCTACAAATTTTATATTGAAAAAAAATATATTGAAAGAAAAATGTAATATGTATCTGCAAAATATTAAATTTTAAAACGGACTAAGTCAAAAATCTAATTTTTTATTTGGCTCATTTATTCAATATATGGCTTGTAGCCCTAAATATTCTCTTTAAAATTATATCAAAATCATCTTCGTATGTAAAGTAGTTTTCGAGATATTGAAGGAATAACTAATCTCAACGCATTTGGCAAATTCGGCGAAATTATGACATTTTTAATATGACATAACTTAAAAAAAAAGGTTTTAATTTCTTTTCCTATGTTCCTTATAGGATAAAAGGAACCTTCCACGGAACGTCCCACTCTTGGCCAATTTGACATGGAATTACATTCTTATAAATATAAAAGACGAGTATAAATTAAAAAATCTGATCTGTTTCTGGCAGTGAATCTCTAATTGATTGATGAAATTTAAAATGTATATGCTCGTGGTAAAATGTTTTGGTATAGGTTTGTTTTTGCAAAGTGTTTTATTGAAGAAATATTTAAAGTATTATTATATAACGGAATAGGCATATTGGGAATATTTTTAAAGTTAACCCTTGATCTTTGTATAAAGTTAGTATCATACTCTTTTTTTTAGAGTGATCAAAATAAGCATATTTGAGTTTCATTGCAGGGCTATCTCTTTAAAAAAAAACAGAGCTTAGCTTTTAAAACGATATTTTTACTGTGTGCGAAAACATCGCCAGTGAAAACGGTTTCCAATTTTTGACATCAAAGTGATTTACTAAAACCCAATTGTGCTCTGATAGATTTGTCGTTGTATTCGATACCATAGTGCTGTGCATCGAATGAAGAGGTATCATTTTATGTCCTGGTAATAAAAACGTTATTTAACATAATTATATAAGTAATTGGTAAATAAAATATGGTGGCAAACACCGATCTATTTCGGTTTTGACCTGCAAAGATGTCATAAAAAAGCGAATAATGCGTTTTTCTTTCATACAAAAGTTCTCCTTTTTTTCGTCACTTTCTTCAAACAAAAAGCAATTGCAATTTCTAGTGCAAATAATATGCATATTTTCTTGAACAACTGAAGCCGGTAGAACATAATTGTTGGTCCGAGTTATTCGATATTGCTATATAAACATATTATATATTTTTCCTCCTCTATATGCGCCCCACACACGTTTCAGTTCAATTGCCAACTAAATCTTTGAACTGAATTGATGCTTGGCCCCACACTTTATCAACTAAATTGAAAGTTTTCAAATTAATTGCAAAATTTAATGAAATAAGAGACAATTTTTTTAATACAATTATTTTGACAACTGATCAAGAGACTCGAGCACACACAGTACGATCGAATTGAAAGACTTCGTAGAAAACTTGAAAAAATCTAAATCTTTTGATTTTTCATCAAACAACTCGACAACCGTCGAACTAATCAATTAACAAAGCCATGCATGATTTGATTCAACCGACTCAGTTGACAATTGAAATGAATCGTGAATTGGGCTGATTTAGTTAAAAATGTTAATCGTTACCAACATTTCAGTCACCAAAAATACAAATAAATGGAAATTTGGTATTAATAAGATTTTTGTATGACGTGCTTATTCCCAATTTTTATTTTTAATAAATACTCTGAAATTTATTGTTGAGAGAAAGCTAGTTTCAATGCGCATTTCACTGTTTGCTTAAGGCAGAATTATTTTGTTTCTGTTCTGTGCCGTTCCGTTCCGTTCCGAAATTGTAATAGTTAATTTTTCTGTATAAACTCATCAGACATTTATGACAAATTTATTAGTTTTGCACCGTCCATTGTTTATTTCAATAAACTTATGCACATAAATTTGAAGAAATTAAATTTTATGAATTCTTAAAAACAAAAAATAGTTTATTTCAATAACTCTGTTTCTTTACTCTACTTTGGGATCCCTCGGGATCCCAATTTGCACGAAAAGCGTTCCCGTACTTTTAATTTGTGTAAATGAGAGCGGATTTGAGAGAATAAAATTCTTCTTCTTCTTGCACGAAACAGCCCAGACTTTTTCTTCGTGCAAATTGTGTAAATTGTCAAACAGCTGTAAAACATAAACAAAACCAAAAAAAAAAAGGAAAAAAGTTCATTATCCAAATTCTGGAAAAAGTGTTGTGGAATAAAACAATGTACTTAAATAAAAAGTTTTGTACTGAAGTATTAGGGAAACATAATGTTAGTTATTGTAAAAGTGTTTGTTTTGTTTTATTTTTAGTAAAAGTTGTTTAATTCTAGAGCCAATATAAAATTTTTCAAAAGTGGCGCAATTTTTTTTGGTGTTGTAAAGACTGTTAAAACACTGAATTTTTATTTTGTGCTTAAAATTTTGTTTTTTCTGTTCCCGTACTTTTGTGTAATGTTGTCTTTTTATGAGAGAAATTTATGCTTGCTCTCATTTGCACGAACTTTACCCAAAAAGTAAAGAAACCGAGCTAATATGTATTTTTTATTATATATTTTGCTGTCACTTACAATAACTTAGCAAGTTTTAGATTTTAATAAACTGAACCGCAACAGAACAGAAAAACTTATCAATTTCACAGGTTTTTAAATAACAAAAACAAATCAGCTGATTCGTAACAGAACAGAAAGTAAAGACTAACTGAGCCTTTAGGCTAGATCATCAGGAAACCTAACGTTAAAATAGATTTTGCTGTAAATTTGTCACTTTTCTTTGTAAAACTATAAATTCTTACAAATACGAGTAGTACTCAAAAATTCAAGTACGAATAACACTAAAACTAACTCAAAACAATCTTAAATGGGATTACTTTCGAAAATCAATCCCGGAATTTCTTGAAATAAGTATAAAATTCTTAAATCAAGTAAAAAAATATTAAACTTTTTGTTGAGCTTAACGGAGGCTTACGTATGTTTTGATTTCTATACACAATGAAAAAAGGTCTCGCCAGAATTCATGTCTACCACGAATGTTTAAAAAGTAAATTTGAACTCTTGCTTCTTATTTAGTTTATATTTTTGGTTAAATACATACATAAGATTTCTAAAGTAAAAACCATATAGGGCATTATGTTGATGTTTTATCATTCTGTTGAATAACGAGTAAGTTAATCAATCATTACATTTTTTTCTTTCTAATTTGGGATAAAATCAACTTTATAATACTTGAATCAAGCTCATTTTAAGATTGATTCAATCTTAGTTTTACTAAAATCAATCTCACTTTTGGATTATTTCAAATACGAAATCGGGATTGAATATGGATAATTTAAGTATTTTGCGATTGAAATTCCGTACTTGAATCAATCTTTCTGTACTTGATTCAAGAAAATCAATACTCACCGTACGTCTAATACCGCTTCTGATTGATTTGAGTACGGATGGATTGATTTTTCTTTTGAGTGTACATTAGACTGGTCGCAATTTTTTTTTTTTTAATTTATTTGTTTGCGCTACTTAAAATATGAGGTTTGGTGTAAGAAATCATGTCCTAATTTTTCAGCTCGATCCGACGGTGCCTAGTCGTGCCAAGTGGGGACCAAAGTTCCCAATATGATGAAAAAAACATCTATTCAATCAGATACTAGTTGAAAAGCCGGTCCCAAAGACAGAAAATCAAAAATCTGGCTTCGTTACGATCTTCCGCAGAGAAAGTACTTTAAGTATGCCAAATTTCAGCTTCATATGTGATCCGATGGCTTCAGAAAGTTGCGGAAATAATAGGACATACATACAAACATCCGCAAATACTAAGAAATTATATATTGTATAGCTAGATTAAAGTATCTGCTTATTAATATTTTAGTATGATACGAACGAAAGATTTTTAACCTTATTCAGGTACGCTGAATCCAGTGGTGCTAGCCGTTTTTTTTTAGGTTAGCTCTGGTTTTCGAGATATACCGTTATTTCAAAAATGAAGGAGGCTGCACAACATATGTTCGGGTTACTCAAAAACGGTTTAGCTTATTGAAAAAAATCCGAAATTCCGCAATAAAATTTACTTTTAGAAAGGTAAAGGTAGTTTTAGAAACATAATTTTTTTTTGAAATTTCGAAATTTTTATTTTTAAAAAATTCATTAAAAATTGGAATGTGCAGCTTAGCTTCTATGAAATCAAGATCCAGTTTTGGCGCTTCTATAGCGTTCACACATCGGAACCAATAAGGTACATATATTATAGTCAAAAACAAGCAAATGCTCCGAAGACTTTTCAATTCTGCTGCTGTCAATTTGAACTGTTCGCGAAATAGAAATATTTTGTAACAATAAATGCACTTTGACATGAATCGTGCATGCGATGTTGCACCAGGCAAACGAAATTGTGAAAAATCTGGTACCCGCTCCCCAATAAAATGGAGTGTTAACTCAAGCAACTCTTTATAATCTGCACGCACGTAATGGAATTTTAACGCATTTATACAAAAATTTTTCAAAAAATCTAAGTGCGATGTTGTTAAAATTCGTACCACTTCTTCGTCCAAAATTCCACTTTTGAAGGAGCTAGCTTCAATGTGTTTCCAATTTTTGGCAAATTTGTTGAAGCGCTTATTTTTTTAAATGTACCTTTAGTGCTTCGTTCGTTCGTATTATACTAAAATATTAATTAGCAGATACTTTAATCTATCTATACAATATATAATTTCTTAGTATTTGCGGATGTTTGTATGTATGTCCTATTATTTCCGCAACTTTCTGAAGCCATCGGATGACATATGAAGCTGAAATTTGGCATACTTAAAGTACTTTCTCTGCGGAAGATCGTAACGAAGCCAGATTTTTGATTTTCTGTCTTTGGGACCTGCTTTTCAACTAGTATCTGATTGAATAGATGTTTTTTCATCATATGGGGAGCTTTGGGCCCCACTTGGCACGACTAGGCACCGTCGGATTGAGCTGAAAAATTAGGACTTGATTTCTTACACCAAACCTCATATTTTAAGTAGCGCAAACATTTAAATTTTAAAAAAAAAATCCCATACAAGATGCGACCAGTCTAGTGTACATAAAAAAACGGAAATCAAGAAATATGCTGGTTTCGATTTTCCTGCGGTTATGTCACGACATGTATACAATATTTAACTCTTTTCATCACACTAGTAAATTCACCATTGAGAGAAAATGTTATTTTAAACTTTCTTAGTTATATACATTAATAATTATGAGTTGAGGTTCATATAAGATATATTTGTGCCAAATATTATGTAGATATAAACATCAAAATGAATTTTTTTTTTGTCTTTTTCGGCCAAACGTCGATGAAGCCATGCTGAGTCAATAGATCTAGAACAAATATTACCTTTTGTGGTGAAGGGTATAAAAATCCGCCGCAACTGAGGAATTTTTCAAATTTCTGCCATTTCTTTATATGCAAAATATTTCTTACATTGCCTTGTAAAACCAATTTTTGTTAATAGTGTTAGTTTAAAAAATATATATATGTAAATACATAAGTATGTATTCGTGTTACGTGATAATTACCTTATTAAAATCAAACTGATGCTT
The DNA here is from genome assembly GCA_949318255.1 of Pollenia labialis. Lineage (NCBI taxonomy): Eukaryota > Metazoa > Arthropoda > Insecta > Diptera > Polleniidae > Pollenia > Pollenia labialis. The sequence continues at coordinate 39,348,237 of OX439142.1, read as the reverse complement.
TTCTCACTAAATTTTCTTCGCATTTATGCCGTATACGTGCAAAATTCAGTAGTCAAGAAAAATTCATTACTTTTGTACATTTTAAGATGAAAATACATACCAAAGGACTCCCGCGACATTAAAGGAATACTTTTCTAACTTTCAAGCAAATGATATTTAATTTAAATAAGTGTTGGAGGAATGATTTTGAAAATTAATGCAAAATTAAGACTCGTGCAAATTGTGATGAAAAAGAATTCTTGGGAAATAGTAACGTGTGGGCCAAATGTTACCTTAAGTACAAACATTTCGATAAGCACCTCTTTTGTTATGGCCGGCCACTGAACCCTGTTACTCAAAACGGCCGACTGAATTTCTAATAATACAGGATGTGGGAGCTGATCTTGAATTAAAATATTGGCGATATTTTCGCTGCGCATAACAATTGATTTGACAAGAGTAGAAAAATTCAATAATTTTAAAGCGTTGTTTTGCACTTGATTCGGGTGGTGGTTGATTCGGGACTAAATTCTGATAATTGCCTATGAAAGTAGACCCAAAAAGAAGAACTTCTGCATCATTAGTTTGGTCATGGTACCTCAATAAATAATTTAAAAATAAATTTGAAGTTAGTAAGTATCATTTAGGGGAATTTGTCACGTTTTAGGCTCTTTTGTTTGTCATTACTCAAGAACAACTAGTCCCTCAGCGGAGAGAAGACAACTCTACAAAAAATCACCCCCAATCCAAGGTGGAAAAGCTTACGCCACTAGATGCGTGGCCAGAGGGGAGTTTGGTCGTTAGTAAGCGGACTCTGTATACAGGTCGACCTCCAGTTTTATATTAGACTTTCCATGGCGCACGGGCTCTGCCAAGGGTGACCATCCCCATCCCTACATAAAAAATATATTAATGGATAGAAATTTTAATGATAAAAATTAGTTGGATTAGACTCTAAAACCATCAACCACCAACATTAGCGGAGCCATTGGGCACGTTAATGATGGTACCAAGCTTCTGGAAGCGTACATGAGCTCCGTGAATGAAGGAGCTGAGGAAACGACCTCAGCAGTTGGTAATCCGCAGCAAGGGGTATTGTCTTCTATCTCGGAGAACCCAACAAACAAATTGGCAACCGACAAAAGCGGCAGCGCCACTGTGCAAGCAGTTAGAGGTACCAACATGAAGGCGGAGGAGAAAAGGTCCACGCAGGTGGCAAATCGTATCGCGACCGAAATGCTTAGAACAACGCAAGATTAGATAATGTCCTCTGGCTCTGACACCGAAGTCGCTAAGCAGGATGATGCTTGCAGCTTGGCCGCAGTGGCAGCACAGTGCGAGGCGTAAACCTAAAGGGCTTAGCCTGGAATCTGGAGTGAGATTCGATAAGCACAACTCTTGGGAGCGGCATTTATTTAAAGCAGCTTTAAAAACAGGACTGTCGAGGGAAGACGCCTTAAAGGACGCCACAAGGGCTCCGGCAGTCGCAACATTGAAGAGGGAACAATCCGAAAACTCCCCCTCTACTAGAGCTCCAGCAAAGCGTGCATGTGCGCGCAGCGTAGCTTGTCGACAATTGTGTTGACATAATTCCATTGACAAATTTTATTTTCAAAGATCTAGTGGCAGCACAGATGAATACACCCACTGAACGGGGGCCGTCGCGACGACCTATTTTCCCGGCGAATAAGAAGTAGCCTCACCAAAAGCGGTGGCGGACCTGGTGCTGCACTGCGGTATGCATGGAAAGCAACTTATCCTCGGCTGCGATGCCAATGCCCATCACACCGTTTGGGGTAGCAGCAACATTAATAAAAGAGGTGAGTGGAATATCTGGTGGGTAAAAACTTGGACATAACCTTTATTAATGCGATCAGAGAGCAGGTATTAGACCTCACACTGGTTAGCGGCGCTTTGCGCGATTCAATTCGTAACTGGAGGGTTACGGATGTGGCTTCGCTGTCGGACCATTAACATATCAGGTTTGACATACCGAGAGGTGAGAACTTGCGCAGAGGCGCTTACAATCCCAGACGAACGGACTGGAATGAGTTCAGGTCCCTTGTAAACCGAAATGCTGGGCTCCTAATGGCAGATATCGGGTCTGTTGATGAGATTGAGCTAGCAGCCAACCATGTTGAAGAAACATTCTTCTCCTCCTTTCGGGGGAGCATTACATTGCGATCCTTCAGCTCCAGCTGTAGGACTCCATGGTGGAATGAGACGCTCGAGCAGAAGCGGCGGCATGCCAGAAGGTTATTCAACAGGCCAAAACGGACCAAAAACTGGCAGGAGTATAAAGGTTCCCTAACAGACTATAACAAATCCTTACGCAAATCCAAACGGGATTCAAAGAGTAACCTTTGCAGTTGCGTCTTAAACCTCCCTGACGTTGCAAGACTTCACAGGGTAATGGCCAAGGGACGCTCAAATGGATTGGGTCTGGTGGAGATAACAGATGGTTCCTTCACGACGAATCGCAGGGAGACTTTGGAAACCTTGCTACGGGTACACTTTCCGGGCTCTACTATTGTGGATGGTACTGGGCACATGAACGTCGAGGCGGCAAGCCCGGGGACTCACCGGGCTAATGACGAGGATAGGGTACGGTGGGCAGTTGGCTCGTTCGGCCAATTCAAGTCACCAAGGGTGGACGAAATCTTAACACAATAGTCTTTATATAATAGTAGGGCCGCTGATTGGTCTTTTAAAGGCAAGCTTCACCTGGGGTTGTATTCCGACCGCTTGGCGTACGCTCAGTTTTGTATTTATTCCCAAAGCTGGCAACAGGCCGCTGGAGAAGCTGAAATCCTACAGACCTATCAGCCTTACTTAATTTCTGCTCAAGACTGTTGAGCGGCTACTGGACCTGCACATCAGGGAAAAACTGCAGGCTTCCACACCATTGCACCGAACGCAGTTTGCTTACCAAAATGGTAAGTCGACTGAGGTGGCATTGCACCATTTCCTGACATAGAGGGTGCCTTTGACAGCACGAGCTACGGTTCTATTACAATAGTTGTGAGTGGGAAGTTCGAGAGCACTATCACGGAGGTGATGCAGGCTGCTCCAACAGGGTTCTGGGGTGGTGCAATGATAGGGGGGTGAAAATCAACCCTAACAAGGCGGTCGTGATACCGTTCACGAGAAGGTACAACTACAGGCTTGAGAGGCTAGTAGTTGATGGAATGGAGGTTGAGTACTCCAATGAGGTCAAATATCTAGGAATTGTTCTGGACAGACGGCTTAATTAGAACTCGCACTTGGATCAAAACCCTAGGGAAGGCGGTTAGGGCCATCTTTGCATGCAAGAGCTTCTTTGGGAGATCTTGGGGATTTAATCAGACCGATAATTACCTACGGATCATTGGTATGGTGGCCTAAAATTCGGCAGGAGACTGCAATAAAAAAGTGCAACATGCTGCAGCGGATAGTGTGCCTGGCCCTGAACGGGTAATGCGCACATGTCCCACGGCAGCACTTGAGGTTATAGTGGGTATACTACCACTACACATCCATATAAGGAGGACTGCTATGTCCAGTCTCCTCAGGATCAAGCTGACATCGGGACTTGCTGTAGTCCATGGACATGCCGGCTTGATGTAAATGACTCCAGGCCTATCTGTCTGTACAAGGGCGAACATAATGACAACTATGCTTCAACAGAAGGTTCTACAGGAGCTAGGGACAAGAAACAGAGTGACGCTCTGATGGGTGCCGGGGCACTCAGGGGTCCCGAGCCCCGAACCCTTCTGTGGGTTAAGTTGGACAGGGCTCCTGTTCCTCATGGAGGGCTGGGCTCTGGGGGAACATAGACGATACTGGATATCGCTTCCGGGAATTCGTCAGGCAAGGGATTTCACCTCTCCCGGGAATGTAGTGAGGACGAATGGACTCGGCAGACGGGATCTGCGACTGTTGGTGGCTGATCTGACTGGTCACCACACGATCAAATACCAACTTTATTGGATGGGCATGACTGAGGATGAGTCAACGAAGCAAACACTGTGTGACTGCCCGGCGCCGGCATGGGCCAGAAGGAGGCACTTGGTGCACGGTAAAATGGGCGCGTTCCGAATCGGTACTTTATCGGCAAAGGCCCTGGTTGGATTCCTTTGGGAAGCAGAGGGTATTTTGTCCAACTAAAGGGAGTGGGTACAATGACCTAACCTGGTCGCGGTACTCGTCACTGTGGGGGAACCTTCGCACTTTATCGTTAAAAAAAATTCAGTTAAAAGAGTCAAATCAGGAACACTTTCTGAACCATTATGAGTCATGACCTCACCTCTGCGATTTCTATATATGATGAGCGTTGGCATCTGTACCCAGCACCAGAATTTGCTTCCTGCTACAAGTTTCAACGAGTAGTTGAGGGGCATCTCGGTCGTGTGTTTTATAGGATGATGCAAGGAGATTGATGTAATCTTTATCTCCTTCCAAATCCACTACTGTGAGATCATCAGTGCTGTAATTATAAAGAATGTATTTACAAGTATAGCATATTGAATATTGAAATACAATTTGGTTTATGGATTGATGTTTGACTATTGACGTCAGCAGTCGCCGATGTCTGCGAGTGTAAGACGGCAAATCCCTCTGAAAAGATCGAGTGGTAGCGATCGAAACATGTCAGGGTAACCAGCCGCCTGGGTTCGAATCTCAGGTCAGTCAAGAATGAATGATTATCAATACCAATTTTAGTTAATTTTTATGTTGTAAAATTCCTTTCTTCATAAAAATAATTTAATCAAAAATTAAATTTGATGAACTTAAGCCTGATTAATGCCCGTAATTTCTACAAATAGATAGCTAGCTGTGTAAAGATATCGACTATGTAACGAATTTTTCATAATTTTTACACGTATGTCTTACCTACTGGTTAAACTGCAGTGTATTTTACACCATCGATTTTTGACAGTTTATTCAAAAAATTAATAAAAATACTAATGTTGCCATATTTTAAAAGAAAACTTAAAGGAAACAACACGTAGGCAAAATTAACGTTGAAATTACCAAAATAGTTTTACCGGATGGGTAAAGATAACTGTTAGGTACGAACACAAATAGATATTTGTTTGTAGAAATTACGGCATGAGAATATTGAAAATTTGTATTAAAAACCATAAATAGTTCAACAAAATTACCACAATACTACATAATTATTAAAAATCTTTAAAACATTAAAGAATCCGAAAACTTACAGGAAAAATTGATTCTTTCGGGAACATGGCTAAAATTATTTGTCGTTGTTTACTCTTACAATTTTTTTGTAATATCAAATAAATGTTTGCTCAAAAATTATTAAAATATTTGATTTTTCGTGATCACATTGGACTAATATTTGTTTGTCGGGAAATACTTTTATTTGCTCAAAATTTGTAAATATATAATGTTAGTATGTAAGTGTATGTGTTCACAAAACCTGTTAATATGATACAAATACGTTTTATTGATAAGAGTTTCAGTGGAAAAAGGGAATAACTCCACCAAATTTTTTGTTGTTAAAATCGATAGCGTAAAAATGCAAATTACTTATGTTTTGACTTTGAGCATTCGTTCGAAAATAAAAAGAAAGAATATCCATCTAAATATTGGCTTACCTCGCGTAGTGTTTTAATTGAATTAGTAAATTTTGGAAAGAGTACATTTCTTATAATTTTGCAAAAAAAAAAGGTGCAGATAATTTGTTTTTTAGTTCAGTGCATTCGCACTGTTTTATTTTTAATGAACTTAAAAAATTAACATAAAAAATGTCATCTTTTTAAAACAAAAAATAACTAAAAAAATTTCTTCTTTTTAAAACAAAAAATAACTAAAAAAACTTCTTCTTTTTAAATGAATCGTTAGTATAAGAAATTTAACAAAATAATATGTCTTCTTCAGAATAATCTTTCTGGCTTGATACTGTTTTCAAGTTTTTATAGAAAGTATGGTACACGGGAGGGATATATTTTAATAAATCAATCATATCCTTTTTATATTCTTTTGTTACAACTCTAGTTTCAGGATACATTAGACTTTGACTCACGCTATTCAATAACATTACTTTACCTTTCTTTCTTATGTTTATATTTTCAAATCCAAAATTTTCATCGAAATTATTTTTATATTGTATTACCCATGGTTTCGATCTCTCTAGTTTGATCCACCTCATTTGAAGCCAGTTTACCGGTTTTCCCGCGGTATTGGTTTTGCGATTGCAAAGGTTATTTTCCAAAGATTAAAAAAAAAAAAAAAAATTATAATTGGTAATTTTAACCACTCGAAACTGTTCCTTTCATTAGCATTAGCAGGAAGGTTGTAACTTACGACGAAGGTTACGACCGATCTGCCGACAATGCACTTACTAAATTAGAAACTCTTCTAACCATAGCGATATCATCACAGCGATCAAAGATCAAATTCATATGTAATAGAGCATAAAGTTCGATTACAGTTAAGCTGGAGGTCCATATCACGCGTTTTCGCCTCCACGTGCGTTTTCCTTTTCAAGTTACATGCAACGCTTTTTATGCAGCAGCAGCACAAGTAAAAATAAAATTTAATTTGTCAAAATCAGCTGATTTGTTCGAACGCTGCTTGTGACGCTTCTGTGCATGTAACTTACTACGTATAACTACACAGATTCTACTTTTTTGACAGCTGCGTGTGCTGCGAAAAAGCGAGTAAAGCGTGGTGTGGACCTTCAGCTTTACGCTTCCGATTGCTGCTGTCTTGCAGCAATAAACTAAGTACAAAAACAATTTAAAGAACACAAAAAATTGGCAGGTAGCGCAAGCTCTAAGAGAGGCAAGAAATAGAAACAAATAAAAGAGATTAAAAGCAAAGTTAACAAGTGATTAATGCAATATAAATGCAAGCGTGGACTTATTCCCTTTTTCCACCGAAAATAAATATATTTTGTGTTTCGTACAAAAAAATGTTTTGTCTTTAAAAGGGGTTTTGCTTTGAAATTTGAAAACAAAATTTTTACCATACATCGTTAGTCATAAAAGGAAGTGTATCCACGCTTAATCTCAAAAACGCCAAAAATGGACTCATTCCCTTTATCCACCGAACGATTCATATATAAAATAGGATGAACGTATGGACTCCAAAATGGCTGGGCTGATTTTGATGAAATTTATAGGGAATCTGCAGAATATTAAGGCGGGTGACACTGTGAAGTCTGATTCTGGGCGTGGCAAAATCCATAACTTAAGAACGGCTTGACCGATTTGAACGATTACTTCGTTAAAATGATCGCCATGGTCCAACTTAGGTTTTTAGGGGTAGAACATTTGGCCCCGCCCACTTTTTTCGATTTACCTAAAATCAGATAACGGCTCCATCGAGTTGACTAATTTTTCTTTCAAATGTTCGTATTAATCAACTTTAAATTTTCATACGAAATTTACTGGAGAACGGCTGGACCGATTTGGACGATTTTTTCTTTAAAATGTTCGCCATGGTCTAACTTAGGTTTTGCGGAAAGAAAATGTTGCCCCGCCACTTTTACGCCCACTTTTTTCTAATTACAAAAAACCAGAAAACGGCTCCATCGATTTGACAAATTTTTCTTTCAAATGTTCGTATTAATCCATTTTAAGATTTATACGAAAGAAAAATTTACCACGCCTACTTTTACGCCCACTTTTTCTATTAAGCGCATAAATTGTGAACGGCTTGACCGCATTGGACGATTTTTTCTTTAAAATGATCTCCATTGTCCAACTTAGGTTTTTACGGAAAGAAAATTTTGCCCCACCCACTTTTTTTGATTTACCTAAAATCAAAAAACTGCTCCATCCATTTGACAAATTTTGCTTTCAAGTGTTCGTATTAATCCATTTTAAGATTTATACGAAAAGAAAAATTTACCACGCCTACTTTTACGCCCACTTTTTCTATTAAGCGCATAATTTGAGAACGGCTTGATCGATTTGGACGATTTTTTCTTTAAAATTATCGCCATGGTCCAACTTATTCTTTTTAGATTGAGCCCATATCTACACCAAATGTAAGTTATTTTGTAAAAAAACTTTATGATAGTATTCTATGGATTTTTATTTTAAAGCCCGTAAATTTTGTTAAATGCTCAATTTAAATCGTCTGGTAATACAACACTAATGTTTGCTTAGGGCCAGCAACGCGGACCGGGTCAGCTAGTTGTTAATAAAAAAGAAAAAATTGCAATATGCAATTGGGTGTTTTTTTAAAATATTTTTCAATATGTAACCAAGAAACAGCTGACTCCTTAAGCAAAGTACGATAAGTTTCGCTCTTTGCTTAAGCAAATGACACTTGACGAAACTTAACGAAAAGTTGCTTAAGTACATTATAGTTGTGTACATTTAAGCACATTATCTTAACTTTTTGATCTCATATCTTGAATATCTCAATTTTTATTTTGTTTTATGATTGTTTTATGAATTAAATTGTTATGTTTATGTTATCTTTTTATCTTGTATCTAGAGCATAATGATACGAAATTTACATATAAAAGCGTAAGGTAACAATAATTCAAGTTCCTCTTTCAATCTTCAATTATTTTTTTAGAATTGAACCATTTCTTTTGCTTTCTTTGTAAACAAGTTCCCTTACGTATAGTTTTTTTCATTAATTAAAAATAAAATTTACTTTGTATTTTTATATGGAGCGGGATCCCGGGAAATTTAAAAAATTTCCCGCTCTCCCGGGAAAAAAACAAATCTACTCTTTACATTCTTGATGTCTTTCTTTTTGTTTTGCTGGCTAAACCCGGCGTTTCCACATGCAAGTAATTACTTGCAAGTAGTGTATACGTATTATCGACGAAAAATCGAGGAAGCAGCCGATTGGCTAAAAGTACGAAAAATATGATGGTGTTAGTAAAAAAGTGTGAGTGTATTGAGTTTTTCGAACTTGTTCTTGCATGTGGAAACGAGGGGAAAGCTAAGTCTGATATACGTGGTTCATACTTTATGTCTTGCAGCAATCGTGCCTTAATTACATCTTATAAAACTTTATTTGAACTCTCCACACTTATAATCATGGGATTATATTCTGGCGGCAAACATTTTAACAAAATTTAAGCTAGCCATTCATCAGATACGTTGAAACCAATACCATTAAGTTGTTGACCCGCTGAAACAACTTCCGAAATATACAGTCATGTCACAAATTCCGATCCGATGGTTTTAATTTCGTATGTTCAATTCCGATCGATTTAGCTTTAGCTTCTTCAGATTCCGATCGAATTTGCTAAATGTGTTTTTTTTTATAACAACTCTGGTTTTACAATTGGATATGGCAACTTTAAGTATGACAATCTTCAGAAAAAAGTAGTTTGTGAGGAAAAAAAGGTGGCAACGCAACGCTAAAGAATTTATTATGTTTTTAATAAAATCAATATAAAGTAAAATAAATAAATCAAAAGTGTGTTATTTCTTCAATCTATAGCATAAAAAACATTTATTTATCCATAAAAAATAGTTTTAAGTAGTTTTTTCGGTTATAAAATACTGAAACAAATGTAGAGTGGTTTCATTCCGAAAAAATTTTTCGTTTTCTGAAGAAGCAAAATACGGAATTAAAGCCACTTTCGATCGGAATGGAATTCTATGACAGGCCTGATAGTGTTCAACAGAATTACATTCCGCCAACTGTATTGAGCACAACTTACATAATTGCCCTATGCGCCAGTCTAAACCAGAATCTTGAAAAAAACGCTTAAATTTTTCGAATATTTCCTATGGTTTGCTAAAATTTGCGATTCAGGAATCTCAACGCGCTACTTAATTGTGTACCTCTCCATGGTTGAACTTGTAAAATACTGAAACAAAGAAATGTCATATTAAGTTGGCAAATAACTTGACATCGTGCATTATGGTTGGGCCACCACTTTATATTGCTAAAAATATTAAGATTTAAAAAAAATGTAAATCAAATTAAAAAATGTGCGACATACATACATATCTCACGCTAAATATATTAAGAAAAAAAAAACTAAATAATGTGCATAAAATAAAATTCTGCTAACGGTTCATATGATTTCATATTGTTTTTAACACTAACAAACTTTCATATTATCTAAACTGAATGTACATGTCTATTGAAACAACACTAACAATATCATGGGAAAATAGATAACAAACAGTGCGAGTGCTGAAGGTAAAAGCATTTTTAGGTAATCACCCAAAAAACATTTCATTCCCTAAACAGATACCATCAGATCAAAATCAAACTTTTGTTATACAGAATTCTTACAAATTAATCTTCGAAAATAATGTTTCATTTTATACTAAAATAATTCTGTTATACATTTTTTCCGAATATAAATTAATGTAATAATTCAGAAATATTTAAAGGATTATGTTTACTGGTATTTTAATAATAGGCTGCTACATTTGTATTAAATATTCACAGCACGTTTGGGCACAGTAAAAACAACAAATACAATGTATCCTTTTATTATACACTCGTTGTTTAAGTGTATGCAAATACATGTACAAACGTTTGCATTTATTATCTATTAGATTGAAATACTGAGTCGTTATAGCAGATAAATTTAAAAAGAAAATATGCTTCATAGTTTAACTGATAATATTAAATTTTTTCACACAATATATGCAACTAATGCGTTCCGATGATATTCCTTACCCGTTTTTATAAAAATTTGTTTCATAAATTCCAGGAATCATATGATAATGGAAAACTAAATCCTTAATTAAATTTGAATCAATTAATGATATAATTTATTAAAAGAAAATGTAAACCAACTATTAAATTTTTAATCAGTTGACCGTAAATTTTTCTTTATTTTTTCCTGTAGAAATTTAAACAATTTTAAGTTTCAAAGTTATTTTTTGGAATACATTCTTTTTGTAAAAACTTTTAAGAAACTAAGAAGGATAGTCGTTCAAGCCCAACTAAATAATACCCTACGCGACAGTATTTAGAGACATATGGACAAAACAATGTGTTTGGGTCACACTTAATCTATTTACAAACACAATAAGATGGTTAATGGTCACGCAGACTCTATTCTGGAAAAAACCCTGTATGGGGGCTTTTGGAAATTATAATCTCTTTATCAAATTATATGCGAAATTTTCACCTGTACTCTGCGCACAAAGGTTTCATGAACATCCGGACGGACGGATTAAGAATATTTCAGGGGTGGGTTTAGGGTAGCCAGATTTTAAATTCGGAAAAACAGTACATTTTTTTTGGCGAAAAGACAACTATTTATTTAAATTATTATATATTTAAAACTTGATTTAATATGCAACAATTATATAACGAAAAACACTTAAAAATTTCCGTGCTTCGGCATTCCCTTGCAACGAAGCAGGCTTGTAAGGAAGAATACTCAAAAATAACTGTATCAAAACATTCAGTGTGTAAAGCTGATCATTACATTCAACAATTTTTATATGCCCTGAATAATGCGCTTTATGTGTCAAAAATGTATTGCTTTAAAGTGGGAACTCGCCATATAATTGGTTCGAAGCACAATTTTTTATTGGGACATAAGTAAGGAGAAAAGCCTAACTTAGCTTAAAACAATGAACTCGTTGATTGTGTAAGTAGAACTTTCTTTAAGCATATTGGTATTTAACGCAATTTTCACTACACACATACATAGTTGCACTAATCATATAGAATTTGCAAAATGTATGTGTCCTAAGTTAATTTTCAATAAAATTTATACGCTGAAGATTTTCAATAACATTTTTGTAAAAATCAACGTAGCTTTTCTTTATTTCAAAAGTAGTTTAATTAGAGAAAAGCGGTCCTAAAAGGAATTAGGTATTTTTATAAATTTTGAGCCCGGAAAATTTTTTAAATTTGTACGTTTTTAATTTCACGTGATTTCGATTTCCAGAACTTGCCCGAATATTAAAAAAAAATTCTAGGAATTAAAGATAATTGTGTTGGAATAGGTATTTATTTAGCATATAAAAAATATAATATTTTTAACAAAATTTCGATTTTGTTTTTGTCTTTCTCAGGTGTTTAAATGAAAATACTATTGGAAGAGGTAGCCATAAAATTATATGTCTTATATGTACAACATGAAAATATACAACTGCTGCGAGTCAACAATATGATTAAGATTTCTACTGCGTATTTATAAGAAAACAACGACCACAGCGTAAAAAGTCTTATTATTTTAGAGCTTTTTTGTTTGGAACACAAAATTTTTTTAAGCTACATATGTACAGTTAAATATTAGGATATTTTCAAAATATGACTTTAAAAGGGTTTTTCTAAATATCTTGGTTTTTTGTAGACTGAACAAAAAAACAGTACAAAGTTTAAAAAACAGTACATTTGCGTACTGTTTTGGACATTATGCATAAAACAGTACAATTGCAAAAAATCAGTACATGTACTGTTAAAAACAGTACGTATGGCAACCCTAGGTGGGTTATGTGGGATCTATAAAATATAAGCAAATGTTTTTTAAACCTGATCTCACAGTCTTTTAACTCGTTGCGTATTAAAATGTATTAAAGTTTATTTCGACAATTCGCTTTTTATGGAACGTATGTTTAACTCTGTTACGATCTTCAAGAAATTTGGTGCCGTAATTTCTAGTATAGCGGAACTTCGACAACCTAAATTGTACAACAAAAGCGTCATTTGTTTGAATTATTCCAAAAAAGGGAAGTAAGCTTAATAACAATTTTACAGTGATCAACATCTACCATCAATTTGCAAAGATGTTAACATCTTTCCAAAAGAAATACATAGGGCTAAAGACCAACATCTTTAAAAGTTGTTACTATCTCATTTTATTCCATTCTTCATCTTTCGATTATTTAAGTGTTATCATTAGAAAAGTGGCAATAAGTTATATTACACAGGTCATTAATTGGAAAGTTTGTTTTTGGCGATACAAAAATGTAAAAACTAGGCACTTTCACTTAATCGGGAATAAAAACCGAATTTATCCATGGATTTTCATGAAACAACACTTATTTTACGTCTTATACATGCAGCTTTGAGCTTAAGTACTTGAACTGGTAAGTATTTGATGATTTAAATTTCTTATAATTTTTTAAATTAACAAATTTTATAAAAAACACAAAGAAATTATTTTTTCCACTTTGGCCTCAATAACTCCAAAAATATTGGCCAAATTACAAAATAATATTAAAAAATTCTAAATCTGGCATAATTAAAAATATTTTGACTGATTGCATACGATTGCATACTGATTGTTACGATAAGATGTATGGAGCAGCCTCTTCAAAAATCTCAAATTTAAAAAAAAAAAATTTGTTTAAAAAAACCTTTCCATAGAATTTTAAAAAATTATGATTTTTGCAGTTAGGTGACTATAGCGGATCAAAAAAATATAGTGGTTATTCAAGCCCTACTTTGCTGTTGACCTGTGTTATTGTGGCATCACTGACCGAAAGAAGTTTATTTTGAAAGCAGCGTTTGTCAAGTTTTCTCTTTCATTGCAATGTTTTTTTGTAAAGTATTTTTTATATTTTTAAACAATTGAACTTTTAATACATTTTTGTGTTTTCTTTTTAAATTTGGCACTTTTGTAAAAAAAAACTTTTTTTATTTTAAAAAAATTTTTTTTTTCAAAACAGGTGAAATTTTTTTCGATGGTAGATGTTAGATGTGAGCAATGTAAACGTGTGTTTCAAATTTGCTACATCTTTCATGGTAGATGTTGATCAGTGTAAAAAACCTAGAAGTGTCAAGCATAAGTGTGCTTAAACAAAAGTTATGTGGAACTAAAATTCAACCTCAAAGAAGCACATTCGCAAACATATTTAACATATTATTATCAAAACAGTTTTTTTAGAAGAGACTTTTATTTATTCATGCCCGAGGTGTTATATTTGGAAACCTACAGTGCGGCTGGAGTGGGCTTTGTGTAATCTATTTTCTATATGAATTTTATCTTGTTTTTATTTCTTACCGGGTTACATGATCTCTAAATACCGAACCAATAATACCGGTATTATATTAATACACTATAATGAGCGAAATTTATTTTAGAAACATTTTTGCTATGTTTGATTACCACAACCCCATCATGGGTACTTTAAAATGGCTCATGTAAAAATTCTTTATTGTTAAAACAAAAGTTTAAGATTTTCGTTACACACGGATTTTATTAAAATGCAGACAGACATATTGTATTTTTCCTAATAATCGTCTACGCAATCGATTTACTTTTTGCTTGAACTGAGAATGTGTAAATATGTACGTCTTTGTGGAAATTTACCTCCTCACTTTTAAGGTAAAATTAAATAAGCCATTTAAAGTTGAAACGATTCTAGAATCGACAATATTGGAAAATGGAAATTGAATACATTTGCCCCATAAACCTAAATAATAAAATCAGCATGTGCATGAGTAAATCTAACTTATAAATTTTTTTATGTCTTTTAAACATTTTTGATTTGAATTGCATATTAGAAAATTTGCTCTTAACCTAAAGGGAAATCAAGAATCATTTGTAACAAGTACAAAAAAGAAATTGTTTCAAAAGAAACCGAAAAAGAAAGAACCGTTTTGTTTGTAACAATAAAATAAATTTACATAAAAGAAGGTGAATGAATGCAAAACGATATACAAAACACTGATAAATGTACACGTAGTTTTTAAGTTTCTTGACTATCGTAGTTAAAATAATAAAATCAGCAACAATATTCAAAACTATGAAGCAAAACCTGTTAAAATTCCTGGGAATTTTAAGACGGGAAATTTCAGGAATTGTTTTTTTCTTTGACTTGAATTTAAACTTTTATAACATTAAATGTTCTTAATTCCACCTCCAACAAAACTATTTTTGACGAGAATTTTCAAACATATTATGGTAAGTTTAACCATATTAAAGTCATCGGCAACTTTATTTTGTTTAAATTATTCCTCAAACATGAATCTACATATAATGGTAGCCCTTAAATATGTCATTATAATTAAAAATAGTTTTATAACCTTTTCTTAAAGCAAAATCCTATGGTTGAAAAATAACCATGCTGTTATAAGTGTTAAACATATTTTCGTTATTATTAACTATGTAGTATAACATGTTGTTGTAGCTTCCGGATGCAAGATTATTTTAATCATAACATGGTTAAAATAACCAAACTATATTCAAACTTTTAGTTAAAAATAGTTTTTTTTGAGGTGACCAAATTGAAAATATTTTTTTTAAAGTGTACATAATAAAAAATAAAAAAATTATCATAAAGTTGATAGATAAACATCAGAATTGTCACAAGATATACTACATATTAGTTATTTGTATTCGACTAGAAAGTACAATAACAAATTTTGTCAAGATCAGCCTATAATTAATAATAGTACAGTGAACATTAGGCCAACAAAAAAAAAAAAGCAAATGTTTATTTTTTGGTTTACAATATAGAAAGGTTTTGATTGAAAACATATTCCGATCATAAAAAAAAGCTATAGTTGTTAGAGCTTTTTTTGGCTTTTTTTTTTTTGTAAGAAATCTGAATTTGTTTATAATTATACACAAGCAGAGTTATAAGCGTTCCCAGCCAGCAAGATATTCCGACGTCTTTTAGATATCTGAGGGAAATCGTATAAGAATTCTGTCAGATTTCTGACCCAAAAACGTATAAAGTGGTTGACATGAAGTCTGACAGACATGTCGAGGGAAATTCAGGTTTTTTTTTGCCGTCATTTCTGATAGATATCAGACAGAAATCTAATGCAACCGGCTTGGAAAATTTTGATGAGTTAGACGAGATTCTAATTGTTGTTTAACTGATAGCTCAAAGAATGCCTTTAATTGCAAAATATTCAAAAGTACATTAATAATTATAAATTTTACACGTACGTACCTTTTTTTAATCTTTTTATCTTCAAACAATACAATAAAAAATGACAATTGTCATTATTTTCACAAAAAAAATAAAAAAATAAGTCCCGTTAGACACATCTGTAAGAATTCCGTCGGAATTCTATTAGACATGTCTGTTCATAAATTTCCCCCGATATATCCATTCGAAATCGATCATAAATCGCCAAGAGAGTAAGAATATATAATGTCTGACAGAAATCTGAACGAAGTCTCTAAGAATGAAGTCAGACATTTACAAGAAATGTCTAATTCAGACAACGTCGGAGTATTTTGCTGGCTGGGTTGCTGGCTGGGTTCAAATTTGATCCTAACACATAAGTACATATATAAAACACATAAATAAAAATTTTGTTTTTTTCAATTATCAAATAATAAAAAAATTAAGGTGGTCGATTATTCGACATTTTCAAGAAACCAAGTTTAGAATATTTCGACTATATAAATCGGCAAAGGCAAACCAGTTATGAGCGATTTCAAAATTGTAAAAGTCATTTGCGTTAACTTGTTAAGAAAAATTCAACGTTACAACACAACGTTATCATAAAATTATTTGGTCTAATATTTATTATATCTGTCGTATTAAAAAAAAATTAAAACTTATGAAACGGATTATCTATTTAAATTTTAATAGCCCACATTTTGGTAAAATAAATAAAAAAAGCCAATTTTTCTATTTAAAAAATATAAAAAAATGCATTTTCATTATATTTAAAGTATTAATATTATATTTTGAGAATCACTAAAATCAAGTTTTCTGACTTATAAATGCCGATAGTCTATGGTGGTCAAAAAATCGACATATTGTTTTGTAAAAGTTCGCCAACTTGTTGATGTTTCCAATAATAACACAGGTGTACAAATTTGGAAAGAAAATTTACTGCAGAAACGAATCATGTTTTTTTTGAATAATCTGGGAGCGCTGAATTCGAATCTGGCATAACAATTGAGCTATAACATCTTGTTAATTTTTTATTCGCATGCTGGCAATACTGTAAAACAGTCAATACTGACACTACAATTTCACAATTATTAATTTGACAAAAGCCCACATTTATTCTTAATCTTCATTTTACATAGTGAGTAGCCATACGCTTAATTACCCAATTCGGGTAATTGCGGTCAAAATTAAACTCCCAAAACAAAATGACACCTAAATTTCATTCTGTTACCTGCCTCAGCACTATTTGACAACAACACAGCAAGTAACGCAACAAGTTTACATATAAATAATTTGAAAAAAGGCACTAAAATTTTTACAAAAAATATGCCCAAAAAGCCAAATATTCCACAATTTATTATTTGCATTAAAACAAACTTTATTCTGGGATTACCAGAATAAAGATATGTAATGTGGTTTAGATTCATATAACCCCAGGTCTACACTAAAGATAATTTGAAAAAAATCAAGGAAAAAGGTGCCGTGTAAAAACTGGCGCTGTCTTGCAAAAATTATTTTTATTAATATAAATTCTTTCTCATTCGACTTTATTATTTAAATGTTTGCATGAGGTCTTTTTTTATATAAAAGTATTAGTTTTATTAAATTTTTTTTTGTTATTTAAGTTAACTCATAATTCTAAAGAAATCAAGGTAGAAGGTGCAGTTTATATTTATTAATATAAATTCATTTATATTTAAATTTTTTCAATTGTTTAAGCTCGAGGTCTTTTTTTATATAAAAATATTATTTTTTATTAATGTGCTGTTTTCACAACACAAGTGACTGAACGTGTAGTAAAATTTATATGGAAAACACTCAAAACACTGAGTGCTTTTCATATAAATTTAACTACACGTTCAGTTACTTGTGTTGTGAAAACAGCACATAAACATTTTTTTATTGAAATATATTTAATATTTTTATATTAAAAAGAACTCAAATTTAAACAATTTAATATGAATTTAATGTGCTGTTTTCACAACACAAGTGACTGAACGTGTAGTAAAATTTATATGAAAAGCACTCGGTTTTTTGAGTGTTTTCCATATACATTTTACTACACGTTCAGTCACTTGTGTTGTGAAAACAGCACATAAGTAATAAATTTAAATATAACATTAATAAAAATAATTTTTGTCATTTTATTTTAGTGTTTTTTAAATTCTTAAATTTAATTCTTTTACTAAAATTATAATTTGCCACCATTTCACAAATTTAATTTCTTTCTCACACAATTTGCTACAATTTTTTTCTTTTTTGATTCTTTTTTCTCAATTGACAACGAAATTTGACGTTTTATGTTAGCAATAATTATCAACGAAAATGGACTAACAATTTAGGCAACATAAATTTATGCAACGAAATATGCAGTAAAATACTTAAAAAGGCGCAATTTGCATCCGAATCCACAAGCTCGAAATATTTTAAATAATAGCGGCCACTCTCGCTTAAGGAGAACAGACACTGCAGCACTTACCCATTAAGATGAGCGATAAACACCTTGATAAGTGAACAGAACCCGTGATGAAAAAATTTTTGTCTGACACTGGCAGGACATAGAATAAAGTATTAGGTTAAGATTTGATTAATTATTGTGAGTTCATATTTACTAAATGAAGATTCAATTATTAAATAATGAAAAAAAAAAACTATTTGACAACAACACAGTAAGTAATGCAACCAGGTTTACGTGTTAATAATTTGAAAACATGCACTAAACATTAAAAAAAAATATGGCCAAAAAGTATTCCACAAATTAATATTTGCATTAAAATAAACTTTCTTCAGGGCTCACCAGAATAAAATTATGTTATAAGATTAATTTAGGGATTGATATTTGAATTTTAGCTGTATGTTTAAATATGAACCGACCCAACCATATTTAATTTGCAATAAGATATTTTGGGCCAAATTTAATTTTAATACGAACATAACAAAATGGTTTATGGGCATAAAGAAAGATGTTTGCATGACGACTATGTAATATTATAGAGTGCTTCTTACAATTAACATAGGTTTCGTTATTATGACAATTAAAACGTATTTACCAAAGTTGATCAAATTATCTAAAAACAGCTACTTTTGTTTCCGCACAAGGTTTACATGGACACACAACCAGCCAGATTAACGAACGGACACGAAGAGATCACTTTAAAAAGTGTTTCTGATTCGATCGGTTTACTAAACGATGCGTCTATATTTCTATGTATCAGAACAAATTTATATAATTGCTTTTTTCTTAATTTTTGCATACATATATAAATAAAACTTTACAGTTTGGAATAAAATTTATGTTCTTAGCGCAAACCTGCTTTGGCTTAAAATTGTGGAGTGAAAATTAAATGTAGATGGCGAAATTAAAGCAACAGACAATTCATCTGATAGCCAGAATTTTAGCAATATTTTCTTTGCTGAACATGTAATAAGATATGCTTAAAAACGTGAAACATGTGCGCAAAAAATAAGCAGCAATAGCTTAAATATGTAAACTAGCCACAAACAAACCGCTACCAATATTCATAAATAGCTGTAAAACGGACAAACATATTGTTTCCGCCTTCATTGGTCGCACAAGAAAAACCATGCAATTGCATATTTAGGGTTTCCATGATCATAAGTTTGAATGTATGAGTACGCTTTTTTCAGTTGGATATGACAGGACATCCCAAAAACCATCACAGATAAAATTTAAGACAGCAAATCCCATTGCTTTTAATTGCTATCTCTTTAGATTTAGCTGATACACGTAAAATTCCTATGTCTACACTTTTTTTATACATCAAAATTAAGATATCTAGTAAATAAATACGTTTAATTACCTCACTGAGATTTTTAAACGTATTCGCTTAGTTACCTCAATGAGGTAGTTAAACGTATTCTTATAATTACCTCAACGAGGTAGTTAAGCGTATTCGTTAAAATGCTTACCCCGCATAATTAACCAAAAAGTTTGGAATTTTTGTCGAGGTAATTATCCGAGGAATACTGTACTACACACAATTGTTAAATAGTAAAATGGAATGGGTACATGTAAGTACATATAGACAATTATATCTAGGTTTTTTTCTTTAAAACTATGTATATTATTTTATTATACTCGTTATGGTTCCTTTTGGGAGGAAAATGTTATGCTTAAAGCTAACATCCATGAACAAAAGTGATACAAACCTTAGAAAATGTATCCCACTACAAAAACGTATTAAGGCAGAATTAGTTTGTACGTTCTGTTCTGTTATGAATCAGCTGTTTTGTTTCTGTTCAATTGAAAGTCTGTCTGTGTGAGTTGTAACTTTTAAGTTCTGTTCTGTTGCGGGTAAATCTGTTAAAAATAGAATTCAACGTTCCCAACAAACACGAAGTCAAACCTTTGATATGAAATGACTTTATCATTTGACATCAAATGCAATTCTCAAACGTTTTTCAATTGTTTGATTTAACATTTAAATTCAAATTGATAAAGATTAGAAAATAAACATTTGATATCAAATGTTTTATCAATTTGATGTCAAATGTTAAAATCAAATCAAAAATAAACTTGGCAATTCTAAAGCGAAAAATAAATGTAAGCATTAAAAATGGCGATTAAAGTTAAATTTTTTTCCTTGTGGCTACTTGTGTTTTTACTATTAAAAATAAATTTTAATATAAAGTGAACAGTTTATTTCTTGTGAAAAATAAAAATTATTTGTGAGAAATTACAATGATTAAAAATACGAAAAAAAAGAAAAATAATAAAACGGGAAAGTGAAGAAAGTTTGTTGAACGATCGCGGTGCTACAATCCTCAAAATAAAAGGGAGCCAAGTATTTTGTCTTTCCAAGAAGTAGAGGACGGAAAGAACACTATTTCATATTTTAGCTATGGTACCGAATGTTTGTCTCAAAGTTTATTTAAATAAATAATAAATTTAAATTAAAAAAATTAAATAGTTTTATTTATATTCCACATTGTATTATAATCCACATTTGAGAATTACGTTTGAAAGCAAGTTGAAAATAATGGCATTTTTCAATTTGAAAATAATTTGCCCTTTTTGTTGAGAACGCTATGATTTTCAAATCATTATCAAACGTTTGTCGTTTGAAAAATAGACATTTTTGTTTTAAGCCAGAAAAAATTTGTTTGAATTCTTTAATTTTTTTAAAATTGTTTTTTTTTTTTTTTGTTAATAAAATAATTCTGAAGAAATGTGTTTGCCAGGTAAGCCTCAACAAAACATTTATGATTATTTTGTATTAAATAAAATGAATTTTTTAGAAGAAAATTGCATAAATAGATGGAGTTCACTGAGAGACAGATTCGCTAAAAAAAGAACGAAAACCTTGCATCTGGTAGTGGCGAAACATTTAAACATCGTTGGCATTTGATGAGCCAGTTAGAATTTTTGACACCACATATTACTCCGCGTCCGTATGTTTTTATTTAAAACTATGTATTGATTTTGTATCCATTTATACATATGTACATACATACATTTAAAAACATTAAAATACATTCAAATGTTTTTTTTATTTTAGAGTGCGTTCAACGGAAAATATTGTTAAAGAAAATGAATTCAAATCCAATGACAATAGTTTCCAAATATTTCAACCTTTGACGCCGGAGTCGCCAATACAAAACACAAGTTCTTTGGAGATAGAAATACAAGAATTTGAGTCTGATGATTGGTTATTGCTGACCACATCAAGTAAACTGAAAAAAGTTTCTGAAGCTTCTCAAGTGCGGAAAAACAAAAAGCAATTAGATGACACTACTAACAAATTGTTTGTGGAAGCAGTAGAAACTTTTAAACAATTTTAGAAGTCAAAGGAGGAAAAAACACAACAAAAAGAAGCTGATCCCATTCATGCCTTTGGGAAAATGGTTGTTGCTATAATTAACACACTTAGCAAAACCAAGCAAACAAAAGCCATGAATTTGATACCGGAATTGCTTATGCAAGTCAAACTAGAACCAGAATAATATGTAGAAACTTCAAATAATTCAATGAACTACAATTTAATTCAAAAATTGTATGTAACAAACATATCGTCATATGAAATGCAAAACGTTCTGACATAACATTTACCAATTTTTCAAGAGAAAAAAATGTTTAATAAAATGCCAACTATTGCAATTGCAACAGCGAGCTTTGTGATTTGTATTGTTTATTTTTTTATTTCAGCTATAAGGACCTTAAGAATGAAATTCTTTTATAGTCCAGAGGATGACATAATGAACACCAATTATTAGTAAAGTCTGACCCCAAAAATGCAAAAAAAGTTCACATTAGTTAACCAATACATTAAGCATAGAAAAAGTGAATGGGCTTAATCTATTGGTTAACTAATGTGTACTTTAACTTTTTTTGCATAAGGGTGTGAGATAATCATATTATGGTAAAAAAAAAGAACTAATGAGTACAATATATTTCGTTAAAATAATCCCTTTCATTTTACATGCCTGTCTATCCTTTTGCATTTTACATAACGATATGTTCTTACATAAATTTGTAGGTATAACTTGATCTCACAAAATTGACTAAATTTTTAATTTTTTTATTTTCGCATTAAATATTTATTTGTGCTACATTAAATAAACTACTGAACTGATGTTTAATTAATCCTCAGGAGATATACGTTGGCCAGTTTTTTTAGAGAGATTTTTATTAATGACAACAAAAGCTCGTAAACATCCTTTGTCATTCGTGTGTGTAGGAAAAAATGTTCGTCATCAATATTCTTTATTATTTTAAAAACTTTCTGGTGGTATCCTGAGGACGCTGGTTCTTACAATTTATTGTTTGGCACATTTTGCACACATTTATAAATTTCATTCCTACAGAATTTTTAGAGTCAGAATCACACAAAATATTAATTTTTTTTATAAGTAATGTTTCTTTTTTTCGTATTATTGAACCACAAGGTATTTTTACGAAAAAAAATATTTTTTTTCACAATTTCAATGTTTTTGGTTTGATTATCTTTTACTTTTTAAATCAGCTGATTCCTTTAACAGAAAAAGTAATTACAAAATATTTGCTACAGTAAGGAACGAAACAGAACGGCAACAGAAAGTAAAAACTAATGAGGCCTTTAGAATTGGCCTTAATTGTCTCAAGTCGTCATCTGAGTATGCGTCAATAGCACAACACATGTTTGGAGTATCCAAATCAAGTGTAGGTATGCCTCATATTAAAAGAATTTTGTAAAGAGGTCTGAAAAACTCTTTCAGAGGAACATTTAGCATTCAATTTTATAAACGAAACAAAAAAAAAGGAATGTGTGGACGGTTTTAAAAAAATTTGGTTTCCACAATGTTTTGGAGCAAAACGTATGATCATTATGTAAATTTAGAATTCGAAACGAGACTTAATGGTTGATTTTTGTGTTATTTATGTCAATATCTATAAATGTAGATGGATGCCATTTTGAGGTTCACCCCTCTTCTTCGGAAACTTGTGATTATTTCAATTACAAAGGGTGGTACTCAGTTGTCTTGCTAGCTGTTGTCGACTGTATATGTAGTTATATCGTTTCTTGTATATTAATGTCGGATGTACAGGACGATGCAATGATTCGACCATATTTGAGAAACCTATATTTAGAATATAGATATAGAAAATAGATCCAATATTTCAACATGATGAAACCTTATCCGTTTCATGTAAATGCATCAGAAAAACAAAAAACATTTAATTATACTTTGTCAAAATCGCGTAGAGTTGTTGGAAACGCTTTTGGCCTTTTAAAAGCACGTTTTTGAAGACTTGGAAAAGGGATAAAATTAACTATGTTAATGATATAATCAAATGTTGCGTCCTTCACAATTTTTTAAATATAAATAATGAAGTATATAATGAGGTCTGGCAAAGCAATTGTGAAACAATAAGAGGAAAGCCGAATACTGAAAATTTCGCTTACGATTACAACCCAAAATGTGAAGATTATTAGAAACGCTATTGCAAACTTTTTAATCAATAAATAATTTTATTAACAAAAAATTCTTTAACAAAAAGAGAAATTAACAAAAAAAATTACAGTATTTTTATCAAAGTTATTTTCGGGAATACAAAATTTATTATTAATACGATTTCCGTATGACGTGCTAAGTTCCCAGTTTTTCATATTTGATAAATACACTGACATTTATTGTTGAGGGAAGCTAGATTCTATGCGCATTTCACTGGTTGCTTAGGCCAGCTCATCAGGAAACCTTTTCCAAAGATTTTAGAAAGGCCAAAAATATTATACAAATAAAACCCTAAAGCGAATAAGAATTATAAACACTCAAAGTTTTATTTGTAACAATATCAAAGCCAAAACAAAACACCAACAATAAACAGTGAGTTTATTTTTGTTTTAAATCAAGATTTACCAAGCCCACAAGATGCACAAGATCAACAAATGCAAACCGTGAATCCGATCACATAACGGGTCCGCCATCTAACGTTTTTTTGCAACTAATGCTTATTTCGTGAATGGTAACACTTAGCTCATGCCTGATTTGACAGATAATTAGTTTTATCCTTCCGCTGAACGAATATGGTTGTGTATACGCTTGAACAACGCTGGGAAATATGCGTTTTCGCTTCGCTAAGTGGGCCTGCGATCGACTTACAGAAGATGCCGATTTTTCCAAAAAATCATCTTTTCAGATGAAGCTCATGTTGATCTTAGCGGATATGTAAACAAGCAAAATTGTCGCATTTGGGGCACAGAAAACCCGCACGCATACATTGAAAAGCCGTTTCACCCAAAACGAGTCACTGTTTGGTGCGGATTTTGGTCCAGATGCATAATTGGGCCATTTTTCTTCGAAAATGGACAAGGAGTGGCCGTTACTGTCAATGGCGATCGTTATCGGGCCATGTTGAACGAATTTATGTTCACAAAAATTGAAGAGGAGGATATTGGCAACATTTGATTTCAACTGGACGGCTACGTGCCACACAGCCGAAGCTACACTCGATGTCTTGCACCCTGTTTTTGAAGATCGCATTATCAGCCGCAGAGCTGATGTCCTTTGGCCACCTCGGAGCTGCGGTTTAACACCGTTGGACTATTATTTGTGGGGTGCCGTCAAAGATAAGTGTTACGCCGACAAGCCAAAGACAATTGACGCTTTAAATACAGCTGCACACAATCGATAATGTTCCTTAAAAATTGGACCGATCGTGTAGGCTACTGCATGGCCAGCCGAGGCAGCAATTTGAATGAAATTATTTTCCAAAGCAACCCGTTTGTTAAAGAAACTTTTCAAGCCAAATTTCAAAATTGCTTTTGGTTTTTAAGGTATATAAATTAAACGAACGAATTTCGCGCTCTTCATATAAAAACAGGCAGTTAGGCTTCGAAGTTCCCCTTCAAATTTATGTTTTTTATTTTACATAATCAAACCTCACGATGGATCACCCTATAATCAGTTGGCGTAATAACGCCACCTGGTTGTCAATTATCCTTAGTTGGATTGATTTCTTAATGATTTCTTACTTAAATCGAATTGAAAAACTGTGAATTTCCTTTTTATCGCTTTTAGATCTGTGAGGTTGGATTTTTGTATTATTCCAAAAATAATTAACATAACGGCCGACTGGTAAGTAAACTTATCAACTAATATCTCAGAATCCAATCGTTCCATTTTCTTGAAACTTAAAATATATTGTAGTTAGACCAAAAAAATAATATGAGCAAAGTTTCAACAAAATTGGTTCACGTGTTCGGGTACCGGGCAATAATGGGTTAAGATGTTTCTCAGTTTTGGTGTATCAAAACTAAATTGTTCTTCGACTTATGTTGAAACTTGAAACCAATTGACAAATACAATTGAACACGATTGCAGATCAAAGCAATAAATTGCAAAAGTTTCTTTAGTTTTATTTTTATTTTTTTCTTCATGAACAACTGCACAGACACATACGAGTTTGCACAAAGTTTCGGAATTTCATGATGCCATAAATGTAGCTTGTGTATTAACTTTTTCGTGAACTTGTAGACAAATGAACAGTACACAAATACAAGCATATACAATTTGCTTTTCATTTATAAGTTTATTTTTTTATCTCCTTCTACGTTATTGCCGCAGTATGTGTGCTTGCTTTTTGGTATTTTATTATGTAGCACTTCCAGTACAATAGAAACGGAAGTGGTCCCGCACTAATACACTCACAAACTTGCAGAAAAATACAAATATTTATTTTATATTTTGAAAGCTGAAAAACTTTGCAATTTTTTGCGCTGATTTGTTAAATTGTGTAAATAGTTTTAGTTAATTTTCGTTTAATTTAAAGTTTTATCGTTGGTTTTTTCCGAAACATTGGATTTTGAAGTTGTTCCTAAATAGTATTTAGTAAATACAAACAATTTTAGTAGGTGTGTCGAGTTTTGTCCAACTTGATTATGTAGAAATTACAGACATTTTACTCTACATAAAGCATTTTTTACAAATTATCTTGATCATTTATATTAAAAAGTGATGTTCAGGGGGTAAATAATAATTTAAATTGAAATACCACTGTTTGTTTTAACAGATTTGTAATCAGAAGACATTTATTCAATTTGTAAAAAGATTTTAATTCAAAAATACCAATTAAAAGCTGGGGTCTAATCACCGCATTCAATACTATCGTATCGAATAAACTATCGAATGTTTTTGCATACGATAGACACTGACGTATCGAATGAAAACTCGAGAAATGTAATTGCGAGTTACTCGATATCGATTGCTATTATTTCCAATTCAATAAATTTCATTCTATATCGAGATTCATGATACCAAAATAAATAATTTCGATCAATTTTGCTCGACATCGTATGCGGTGATCAAATTATGAAGCTTCATAGCCTAAACACAGAAAAAATTACCATAAATCAATTAATTGTCATATTATTTTTTAATGCAAAAGGCACAATCGAATTTAAAAACAGCAGAATTGCCGAAAGGGCCAAAGGGCAAGGGCAAACTATTAATTTCTCTTATATAAGACGTTGTCGATCAGTGTTGCCATTTTAGCTATTTTGTGGCTAGAATTAGCCATTTTTCAACCTGTTTAGCCATTAAAAAATGAGTTTAGCAATTAGCCATCTTTTTTAGACATTTTTCAACTAGTTTAGCCATAAAATGTTTTTGCCTGTTTTCTTTTATGAGAATAATTTTTATTTATTTTTTTTATTATAAAAATAAAAATTTGTAACAATTAAAACGCCTTTAATTTAATTCACAACTTTTACAAATGTTGAAAATCGCTATAAACAATGATGATGACACATCTTTCAAAATAATTTATAAAATAGATCAACACAAACATAAAGAGATGCAGGCGGCAACAAATTTTGTTTTAGAAATTTCAGAATTGACTATAAAGTTGGTCTCACTTCTTGGTCTAATGCTAAAGTAGAGAGGGTATTTTGTAGGGTGATCGATTATTCGACTTTTTTCAATAACCGGTTTTCGAATATTCCGAATAGTTGCTATTTAAAAAAAACCGGTTTTCGGTTAAGCATTTTTAAAATAACCGGTTAACCGGTTTTTATTCGAATACATAAAAATACAAAAATCAAATTATATTAATAAAAAATTAATTAGAATAAAAACAAAACAATTCACGAAGGTAAGGAACCAACAAAATACATAGATACATATGACAAAAGGTATGTTCAGACCTAACAAATATTTGACGAGTATAATGTAGTTACGAAACCCTTAAAATAATGTTTGCTCTAACCAAACGTTTTGCAAAAGCAAACAAATCTTTACGTTAGGAGTCAAACATTTAATAGGTGTGAACATAGCTTTAGCATTTTTAAAAAACAGTGGTTTTAAAAATATAGGAATGCAATAAATTTATTATTTGACATATTTTCCTAAATTTATTGTAAATGAGTTTTAATTTGTTGCTGGTTAAGCATGTCTATATGAAGCAGTAAACTTCAGCCATATTTTTGAAAAGTGGCAAACAAAACCTCTTATCCAGGATTATATATTTCAATTATTTTTGTTTCAGCATTATAGAAACAATAGTAATATGAACATACTTTTTGTATGAAATATCTGTCAATTCGTCGATCGCACAATTTAAACCCTTCCAGGACATTTTTGATTCCTTCAATTTTATTTTAAGTTCTTGGTGTTTTAATAAATTTAACTGATGAATTTTCCCATAACGTTGATTCCGCCGGTATGTTCTTGTTTTAAGCATGAAGATGTGCTAGAACTACTTAAGAGTTTTTCAGTCATTACTGGCAGCATATTTTAGTAAAGTATTATTTGCAGTCTCTTAAAAACTACTTGACCCTGTTAAGTTTTACTTGGCGTATATTTATGTCAAGCTTGTAGACTTATTAAAAGTGATTAATAAGTTGTGATGTAAAGAACCTTTGCAACTTATCATTTTATGGCCGATTAATCACAATTTTTTTTTAAGTCAGTTCGAAATATCACCAGAGATGACATCTTTGTAAAGCTATATAGAGTATTTATAATACTGTCCGATTGCTTATTACTTTTTATGCTAAACTTTTTTTGTAGGACTTTATATTGTTTTTGGTTTTTGTTACAAGAACACACGCTTATATAAGCGATTTGTATTTGCATTGCTCATAATGTTTTTTTGAGTTTTGTTTCATTTTGTTTTGACATTTTTTATAAAAAGTTTAAGTTTGCAAATATTCAATTAGAAAAATACTTAAATTACGGGTGCATTTAAAACAAAAGTAAGGAATAAGTATATGTATAAATTACACATTATTAAAATAACCGGTTTATTTGATATTCGAAAAATAGACATTTTAAAATATTCGACTTGGGCAAAACTAAAATAACCGGTTAAAACCGGTTGAATACTATTCGATCGATCACCCTAGTATTTTGCCAAGTAAACATCGTTAAAAATAATTTGAGCAATTGGTTACATTTGGCAACCGTTAATTCGCTTTTATCAATTAGGTAAATATGTTTACCATAACAATAAAATATTTATACCAACACCACAATAGTATTTGCTGATGCTTGTAACACCTTAACCCTAAGCCCTCTTTTACGTATACCGATAGACTCAGAATTATTTTCTGAGTCGAGTTAACGATGTTTGTCCGGCTGGCTAGCTGGCTGTCCATTTAAACAGGTTGCAAATTTGCAGATAATTTAATAAAATTTGGTACATACGTTCTAATGTGGTGTACGGTATCATATCGTTGGGGTGGATCGAATACCCATACTTACTTACTTGTTTTTTATTGTAGATCTAAACTCAGAAGGTTGGGCAAATGTTGTCGTGATTATGATTTACCTTCAAATTAGTAAAAACTAATAGGCTCTAGTGATTCCTATGAGATGAACAATAACAACATTAAATTAATCAATGATTAATTTTTTTAAATTTCAATCAAAATATTAATTTACATTTATTCTTATTTAAGAAATTGATATTAACTTACAATTTCATCGTATACAACTTTAAATGAATTATTTCTGTTTTGTTATTGAATTTTGATGTGTTTTTATTTAAAAAAGCTTTTTGCCATTTTTTAGTGATTGTCTTTTCGTTGTTGACGTAAATTTTAAAGGCTCAGTTAGCCGGGAGTAACAGTAACGTTTAAAATCACCTGATTCATTTTGTTGTATGTAAAGCAATTAGAACGATTACAGTTAGCAGTAATATGTTAAGTCTCAATCTGTAAGAAATACTGAGATTGGTCTTACTTTTTTACGGTAAGGTTACTGTTACTCCCGGCTAACTGAGCCTTAAGTTGTTGTCACATCAAGTCGAAGTCTACATCACTTCGATTGCACTTAATACAGTATTTTGTTAAAATGTTGTGTCGATGGCAATTATTAATCTGCCAAAAAAAACCCCATCCCTAATTATTTTTTTCTTAAGACGTTGGTTTTGTTTTTTTTAAAATAAAATTTTTATTTAAATTAAATAGTATGTTTTGTAAAAACTAAAAGTAGAAAATTAAAAGTAAAGTAGCACAAAGTATACAGAGATGATAAAAGTGACATATGAAAAATGCCTAAATCATTTGCGAGGGAATCATTCGAAGAAAGAGAAAGAAAATTTTTTTGGAAGTGAAGTGGAAATGTGTAAAAACAGGCCGCAGAAAAAAATACAATATTTTCTGTCTCGTAACGCCTCTGTGTGCTCTGTTCTCCATAGTGGGCATTTGGCCGAAATCTAAAATGTATGTTACGTATCAGAGAATGACAACAAGTACCCATAAGAAAAATATACAGAGGTATTTACCCACGCTTTTCGTTATTGTGTATACACATATTTATAACACAAATAATAAGAACAGCTATGGTTGTGCGTTGCAAAAAGAATTGTTATTACTTTTAAGCTGGGATCACACGATTGCCGCAAATGCACCAATATGACACAATTATTATTGAGCTTTATTGACGCACAATAATAAAATTGCCCCAACAAAATTTTCTGAAATCACACGATTGCCCTGTTTTATACAAATTTAATTGCCGCTAGTTTGTACAAAGCGAAATGGTTACAACAATTGCCGCAGAACAGTCACACGATTGTTCTAACTTATGTATATTAACTGCGAAAACAGCTGTTGTGGTAGCTTTTTTATTTGTTTGAAAGTTCTTGTTGGATTGTTCATTGAAAAAAATTAAATGATAAATGATACAAATCATATACATACTTAAACAAATTATTGTTGAATAGTTTTATTTAATTTTTTAAGATATTTCAAAAATTAACAGTCTGTTTAACAATTTCGTATTTTTAGGTTCGAATAGAAATATCTGTAATAAAAATATTCGCACAGAACAGCTCAATATGCTTGTGCACATATATACTTAAAATAATTAATTAAAAAAATTTAAATGCAAAATAAATATATATGTATGTATGTACATACATATTTATTTTCATTACCTAATAAAAGAAACACAAAAAAGTAAATCTAACAAAAAAAGCAAATATTGGCGCGTATTGTGTTGTTTGATTGCCGCACAAGAACACAATAAATATTGGTGCATTTTTGTCATTTTTATTGACGCGCGGTTGCATAGCAAACAGTCACACGATTGCCGCACCAGGGTTGCATTTGATTGGTAAAAGTAAGCACAATATTGTCCTCGATTGGTACAAGAGCCATTTGGTTGTGCAGTCACACGATTGGGGTATTAAAAACTGTGAAAATTGGTGCATTGCGGCAATCGTGTGATCCCAGCTTTATACTTAGGCACGGCAATATTTTCACGCAACTACATTCAATAGACAAAAATACATGAATATTATGCAGATATTATTCAATACCAATGAATGTGTTTTGGTTATCTGCACACATAAAATATCCATGTTTAAAAAATACCTTCAGTATTTTTGGCACTTCTGTGTAAAAATGAAAAAAAAATTTTTTAACAAAAATGTGCGTTGATTATTATTTATGATACATAAAACAAATTTGTCCGTAAAATCAGCAATAACTATGTAAAACTACACATAAGCTATACATTTTTATAAAAAAAATAGGACCACGAGGGATGGGAAGGGGAATTTCTGCTCTCCGAAGCTATCTGACAGATTTTAATGAAATTTTAAACATAGATAGATTCATATTTATATAGACACTTAAGCTATGTATTTAAAAAATAAATAGGATAACGAGGGGAGATAGGGGGCAATTAATGTCTCTCCAAAACTATCCAACAGATCTTGATAAAATTTAAAATATAGATAGATCCATATTTATATAGACATATAAGCTAACTATGACCACGAGGGGTTAATTACATGTACGTTAACCCTCTACTGCATGCATTATGATCCAGCTACAAATTAATTTTTTTTTTTAATTATTATTTTAAATGGCATAATTAAGACATGCAAACAAAATTTTTTCAGAAAATCATGTCAGTTTTCTGAAAAAAAATTGCCATATATGGCTTCATATGCACTCCTGTCTGTATCGCCCTAAAATAATTTTTTTTTATTAATTTTTATATTTATATTTTATTCAAGCAATTAAAAGTAATTACAAAATAGTGTAAGGAACATTAGTAAAAAATACGATAATAACACTTCAATGGTTGTATATTAATAAGATTAAAAGCAATTTAAAGCAGAGTAAAGAAAATGAGTATTGCAAAATCGAAATCAGATTGATCTACTTATGCGTGGAATAAAGCAAAGCATTTTCTGTCTTTGTTCAAACAAAGATGGACCCCGCATTTAGTACAAGTTATATATGATCGAAATTTGCAATCATTTTGACATAGCTGACGTACTTTTTTCCATTCTGGAAGATGATCTGTAGAATCCAGTCTGACAGCACTTAGTGAAAAGTCTTGGGGGCGAGCTTTGTTTATTGTGTATTTCTTTGGAACGTTACAGGAACTCGCGGTCTTATTTCTATTCTATAAAGACCAAGCATGGAATCTAGAAGATCCCTACCTCCCATATATTTGTTATAAATATCTACAACTTTTGAGCAATCTATTTGTAAAAACTTTTATTCAAGGAAAGTGTTGTTGTTATGAAAGAAATGAAAACACATACATATACCGTAATGTTTATCAGTAAATGCATGAAAAGCCAAATATGGCACGACAAAGTTGGACGAATTTTTCTGTGAATGCATGAGAAGCCATATTTGGCTGTTCTAAAAAATGCGTGATTTTACGAGTTCTACATGCACAATTGAAAAATATTCACATAAACACTCTTCACAAAGCTATGTATATATACTACAAAAAAAAAAAAATATGTAAGCATACCAACTTACTTGTAAATAAAAAAATATATGTTTTATTTTGTATATTTTCACTGTACGAAGTGACCACGTGTACTTATAAACAATACTGAGGTTTTCTATGCACCTATGTAAAGAGCAGAGAAAAAAACATTCGTCTTTAATGATCGAATATTAAAAAAAATTGTTAAGCGGCCCATACACCTGCAATATTATTGCATATAATATTCGCCATATTATTTCCATTTTGTCCTATATTATGCAATAAGTCGCACAAAAATTTCATTTATTCAATAAAAAGGTAAACATAACCTATAGGAATAACACAAACAGCATTGCACAATGTTGCCAACATATTTCACTTTCTTTTCCTTGTGCAATAAAAAGCAAATTTCTTTTGATTGTTGACAATATATTGCGATACCATCGAATATCACATACACATTGGCGATATAATTGTACAATACGTTAAATTGAACAATTTTATTGCAAGTGTATGAGCCGCTTTATACAGCAATTGTAACACACATGCACAATACCATGTGACCTGAAAAGTTTATAAGTCAAATGTAAAAAACATGTTGTGTACATGTATCTTAAGCAAACGCTATAAAATACACATGTATTTCACTCTTTCTTATTAGCACAACATACAAATCAATACTTACATCCATACATAAAAACCCATATATTTGGTATCGTGTCACTTATCTATGCTATGTGCTTTTGACAGAGACAAGTGCCCTGCAAATAATAGGACCAGTCCAAACACGCGTGTAAAGAGTAGTCCACAAGGGACTAGGACTAGTCCAAAAGTAATATAACCATATAACCCATCTTTGGACTACAAAGGAGTAGTTTTAAAACTACTCAATTCTGTACACAAGAGGATTAGTTTTAACTTAAAAAATGAAACATGTCGTCTCACTACAAACACTTTTTAACAATGACATGGTCCATGCTTGCATTACATCGGACCTGTCCATGGAGTAGTCCATTTTATCAAAATGGATCAGGTGGTCCAATATTATTTGCAGGGTTATGGGGTGCAATTCAAATTTCAAGGTTAGTTGGCACTTCCATGACTTATTTATTTCCATTTAAATTTTTCGTAATTTACTCTTTTTATACCCTTCACCGAAGGTAGAAAGGGTATATATAACTTTGTCATTCCGTTTGTAATTTCTACAATATGGATCCTACACCCTATAAAGTATATATATTCTGGGTCCTTATGAAAAGCGAAGTTCAAATCCGGTTGTCCGTTATGAGTTATGAGCAAAAAACCACGACTACCTCAAATTTTTTCGGAAAATCCCTTGTGGTTGTTGTATTTTTATTACTTTTGGCTGTATATCTAGGGAACGGCAAAAGCCAAAGCTTCCAAATTAGGTACACACATTTAGGTTGCTAATACACACCATCCTACAAAATGTGGGCGGGATTGGGGGAAGTGGGCGTGGTACCTCCCGTACAAAAAAAATTAAAAATTGTATAAAAACCTAAATTTTAGGGCTGCCATAT
Organism: Pollenia labialis; assembly: GCA_949318255.1. Classification (NCBI taxonomy): domain Eukaryota; kingdom Metazoa; phylum Arthropoda; class Insecta; order Diptera; family Polleniidae; genus Pollenia; species Pollenia labialis. Next base: position 39,314,270 of record OX439142.1, on the reverse strand, counting down.
GTCCTATGGGTATGACTTATATATCAAAATATCGGAAATTTTAAGTAAAACACATTTTATAAAAAACTCGGAAAAATCGGTTCAGATACAAAAAAGTTATGACCAAAATAAAATTTTTTTTTTAAATACCCACTTTCGGGAACCATATATCTCCCCGAGTCCAAGTTTTATAACTAAAGTAAATGGCAAATTTCTTCTTAAACACGTCGGTATATAAATCTGTCAAATCGGTTAAAAAATGGCAGAGTTACAACCGAAATACTGAATCCCCAAAAATTACTCTTTTTATACCCTTCACCGAAGGTAGAAAGGGTATATATAACTTTGTCATTCCGTTTGTAATTTCTACAATATGGATCCTACACCCTATAAAGTATATATATTCTGGGTCCTTATGAAAAGCGAAGTTCAAATCCGGTTGTCCGTCTGTCCGTCTGTCCGTCTGTCTGTTTAAATGGGTTTTCCGAAGCCCCCAGATATGATGGGGACTTGGTTGGGGTATCTTTATGTCAGGTATTCTTATTATAATTTTGCTATTGAAATTCAGCCAGATCGGTCCACAAATGGCTGAGATATGACCAAAAAACCACGACTACCTCTAATTTTTTCCAAAAATCCCTTGTGTTTGTTGTATTTTTATTACTTTTTGCTGTATATGTGGGGAACGGCAAAAGCCAAAGTTTCCAAATTAGGTACACACATTAAGGTTGCCAATACACACCATTCTACAAAATGTGGGCGGGATTGGAGAAGTGGGCGTGGTACCTCCCATACAAAAAAAATTAAAAATTGTATAAAAACCTAAATTTTAGGGCTGCCATATGTCCTATGGGTATGACTTACATATCAAAATATCGGAAATTTTAAGTAGAACATATTTTATAAAAAACTCGGGAAAATCGGTTCAGATACAAAAAAGTTATGACCAAAATTAAATTTTTTTTTTTAAATACCCACTTTCGGGAACCATAGATCTCCCCGAGTCCAAGCTTTATAGCTAAAGTAAATGGTAAATTTTTTCTTTAACACGTCGGTATATAAATCTGTCAAATCGGTTAAAAAATGGCTGAGTTATGAGCAAAAAACCACGACTACCTCAAATTTTTTCGGAAAATCCCTTGTGGTTGTTGTATTTTTATTACTTTTTGCTGTATATCTAGGGAACGGCAAAAGCCAAAGCTTCCAAATTAGGTACACACATTTAGGTTGCTAATACACACCATCCTACAAAATGTGGGCGGGATTGGGGGAAGTGGGCGTGGTACCTCCCATACAAAAAAAATTAAAAATTGTATAAAAACCTAAATTTTAGGGCTGCCATATGTCCTATGGGTATGACTTATATATCAAAATATCGGAAATTTTAAGTAGAACATATTTTATAAAAAACTCGGAAAAATCGGTTCAGATACAAAAAAGTTATGACCAAAATAAAATTTTTTTTTTTTAAATACCCACTTTCGGGAACCATAGATCTCCCCGAGTCCAAGTTTTATAACTAAAGTAAATGGCAAATTTCTTCTTAAACACGTCGGTATATAAATCTGTCAAATCGGTTAAAAAATGGCAGAGTTACAACCGAAATACTGAATCCCCAAAAATTACTCTTTTTATAATTAACTTTGTTAAAATATATGTATACAAGTATATATAAATGTTTATATATAAATATAACTTAAGTAAATGGTAAAATTCTTCCTATTTAAAAATATCAAATCGGTTAGACAATGGGTAATTTATGAGCAAAATACTCCAAAAATGGGCTAAAAAACATCAACATTTTTATAAAAACCTAAATTTTAGGGCTGCCATATGCCCTATGTATATGACTTATATACCAAAATGTCGGAAATTTGTATGAGTTATAACCGAAATACTGGGGTCTAATCACCGCATACGATATCGAGCAAAATTCATCGAAATTATTTATTTTGGTATCTTGAAACTCGATATCGAATGAAATGTATTGAATTTGAAATAATAGCATTCGACATCGAGTAACTCGACATTACATTTATCGAGTTTTCATTCGATACGCCAGTGTCTATCGTATGCAAAAAAATTCAATAGTTTATTCGATACGATAGTGATTAGACCCCTGAATTCCCGAAAATTACTCTTTTTATACCCTTCACGGAAGGTAAAAAAGGTATATATAACTGTAATTTCTACAATATTGATCCTACACTACATAAAGTATATATATTCTGGGCCCTTATGAAAAGCGAAGTTCAAAACCAGTTGTCTCTTATTTAAAAAAAAAATTACCAGTTTTATTTAGTTTTTGTCTAATTGCTATGTATTCTGTATTCTGCTCGCAAAATGGTGAAGGGTATATAAGATTCGGCACAGCCGAATATAGCACTCTTACTTGTTTGGATTTCAAATGGTTTTTTTGTATTCTTTCCTTTTGTTTTTGATATAAGTGAATTTTTTGTTTTGGTTGAATTTTTTGTTTTTATTAATTTTTTTTTTTTAAATAAATTGAATCAATAAAAAGTAACAATGTAATTAGATATAATATGTTTGTTCCTAAACATGTATGTACAAAGGAATATTAAATTTTTTAATTTGGTAATATGTAGTTTCAGCAAAATACGTTCGATATATCGATATTTTTGAAATAATAAATATCGATATTCTTAAAAAATATCGGTTCGATATATATCGATTTATTTTTTCTATTTGCTAATCCTAACCACAAGCTTACATACATACATTTTATGTCAAGGTATTCAAAAAAATGTATGCACATTCAATTATTCAAAAATGTTTTTTTATTTTATGAAAACCTTAATCTGATTTTGCTCGTTGTTCTTAAGAACGAACAAATATTTTTATTTTCTAAAAACAGGCTTTTAGAATACGAATCAAGAAAAATAAAACGAAAAAGTGGAAACTATAAGTTTGTTGTGTGATCGCTGAGCTACAGTCCCCAAAATTAAAAGGAGCGAATATTTCTTCTTTGCAAGAAAGAACATTATTTCATCTTTTAGCTATGGGTCCGAATGTTTATCTCACAGTTTATTTAAATAAATAATGAATTTAAATTAAAAAATAAAATATTTTTATTTATGTTCCACATTGTATTATAATCCACATTTGCAAAACATTTGAAAATTACGTTTGAAAGCAAGTTGAAAACAAGGCATTTTAAATTTAAAAATAATTTCCCCTTTTGATTGAGAATGCTGTGGTTTTCAAATCATTATCAAACGTTTGTCGTTTAAGAAAACGTTTGATTTCGAATCATTTTCAGTTTAAAATCAAACCTCCGTGCTTGTTGGGTGATCTAAAATGTTTGAATCATATTGAGTCGTTAACAAATGCGAAATAGTGCTGAAGCTGCACCAGTCTTCCCTATATTTTCGTTGAATTTATAAATTTGCAAGTCGTTGTATCTCGCGAGTGAGTTATGATTATGTGCCAAAATTTTGAGGGCATGGCTTTTGCAAAACTTGATCAATATCAGAAGGGTGAGGTCCAAGTGGTGTGTTGATTTTATATCGATCCCTAAACGCACAAAATAATGTAACCAACAAAAATAAAATTTTACAGGAGGTTTTTTTTAAATATTTTTGCTTGAAGTCTAGGGTTTCGTCTGAAATTGCTTTTGCTCTTATTTCTTAACGGTACTTCCCAGAGATATGAGATTTTTAGAGATGATGCAAATGATCAAAAATTATCGATTTTCATCAAAAAACAAAAATCTTTTATGTTGTTGGTTACATCATTTTTGATATTAGGGCTCGATATGTTTTAGCCCTTATATGTATGTACATTTTCCATTTGCTTAAAATTTCACCTGAAATAAGTGCAGCTTACATTATTTCGCAGTTGTTAAAAAATGTTGCAAAAACCATTTCGTAGTTTGACAAAAAATAACATTCATACATTTCGTAACGTTTTTAGAAAATATAACAGATACAACTCTAAAAGCATTATTTTGTAGAAATTCCACGCTATTTTTTTATATGAGTTTTTCACGTTAAATGTTGAACAGAGTACCAGTCTTTAGGGGAAACTCCTGCTAACTGCACTTGGATGTTCATAAACTTGTGCGTTGGTCAAGTATTCAAAGAAAACACAGCACAACAAAACGGCAATTCAATATAATGTTAAGTCTTCTTAAAATTTCATTAAATTTAAAAAGCTTAAAACCAACGAATGCCAAGTGCACTTTCACCATTTTGGGATTAAAGTTTTTTTTACATTCAATTGTGTGCTAAGTACTTTTTTGTAAATAGCTTCATTTACATTAGCATAAGATTGCATTGTAACACCGAAATTTCACAGAATTTTAGTTGAAAAAGACTTAATTTGAAAAAGTGGACACATTCAGTATGAATTGGAATTGGTCTGTCAATGTTAGATGCCTACATATTTTCTAGTTTATTATTTGCCATTTCGCCAACCGTCTTCTGGCCTACTTGATAAATATTAAACGTGAACCGGCCGGAATTTTAAAAAGGACATTTCTTGTATTCTATTCTGTGGGCTTCAAAATAAACTCTAACGGACTCCCATTATTGATCCGTAGCAGCATTTTTTAAATGCCTTTTAAGTAAAGCTCTTTTGGAGCCCATACACAATTGTTTACCACTTGAAGATTTGTTTATTTATGCTTGTGTTCGTATGTCCATATCAATTGCTCTGATTTCAAACACCAACTAGTTGATGTTTTAGCACTTGCCACAATTATTTTGGTATTTTTGGTTACAATTGTTCTCGTTGTTGTTTGTTTATCTGAAGTTGTTACGAGTTATCATGTTTGTTCTTTTTGGGTCTTGATATATGCATGTAGATATGAATGTACATTGTACAAGGATGTTTGGAAATCAAACGGAAACTGAAGGGATAAATTTACTTATATTCGCCACACATCTCGGGTCTCTGTGTTTTCGTTTCGCATTTGTTTGTTGTGCTGCCCAGCCAATCTGTTAGTACCAAATGAAATTTATGTATGTTTGTGTGTTATGTATACAACAAACGCAAGTAACACGCACAAGTTTATCCTACTATGTAAGTATATGGCCTATGTGAGTACCATTTTCATAAAACAAACCAAACACTAGTTTCACAAACACTAAAAAATATTTTATGAAAGTTTCCTAAAATTGTTTTGGACCAATTTTTGTTTGTTTAGTTGTACATAAGTATGTGTGTTTTAGACAAAACTTTTCTCTTCATGAAATATTCTTTATTAAATGTTTTGTTTGCTAATAATGTGTTGAAAATAAATATTCTGGGCCATCCAGTGCTTAAAACTTAGATTTAAGAGTATTAATGCATAAAATTTTCCTAAACAAATTAACGTAAAATAAACTTTTCTTTTTTTATCGCATTCAAAAGTTTCGCCCAGCCCAGGTTTGAACTTTTGTTTCTGGCTGAGGCGTTCTGTTGTTTTTTTTTTGATTTATTTCTTCGCTTATTAATTTGATGAAGGAATTATGTGTGTTTGTTGATTTCGGAAAACTTTTCAACAATTGTGTTTTGCACATGTTTACAGTACAGCTGCAATATGTTGTTTTTTATTATTATTTTTCTTTCATTCATTCAAATATTTATAGCATTTTTAATATTATACGGAAACTTTTCTCTCTGCTTCAAAGTATCCCCTTCACCAAGTATTATGCATGTTGACGTCGCGGCGCCACAATCGAAAAAATCTTTGTTATCAAATAATAAAATAAACCAAAATTAAGTTTTTAATACAGAATTTTAAAAACGATCTATAATAGGAGACTTTTTGATATTTTTTTTTTCAATTCATATTTCCTAACTTTTGTTTATTGAACTTACAAATTTAAATCAACTCACGTGGAAGATAACATATTAACCGGAGGTGTGTACCTCGCCAAGACAGAAAAAATTTTTCAAAAAGGGGCACAAAAAGGGTATTTTCAAAAGAAACGTGGCACAAAAAGGGGATTTCTGAGAAAAAAAAGGGACAGCTTTAAAAATAAGAACATTTTTATAAAGTTTTTTCACTAAAAACATAAACGTCACAAAATAAACCTCTTCTTATGAATAAATAATAAATGTACATATATAGTCGAACTTCACTATAATGAATCTGCATGGGACCGAAAAACTTACATTGTTCCACTTTTTTGTTTATAAAAACTGGTATTTCGGAAAGAAGTTTGTATGGGATTTTTCAGAAATTATGGACCGTTTCTCACCGTTTTTTATTACAATCAATAACCAAATTTCCTCAAATAATTGCGACCTGTACTTTGCGCACTACAAAGTGGACAGCCAGCCAGCCGGCCAGACGGACATCCTTATATCGACTCAGATAGTGATTGAGTCGATCGGTATACTAAACGATGGTTATAGGACCAATATTTTTAGGTGTTACAGACACTATGGTGGTGTGGGTATCAAACGAATCCATAAAACATTCTGCTGGTCGGCACATAAGGTTTAGAACAGAAATAAATTAATTAACTGTGAGGCTTTATTAATAACTTAGATCAATCCAGTCTTTAAGTTTTTTAATTTTTTGCGGATTCGACCCAGCCCAATAAAGCACTCTTACTTATTAAGTATTAATTACACTAAAACTATTCATTTTTGCACTAAAGGCGATAATCGATAAAAAAAACATTTTAAATAAAATAATAAAAAAGAGAATTGTCAAATTAATTTTTAATTTTTAAACAAATGTTCTCATTACTCAACATACAAAATTCAACATATCGTGTAGACACAAAAAATGTATGCTAACTTACATGGTGAAATAATTATTTGCTGGCGTATGTTGAATTTTAAAAATTTAGTATTTTCAGCATTTCGTTTAGACACCTAACATATTGAATATGCTGATAGAGGCATTTGTTATTATTTTTAAGCATACATTTGCTGATTCAACATATCGTCTAGACTAAAGGCTCAGTTAGCCGGGAGTAACAGTAACGTTGCAAATCAGCTGATTCATTTTGTTGTGTGTAACGCAATTAGAACGATTACAGTTAGCAGTAAGATGTTACGTCTCAATCTGTAAGAAATAGATTGGTCTTACTTTTTTACGGTGAGGTTACTGTTACTATTACTCCCAGCTAACTGAGCCTTAAGCTTTAGATCAATATAACTAATACTGTTCTAATAACAAAAATGTACTGTGGGGGTTTTTTGGAATATATTTATGTTTATAGTTACATACATTTCATTGATTTTTGGATCTTTCATGGATTTCACATCAAAATTATTTCTAATAAAAATTAACGGAATATACTACAAATTGATATAAATAATTATTTATAATCGTATAATAATAGCTTATCTACATCATTATATTAAATTTTTTATGATGTATAATTATAACTTATTTAAGATATAATAACAAAGTTATTATTTAATATGTAACTGATAATCCAAAAAGTGGCGAATAAAGCTACAAAGTAATGAATTCAGGAAGTCATTAAAAGTAGGATTTTAAGTAAAAATTTTGCTGGGATACATCTATTTTTTTGGAAAATAAAAATATTTATTTATTAATAAGTTCAACATGGGCTGTCAGCAAGCGCGGATCCAGCTTGTTTGATACAAAAAAGTAAAACATTTGTTTTTAAAAGTTTATTAAAATTAATATGTGTATATTATATTAAAAAAAACACAACAGTACGGGTTAATGAAATCTTATAGCATTGACAGACGACAGCGTTAATTTGCATTAAAAGGTAACTAATGTGAATCAAAATTTTACTCTGACAGACGACAGTTTTTGCATTTAGTAAACAGCTGTTTATTTTTAAGAAATTGTTTTTTGGCATATGGATAGAAGGCAGAAAGTTCGATTAGCAGCTATGCTGTTGGTAAAAAATCACTATTTATTAGAAAGAAAGCTGAAATTACTTTTGCTGAAACTGCTCCATAATGTTAAAGTTGTACGTGCCCTAGCAACCATAAATCAAAACACGTTTCTACAACTTGGAATCGCAGAAAGACACTCTGAGATAAGACAAAGGCAATGTTGGAAATTTGTAAGTTTAAAATCATCATTTTATGGCGAATATAATTCATAAATGGCAATTTTAAAGGACCGCAAGAGTACTTTTTGGGAGTATGACGTGCTTTCGATGGACGATAACAGATTTAAGGAAAACTTTCGCCTCACCAGGAAGGCTTTCCAAAAAGTGTGTGAAAAAGTTAAAACTATGAAAAGGTTGGACACCAATATGAGGCTTTGTATTCCACACGGCTGAAAACCCGCAATACAATAAAACTTTATTAAGCAAATATCTAAGGGTTAGATAATAATTGCTATATCGATATAATTTTATAAGCTGATTTTGTAAAAAAAATCAGCCACGGAGTACGAATATAGATATTAAATTGGCTCTTAATTGGTTAATCGGTATGCTTTGAACGCCATTTGAAAAACACTTTGAATCATTTTCCAATGATTCCCATATTTTATAGATTCTTTTTAAAGCTAAAGAGATATAGATAAAGAATTTTACAACTTTTACGTCCTATAACTCCTACACGAGGAAAGCGTAAATCTTCCTATAGAACTTCTAATAGAACTTCGATGCTAAAAAGTTATATAATTTTTTTAATTTTAATCGTATTCTTTTCTGTTAAACAAAAAAATATGTTTAAGCACTTATTCTTTAAATATTTTTTTTATATTAGCAACACTTTTTCTGTTTTGTAGTAGACAAAAATAGAAATTAGTTTAATTGGACTACAACGACAAAATAAGCACAGACAACAACCTGCAGCCATGTAGCCGTGTCGTCGTGAAAATAATCATTTCCATATACACACATGTATTCTATTTTTGACATATTGAAGTCGGTAGCTTACTGTCTCGAATGTGTTTATAGCATTACCCTTGAATATTTCGCAATCTCATTCAAAGATATCCGACATTCTACAGTTAACCTAGATGTCGTATAGACACCCGCTAGGGAGGCAAGGGCAGCCTTGCTGTCAGTAAATATACGTATTAGGGTGGGGCGATTTGAACATCTTAATGGGCGCTTCGCTTTTCTGATTCTTGGGATTGTACTGAGCAAAAAAGGCCACTAGACCATACGTCTACGGTGAAAATTGAGCTTCCCGATCTTGACTTGTAGTTTTTTCCCACACTTTTGTCGCGTTTTTTTGGATATTTTGGCCTATAACAGCCAAACCATTGAGATTTTCGATCCCATAATAAGACAAAAATTGTAGCCAAGACAATAGTTAAGAACTCTCTAGTACATCGCATAAGCATTGGAACGCTCCTTCAGGGAGTTTTGGCCATGTGAAAGTGCACATTTTTCGTGAAAATATTGATAATTTACCATATTCAGTTGTTCATAGCGCAAAATCATTAAAATGATCTATTTCTTATTTTTTCAACTTTTTTTATCCAAAAATATAACAAGGGTTTTCATTATATCGCTTAAAATTGCCATTTGTGCAAATGGGCAAACTTGTGAGACTCGTTTCATGAAGACCCTTTTTAAATTTTGTGCAATTTTTAACAATTAATGTCAGTTTCTAAGAAATGTCGATGCAAAAAAAAATCAAGAAACAAAATAAAAAATATAAAAATAAAAGTTGAGATTTCTGATTAAAATGTGAAATTTGTTTTTAAAAATGCATAAAGAAAGCCAGCAGACTAATTTGATCAAATTATTGCAAGAATTTATTGTTTATGATTTATAAACACTTGAATTTTTCATTGAAAAATACGGTAAATTATCAATATTTTCACAAGGCCAGAACTCCCTTAAGGAGCGTTCCAATGCTTTTGCGATGTACTAGAGAGTTCTTAACTATTGTCTTGGCTACAATTTTTGTCTTATTATTGGATCGAAAATCTCAATGGTTTGGCTGTTATAGGCCAAAATATCCGAAAAAACGTGACAAAAGTGTGGTGAAAAATTACAAGTCAAAATCGGGAAGCTCGATTTTCACCGTAGACGTATGGTCCAGTGGGCTTTTTTGCTCAGTACAATCCCAAGAATCAGAAACGCGAAGCGCCCATTTGATATCCATAGTCACGGGCCGACCAGCCGTGCGCCGCGTCCATCCGTGTCGCCGAGCAAAGAGCCATCTGTAGGTGTGATGTCCACCGGGAGCCAGTTTAATATCGTAAACAGTGCCCTCGTGGGAGTAGATCGTATTGATCCCGTGATCATCAACGCGACTATTTATGTACCTTCTCAAGCATCGCGCGGTGTCTGCTTTTATCCGATGCAGTCCTCCATACAACGACATCGTTATACAGAGTCGGCTTCCTCGTAAAGAGTACTAGGTCCGTCTTAGACGGATTGACACCCAGTCCGCATATTATATAATTTCTGAAGCTCTGATATAAAGAATGCGACTGCCAAACATCCGAAATCCTATCGTGTAATAGTTTTACACCCACACAGATCTACTGTTCCCTATGTGGTACAGTAAATTCGAGAAACCTTTCGACTTAACCAATAATAATTTTTTTTTTCTTTTACAAAGATAAGACAGTGTTTTTGGCCAGCTAAACTAAACAACTTAAAAACACATTTTGTTTAAAATTTTGATATCTATTGAAATTAAATAAGCCACAAAGCTGTTTTTCAGTTTCAACCTATGTTATTCTGAGTATAACGTTAATCCAAGTCCCAAAAACTGGCCTATGAATTTCATAAAATCAAGAATAGACAAAAACTTGGGTTATCTATACATATAAAATTGTAACGTTACTGGCTGATTCATCACCGCACAGCCTAAAAGTCTGATCCACAAAGACGGGATTTTTTAAAATCAAATGTTTAGGGAAAAGAAAAGAAAAAAACGGGTAAATTCGGCAAACTTATATCTCTAGAACTTAACGAGATTCCAAAAAAATTTTTAATACTTATCGTTGTTCTTTAGAACGATAAGCGGGCAAGTGGCTGGTACTTTTTCGAAATTCGGCCCTTTTAGCAAGTAAACGGAGTAAATCTGTATTTTGGAACTTTTTTGTCACCCCAAAAAAGCATAGAAATAAAGTTTATATCACATTCGTAACTAATCTAAAAAGTCTAAATACGAATTCGGTACTTTTTCGAAATTCGAACGGTTATTTTTGGGCTCCTACTGCAATAATGCAATTTCTGATACTTAAATGGGGAGAAACAGGACCAAAAAGGGGGAATTACGGGAACCTAAATTCCTTTCCTTAGCTTTTTGTTTTACAATTGGTACTTCCTTTAAATATAGTTATACATAGTTATAAAGATAAAATTAAACATGTAACGTTAATAGTTTTTGGAACAACCATGTTAGTGCCCATTCACATTATACGATTTTTGTCGTTGCGATTCTTACTTTATAGGCAAGAGGGGTGAGAGGAATTAAAAGGGGTACACAAGTGAGTGTACTCTTCGATTCGTTTTGATCGCTCATTCGTTCTCTAAATGTTCTCTCATTTGACGAAAAATGTATTGAAGTTCGGTTACACAGAAAAAGTCGTAACGACAAAAATCGTACAATGTAAACATCAGACCGACTTCAAAGAGGAAACGACAATAATCGCAACGACAAAAATCGTATAATGTGAATTGGGACTAACTCTACTTTTTTCTTAAAAAAACGGGTAAGTTAACGTGTGGAGTCAAATAGTTAATGTTTTTCCACAAAATATTACTTAAGTTCCCTTAATTCCGTTTTAGGACCATAATAAACTTATTAGGGTAAACATATTAGGCAAATATGATTAAAAATGATCGTAGTGACCATTTATTAATTATGTGTTTTCTCTACGTGTATTACGATTATATACAGACTTAAAGCAAAAAAACTCCTCGAATAAAAATTCAGTCCGCAAACTGCAATATGTGACATAAACTACTTTTTTATATTGGCGCAGATATACATATGGTCTATGGAAAGAGTTTTGGCCTGCAAATTATACTTTTTTACCGTGACAAAATTTAAACAAAATTATTTAAACAACAATTTTTATATAAAAAATAATAAATATAAAAGTGGCTGCTTTCAATGCAAAAAAAGTGATTAGAAATATAAGATTTACATGCTCCATCCCTAGCCCAACGCTTGTCTTGAACGTCTTATTATTTGAAAAAAAAACAAGTGTATCCAAACCAACATGCTTTGAATTCGAAAGTAGCTGCTTTTGTAAAAAAATAATGTGCAATAGTACAGCTTTTTTCATTGCCACAATCTCTGATGCAATAAAAACGGTTCATAGTTTATTCATCAATGTGAATTAGTCCTACAACGGTAGCATTGTAGATGGAGGGGGAATCAAGCCAACAATGTCATCACATAATCCATATACCTACACTAACCTAAATAACAGTGAATGTTAGTAAGTATGTATGTAAGTGGATTATATGTACATATGGATGAACTTATGCATGTATAAATGAAGCTACTTTTACCGCCTTAAAAACCTTCATTTTACAGTGAATGCTTGATTCTGTATCTTTTACTGACTGCATCTCTTAAATCTTCTTTAAGATTTTCTTCGTTCTCTGCGAAAAATAAAGCTGTTTATTTGCTTTTTGTTTTATTCATTTTTGGTATAAAATAGGGAGATCGAACAGTTAGTATTCGACCGGTTTTAACCGGTTATTTAAGTTTTGCCCAAGTCGAATTTTTTAAATATATCCATTTTTCGAATATCAATTAACCGATTATTTTTGTAAAATAAACCAGCTTTTTTAATAATTATTAAAAAAAATTCCAGGCCTTGAAATTTTTGAATTTTCTAAGACCCGTAGAAGAATATGATGCAGAAAATATTCGTGGACCATTTGAACCTTCTAAAGTGGCGTTTTAGTATACTTTTGTGTGGAAGTTAAAAAAGGACAAAAATTACTCCTTAAAATTAGGGTTATAGGGTTAATATATTCTAAGAAAAGAATCACCATACAATTCTACTTACGACATTTTTTTGTGACTTATACCAAACGCCTTTGCAAAAAATTCAAAAACTTTAGGGGCTAACTTTTCAAAACCCTTTGGCAGATTTGCTCTACCAACAGTCTTGTTTCATTTCGCGCTGCAAATGTTGAGGCTGGCGCCGAAGACCCGAATTTTGTTGCACTGTGTAATGTGTAATTTATATACGATTTACTAACTTTTGTTATAATTGTAACCGTAATTTAATTGAATATTCGGCAAACTTTAACTTTTTATGAAGAATGTCAAAACAAAATGTAACAAAAGTCAAAAAATAAATAGTTCAAACTACAAAAAGTGGGAATAACTCTTTGCTAGTGCTAAAAAGGGGAGACATTTTCTTTTTTTTACCGATTTTAAATAAATCTGTTTCCAATATTGCAATTGTTCTCGAATTTAAGACATATTCGCGATAAAAGCGATTTTTTTCCTGTTAGTTTTCTGACTCTTTAAAGCTTTTACGATTTTTCATAAAAATTAGGCTTTTCTACCATACCGCTGCTACCAATTTTATCTTATTTGGCAGCTTTTACCGAATTTCTGCAATTCGTTTTGGGTTTAGGGACTTTTGACCAATTTTATGGCTTGCTTGAAATATGTTCGTAGCTTTGTTGCTCTTTGAGGCAATCGTCGCCGTTTTAAAAATAGCCCAATATATAAACCGAAGTCACTTATTTTACAGGGCACTTTCAACACTGTCGATTTTTTAGAATAAAACATGCTACCCTATTGGATAGCAAAACATTTTTAAGAAACGAACACCTGAGTGCCCCGGTAGGCAAGCTGGTAGTGAGCTATTCTATCAGCGCCGGGGTTGCGGGTTCGATTCCCGCCACAAATTCTGGTTTCCCTCCTGCAGACAAGAGAAGAGCTTCGCGGGATTAGCTTAGGAAATTAAAAAAAAATAAAAAAAATTTAACTTAAAAAAAATTGCATTTTTAAATAAAATGTCACATTTTTTGTTGACAAGAAATCCTAAAGTTATTCAATAAATAAAAAAAAAATATATGTATAATAAAAAAAATATGTATGTATGAAAATTTACGGTTGCTATTAGAGAATTTGAATTTTTTTTATAGAAAATCTAATTTAGAAGTCGATTAGTTCTTCACTTGAAGTCCATTCCAACATCTCCGCTTGTGAGAAGAAATAATGGAATTAAAAGTTTATACTTTGAGTCTGATCCAAAGTTTAGTTTTAATTTAAAAACACTTGTTTAGCTGAAGCACTACTGTTTAGCAGTGTTGACGAAAAAAAAGGTGAGTGCTTTTCCAAAAAGGGTCAAAAAGTGGTACAAAATAGTTAAAAATGATACAAAAGGGTTAATCAAAACAGGGGTCAAAAAGGGTATCGAGAACGTCGAATAAGAGTCCAGTTGATACTTTAGTATCACAACGGTAACGCTGATTGCCACAATTTCACTTTTAAATACCGGTTTTGAATTTTGCCGGAGTTCTACGTTTGGAGTTTTACATTTTCTTTTGCACAAACATAATTTGTCACATCAATCATAAGCTTTAAAAAAATAAAGCATAACTAGTCTTTTAAAGCATTCACTCGTTTTTATTCACACTGTAGGTGCGTTTGAGAACTTTTACAGTAAAATGCAGTAAATGAGTAAAATTAAAAATTTCCTCTCACAAAAAGCTGCCGTACAAAAAAGTACGCGAACGCAAAATTTGTAAAAATTCTTAAAATAAAGACAACAGCTGAACGCAAATAATTGAAGTGATAAAAAATGTTTACGCTTTTGACTACTAACACGAACATTTTTGTAAAATACAAACAAATTATTTAATGTAATCTTTCATATTTGATTGTTTTTTATTTTATTTGATTTTACTAATTTGTGGGGGTTTAATTTATTCAAATGAACATGAATATTTTTTTTGCTATTGATTACTTAAGAACCCAAATATTCACACTTTTACAATTCTAACAAATTAACTTAACAAAAAGAATTTCAAAAGCTTGTGTTTAGACAAATAAATGCTTCACAAACAAGTTAAATTAATTTATATTTTTTTCAATTTTTTTTTTAGTTTAATTTTTATTTCCACTTTTCTTTTATTTAACAATTTTTTCACAAGCTTTTTGTTTGTTACTTTTGTTTGTTTACCTTTTAAAACATATGTTTTCTTGTTTTACTAAATTTTACTGCAAAAATTTCTGCAGTAAAAATTTGTAAATACTCAAACAAGAACTGTCACTTTACGCTCTCAATTTGTGTTCTCATTTACTGTATTTTGTGTACGCGAACGCAGCTTGTGTTTAAGTCAACGTAAGAAAAACTAGTTTTAACTTGCTTAAATGCCGTTTTCCAATAATTTTTGTATTTTTTCTGATATTAATTTAATACACTTATGGCCATTTTCTCAATGTTCCGACAAACTGACTGTTATTTAATGCCTAAATAAATTTATTAGACCGATAAACTGTCTTTTAACAATTTTGGGTTTCTCAAGAAACCGACATGTTTTCAGTTGGCAACACCTCTCAAAATTCATGTTAAAGTTGATAGTCAGCTGATTGAAATTATCTGTACGGCAAATAAAAGGAAAATAAATAATTGGCAGACGAGGGCTGGTTAGCTTTGCGGCAGAATAGAAGCAAATGAGACATTGATAAAAACAAATTTCTGTAAAGTTTTTCGTTGGGAAAAAAGATAATCGTGTAATGAGAAAACGGCCATTATTTTTATGTCACTTCGCGCACCCGTTGTCACCAACAAAAGAAAAATTATATCTGAATGTATCGCTTTAAGCATTCTTTGTTGTCAGCACTAAAATAGCAGCTGTTTTGTATATTTTATTCGTTATCATTTACTGATGCATTAGAGCTCTCGTATTGAAGCGCTCGATTATGCGCGTTTTCTTTTAAGTGCTTCAACAGACACAAATTTTTTACGCGTAGTTTAAGGAGATCTTATAAAATAATCATTTATGTAGATATAAAATTATTTAAGTGTTTAGGATTTAAGCGATTCTTTTCTTAAGTTTAAATAAAACTTGACTTGGAAAAAATTATATGTTGGAGAAATCGAAAGCAACCCATAATACAGAACATCTAAGATTTAGTACTTTTCCTGGATTTCTCTAAACATATAAAATCTTCCACTATGCCTGTAGGTGTATAAAATTTAAATTAGAAATTTAAGTTTTCATTTTGTTTATAATTAGTTTTAATAATCATTATAGTTTTAAATAAATAACACTGGTTCACAAATGTTTTCTATTTTTCTCAAAAAGCGTTTTTAAGATATACGCGAAAATCATGTTTTCTGCAGTTGATTTAGGTATTTCGAATAATCTCGAGAAGTGTTCAACTGAATTGTATAAGATTTAACATTTTGCATTTTTGAAGAAACAATTTACACAATTTACTGTGAAAACTGAATATCGAGTTCCATACAAAATAACGTTTTTTCCTTTTTTAGATTTTCAAAAATTCTACGGCATCTCTGAAACTACAGCTTAAAGATAATATTGTTGCTAAGTTTCGGATTTTTTTTAAACTGAATATGGTCCGTTTTTAAGTTATTCCAATATATGTAGTGAAAATGCCTAATTTTGGACATAACGGTATGTCTCGAAAACTAGAGCTGATGAAATCAGCCACTTCAAATTAGTAAAAATTTGCAATCAATTCCAGACCGCAAACTAACTATTCCGCAGTGTAATGGTAGCATTCTTAAAAAAAAAATTGATGAAAATTCAAATTCTGATGTTTTCATTAAATATACCGTTATTTCTTAATTCTCTGTCCGACGATAACAATTTTACGCTTACTACGTTTGAAACAAATTATTATTTAAGATACATGTTAAACGAAATAAAATGGTGAATTTTGAAAAAAAAAACACAAAAAATCACTTTTTTCAAGTTTGAAGTCCTGTAATTCAGTAAATCTTTATCCGATCGACACAGTTTGGATATGTTCTGAAAGAGAAAAGAGATTTATATGCAAAATGTTAAATCTTGTATAATTCAGTTGAAACGTTCTTGAGATTTACGAAATACCTAAAGCAACTACATAAAAACATGATTTTCGCGTATATCTCGAAAACGCTTCTTGAGAAAAAAAAAAATAAATGCCATATTCGTGATCAGCAGCCCCAATTTATTTTAGAAAATATCTAATTTTTGAGGTTCATTTTTTTGTGGCATAGTGTAATTTATAAACCATTAAATTTGGATTAATTGAAATTTCAATATCTTTAGTTTTTCTAAAATCTTTATGGATGAAGTTTCCTGATGATCTGGCCTAAGCAACCAGTGAAATGCGCACAGGAATAGCTTATCCCATCAACAATAAATTTCAGTGTTTTTATCAAAAATAAAAATTGGGAAATTAAGCACGAATAACAAAATCATTTAAATTTCAAAAGAATTTTATTTTAATTTAAAATATACGAAAATACGTTCATGACACACACATATTTAAAATGTTATTTTTGTATGAAAATCGATATTCAGTTTTCTCAGTAAATTGTGAATAAAATCAATAGTTGTGGACAATGAAACAAACCTCATTTTATTCGAAATTATTATGTTTTTAGACCAAAACTGTGATTTTTGTCGCGTTTTTATTTTTAATTAATTTTTTTGCAATATATGTAGTGAAAGTGCCTTAATTTTAGACATAACGGTATATCTTGAAAACTAGAGCTTATAGAGAAAAATGAAGATTAGATTTGAAATCAGCGACCTCAAATTAGTAAGAATTTGCAATCAAATTCCAGACCGCACAAAAAAGTCCAAATTTGTTCCCTTGTGTAATGCTATTAGTTCTGTTTTAATTTGTTTAAATTTGTTGCGCTTCTATATGTTTCGGTTAATTCTATTAAAATATTGTTTGTGTTTGTGAGTTTCTTCTGTTGCCAAGTCATGATCTGACTCATCCTTGCAAAGCTCAGCACCGAACATTCTGCAAGAAAGTTTATTTCCGAATTCCTTAGCTACTGCTTTTGTACTGTATTTTAAGAATGTATTGCAAGAAGGAAATATATTATGTATATGAGACAAAATAAATAATTAAAACCCCAAAAAATTTTGATACATCGATTAATCGACTGTAATTAATCGGTTAAATCGTTAATCGCAAAAAGCCGTTTTTAAATTAATCGATTAGTTAATTGGATAATAATTAATCGGTTATCCGATTAACGGTTCACGCCTATTCAAATTTGGCGTCCTGCACGTAACCACTAGTTTTCTTAAGGATTTGTTTGCTTTTGAAAAACGTTTGGCCAGAGCAAACATTATTTAACAGTTTATAAATACCGTTATACATTAATCATCTAAGGAATAATGTTTAGTAAATAAATAAACATTATTAAAAATAAAAATTAAGTTTGATCAATTAATTGGTCCGCTTTTTGGATTTTATCGTAAAATATTTGTTAGGTCTGAACATACCTTAAGTCATATCTAGATGTGTATTTTGTCAAATCCTTACCTTCGTGAATTGTTTTGTTTTTATTCATATTAACTTTTTATTATGAAAATTAATTTTTGTATTTTTATGTACTGGGATGAAAATCGGTTAGCAGGTTACTTGTAAAATACTTAACCGAAAACCGGTTTTTTAAAATAGCAGCTATTCGGAAACCGGGTTTCGAAAAAAGTCGAATAATTGATCTCCCTAGAATCAACTCTTAGAACAAGGTAAACTGTTCAGGTGTCAGTTGTTTAAAAACTCTACGGATTACAAAAAGACCTTTTGAACAACAATTATGTTATTCCCATTCACACATTCTTTCTAAGCATGTAGAAGAAAATAATAATAAAAAGAAAAATACTTTTGAATACGAACAACTACAATTCAAATCTTTTTGTTATTTTTTTTAATTGGCACAGAGAGAGTTGATGGAAAATAGAAAGAAGTGAATTTTTCTTTAAACTAACATTTACAGTAGACACTATTTACAATAAGCAATATCTTTAGCAAGTTTTAATAGATTTGTACTCAGTTTTAATTGACCTTTTTTCAATAATATTTTGAATGTATTTAATTTAAGGCTCCAGGTCTTTTTATATAAAAAATATTTATTATGATACATACATCAAAAAAAAAAAAAAAATTAAATAAATAAATATTTTTTATATAAAGAGACCTGGAGCTTAAAATAAAATATATACATTTTAATAGATTTGGTTTTAAATTTCCATGCAAATTAAATAACAAAAATACTGCGACGACATTTATGTAGTGTTTTTTTTACGGGACTTACCGTGACAAAAATCTCGGGATCCCGCACATTTTTCGGTAAAAAAATCCCGGGAAATTTATGCGGTAATTAAAAAAAAAATTCGGAAAAAAACACAACGTCCCATCTTCGTTAACTTCGGTATTTATTAAAAGTTTCAGTCTGTCAAACTAAACACTTCCGAACACGTCGAGTTCCGATGTTCTTTGTTGTTTTCCACTTTTCGTTTTTTGCTTTTGCCTTCACTACGACTGTTTTCATTTAATGAATCAGAAGTAAAGGCAAAGGTTTATTTTCGTCCAATGATAAATCAGAAAGTTAAAGAAAAAGCAGCTTTTTAAACCCTGTACCCACATGCAATGCCGACTATACTCGTTTAACTGGAATTGTAAAAACCATTCTTGCTTTACCCGTTTTATCTCCCTAAAATACCGAATTTCAAAAAGGTATCCTACAAATGTCCATTCTTTTTCATTAGCCTTCCAGAATTCTTTTAAATGTTTGTGGTGCATGCATTAGGTCCGAAGATACAGAATTACCGATTTTAGTCCGGGGATACTGAGTTGCCGATTTTACCCATTTTTATCCGCTTTTATCCCTTTACACCACCCAAAACACCATATTAAATAAAGAACTCTAACCTGCATTTAAAAGCATTTAAGGGGAAGAAAAATGTCGTTTAAATATTTTTGTTCCGCTCATCCTTTTTACAGATAACTGAAATTAAAAAAAAAAGTACCACAATTATTTTTTTACCGATTTTATCACTATGGAACACCAAATTTGAAAAAAGTGCCAATAGCCTTCTAGGATATTTTTCAATTTTTGTGCTACATGCATTAGGTCCGAAGATACAATATTACCGATTTAACCCGTTATTATAGATTGTTTTTAGGAGAGTTAAACTACGTTTTAAGTTTTTTTCCTATTGCTATCCCTATCAAAGATAAATGCTGTTCAAAAACGTACCAAAATTCAGTTTTTACCCGTTTTATCTCCTTAAGACTAAAAATTTCCAAAAAGTACCTGACAAATATCCAATTATTTTTAACAGGCTCTTTGGTCCTTTCTGAATTTTTGTGATATCTCGACGGATTTTGTGCAAACTTCACATAAACCATTTACTAAAGAGTCCGAACAAAGTCTAAACTCTTGGGTCGGATAGGTGAGCTCGTTCTTGAGTTACAGTGAAACTTCGATATTACGAACTTCGTTATAACGAAAAACTCAATACATATAACGCATTTTTAGCTGAGTCCCTTGAAAAACTCTTTTTATTGCAAAGTTTTTCATACCAAAATTCTCTATAGCTATAACGAAGAAATTCTGTGCTATAAACTCTCTATATAGCGAAGTATTTCTTCAAAAGCCTCTATACAACAAAATTATAATTGAGAAAAACAAACATATGTATAACATTTTAAGTGCGTAAGTCATTAAAATCCCGTTATCAAAAGCCTCTACATAACGAAGTCTTGAACTATAGCCTCCATACAACGAAGTTAGAAAAAAGCAAAATTAAATTTTAAGCAAAACGGGGAAGTCGCTTTTAAAAACAACGAAAGGTACATAAATGTCTTTGCATACACAGAAAAAATGTTTGCAAAAAATTATTCAATTAAATAATTAATTGGTGTACATTAATTATTTAATTAATTTTTTGTTTGCTGCAATTAATTTTTTTAATCAAAACCCCTCAAGTTAAATATTTGTGTATATATGGTGTTTTTTTTGTTTATAAATTAATTTTTTAATTGACTAAATTTGTGTCCCATGACTCGAAAATACAAATCCGTTAATTGATATGATCAATTCCTTTGCAGGGGCAAAATTAGTTAAATATTTAATTGTCTGAACAAATTGTTAAATTGAAGTCGATTTTCTATTTTTTCTGTGTATGTAAAGCGCCACGAATGTAGTCAGTAATTGATGCTGTTGATCGTGGTGACAAATCTTAGCAAGAAATTGCGAAACAATTTAATATGCCGCCGAGTATTCTTTCTGCAAGTTAAAAAAATCGGGAGAATATTTGCAACACTAAAGCTTTAAAATGCAAAAGATTGCGCCTTGCAGAATATGAAGACGTTGAGCAATGTTTATCTAAATGGTATTACACAATGTCGAAATCAAAACATTCCTTATGAGGACCGATGGTAAAAACCAAAGCTGAACAGTTTGCAGCACGTCTGGGATACAACGATTTTAAAGCTAGTAACGGTTGGCTTGATAATTTTAAAAAGCGCGATGATATCGCATTTCGAAAAGTGAGTGGAGAAAGTGCCAGTGTAAGTGATGAAGTTGTTGAAGGTTGTGGACAGAATATAAGTCGCACAATATTTTTAATGCAGACGAAACATGACTACTCTTAAATAGTGAATTTTTATTATGTACGTAGTATTTTCGTGTAAAATAGAATTTGGGCTGAAAAAAACTGTAGTTGTAACGAATTTTTTTCGTATTTCTTTAAATTTCTTTACACCAAGGTTTTACAATGCATATGTATAACGAATCAATAGCTATAACGAAGGATTTTTCGATCCCCTCTAGATTCGTTATATCTAAGTTTCACTGTATATGTATTTTTATATAAATGTATAGATTAAAATAAATAATAATTATTTCTTAAATAAAAAGTAATAACGAATTCAAA
This sequence comes from Pollenia labialis, assembly GCA_949318255.1. NCBI lineage: Eukaryota > Metazoa > Arthropoda > Insecta > Diptera > Polleniidae > Pollenia > Pollenia labialis. The sequence goes on along the minus strand of OX439142.1, from coordinate 39,292,518 downwards.
CCCCTTCGTTTATTTTGGGCCACCCTGTACATATTTGGGATATTCGACAAATAATGAGTTGGACTAAATACACTTCTCAACAAAATCCTGTTTTGACAGTAGTATATCATTGTTCAACAAATTACATCAATGGCAGGTGCAATTGTAACGGAGTCACTTTGTAAAGCATTAAGAGCTTTTTGAACTTGGAGTAACATTTGTTGGATATTCAAAGCCTCTTTATAAAACTAAACGTTATTTAAAATTCTATGAATGTCATTGTTGAATTCAAGGTTTAAAAAAGTTCCACTGTACATCAGTTGACAGTTGAGGCATATACATATGTAAGGACTTATTTAAGTCCTAGCTTTTTTTCACCACGCAAGTATTTAATGATATAGTCATAAGAAAATCTTGAAGATTTTCTTGCTAAATCTATACCGAAAAGGGCTGAGTTCTGAGACCAATTATTATAGCATTACATGCACGTATAGCAAAAACATGTTTAAATATGGTCACCTCCCACCAAATTATTTTTAAAGAAAATTTTCTACATATTATGGTTAAGATGGTTAAGAACCCACAACTATATAATGGTTGCCTCTAAAAATGTTATGGTTAAATATGATAATAATTTGTTTTCAAATTAACAAAAGTATTTTCCTATTTTTCAAAAGCAACATACCATGGTTGAAAACCAAACATGCTATTGTAAGAGTTTAACAAAGTTTAGGTATTATTGATCATAACATGTTTGGAGGCAACAATAATATGGTTGGGGCTTCTTGATGGAGACCTAATTTAATAATAATATGGTTACCGCTGACAATAATATGGTTATTTTAAACAAATTAGGTTTGAAATGTTCTTTAAAAACAGTTTGGTTGGAGGTGACCATATTTAAACATGTTTTTCTCTGGGTGTGAAAAACAACAAAACCCAATAAAACCCAAAAGAAACCCCATGAAAAAACCCGCTTGTTTGGGTTTTTGCCAGCCCTGTTTTATATAAATGCATATGGCTTTGAATTAATTATGTGGCAATAAGGCTTAAGTCTATTTGTTTAGTTTTATAGGAGAACAATTTTAAAATGTAAATGTGGCTTTAAGTAATTAACTCAGAATTTAATGTAATCATCAGTTCTCTGCGGTTATAGGTTTTTAATTTTTTTTTTAAAGACTCCGATTGCCACAGATCGGAAGAAAACTTTAGTGTTTATACCAAATATTATTGCACTTTAAAAAAAAAGATAACCAAAAACGCATTTTGCTATAACTTCCTCAAAAATGCTTCAAAATAATTGAACTTTTGCCATTTTTATAATTTTGCCACAGAAATAAAAAAGTTGAGTGCATTTAAAAAACTTATTAAATTGATTTCAGGAAATATTATGTTTTCAAAAAAATTAAATTAAATAATATTTTACATCAATTTGTATTAAGCGAGAATTCCCGGGATCCCGGCAAAATTAAAAATAAATCCCGCTTTCCCGGGAAATGAAAAAGTTCGGGAAAAAACCCCTCCATTAATAGCTCTCTTACACAGTTTTTAAGGAATAAGGATTTTGGCGGCGGCACCTAAAAATGTTGAAAAAATTTATTTAATTTTCAAAACATCTCTAGTCGATAAGAATCGTATTAAGAAAGCTTCTTCGTTTAACGGTACTTCACCTTTAATGAACCCTTTTGACTATAACTTGGTTACAGAATAGAGTTAAGTAGTCAAGTCGTTAGAATGGAAACTAACAGGCTCTCTTGCGATAAGAAAACTGTAAGTTTGTTATTCAAAATTTAAAACAAACAAGACAGAAAGTATAGTTGGGCAAGCCCGAGAATATGTTACACTATGCTACAGCATTAACCATGCGACCCTAAGGGCTGAGTTAGTGGAACGTTGCTGTACCCGTAACACACCGCACCGTACTGTAAGCACGTTGGTGCACTTATAGAACATTTAAAAACGTGGCATATGTTTTCTCATACATACACAAAAAGCAACAGTCGTATTTTTCATGTTATTATTTTAAGACATTTGACTTTATGACACCTTGTGAATCCCCCAATTGTATGTGCCTTCTTTGGTCGCACAAGGAAAAACATGCAATTGCATATTTATTGTTTCCCTGGTTATTAGTCAAATTTATTTGCAAGTACACATGTATGTATGTACTTGTATGAAAAACAATCTGTATTATTTTTTTCTTTATTTTTAAATCCAAACGACAAACTAGGCCAACATCCTTAATGCTACAAGCAAAGAGGTGTTGACAGGAAATGAATGACGTTTGGTAATTTTGATATAAATGAGTTTTCGATTTTGCTTGAAGCCTCCGTTAAACAAGGATGTCCTGAAGATGCCTTGCCACATAACTACATGAACTATGCCTATTTGTTGTTGCGCTGGTTCTGCACCATCAAACACACATTGTACGTGTATCAATGTTATGCAAAACGTCAGAAAAGATTTGGACAAAAATGGCTCTATTCATGTAAATATCGAAATTGCAACAAAGACAACAACACATGGAAAACGTAGACGTCAAAAGGACTATTGCGTAGTCTGGCACAAATGGAGCATTTCATTCACAAGAAAACAAAGGCAATAACATTAACAATACGTGTAAACATAAGGGACAAGTTAACCACGCCGTGAATAGTTTAAGCAAACTGCCGGGATGTCAGACAAATTGCTAAATCTACGACAACAATGGCCAGCACATAAACCGCCGCAAACATTTGCACAATTTGTACACATTTTTAACATTCGAACAAAGTAAGTAGACTAACACCAATCACCTTTGCAACAGGATACAAGCAAAAAGCTGAGAAAAATAATTCGATTTTGATATTCGAGCAGCATGAGCGTAGCCAGCATTAAATTTAGTGTTAATGTAACTCCTCTCATCTTCATTAATCTTTTCGTAAATGAAGAATCTCTATAAAACAATAATGATGATTAAATTCGCTGTGAGAAAAATCGGTGTCACTTTAAATATTATGTTGAATAGAGTTTGAGAAATGTGAGAAAAAAACAAATGCCTTTAGAATAATCTGAAAACCCACATTTGTTTAAGTCAAGGTAAAATAGGCGCCGAGATAAATGTCTGTGCAATTCTGTCGGTGATGGTTTGTATGAATTTATGTCTATGAATCTTAGTTGTGTTAGAAAACCTCCTGACAGAATAAAGTAATCCTTGTGCATTTGAGCGCACAAGCCAAAAACAAATGTTGTGGTTTAAGCATTTCGTTTTGTTTTATTTTGTTCTACTTTTCTCATACTATTGGCCTAATTGAAAAACTTTCTACTGTCTGTTTGTTATGCTTGAGCGTTAAATCGGAATATACTTCGTTTGTATGGATGTATGTACTTAAATTTTACTACAGCAACTTCTAGAACTTCCACACACTCCCAAAACAACTCCTGCACTAAATGGCTTCTTTTGAGGTTTACATTTCGTTTTAAGAATATTTTTTTTGGCAGTCAAAAATTAAACAAACAAAAAATTGGTTCAAATATTGTAAAAAATTAACCTTACGACTCCACATAGATACCGCAGTACATATAACATACCTAACAGTATTTACTAGGCTGTTCAGTCGATTAATTTTTGTTTGATTAATCGAACAATTTAAGACGATGAATTGTTCGAATAATTTAAAATTGCTCATTTCGATTAAAGGATTAATCGAAAAATGTATACCGATTATTCAAATAATAATAATAATATATAGTATTTCTTGAGTTTTTATTTTGTATTGCCTCTTTTGGTCCATTGAAATAAAAAAAAAACCTTATTGTATTTTGCTATAAATTAGATCAATATATTTCGAACATCTTCAGTTCATCTATATGGAGCGGGATCCCGGTATCCCGGGAAATTTAAAAAAATGTCCCGTTTTCCCGGGAATCGAAAAACTCCGAGAAAAAAACTCTAATAATAATACTTTTGATAAAATTGAACAAAAATTGAAAAATTACCTGAATTAATTGAAAAATATAATACAAATGAAAAATTATTTTTTCAATTAACATTTAAATCAAATTAAAACTACATAGATACCAAGGTGAATTCATGTAAACGGTGGTGTCGATACTACAACAAGTAACAACACCAAAAACACAACAATGTATTTTTTTTGTTGCTTTCGTTGGCCGCTATGTCAAAAGCACATTTTGACATTCCTCTCTCTAATTAAGAAAAAAAGGTAGCACAGTTGTGTTTTCAACGCCACCTGAAAAATTAATTCGCCTTGATAGATACATATGAATATAATATTTACTTTCTTAAAGGAGTAATTAAATTACAATATGTGTTTATGTAATCCTTTTTATCACTTTTGAAATTAAAAGCAACTTGCTCGTACTTTACAATTTTATTCACTTCATGAACTTGTAACTTCAATTTATTTTGTTCTTGTTATAAAACTTTGCTTGTTTAGTCTAGCATGTTTGGCTAATGCTGATTAATTAACATTCTCAGTTAAACATTTGCAGTCATATTCATGTTGTTTCAATCTTTTCAATCATTTTTGAGTTGTTTATCCAATATGAAGTATGTTACAATTTTTACAATTAATTTTATACACAACATCAGATATTTTCCCAGGTTTAAGTTTATATTTAATGTTCTTGAAATTTTTTAGTATTATCCTTTATTGGTGGTTTCATTGCAAGTTTTACATTTGGTGTGAAATATTTACTAAATTAAAACTCAATAATATAATTTGATTCAGGAATATAAAATATTAATCCATATCAGAGAAAGTCAAAAAGTTATATTTATAATACTTATAAGTTATTCATACGCCACCAAGCACGAGTACAAACAGTTATGACTACCTTATGAACTAAAGTATGAACTAAAGACCTGCACGAGTGTATCAGTAAGTATTGTTGAAACAGATACACCAGATATTTATCTGTTACTACTGATATAAATGAGAGAATGAGCGTAACTGATATTGTATGGTTTTGCGTTTGTCCACTCAGCATATCTTAAAAACAAAAACAGTTGCTTCTGGTTTTGGATTGAGTATGCCATAACATTTTTTTCTTGCTTACAAATATCTGTTGTCACCATAAGTATTTCTACAATATCTGGTTATCTGTTGTATATTTATTTAATGTTGGCGAGTTGATGAAAATAATAAAATTTATAAAAACTTGTATACGATCTCAGCCAGGGGCGCCAAATCGGAACTAATATTAAAAAAAATCGGCAAACTAAAATTACTGTCTTAAACACAATAAAACATTTTTTTAATGACAAAAATAACAAAGCAAAACAATTAACCATTACCTAATGCTTTAAAAAAAAGAGTATGTCATCCAGATGTCTTCTGTCCAGTTGAACCCACTGTTCAAAACGGAGCCTTGTTTTTCGGGAATTTAAAAAAAATTATCCAGTTATGTCATGCGTGGATAAGGCATACCCACCAAACAGATCCTGGGGCAATGTAATTGTTTTTTATGCTTCAATCGAGGGTTGGGGGTTCTTGGAGAGCAGTTTTGCTTGTTGACGTGACCGTTTAAGTGAAAATTAACTTTGAACAAAATTTTCGACGAGCAATTACTTAAGAATCATTACTCTTAAAAAATGTATCCACAGCAAACGCGCGATGCCCAGTCGACCTCAGCGACATCGTGATTGAAATCCGCACAATCGATAATTCAAACGGCGCCACCCTCCCCCGCACCGTTTATTACTTTTTGTAATAATCGTATTTAAAAATATAAATTTGCCAGCAGACACTTAAGATTAAATTGCACGGACCGTAAATAAAAGTTATCCATCAAATTTTGGATTAAAAACTCTAAATTTTAGAGTCAACGGAGACCTATACTGTCATATACACATCGGTTCGTCCTTAAGTCCTCTTTAAGAACCTATGGTGATCTAGAATAAGCGATCTCAACTCCACAACAGTTAAAAATCATTTTTCACCGAAAAAATAAAAGTTGGGTTGAACTCTTAAAAAGAAAGTTTTATTTCGCAGTCATAAAATATTCGGCATAAAATAAAACTCAGGTTATTATTGCAGGACGACGAGGGGCGGTTGGCAGCTTTTCCGAAACTATCTAACAGGTATTAATGAAATTTAAAACATAGATAGATCCATACTAATATATATATTTTTAAAAAAGTAGGACCACGAGGGAAGCTCGAGGGTATTTTCATTTACAACTTATTTAAAAGGAATATTTGTATTTCAAATCGGTACAGAAAGGCGTCTAAAGGTGCTATCAGACGGGAAGTATTTTACATATGTACTGTCAAATTTTCCATCTGTGTAAAATACATGTGGAAATACATATGTAATTTTTTCGATTAGAACACGCTCTATTTTTCTGTGGATAAACATAAACAAAACAGCTGGTTTGTTTTGAAACGAAATTGTTTGAAAAAATATATTGTAAAAGTATATTGTATTAGCAGTTGTTACATCCATTTTACTTTTAAGCACTTTATAATTTCAGCAGCTTTATAGTTAAAACAATTTATACACGTTAAAAAGTCAGCTTTTGTTTACATTTATAGGTTATGCCATAAGGAAAAACATAAGCAGGTATGATAGCAAAAATTATGAATCGTATGTAAAATGGAAATTTTGACATACATACGGAATTACATATGGGTAAGAAAAGTGACAGTACATACGTAAAATACATCTCATCTGATAGCACCTTAAGCAAGCGCTAAATGTATTACGTGGCGGTTACACTTATTCTTATTAGCACAACATACAAATCAATACTTAATGAATACAGAAAAAACAATATCTTCCATCTCGTGTCGTCTACCAATGCTGTGTGTGTGTGACAGCGACAAGTGCAGAAGTGCAAAAAAATTGTTCGGATGGGTAAAGGTTTTTTACATGCAAAAATAAAAATATCTTAGAGCCACCCTGCAAATATTATTGGACCACCTGTTCCAATTTCATGAAATGGCCTACTCCATGGACTGGTCCGCTGTAATGCAATCAATCATGGACCATGTCATTGTTAAAAAGTGTTTGTAGTGAGACGACATGTCTTCGTTTTTTAACGACATGTTTTCGTTTTTAAACGAAGTTAAAACTAATCCTCTTGTGTACACAATGGAGTAGTCTTAAAACTACTCCTTTGTAGTCCAAAGATGGGTTATATGGTCCTGCCCTAGGACATCGTAATGTTAAATAGACAATGTTTTCCATACGTTTGGGTTACTTTTGGACTAGTCCTAGTCCCTTGTGGGCTACTTTTTACGCGCGTATTTGGACTGGTCCTAAAGGCGAAATACATTCACGCTCTTTTTCGTTGAAAAATAATTGAAAATAACGGCATCGTACAATAAGTAACTTATTGTATTCCATCAGTATCCCCTAGTATCTGCTTTTGCGAAGCAGATATTAACAGATATGATACTCTCTTTCGCTTTTTTATCAACTTACATCCACTCTTTTACAATTTATATCAATATCAGCTCTTATCTGAAACACAAGACCACTCATCCATACGCATCCACTTAAGAAAACACACAGACACTTGTACAAACAGATATATCTGTGCAGGTCTTTACTACGGACTCTGCTATACGGAGGAGATCAGAGGCGATTTGGAAAAACACCAGCACGTGCAGGGTTTCCAAGGTAATGTGGGGATCCTATGAACCAGCGTCGACAAAAATTCTTATGTCGCTATCGAGAGGGGACTGTAGACTGCTGGTAGGTTTTTAACGGGTAATTGTTGGACTGCGGTATACGCCAAAAGGGCAGGGCGGCTGAATGGTGACAATTGTAGATTCTGTGGGGTACTAGGGGAAAAGGAGACAGTAGAGCATTTACTCTGCTACTGTCCGGCACACGTGCGCTCCAGGGCGAACTGCCTGGGAGACCATTACTTCTAGGGTCTCGGGGAAGTCTCTGGAATTGGGTTAATGAGACTCCTAGCATTCGTCAAGAGAGTGTGGCGTACTCTCAGTACCATCACATCGGAATAACCTTTTTCTAACTATAGCAAAAGGAGAAATGTAGTTTTTCGTGGTATTAGCAAGGAGGGGACTTTAAAAGATAATATAATGCAAATTTGAACAAAAGAAATGGAAATATCAAATATTGTAATAAAATATATGAGAAAGCTGTTTGAGGCAGATAGAAAGGTATGTGCTCTTGTGGAATTACAGACGGACAAAATGGCAGATGAAATTTTCAAAAACGCCAAGAAACTTAAAGGGCTAGAAATTTATGTAGATCGTGATTTGAATGAAGATAACCAGCAAAGAAAGAAGGTTATGTTGCAGTTAAGAAAGAAACTTCAACCTTTTGATAAAAAAACAAAAAATTAAAGGAAAAGTAACGTCTGAAGGTAAAAAGTTTTTAGAGTTTTGCAATAATTACGGTTTTGTGATTTTAAATGGAAGAACAATCGGTGATGAGGAGGGTTGCCTCACATTTGTTGGCGGTGTCGTAAACTCAGTAAACGATATATGCTCTGTATCACTGGATATGCTGAATTTGGTCAGATCATTTGCTCATAAAGTTGAGCCTAAATTTACATTGTACACAAAATAATGCGTGCAAAGAAAACTTATTGCCCAAATTAAAATGGAATGCAAAGTGTAAGGAAAATTATTGTTCCATATTAAATGTAAAATTAAATGATATGAAGTTATGTAAACCATATTTTAATTTAAATGATCTTAATCAAGTGATTATAAATTCGAATAAAGCTCCAACAAACAGAAGGAAACAAATAAGCTTTAAAAATAAGTGGTTCGATGTGCAATGTAAAATCTTTTAATGCATTAAAATCCTTCAGAAGTTCGCAAAGAGAAGAAGACAAACAAAAATATTTAAATGAAAAACATAAATTCCAAGTGTTATGTAAAAAGAAAAAAGAAAATTATTACAAAGATATAAAACAAAAATTAAACTGGAAAAAAGATAGTAAACAATGGTGGCAACTAGCAAAAGAAATAAGACAGCAACATATTAATATTGGCAATCAAATTAGTGCGGTTAGTTTTAGAGAATATTTCAAGTCGCTGCTTAACCCCAAAATAAGAGCATCTAGTATTGAGTATGCTGCTAATCTAATTTTTGATAATGATCTAGATAAACCATTTACATTACAAGAAATTAAGTGTACACTTGCGAAGGTCAAGGAAAACAAAGCACCGGGGGAAGATAGAATTCCTTACGAGTTTTTCATGAATACTAGTGATGACTACCTAATTGCTCTGGTGGATGTTTACACGAGAATATTAGATGGTAAGGCTTCAGTTGAGATGTTTGAACGAAGTGTAGTATTACCTATTTATAAAAAAGGCAATGTTAATGAACCATGCAATTATAGGGGTATTTCCTTTACGAATTGCATAGGAAAGATAACGATGGGTGCAATACAGGAACGCTTAACGCAATGGACTAATAAACATACTCTACCATCGATAACGTGTATAATCTTGCAGCAATTATTAATATAAAGTTTAGTGAGAAGAAAAAAGTATACGCGTTTTTTATGGATTTCCGAGCAGCGTTCGATTGCATACCCAGAAACCTATTAGTTTACAAATTGCCATAGATTGGAATATCATCAAAAATTGTAACATTTATTGAAAACTTATACAAGAACACAAAGTCTGCAATATGGACTGGGTCTGAACTGTCGGATTACTTTGAAACTAAGTCAGGGGTCAAACAAGGCTGCCTGTTGTCACCGCTGCTATTTGCATTATATATGGATGATCTGCACGACCAATTAAAAGGAGGGTTTTTAATAGATAACATGAATATTAAGGTACTAATGTATGCGGATGACATCGTTATGTTAGCCGATAATGCAAATGTTCTACAACAGATGATAAAGAAGCTGGAAGTTTATTGCAATAAATGGGGAATGGAGGTTAATCTGACAAAGTCAGAGATAATAATATTCAGGAAAGGAGGACGTGCTGCAGCAAATGAAAGGTGGAAATTCAATGGAGTAGAAGTTAAAATAGTAAATGAGTACAAATATTGAGGTGTTCTATTAACACCAAAAATGTCTTTTACGAACCACATATGTTTAAAAAATGAAGCTGCAAAACTTGGAATAAATATTACGTGGAAAAGCTTTATTAACAAAAGAGATGTGTCACTGAGAGCAAAGTGGAAATTATTCCAAGCAGTTTGTAGATCGGTACAAGCATATGGGGTTACGCGTGGTTCGATTATGTAGACAAACTTCAAAGGTTCTTTACAAAAAGGGTGTTGAAACTTCCAGAAAGTATCCCAAATTATGTTATTGCCTTGGAAAAGAATCAGGAGGAAGCTCATATATATACTTACTTACAGTCTTCACTTGCAATATATCTCTAAAACACTTTTTGAATATAACAATTAAAGTTTACCGCATACTCTGTCAAAACTTATAGTAGCTAAAAGAACATACTGGTGCAAAGACTTTATTAAACGTTTACATGAATACGAATTAAGTTTTGGTAACGCAAATCAAAGTAAATACACATGGAACAATGAATGTACTCGGCTAATACAGCTAATGAAGTAAAAAAATGTACAGGAATGTAATTAAAAATGCACAAAAGACCCAACAAAGATTATATAAGCACTTAAATATATGATATAGGGCGCATGTACTGCAATGATCAATATAACCAACATGAAATTTCACTTATAATGAAGACTAGAGGTGATCTGCTGTGGCTTAACGGGAGTCAGCATAGGACAGATCAGTCAAGACTATGCTCTCTATGTAATTTAAACGAAGAATAAACTCTTTTGCATTTTCTAGGAAGATGCCAAGTGTTAGATTCATATAGATATAGGTTTCTTCAATACTCAAAGCTTTCAGATGAACAAATTAAAGAAGTTTTGAATGGTGGTTTGGATGGAAACTGGCATCCGCTTTACAATTATGTAAAAAGCGCCTTAACATATAGGAATTTTTTGATAGTTCAATATAACTTTTAGATTTGTTTCAAAATTAAGCTAATTAAAATAATTATTTTTTGTTTTGTTTTTTGTTTTAAATTTATCCAAACTTCCGGCTGGCGGTTTTAAACCAAGCCGTAAAAACATCTTTATTACACGCAAAGAAAAAACATGATTGATACAATCACAATCGCAAACTATCATTAATGTTTGTGGTAATGATTGTGCCAAACACGTCTTAAGTAACAATATATGTTCAGGCATTATGTTTATAGCTAATTATTATCCCAAACGTATTATTATGTTTAGAAGAAAAATGCAATCGTTCTTTCAAACCATGTTTCTTTATTTCCCAACACCATTAAAAATGTCCATGTCACAATAAAACCAATAAAAAATAATGGAATTTCAAAAATTTATTTTTTATTAAGAAAACATATTTATGAATGTACATACATATAAATTCTTTGTATAAGCAAATATTTAAAAATAAAATTAAATACATAAATACATAATAATTGAAACAAATTCGGGGCTAGTGGCAAAATTTTGTGTTAAAATTTTTATGCCGGTTTCAATGTTGTATGTATTTTTGGCTGCAAGAAAGACAAAAAATTGGATATTTATACATGTATACTTATATTTTATAAATACCTTACCCGTTTCAATAAACGTATAAAAATTTATTTCGTTAATTTTGCGAGGCAGCATGGCCTTTTTCTACCCGAAAAACGTTTTAATTATTTTATTCTAATTCATGTTTCCCGATTGACTGACGCTCGCATACTGTTTGTTTTGGCAAAAAATGTTTGCTCATTCAGAGAATGTGTTTTACAACAAACATAAATTACGGTATTAAACATAACTTTGTATGCAACTTATATTATGATTTTAATTGTATAGTTGAAAATAAAAATATTATAGTAGCAAACATTTCATATAATGAAATATGTTTAGCTAGATCAGAGTTATCTTTTATGTGTAAAACACCATATAATATTATTGCAGTGAATAAAAAAATATTTAATACAAAAAATATTTGTTCAAGTTATATTAGGACTATAATAAACTTATTAGGGTAAACATATTAGACTGATATGAATAATAATGGTTGTAGTGACCACTCATTATTCATGTTTTTTCTCTGCGTGTATTAGCATTATATAAATTGTATATTATTTATTATTATAAGAAACTAGCTTAACCCGGTGCGCTTCGCTACACTGCTTTAACCACTTTATCGGTTGAGAGATATTTAATATATGCATCCTATGGAAGGTAGTTCCCCCCTGCGCCTACCCGCTTTATTTTTATTTTCAAAGTGAAGTATACCATAAGAGTGACTTCTACAAAGTTTGAACTTTCTCACTATAACAGTTTTTAAGATATCCGATATTAAACATTGGCGTCCTATGGTGGGTAACACTTCCCCCGCTGCTATTTTATTTCAATTTTGGGGCTCAGATAATCCTACTACCAAAAGTTCAACAAATTGCTTGCAGCGGCTCTTATTAATATTTCTATCTATGAGGGGTACTGCTCCTCCGCTGGCTACCCCGCCCATTTCTATATTGAAATTTATAGTTTACCATAATAGTGGTTTTAACCACGTTTGAAGACTCTCCCTTTAATAGTTCTTCAGTTGAGCGATATTTTATGTATGCATCCTATGGGAGGTATTTCCCCCCCTGCGCCTACCCGCTTATTTTTATTTTCAAAAGTGAAGTATACCATAAGAGTGACTTCTAGAAAGTTTGAACATTCTCACTATTACAGTTCTTAAGATATGCGATGGTAAACATTGGCGTCCTATGGGGAAAACCACTTCCCCCGCTGCTACTTTATTTCAATTTCGGGGCTCAGAAGATCCTACTACCAAAAGTTCAACAAAATGCGTGCAGTGGCTCTTATTAATATTTCAATCTATGAGGGGTACTGCTCCTCCCCTGTTTACCCCGCCCATTTTTATACTGAAATTTATAGTTTGCCATAGTTGTAGCTTTAACCACGTTTGAAGACTCCCCCTTTAATAGTTCTTCAGTTAAGCGATATTTAATATATGCATCCTATGGGAGGTTTCCCCCCCTCCCCTACCCGCTTTATTTGTATTTCCAAAAGTGTAGTATACCATAAGAGTGACTTCCACAAAGTTTGAACATTCTCACTATAACAGTTCTTAAGATATGCGATGTTAAACATTGGAGTCCTATGGGGGATTCAAATACCCCCGCTGCTATTTTATTTCAATTTCGGGGCTCAGAAGATCCTACTACAAAAAGTTCAGCAAAATGCCGCCAGCGGCTCTTAAGATATGCGATAATAAATATTGGCATCCTATGGGGGGTACCAATTCCCCTGCCCCTATCGAAAAGATAAGTAGCCTATTTTATTTTTAGGGCTCACGTGATGTTACTGTAAAAATTTCAAGAAAATCGGTTCAGTAGTTTCGGAGTCTATAAGCCAACAAACAAACAAACACACAAACATACAAACATTTTTCATTTTTATATATATAGATATAGAATAGATAGATGCTGAATGAATGAATAAAGAAATCTAATCTAAAATCTATTGAAATACAAAGCGTGGACGCCAGGTGTCATATTTTGCATTCCAAAATGGTATATGTGTTCTTTCAAGTGGCAAGAAAATTTATAAAAATGGATACATTGAATAATATGTTAGTGGAAAATTAAAATTTAAATGAAAATCATATTTATAGAAACATGCGATTTTAAGGAAATGGTTTAAAAAGTAAAAGAAACTACGAAATCATTTAATTCGACAGTTTGCGAAATATGTACATATTAAGAACTAAATTTTATTTCGAAAATAAAATCTGTAAAGTGATAATAAAGCTTTCCTCCAGAAAATATTTTTTCCGATAAAAACCAATAGCATAATACTGTTGTTTTTAATGTTATTTGCAAACGATAAAGAAAACTATAATAATATCTATTCTCAATTCCGTGTTCTAGCGGATCTTTCAGAAATAAAGCATCTCAGAACTGAATATATTTAAATTCTCTTGGAAAATTATAGCCAATATTAAGAACGAAACTAATGTTTGCTGACATTTCACATATTGCTTTTGGTATTTCATCGATACCACATTTCCGATCATCAATTGAACGCACATTTTCAAATGCAAAATGATCTAAAAAGCAAAGGAAGAAATCTTTTACAACTGGCAGTACGCCACTGAACTTTAGGCTCTCTGGCCGTAAACAATTTTTGCGTGGCGGAGTCTTAGGAAAAGCGTCGGGAGGGGGTTGAAATTAAGACCTAAGAGTCCCTAAACACAATATAATAATCAAATTGAGAGGGGTGCCTAGCCCGAGCCCCATAAATATAACTCACATTTGGTTAAAAGTGAGTACATTTTATTGTGGCAAGATTCTTGCCATGAGTTCTTCTTTTTTTAATGGTCGCTAAAATGGAGAAAAAATATATGTATTAATGTTTAGTCTTGCTATTGACGAACGATTTATGTATAGTTACCCATGAAGAACAACCTCCAATCATTTTTATTTTTGAAGACCTGAAAATACGTGCGCCAAGATAGCGTCGATAGTTATCCACGAAAACGCAAAATTGAATTGGTGCTTTTGGGGGATAAATGAAAAATGGGAATTTAATGCTTTTGGGAGTTTTGCTTTTGGGAATTCAAAATTTAGGAATTTAAGAATTAGGGTGCTCGAATAAAAATGAGAAATTGAAATTGAAAGCAAATAATTACGCAAAAATGGAGTAAAAAATTAATAAACAATAATAAAAATATAATATATATCTATATATATATATGTATATACAAGTATTCAAAAAATTAAATGAAGTGTATTTAAATTTAAAAACAAACATTTCTACTTATAAAAAAAAGACTTCTTTATCATAAAAAGACAAATCATTAATATTTAATAAAAATAAAATGTATGTATTAATAAAACCGAATTTGGTGTTTGATTTTTTTTTTTTTGGGTCAAGGAAGAAACTCTTGTTTTCCAGAAATCTGGGTTCCTCCAAAATGGTCATTAAAAACTGGGATTCTATTTTTAAGGGGTTTAGAGGCAACGTCAAGGAAAAAACTGCATGGATAATGAAAGAAGGTGTTCTATAGAATATAAATCGCTTTCCGTGCAAAAAATTTCCGGGCCAGTGTTCGAGAAATCTGGGTTCCTCCAAAATGGTCAGTAAAAACTGGGATTTAATTTTTAAGGGGTTTAGAGGCAATAACAATTAACAGTTCAACTGAAAATCAAAATTATTAATACGATTTCCGTATGACGTGCTAAATTCCCAGTTTTTCATATTTGATAAATACACTGAAATTTATTGTTGAGGGAAAGCTAGCTTCTATGCGCATTTCACTGGTTGCTTAGGCCAGCTCATCAGGAAACCTTTTCCAAAGATTTTAGAAAGGCCAAAAATATCATACAAATAAAACCCTAAAGCGAATAAGAATTATAAACACTAAAAGTCTTACTTGTAACAATATCAAAGCCAAAACAAAACACCAACAATAAACAGTGAGTTTATCTTTTCTTACATTCCCCTACAATTGGTTGGGTTCTTTCCGACTCGAATTGTAGTTGTAAGTGGGTAAAAAGAAAAAACAACATTAAAAAACAAACTGCTTCATTCTACTGTCTTCGTAAGAAAACAACAAAAAAACCAATTTGCCAATTCAGTTCTTTTGCACGGGCACATGCAAGTATGTATATTATCAAAGTTATTTTCGGGAATACAAAATTTATTATTAATACGATTTCCGTATGACGTGCTAAATTCCCAGTTTTTCATATTTGAAAAATTTTTTCTTAATAATGGCTATGGCACAAGCTTTAATGTTTATATTTGTACATTTGTTTGTACAAATTAAAATGTCGACGAAAGTGGACAAAAATAAACATAATAAACGAATGTATTCAGTTTTTCAAGACAAAGTCTTGACAGAAAGAATACGAAAAAACAGAGGAAAGGAGGCGACATGTAATTTGAAATTTAAATGATAATAACAGCAAATTTCGAACCACCAGTATACTGGTTAAAGGATTGATATTGGACTGTCGGCTGGCGGGCACCGCAGTGGTGCAGTGGTTGGAACTCAAAGATGTTCTGAAGATAGAATGTGGTGATTCTTGAAACATGTAAAAATCAACTCGGGTTCAAATCTCAACTCAGCCAAGAAAAATTATCAATAAATTTTAATGAAAAATTCCAAGCTGTAAAGAAATTCCTTCCTCAGTGAAAAAATTTAAATGAAAATTAAATTTAGTGAAAATAATTAAATGAAAATTAAATTTGATGAACTCAAGCCTAATTAAAAAGAATATCGGGAAATTGAAATTAGTTAATATTTTTCAACTCAAAAACTAATTGATGCAATTTCTGCTATCATAAAATGAAATTTCTAACATTAAGAAAAATATCGTAGATACTTATTTTGGCTCCTTTTTTTTATCTTTTACTGTGCGTACCAAATGTATTTTAAAAGTAGACTCCTTTAATTAATGCAGCTGAAAATTTTATGCACTTCCAAAGTGCAAAAAAAATCAATTTTGATTCTGAATAACTTCTTCTCTCCTCGCGTTTTTTTTTAATTTTCTTTTTCTCAATGTATTTATAATTCTGATTTGCAACTATGATTTTCATTTGCATTTTACAGCAGGAGCAGAGCAAATAACAAAAAAAAAACTTATGTAAGTTTTCTGCCATTCAACTAAATAAGAAAAAAATCAGCAAAAGGAACGACAAATTGGAAATTTACTAAATGCATGGAAAGAGTAGGAATACCAATCATTCGTCGAATGGGGGAAAAATATAAAAAAGTGAGCAGTTAAATTTATAAAGTCAGGTTTAAAATTAAAGATAAAACAAGAGAGCAAAAATATTATTTTGTCGAAAAAATCATGACATATTCCAAGGCAAGGTGCAACAAACTTTAAAGGCCCACACACGATCCAACATTAGTAGAAACATGCGTTTGGGATTTTAGAAGGTTTCATCTACCAAATACTATGATTGCTCTGGCGCCCGAAAAAGCTAGCGAGGTTGTATTGCACTGCTGTTAATTAAGCATGTGTATAAAGAAAGAGATGGGTCCGATTGGTAATACCGGTAGTTCAAAAACGGATGACGTTGCAAAACTTTGTCAAAAATTTCCAAACGGAAGCCAAAATGAAGCTAAAAGGAACTTGATTTCAAAGAAATTGTTCTTAAGAACAAATTTTCAGAAGTTGTTTATTCAGTTAGGCCCAAATTTACAGTCATTAGTTAGATAATAACAACAGTTTTATTATTTCCAGCTTTTTCTTAACCATTAGTTAAAACTCAAATGCTAAATTTATTTTTTTATTATTTATTATTTTAATAGAGTTACCATTTTTAGGTCTGATTAAAATTTTTACTTAACCAATTATTAAATAGAAACTGGGAATTTTTTCCTTCCGAAGGTTACTTTATATTATTTTCAACATTTTTTATTTTTCGAATTTATTCTATGAGCAAATTTCAGTTATGTATTTTATAAAGCTTTTTTTTTTTGTAATAGTCCAATTCCTTCAATTTTTCAGAAATGACTTTATACAATAGTTATCATTTTAGTTTACTAATAATTAACTAATGACTGTAAATATGAGCCTCAAAACACAGAAAAAATTAAAAATTTTCTCTAATCACCAAATTCATAGAATCAAGCAACCCATTTGTGGATTTTGCACCTATTACCAAAATGATTATATTTATAGATTTGACACATCATGACTAAGTTCAAAAATGGTAAAATTTTTTTAATTCCAGGGATAATTTTTTTAAAAATAATTTTTTAGTAAAATTGTCAATGTTTGAGACATTTCTCCACTTATGTTGTCATAACTCAAAAGCAACTTGTCTGATTTTGGTTTACAATATCTTTAAATGATGAATACAACTGTTTAATGCTTGTTTTATTTTCCTTAAGCTAATCCCGCGAAGCTCTACGCTTGTCTGCAGAAAAGAAACCAGAGTCTCTGGCGGGAATCGAACCCGCAACCCCGGCGCTGATTACCAGCTAGCCTACCGGGGCACTCATCAATATTTTTAAATATAGTTTTAAATAAATAGTTTTAAAATTATGAAACAAATTGTTAGGCAAAAAATAAAAAATTGGTAAAAAAACCAGACGTACCACATATAACGCCATAAACGCTTACAAATTCCATTACTGCACTAGAAATAACTGAACGACTTATAATTCACCCCCTTCTGGAAATCTCTTTACATGCCTAAAACCAAAACGAATTGCGATATTTTTTGTGGTTGTATTCAATTAAGTCTTATATGACTAGAATTAAAATGATCGGTACATAACGAATAAAAATTAACCTCAAAAATTAGGTATTTTAAAATAAATTGGGGCGGGCGGCTGGACACGAATATTGAATTCATTTATTTTTCTTTTGAAAAATCAATTCATCTGTACTCAAATCAATCCGAATCTATATTAATAGTACGGTGAGTACGGATTTTCTTGAATCAAGTGCAGAAAGATTGAATCAAATACGGACTTCCAATCGCAAAATACTTAAATTATCCATATTCAATTCCAATTTCATATTTGAAATAATCCAAACATAAGATTAATTTAAGTAAAACTAAGATTGTATCAATCTCAAAATACGCTTGATTTAAGTATTATAAAGTTGAATTTATCCCGAATTAGAAAGAAAATATTATTATGAAGGATATACTTACTCGTAGAATGCCTGATATGGCTTTTACTTTAGAAATCTTATGTAGATATTTAACCACAAATATAAACTAAATGAGAAGCAAGAGTTTAAATTTACTTTTAAACACTTCGTGGTACACATGATTCTGACCAGACCTTTTTTCAATGTGTATAGAAAAGCAAAACATGCGTAGGACGGAAGGTTAAGCACAACGAAAAGTTTAATCTTTTTTGTACTTGATTTAAGAATTTAATACTTATTTCAAGAAATTCCGGGATTGAATTTCGAAAGTAATTCCATTTAGGACTGTTTTGAGTACGTTTTAGTGTTATTCGTACTTGAATTTTTAAGTACGAATCGTACTTAAAGTAATTCTAAAAAACTTGATTTATCCCGAGAGATTTTCTTTCTTTGTACATAATAAAAAAACAGCTGTTTATAAGTTTTCAATTGCAGCTGTCGTCTTCAAAATAATTCAGTAGCTGACTACACGCCTATAATTGCACCCAGCAGCATTTGTAGTCGTGTTTTAAAAATATCTTAAGGCTATTTTAAGCGCCGGGTGATCAGGAAATTACTGTGAAATTCCAGGCAACTCGTTAAGAGGATATAGTAAACAAACAAACGCTTGTGATTTAAGTATATATGGGGCAATCCAATTGAAATCGGACAGTTTGAAGAAAAATATTTTTGATTTCCTTTATTTATTTTTATTGTGTTAATATTACTTCTCAACAGCAAGTTTTCAGATTTTTTGGCTTATGGTTACAGAGATATTGAACACTAAAAAAATCGCTTTCTCCAAACTGTCCGATTTCACTTGGATGCCCCATATATAATAGATAATAAAGTTCCAACCGAATACGAAATTTCTCAACTAAATGTCGATATATTTAGCATGCACAATTATTCGACTGCATTTTCTTCCTAAATTTGGAAATACATATTTTTACGTTTTTTTTTTTACTTTTTGTTAAAAATAGCATATGATTTATGTTGCATTTTGGCTAAACTATTATGTAGTTAGTAAAAGCCTGTAAGAGCGTTAAGTTGATATATGAAGTAATGGCATGCAATAAAATGATTAGTGGCTCCTACCATAAAAATTCGTTAAACTTCATATAATTCTTATAATATTTATTTAGTTTGTTACAGTTTTTATGAGAAGGGTAGTCAAATGCTCGTACTTATAGAAATAAAATATAAAAAAGAAAAAATGAAAGTTTGGCAAAATAAAATGTAAGCAAACATTTTTTTCGTTGATGCTACTGCTAAATGGCCTAAATACTTTGAATTTTTAGCAATATTTATTTTTAGTGAGATCAGTTAAGTACATTTAAACTTTTATTGTGATAAATTTAAAAGACCGAATAAAATTAATTGCTAATAAATAAAAAATGCATTTAAGACCTTTTAAAAATAGCTCTCATAACACTGTAACAGAGCCGAAAATGATTGCAATCAAATTTTTTAAGACACTCGAAAGCGGAAAATTGGTAGCATGATTTTAATTTGAAATCATACAATTATCTCTTATCTTTTCTTAGTGCAAACCCAAGACTTGACGAGTCAAACTTAACGTGTGTGAACCGGCACATACATTCCCTAAAATAAAGCATGTTGCCAGTTAAGTAAGAAAAGATAAACTCACTGTTTATTGTTGTTGTTTTTGTTTAAGCTTTGATATTGTTACAAGTAAAACTATTGCTTATAACTCTTTTTCGCTTAACAGTTTTATTTGTTTAATGTCTTAAGTTTTTCTAAAATCTTTGTATGAAGTTTCCTGCTGATCTGGCCTAAGCAACCAGTGAAATGCGCATAGGAATAGCTTATCCCATTAACAATAAATTTTAGTGTTTTTATCAAGAATAAAAATTGGTAAATTATTTTTTAAAAAGCAAATGATTTCATCGGGTAGAACCATTTGGGCTTTATCATTTGGAATTTATGTTATTGATATCAAGCGCAAGAGTAAAAAACAAGTAAGAGTGCAAGGGCTGCCGTTGAAAATTTCGAAAAAGTGTCATAAAAAGGATATTTAATCCTAGAGTACTAACCATATTTAACATACGTTCCAACTAATGATTGACACTTCGACGATATATTTTTTAACTGTCTATAACTATGGCTTGACACCAAATATACTTTTTGAATAAGTATATAAGTATATAAATGTTATTAATCATTGTGACACCCTATAAGTCTATATAAAAAAACTAGTTTAATATATGGGCATTTCCAGCGAAAAGTCTACTTTTTGTCACGTAACGCCAGAAGTATTTTAAATTGTTTCTCAAAAAATTGTATATGTATCGTTTACTTTTTTATATTTTGGTGTAAAGCGCAACAAGCTCTACATTAAGTAACAAAAGGGACAACGATTGAACAACATGGTCCAAAAATACAACCTTATTTGCAATCTGGCGTTACATTAAAAAAAGTAGACTTTTAGCTGAAAATTCCCATATTTACCTTAAAACGAGCAAAGATTTTTAAATTTGATAGCTTGAAAAATAAATCTATATAAGTTCTAAGTTTACTAAAAAAGGTTTTGTACAAAACTTCTTGCTCAATTCGCAGTATTTTTCAGTTTTGTAATGCAATCAAAACCCACTTCCGTTTTTTTAACGTCACGCCAGGGCAGATTTTTGCTTATATCTGCAAATCCTTAGCGTCGAATACCGTAATTTTTTTTCTGAATGTAGAGCTACTTCATTACTTTGTATATATAAAAACCCTTTTTACAAATTTGACTTCGTCATTTATTTTTTTTACATTTTGTGCTACAAATATCACGACACGTCAAAATGGAAATGCCCATATGTATATTCATATAGAAACATTTTTTTTTTAATTTATGTACTAATCCAGTTTATGATGCACATAATTCTGGGATCCTAAAAAAGGGCCTACAAATTATTGTAATTAAACCTGAAAAAGAAGAAAAGTCAAAACATAAAAATCACATTTTTAGCTTTAAAAAAAATATATATTTTTAAATACCACCTTGAACAAGAATCACGAAGCCCAACTTTGTGCTCTCCGAATATAGAAAACCAATAGAAGCAATGTTCCAGCAACGCAGTCTAAAATAAAGAATTACACACAGCAATAGTAAATCATCTGCTAACAACATCTGAAAGTGTTAGGAACTTCCATTTAAAAGCAAAATAAATAAATGGGAGCAATGCTAGTCGAATCGTCATTAGTACTCTAGAGTTAAGAAAATAGGGTCAAAAAATAAATTCATACCGTAAACAGTTCAAAAAGGATATATTGGAATTTTCTGATGAAGTTAGAAATTTGTTATGTTAATAAAGGTACACCAATTACTTTGTTTTAAAAATTTTTTTTATTATTTTCTTTTATTTATTTACAGATGTTTTCATAGAATATGGTCGTGACTGTTGCTGCATTTTATTTATATTTTAATCAAATAACAAAAACGAAAATTTAAACCTGTGCAGATGTTTTAAACGATCTAGCTTGGCTAACAAGGAAAGTATTGCATTTTATGTGGTCGTTTTTTTGTGAGAGGTAGGCGAGGTTGTTAGCAGATTTTGCTTATGCTTTCACTATTGGTTAATATTATAATTAAATTTCAATAAGCAGAAAATTTTGACTCTACAATGATTTTTAATTTTGTGTTACATGGGAAGTAGGCGTGGTTGTGCTAGCATTTTTTTCACATTTGCAGTATTTTTTATCACAACCAAATACCGAAATTCAAGGCTCTATCGTGTTTCCTTAAATTTAATGTTGCCAATCGTATGAAGCTGAACCAGTGTGCGGCTGTACTCGAAATGACAATTGATTGCAGTTTTTAACAGCTCTGCACTGTTATGGCGGCAAGAAATTTTTTGGAATATAAAATTATTGTGTTTTATTGATGAATATATTATGCATTTGGGGTAGACACTCATATAAGTTCGAAGGAAATGGGTATTACTCACGCTAACTTTACAAAAAGGGATAAAAATTCACTTTAAGCCAATTTTATGGGATATAAAGGAAAGAAAAAATATTGAACAATAACACAGTTATGAAATAAAAATTTCAATTTAAATAAAATACATTTTATTAGCGGATATTAAGCATTATTAAGTTAATAAATTGAATAAAAATTATATATATGTAAATATTTATTGAAAAAATTTCAACTTTTTTGATGACGTGGAACATTGGTTTGGAATTAGAGTTTTTGTTTCCCCGGACTTTTTCGATTCCCGGGAAAGCGGGAAATTTTTTTAAGTTTCCCGGGATCCCGCTCCATAATAATACAAAGTAAATTTTGTTTTTAATTAATGAAAAAAACTTTTATAAAAATACGTAAGGGAACTTGTTTACAAAGAAAGTAAAAGAAATGGTTCAATACTAAAAAATTAAAATAGGAACTTGAATTATTATTACCTCACGCTTTTTTTTACCTATTATTATGCTTTTATTCCGTATTATTATGCTCTAGATACAAGATAAAAAGATAACATAAACATAACAATTTAATTCATAAAATAATAATAAAAACAAAATAAAAATTGAGGTACTCAAGATATGAGGTCAAAAAGTTAATTAATAAAATAAGTAAAATATTTATAATAAATATATAACATTTTAACGGTTTAGGAAATAACTGTCTGACACACTCAAAGCGCTTAGTAAGTCGTCAAAAAGTATATTTCTGATTTTATTTACGAATTATCATGTTACCGAAAAATTTCGTTCATTTCTTATCGAGGTTGGACAAATAGTTAAAAGTGCACCGTTGTAGCATGCTTCGGATTCACAATCAGAAGCAATTTTTGCTTGTTTTTAAACAACGTCTATATCAGTCAAATGCATTTCAAGGTTTTTCAAGTTGTATGTTGCAGTATCTTACACGAGTCTTCGGTTTCCCCGCACTTCACTGTTATATAAACCAACACAAATTGAAAAAATTTGTGTTTATCACCTAATTAACATATCGCTCCTTCATTGCATCATAGTCATATCTCAAAAAATCAAAAATTTAAGTAGCTTTAGCAAAGTTTTCCTTCACACCTTCTCGTATTATATCTCAAACTGAACCGAAGTTATAGCCAAATATATCTTTAAATCGGTACATTTTGAAAACTTTAATCGCATTTTGCCAAGATTTTGTGTTTTTGTGTTTTATATTGAAATAAAGGAGCGATATGTTTAGGTATCTTCTATTTTTAAGACTTGTTCATGAACAATGAAACTTTACCGCCTGCATCTTATTTTGAATTAATGTACTTTATTAACTCTTCACTTCACTAAATGTAATAATTTTCAACTGTTGCACTGCCCATTCTGCTTTTAGTATATTT
Source organism: Pollenia labialis (assembly GCA_949318255.1). Classification (NCBI taxonomy): domain Eukaryota; kingdom Metazoa; phylum Arthropoda; class Insecta; order Diptera; family Polleniidae; genus Pollenia; species Pollenia labialis. The sequence continues at coordinate 39,268,593 of OX439142.1, read as the reverse complement.
ATTGCAACAGGAGACATTGATTTAAGTATGTACTCACTTCATTGCACATTGATCTAATCCGCAACCCATCCACAGATGCTAATTTTTAGAGAATAGAAAACTAAATTTTAAAGTATAAATAGCTGTTTTCTGAAATTATGAGGAATTTTTATTTCCCAGGATCCCTCAAGAAAAATCCCGGGAAAACGGGAAATAAAATAATGCAAATTCCCGGGAATACCCGGGACGGGAAATCTCGGGAAAAAACCCTATTTGGAATGTAAAATCTAGTGGCATTGTCTGTTTAAAAAGATCAGATCAAAGTTTGAAGACATTTTCCCAACAAACACGAATTCAAAACTTTAATATGAAATGACTTTATCATTTGGCATCAAACACAATTCTCAAACTATTTCAATTGAATGATTTTAACATTTAAATTCAAATTGATAATTATTTGAAAATAAACATTTGACATCAAATGTTTTATCAATTTGATGCTAAATTGGTATCAAATGTTAAATTTAAATCAAAACTAAAACTAAAAGCGAAAAATAAATGTAAACATTAACAAGTAAGAGTGCTATATTCGGCTGTGCCGAATCTTATATACCCTTCACCATTGTGCGAGCAGAATACAGAGCAGCAACTAGACAAAAACTAAATAATTTTCACATATACATACATATTCACAATTCTAAAAACTTTATTATAAATTAAATTTAAAAATCTAAAACTGGTAAATATTTTTTTACAATCGTTTTAAGAACATAAAAATTAAAAAAAAATTCTCTTTGAAAAACCAAGATTTGAACCAGAGGACACACAGTTTCTTAACTCAACCCCCTAGACGACTGAACCATAAACGAACGTTGTTAGAATATCATTAAAGTGGAATATGGTCCGTTTTTGGTTTCACAACTCAACTCAGTTGTGTCAACTCAACTCAGTTGTGTCAACTCAACTCAGTTGTGTCAACTCAACTTAGTTGTGTCCACTCAACTCAGTTGTGTCAACTCAACTCAGCAAAGTTGTAAACCATAACACAAAAATTACAAAATTTGAGTTGTGAACCGTAATAGTGGCCTATATTTACCAAAATGGTTTGTACCATGTATGTGTGTTTGTTTGTTTGTTTCTTTTAGTATAGGCAGTGTTGTCTTACCGTAGATTTACCTTTTTTGGCGAGTTTTTAAGTAGCAAAAAAAATCAAAAATTTCCCGTTTCTATTTGTTAAAATTGTTTCGTTAAATAGATGAAATAATAAAGAAGAGTGATAACGAAAATCATATTGGGCATTATGCTAATATATGCAAAGAAATGGAAAGGGGGGGGGGGGGGGGAATAAAAGACAACCGGATTTGAACTTCGCTTTTCATAAGGACCCAGAATACTTTATTTTGGCCATAACTTTTTCGTATCTGAACCGATTTTTCCGAGTAATATGTGTTCTACTAAAAATTTCCGGTATATCAGTCATATCCATAGGACATATGGCAGCCCTAAAATGTAGGCTTTTATAAAATTTTTAATTTTTTTTGTACGGGAGGTACCACGCCCACTTCTCCAATCCCGCCCACATTTTGTAGGATGGTGTGTATTGACAACCTAAATGTATGGGCTCCACGAAAAGCCCCCTAATGAAATAACACCTAGGAAATAACCCCTAATGAAATAAATCCCAAAAAATAGGAAATAACACCCAAAAACAGTGAATGAAATAACATCGAAAAATAAATGAAATAAACCCCAAAGCGAAAACGAAACAACCCCCAATATTTGGGAGTTATTTCATATGAAATAACACCCAATGATGAAAATAAAATAAACCCCAATGAAAAAAACCCCATCAGCAACAAAAATGAAATTATGCCCAAAATTCATAAAAGAGTCAGTTTCAGCAAGGATAACCCCCAAAAACCAACAGCTTTAAAAATGAAATAACCCCCGAATAAAAAATGAAATAAAACCCAAATTATACACGCTATGAAACAAGACCCGAATTTTAAAAATGTGTTGGGTGTTATTTCATTGGAGATTATTTCATAATTTGAAAACCCCAAATGAGGAATGAAATAATTCCCAAAAAAACATGTAAAAGGGCCCAAAAAAATTTCATATGAAATAACACCCAAAAATGTATGAAAAAAATTTGGGGAATATTTCATTTTTCGTGGAGCCAATGTATGTAGCTAATTTGGAAACTTTGGCTCTTGCCGTTCCCCAGATATACAGCAAAAAGTAATAAAAATACCACAACCACAAGGGATTTTTGGGAAAAATTAGAGGTATTTGTAATGTAACACTGATTCGATTGATTCTGGGAATATCATAATAAACCAACCTTCATTAAAACCGCTTCAATCAATTAAGTTTCTTAGGGAAAACAACTCTTAATTAGAAATTAGGTACCTTAAAAGCATTATCCCATAGGCTGGTCGCTTCGACCTGATTGGCGGTTGGTAAAATACCGTATTCGGACGAGGGAGCCATTGATACGCAAGCAAGCAGTCGGGTGGGGGAGATCGTGTCCGTTTACGTATTTCACAAGGTCGTTACACTGCTCTGTTATAGACTCCCGATTATGAAATTAAATATATTAGGTAGGGAAATAGACTAGACTCAAAACAAAAGCCGTTTATCTAGCCATTGGAAGACAAAACAAAACTATTTTAAAGCAGTCAGATTGTTGAATTTCTGCCTAGGTGAATTGATCCTGATGTCGCGGAATCAAAATACCTCATAACCCTCACCGTCCTATGTTCTAGCGGCGTAATAAAATTCTATAGAACCCCTAATTCTCTTACATTTCAAAACCCCCTAGTTTCTCACATCTTAAACAATCAAACCTAAGTACGCATTATAGAATTAATTATTGTATAAGAATTCACTTTATTCATGTTTTTTTTATATTTTTAGCAAGTTCTTATAAACCCTATGAATATCTTAAGTTCATTATTTAGATTGTAACGTGTGGTATATAATTTATAATTCATATAAACATTTTACTTTAAAGAAAAGCTAAGGAACAAAATGTTAATTTTTTCTGTTTGTTGTTGTTTTTTTTTTTTAATTGTTTTTTACAGGTTTAACCCCATAGTGCGAATAAATATCAAAATATATAAGACAAAGCAAATGGGGTATAAAATAGCAAAGTTCAATGAACTTTGTAGGATCAGCTGATCATTGAATATAAGTTTGTGTGATTATGATTAAAAGGTTGCAAGCAAAAGTAGGTCACGACAAGTTGTAAACTAAATAATTAGGTGACAACCTGTCGTATGGGTTTTTGTTTATGATTGGAAAGCCGATTATATTTTCTCTTTTCCCGATTTCTTCATTTGCTTTGACTTTTTTTTTTTTTTTTTTTTAATTTTTTGATGCAAAAATAAGTATATTTGTTGTTTTACAAATGCAAAAATAAATATATGTAGGTATATAAAAATGTTCTTGTGTTTTAGTTTTCTTCACTCACCAATCGACAATTCTGCAGAAGGCCTTCTCCGAACTCGAGGTTTGCTATACAGTAGGTAACTATTGAAATGGGTTAGAATTATTTTTGCATCATATTGATTTAGTTCCAATACCTATCGTATATTTTGTTTTATAATTAAGGTTCTAAATTTGTAATGTTGATTTTATGTATTGTCACGAGATTTTGTTCCTTAGTATTTAAGAAAATGAATATGTATCGACGCTAATATTAGTATTAAATTATTTTGGTTTTATCTTTAAAGGAGTATTTTAGCATCTAAAATGTTGTAACATTCCAAGCAAAGTTTGTTTGTTTGATCCATTGGCACTTGACGATAAAACTGAAATTGTTATAGCGAATTTTATTAGCATATTATTTTCGTTTTCTTTTTGCTGAATTTAATTTTCCTGCGGGTTTTCCGTAATTGGGAATAACTGCTTCACTGATAACTGATGTGGTAGGGTTCAGAATTATACTCCCCTATATTTAGTAGATTTAAGTACACCCCGTTTCACATAAGTTTGTACCATTGTGTTGTTTGCGATAGTAGTTGCGGGGATGTTCTTGCAAGCAAGGTGATGTTGGTAACGTTTAAGGTTGAAGATAATGTCAGGGGATATTACCAGAATAAACCGGGATGGAGTTGGTAACACAGAAATATGTTCCAGTTAAGGTAATCTCTTCGGTTATGCTTCGTATGATTTTCCTTGGGTGCAAAACAATTTACTCAAGTTGGCTTCATCCACCGAACCTTTCGCCTGTACATAAATTTGCCTGTACATAAATTACCCACCGGGCCCCACTAATCTTGCCATAGAGTTTATGGGCCACAAAGTCTTCCTGATTTCAAGTAAAATTGGTTGAAAATAAAATTTTGAAATTCACTAACTCAAAATGTACCTGGAGTTCAAATAATTTGATCAAATTAAAGCACAATAATTAAAGGCAGAATAAGTCTTTGAAACAATTTAAAAATTTGAACGACGATGCACAAACAAATTTTAGCTTTAATCTATTAATTCGCTGATTAAACTTTTCGATTCAGAGACTCACAGGAAAAAGGATATATGTACAATGTGCATATCAAACGAATTTCTTCTTTTTTTCTGTTTTCTTGACTTTTGGATTGACAGTAACGTGACATACACTTTAAAGTTGCCATATTATTGCAATAAGACATCTCAATCTTCTTCATGCATCGACTCTGCTCAGTCCTCAGGCAGATCATTACATAAATACATTGTCTCAATAATTAATATGTGTGTATTTAATTTTAAAGACCACTGTCAAAAGTTTAATTTTTAAATCTTAAAAAATAGCGCACTTTATCAGAAAAAATAGTAAATTAAACAAATTGACATTTTCAACTCCAACTGCATGAAACTATCACAAACTCTTATACTCCTGTTTGTATGCTGGTTGATAAATTGGTATGTGCATGTGTTGCGAACGAAGTAAAACAAAACATATGATCATAAAGACCAATATATTTACAGAGGTTATGGGTTGTTATATTTTCGATCAAGATTTTTTATTTATTTTATTTTGTTTTTTGATTTAGTAAATTTATTCAGTAAAAAATTAAATATTTCAAAATAGCTACCAAAATTTAAGTAAATTTTCATGAATATTACCCGAAAACGGACCTACCGAACAAGTTTCCAGCCCTAGAGTTCTATGGTTCAAAAAGTAGAAGGTCACAAGGCTCCCATTACATATTCGTGGATTTTTGCTCATATCTCAGCCATTTGTGGGCCGATCTTTTTGAATTTCAATAGCAAACAATTCCGGACCATATGTGACATAAATGTATAATAACCTGGCCCCCATCAGATATGGGGTCTTCGGAAAACCCATTTCAACAGACAGACGGACATCGTTAAATCAACTTCGCTTTTCATAAGGACCCAGAATATATATACTTTATAGGGTGTAGGATCAATATTGTAGAAATTACAAACGGAATGACAAACTTATATATACCCTTTTACCTTCGGTGAAGGGTACAAAAATGGCGATTAAAGTAAAATTGTTACTTTGTGGTTAAATGTGTTTGACAAGTGAACGATTTATTTCTTGTGAAAAATAAAAATTATTAAAAATACGAATTAAAAAAAACGGGAAGGAGAAGAAATTATAAGTTTGTTGTATGATCGTGGTGCTACAATCCTCAAAATAAAAGGGTTACAATTATTACGTGTTTGCAAGAATAAGAGGACGGAAAGAACATTATTTCATCTTTTAGCTGTGGTGCCGAATGTTTATCTCACAGTTTATTTAAATAAATAATGAATTTAAATTAAACAGTTTTGGAAAATGCTATGATTTTCAGATCATTATTAAACGTTTGTCGTCATTTCAATCATTTTCAATTTGAAATCAAACCTCCGTGTTTGTTAGATTATAACTTATGCATATTAAGATAGTACATATTTTAATATTTAGGAAAAGAGAATAAATTGGGAGATTGATTGGGTTTTCAACCGGTTTTTTTTTGTATCAAATTTTTTGTCTTTAAAAGATCGCTCTTCCATACCCACATCACAATTGTAGAGAGGGTGTTATGAGTTTGTGCTGATATTTATAGCACCTCCAAATATTGGTCCCTTTCCTACCGCTTAGTATACCGATCGACTTACTATTTCTTTCTAAGGTGATCTAAGGATGTCCGTCCTTGCGCAAAGTATAAGTCGCAACATTGAAGATAGTTTGATGAAATTTGGTACATACATTTCAATTATCATTAGGATGCAGCCTATTGAAAATGCTGAGAATCGGTTCATAATTTCACATGATCTTAGGCTTGCCAGACGGTCTTGATTTACAAGAATTTTCAGTGCTTGTCAAGAATCTAGAAAAAAGATGATTAGTCGAGACATTTTAAAGTCCAACCAAAAAATACGTTATAATTTTTAAATTTACGGGTGGGCAAATATAAAGAGACCGAGTTGGCCACGTCTTTAAGAAATCTTTATCGACGGGTACAAGCCAACAGTAAGTCGTAGAAGACATACTGAGGACAGAATTTTGTAACAAGATATTAACACTTGTTAATTGTAAATTTTTAAATAAGAAAAGTAAGTCTAGTAGTTTTTTGCAGATTATCAAACTACATATTAAACTTTTGGGTGCCCCGGTTGGCTAGTTGATAGTGAGCTAGTCTATCAGTGCGAGGGTTGCGAGTTCGATTCCAGCCACAGACTCTGGTTTGTTTCACTACAACGGGCTCAAGATCTACGTTACTATTGCTCGGTTAGCTAAGTTAGAATTTAATTTGTAACTCTTATTAAATAAATAAATAAAATAAAAAAGATTTAACTTTTGCAGTTTTTCTTCGGATCTTTAGAGAAAATCATGCCAATTTTCATATCTTTTTTTAAGCTGGTGCGTATGATACACATTTTTTATTAAGTTAAGTGCTGACTTATTCGCATATGGGCTTACTCTATCAAAAAAATGCCTTTGAGAATATAACACTGATGTGATAAGCAATGCTAAATGTATTAGTCCAACAATAAGTAGCTATTGAGCAAAAGATTTTTGAAATTGGTCGTACATAAATTGATACGCCATGAAGCAAAAGCAAGTTAAGAACCCTTCTTCCACAAATAAAAGCCTATTAGAGGCCTGCCTGTCTCCACATTTCCGAGTTCGGTCTCTCTAACTCATTGGCCTAGTACAGTCTCACAACACTCTCTCTTAAGATTTTATTTTTCATTGAGTTCTCTTCAACAATGAACCACTACCTTCGTATTCACAAAACAATCCATAACTTCCCTAAAAGACACCTGGCTATCCACACGTATGTACACTCACAATATTCTGTACGTAAAATTAACTGAAATTGTAATATAAAATAAATGAAAGTTCAATTAAAAACCGGTCTACCTATTTTTCATTTATTTTTAACAAAAAGTTCATTTAATTTTTACTGTCAAAAATTCAACACCATATTCCGTAAAATCAAATATATATTCAGTTATTTTGTTAAATTTTACTGTCAAAAATTCAACACCATATTCAGTAAAAACGATTAAATATTCAGTTATTTATTAAAATTTTACTGTCAATTTTTTACTGTCAAATTGACCCCATATTCAGTAAAAACAATTAAATATTCAGTTATTTTATTAAATTTTCGTTTACTTCACAAAAGATCCGAATTTCTAAAAAATTCCAGACAGACACCTGTCCGCTTGTTTTTTTTATAAGCGAGAGAGGGAGAATATTTTTATTAACTTACCCAGTTACACACGTTTGTTTTACTTTTGTTGTACTGACCACGTTGTTTACAGAAGAACTCTCAATTATAAGACACCAGCAGCATGACCGATGTGGCTTCGCAATTATTTTACTTTTATAATTTGATGTATTTAACTAAATTATTTTAACAAATAGAAAATGGGTATTGCTTACACAAAACAAGCAATTCATTTTTTATAGATAAGTAAAAATTAATTTTTGGTAGTAAAATTATATAAAATAACTGAATATTTAATTGTTTTTACTGAATATGGTGTTGAATTTTTGACAATAAAATTTTATAAAATAACTGCATATTTATTTGTTTTTACGGAATATGTAGTTAATTTTTTGACAATTAATTTATAAAAGATAACTGAATATTGATTTGTTTTTACGGAATTCGCGGTTGAATTTTTGACAGTAAAAATTAAATGAACTTTTCGTTGCTTTAAATTACATTTTTATTTACTTTAACATAAAGAAGAATTTAACTCAATCAACGGACAAAATTAACTGCAACTGAAAATCCGTATTAATATGCACTTAGTTTTTTGAATAACTGTTAGAATCAGTTAAAAATAAATTTGCTTGGAATTTTAAATGTTTATTTATTTAAAAATGACTGAACGGAATATTTCTTAAATAAACTACAGTCCGTTACTGTAATAATATTGTGAGTGTAGTGATCTTCGAACAGTCACCAATTCGTAAAACTTCAGCCGAAAATATACCGCAGTCGGCAGGAAGCGTATACGATATCTTAAAATATATATTCTCAACGTAGACCCTTGTACCCGTGCCCCTTATCCATGAGCCATCAGTAAAAATAGCAAATCTCTTATACAATCTGCCCCGACCTGACCAGCCCTCTCTAGATAGCAATTTCACTCTCAGTAAATGCCTAGAGTCGACAGTAGTTCACATGTAATCCGTGGACCCGGTTGGGCCAAGGAAATAACCCCCAATACCAATATCATCCATGATCCGCAAGCGACATATCGCAAGATTTCTTAATAGCGCCAGTTTTCTAAGTCTAAGAAGACTTCAGGCTGCCATTCCCAACATTAGGCAGACGATGTAGAATAACATCCAAAGCCGCTTTAAAAGTAGTTCTCATGGCCCCTGTCAGCCGACCGAAGCACACCTCCCAGCCTTAGAGAGAAGGATCAATGATCTTCAAGCATAAAATGCATTGCTAACCTTCTAAAAAATATTATTCTTCATTAAATGCATATTAGCTATATTGTATAATATTAAAAACAAGTGAAAGAAAAATTGCTAAGTCCACATTAGTAGTACAAAAAATTTAAAAGAAAAGTTTCTATCCATATTTTAAAAACCCGTAAATTTGTTTGTAATTTAAAATTAAGCGTTATTTTGCTCTCATGAGAAATAATTATTTTTTAACTTACAACGTTATTCGCGGCTGTGCTTCAGTCTTGAAATTGGACTACGGATGGGCCAAGAAGCACAAAAAAATTAATGTACCTGCTGACTATAAAAATGCAATACAAAGAACATCTGTTGTCTTGTTGTAGTCCTGCCACCACCTGTAATAAAATTTACCTTTCGCTAATTGTACTTTATTGTTTTATGCCGAAATTTGTGTTCTTTTGTAAACGTAAAGTATAAAACACTTCTTAAAAATTAGGGAAGCATTTTAAAATGTTGCCAAGTCACATGTAACACTTATGCAACAAAAGAAAACGCCATAAGTTAAGAACCCATTTCCTAGTTAATCAAATGCCTATTGGAGGCCTGACTGTCTCCACACATCCAGTATCCCCTATTTTCGAACTCATTGGTCATTTCATTAGTGGCGATTTGCATACACTTACCTACTACATACTCTTCTTATATTTCCTCTTCTACAATAACTTACTAGTTTAGAATTCAAAGCCCATACAGGCCCTAAGATCCGTCCACATATATAGTGGCCATCGAGCCCTACCATTCTACGGCCTTTAAAATCCCTAGCGCCTTCACCAAAAATATTTTGACATTTTAGTATCTATATTCTCGACAAATCTAAAGTATCGCCGGTATATCGGTATCCGTTTCATCCCTAATTGTAACTTTAGTTTCCACAATACTGTTATCAACGGCACTTTTAAGGACATTTCGCTAATCGGGCATTAACGACTTTATGAAAAAAGTGGTTTTTGTAGTCCCCAACGACAACTTTAACCACATCTTTACCCATATGATAATTAACGACAGCGTGCAGGGTAATGTCGCTTACATTGTCGTGTACGACTTAAGTGTCCTTAGTTCGAAAAAGTCGTCGCCAAGATGTCGTCAGGTATTTACTCTGGGTTAACTGGGGATCCTTACAGACTTATTCAAGACAACGTCGACGACGCTTAATAGTTTCATAAAATATCCCTGAAGACATGTTGGCGACAGCCCATGCAAAACGCCAACGACCTTGTCGAACAAAGGACCCAACAGTCGTACACTCACAATATTCTGTACGTAAAATTAACTGAAATTGTAATATAAAATAAATGAAAATATTTTTATTTACTTACCCAGTTACACACGTTTGTTTTACTTTTGTTGTACTGACCACGTTGTTTACAGAAGAACTCTCAATTATAAGACACCAGCAGCATGACCGGTATGGCTTCGCAATTATTTTACTTTTAAAATTTGATGTATTTAACTAAATTATTTTAACAAATAGAAAATGCACTCACAATATTCTGTACGTAAAATTAACTGAAATTGTAATATAAAATAAATGAAAGTTCAATTAAAACCCGGTCTACCTATTTTTCATTTATTTTTAACAAAAAGTTCATTTAATTTTTACTGTCAAAAATTCAACACCATATTCCGTAAAATCAAATAAATATTCAGTTATTTTGTAAAATTTAACTGTCAAAAATTCAACACCATATTCAGTAAAAACGATTAAATATTCAGTTATTTATTAAAATTTTACTGTCAATTTTTTACTGTCAAATTGACCCCATATTCAGTAAAAACAATTAAATATTCAGTTATTTTATTAAATTTTCGTTTGCTCCACAAAAGAGCCGAATTTCTAAAAATACCAGACAGACACCTGTCCGCTTGTTTTTCTTATAAGCGAGAGAGGGAGAATATTTTTATTTACTTAACCAGTTGCACACGTTTGTTTTACTTTTGTTGTACTGACCACGTTGTTTACAGAAGAACTCTCAATTATAAGACACCAGCAGCATGACCGATATGGCTTCGCAATTATTTTACTTTTAAAATTTGATGTAGGTATTTAACTAAATTATTTTAACAAATAGAAAATGGGTATTGCTTACACAAAACATGCAATTCATTTTTTATAGATAAGTAAAAATTAATTTTTGGTAGTAAAATTATATAAAATAACTGAATATTTAATTGTTTTTACTGAATATGGTGTTGAATTTTTGACAATAAAATTTTATAAAATAACTGCATATTTATTTGTTTTTACGGAATATGTAGTTAATCTTTTGACAATTAATTTATAAAAGATAACTGAATATTGATTTGTTTTTACGGAATTCGCGGTTGAATTTTTGACAGTAAAAATTAAATGAACTTTTCGTTGCTTTAAATTACGTTTTCATTTAATTTTACATAAAGAAGAATTTAACTCAATCAACGGACAATATTAACTGCAACTGAAAATCCGTATTAATATGCACTTAGTTTTTTTAATAACTGTTAGAATCAGTTAAAAATAAATTTGCTTGGAATTTTAAATGTTTATTTATTTAAAAATGACTGAACGGAATATTTCTTAAATAAACTACAGTCCGTTACTGTAATAATATTGTGAGTGTGGGTATTGCTTACACAAAACAAGCAATTCATTTTTTATAGATAAGTAAAAATTAATTTTTGGTAGTAAAATTATATAAAACTGAATATTTATTTGTTTTTACGGAATATGTAGTTTATTTTTTGACAATTAATTTATAAAAGATAACTGAATATTGATTTGTTTTTACGGAATTCGCGGTTGAATTTTTGACAGTAAAAATTAAATGAACTTTTCGTTGCTTTAAATTACATTTTTATTTACTTTAACATAAAGAAGAATTTAACTCAATCAACGGACAATATTAACTGCAACTGAAAAAGCGTATTAATATGCACTTAGTTTTTTGAATAACTGTTAAAATCAGTTAAAAATAAATTTGCTTGCAATTTTAAATGTTTATTTATTTAAAAATGACTGAACGGAATATTTCTTAAATAAACTACAGTCCGTTACTGTAATAATATTGTGAGTGTACACGACAATGTGAGCAACAAACATTGCAATATCAATTTTTTTTTATCGGTTTATAAGTTCTTTTACAGTTTTTTTAAACCACTTTTTGGCTCTACTGGAAACGTAGTTTGAATAAAATAAAAGAATACACTTTGTACATGAACTTTAATATCACCTTTCAATCGCACTTTAAAGGCTCAACTCAGAGATGTTAACTTTTATTTTTTCATTACCTTACGGCCCTCTAAATTACCGTTTTTGAGAAGAAATTACCCTACGCAAAGATTTGTAATCAAAACATTAATGTGCTGTTTCTTAATGATTTAATTTTTATGGATAAGGTAGTAAAATAATTTTGAATTTGATCCGTACTTAAAATAATCCGAAAATAAAAGTTAAATTTATAACATTACGTCCATTTCATATGTTTAAGAATTGCTCATTTTTAAACAAACAAAAGGTTAAATATAAAATTAATAATACTCAAGAGAAATTTCAGTTTTTCTTATTTTGCACTTATCGGTGTTACGAAAACATTTATAGAAACATAATGGTATTAATTTGTTTGTTATAATATTTATCTATGCATTTTAGAATTGAAAATCACCTCTCAAAAGTTAAAACTTTAAACTCTACATATGTAAGTACCAAAAATATCAAAAATCCAAATTTCTTTAAATTACCGTATTTTAAATAAAATTACCTTGCTACCTTTTGCGGCCTAAAATTAACCTAAAAAAGGGTAATTACCGTACGGTTAACATCACTGGCTCAACTGAACAAAACCAAGTTTTGTTTTCTCATTTTCTGTTATTTGAATAAGACCTTTTTCAGGACAAGAAGCATTTTGTCGTCAATGCGGTTTAAGACACTACAAAATGCATGCAATGGTGCTTATGCTATTCACAGTAAAACATTATTCAAGACAAGTTTAAGAAAATGTCTCTTAAAAAAGTCGTAAATACAATTTAAAACACGACAAAACGCACCTTTTGTTACTTAAGTTGTCTTCATCCAATTCAGATGGGCGACTAATTTTAAAATGCCCTGAGAACATAGTTGACGACATTTGCGTCTATGACCATTTTGCCAAATGGCCAAACAAATTTGACAAAATATATACAAATGTGAAACAAAAATTTATGGGGATTAATAATTTAGTTTCAATATTAGTAGGACTAGAAGAATAGTCAATAAATATAAAACTTGTTGAACTCAATACACATCCTTCCTTAACGGGCCACCATTAGCATAATCAGTAGTGCCCCAAGTAAATCATCAGAAACCTAAGAATTCTTTATGAAATTGGGCTTATTTTAGTGGTTGCCATTTTTGGTCATCGATTATTCTTGCAATTTTTGTTGCTCCAATGTTTTAAAATTTTGATTTAAAATTGTTTATTAGTTTCCAGATTATGAAATTCTAGTCTCGCAATTTTTGTATTTTTATCTTCTCTTTCCGCTTCACCTTTTTATATTTAACATATACATACATATGCATAAACACAAATACCCCTACAGTCAATTGAAAAGTGTGAGTATTACAAAACAAAACATAATTGCAAAATACATGAAACTGAGTACCCATTACGAATATTTTATCCCCTCTCACCAAAGAACTCAAAAATTGCAAGTCTGGACGATGACTGACGATGAAATTTAAAGTTGGATTCACAGATATGTTTTATAATTGTTTTATACCCTCCACCACCAGTGGTGAATGATGGTATATTAAGTTTGTCAGTCCGTATGAAACTTTTTGAATTATTCATCTAAGACCCAGCAAAATCGGTTCAGTAAAACGAGAGTTATGAATCCAAAAAAAATTGATAACTCTGTTACAAAAACTAACATTAATGGTGGTATTATGAACGGATTGATTCAAAATTCGTTCTATATGACTAGAAAGTATGTTGAGAAATATCGTGAAGATCGGTCCATAATATACCATAGGCCCCATATAAGGCCTACTCTCGTAAAACAGTTAAGTGTGCCTAAAACCGTAGTTTCATAAGGCTTTAAACACAGTAGAAAATGTGAAAATGGGTCAATTATTTACGATATTCCCCACATAATGCCCACCTGGGCAATTATTTGAATACGCATAAAACAGTAGCCGAGAAGATATTGTGGAAAAAATTGGGCCAATTTAAATTCATATGGCCAGAAATAATACCATTAAATTTTTTAGTTATCGGTCTTGGCCCCAGGGGCGTTGAATAGATCTTTGAGGCGGTGGTAAATCCGATCCTCTTTTATGGGGTCATAGTGTGGTGCCATAGGTAGGGGTGGTACTGTAGGATGAAATTATAAAGGTTGGTTGCACTAATGGTAACGAGATCGATACCTACGAATGCGCCGTTTACTTTGTTGAACTGGCTGTCAGCTGACATCATGGCTGAACAGCAGCCAAATTTCCGCGGTTAGGCTGGAGACTGTGGGCCTATGGTCTACGTGGAACTACGGTCATACCTGGGCCACGCTGCGCGCATCATATGACCTGGCGGGAATGGACTATTGCACTCTGACATCCTTTTTTGATGCTTTGTTCACAGTTCATCGCGGTAATGATCATGAGATGTTTGATAAACCGCGATCTCTGGAACCAGCCCTAAGGGTATATACTGATGAATTCAAGATGGGCAGTACGTAGGTGGCGGTTTCTCCATCGAGGAATTGGGCATAAGGGTATCTTTTAGGCTGTCGGATGGCATTTGTGTACTTCAGGCAAACATCTCTGCCATCCATAAGGCGGGCGGCAAACAGCCTGAGGTACTACAGTATATCGATAGATATATGTATATTTACGGACATTGCAGCACTGGCTGGTGTCTTCACGACATCTATGTTAACAGTGGAATGCCTGATGTCTCTGAATGGGACCGCGGAACATTCCAGGGTAACGCTGGCATGGTTATTAGAGCACAGTGGATGCCTGGGTTACCTAACTGCGGACGGTCTAACCAAACACGGCTGTCTCTTGGACGACATGTTCGTCAACGGACTGATCGGCAGACGGCAAGACTATAAATTTATTGAAGAGAAAGCCCCATAACTGTCCAGGAGTCTCCCCTTGAGGGATAGTAGAACAGATATTATTTATTTATGGTTTGTTTTGTTTGCAACTTCGTTTTTTGTCTAGAAAAAACCTGAATTTTCCAATATTTTATGAATTTTTGAAAAATAAAATTTTTTTCAAAATTTTGCTAAAAAAAATTGGTTTTTTGCAAAAAAAAAATTGTGTTTCTAAGGCCCGTTTTCATAACTTACTGATAACTTAAAGTAGACTTTAACCGGCCTTATAAAAAGTGTTCCATTATTAAAATTTTACTTTAACCTTAAGTAAGCTTAAGTAAATTAAGGTTCATCCTTCCTTGTAGATAAAAGTATAGTTGTAATAATGGAACACTTTTTATACGACCGATAAAATCCTACCATTAGCTACTGGTAAGTTTGGAAAACGGGCCTAAAACGACTACGCAGATAAGAAAATGGTTTAACACTTCTTAAAGTAAATTTTATTGCAGAATTTGTTTTTTTTTTATTTTGTTCAATAAACTAACCCGCTTTTGAGTAACACGAACATATGTTATGCAACCTCCTCCACTTTCGAACATATCTCGAAAACAAGAGCTAACAAAAAAAACAACGGTTAGGACCTCTGGCTTCAGCGCAGTTGAATAAGGTTTAAAGGTTAGGTGCACCGCTTGTCTCAAAAAAAGTGTCAAATTATAAAGAAGATTGTGTATGCAAAATTTGTAGGTATTTATGTAGGATTTATGTAGAAAAAAAATTAATTAAAAACAAATTACCAGCAACACTGGTATGCAATTACAAACAGCGTCAATAAATATTGTTGTTATAATTATTCTGAAAGAAACAATATTGTTAATATCGTAATTTATTTATTTTCAGCATAATTTTATTATTTCTACATTCGAAAACTGTAGATCAATGTATATTAATTCTCATAAGGCTGTGCGTAATTTTAATAAAGGCCGTTTAACACTATCCTACGTATTTTGGGGAAAATGCATTACTGATCTAAATACTGTTTGAAACAATAGGCGCGTTTGAGTACTTTTACAGTAAATGAGAAAATTGTAAAATTTTCTCTCACAAAAAGCAATTGTCCAAAAAAGTACGCGAACGCAAAATTTGTAAAAATTCGTAAAATAAAGGCAACAGCTGATGGCAAATAATTGAAGTGTTGAAAAATGTTTACACCTTTGACAACTTAACTCGTTTTCTTCGGTAATCGATTAAATACTTTTTATAACACGAACATTTTTGGAAAATACAAACAAATTATTTCATGTAATCTTTCATATTTGTTTGTTTTTTATTTTATTTGATTTTACTAATTTGTGGTGGGTTATTTTATTAATAAGAACATGAATAAATTATTGCTACTGATTACTTAAGTACCTAAGTACTTCACACTTTTACAACTCTAAAAAAGTAACAAAACAAAAAAAAAAATTCAAATGTTGGTATTTAGCCAAATAAATGCTTCACAAACAAGTACAATTAATTAATATTTATTCACTTTTTGTTTTTGTTTAATTTTGTTTGAACTTTTCTTTTGTTTAACAATTTTTTCACAATTTGTAAGCATTTTGTTTGTAACGTTTGTTTGTTTACCTTTTGAAACATATGTTTTTTTGATTTACTAAATGTTACTGCAAAAATTTCTGCAGTAAAAATTTGTAAATACTCCGACAAGAACTGTCACTTTACGCTCTCAATTTGTGTTCTCATTTACTGTATTTTGTGTACGCGAACACAATTTAGTAAAATGCAGTAAGGTTCAGTAAAAAATAGTACAAACTTTTGTGTTCTCGAACGCAGCTTATAACAACTTATCATGACAGGGTTGTATTTTTTTTAAATACTTTAGAATTTTGTGATTGTGTAAAGCAGCTTAAAATAATATCTGTATTTAACTCCTGTTTCCACATGCCAGTTTAAGTTCGAAAAACCCAATACACTTACACTTTTTCACTAACGTTCACACAAATTTTTGTACTTTTAGCCAGTCGGCTTTTTCCTCGAATTTTCGTTGATGATACGTACACACTACTTGCAAGTAATTACTTGCATGAGGAAACGTAGGGTTATACTCACTATGTGATTTTGAGTTTTAGGTTGTTACAAAGTGTAATTTATGTCATGTTATTTATGTTTTAAAATTAAACAAGCAAAATTAAAATAAAAAAAATACAGGGGTCTAATCACCGCATACGATATTTATTTATTTATTTATTTATTTAATATCGATTTTCTAATACAACAAGATAAGTATATCTTATAAATTAAAGTATTAGAATCAGAGATGTTAAAAAATAGTATAAAATGTCAAAAGTTTTACAAAATTTTGGGAGAAAAATACATTAATTTTTAGAAAACAGAAAAAATACATAAAAACAAAGATCAATTTATGTTGAAAAAAAAAATAAATAATAATAATAATAAAAGTATATGTGTGTAGTAACAATTAACACAAATATACATATGTAACTAATTGAAATAAAAACATTGATTTAAAATTAAGTTAGGAAATCAATAAGCATTTTCTTAAAATTTATTGCGTTGTTTGTGTTTTGGATTTGACTTGGGAGTTGATTCCAGAGACGTACGCTAAAAACAAAAAATTGGCATTCAGATGCATGGCTTCGATGCCGAAATTGAATAATATATCTTCCTCTACGAGATCTAGCAAATCGTATTCGATTAAAAAGGTATTCTGGTTCTTTTGTAATTATGATTTTGTGTAGAAAAATGAGACATTTCATTTTTATTTGGTTATTGAAAGATAAATCCATAAATCTACTAGAGAATTCCGAAACTCTGTCAAATCTTTTTAAACCGAAAACATACCGAATAATGTTATTATAAGTGGTGTTGAGGTAAGAGCTATAGAGGAACATCCAGCAAAGATTTCAGAGCCGTATAATAAGGTAGGCAGAAGATAAGTTTTTGCTAACAAAGTTCTTATATTTATTGGGGTGAAATGTTGGGTGGCCCACAAATTACGTAACATACCGTATATTTTACCACATACCTGATTAATATGGTCAGACCAAGTTAAAGTTTTGTTAAAAATTACACCTAAATTTCTTGCGGTATTTGCAAGTTCAATTCTCGATTGTCCAATTGAAACATTAAATTCAATTTCCACTCTTGTGTTATTTCTAGAAATTGCCAAGAATATTGACTTGTTTGGATTTATGTTCAAACCATTTGCAGAGGCCCACACAAAAATATTGTTTAAGTCAGAATTCAATTCATTTAACTTGGTGACGATTAATTCCTTGGTACTGCCAAGGTATAACTGAACATCATCAGCATACATTTGTATATTACAAAAACGAAGTTGTTTCGGTAGATCGTTAGCATATAGACTATATAATAGTGGACCAAGAATTGATCCCTGTGGGACACCTCTGGGAACGGGTAGAGAGCGAGAAGTAAGTCCATTATTAACAACTGACTGGCTTCGGTCTGAAAGGTAAGATTGAATCAATTTAGCTGCAAGTGAAGAGAAGCCAAATTGATTCAAAAGTTTCATACAGAGGGTTGAATGATGGACGGTGTCAAATGCCTTTGAATGGTCTAGAAGTACCAATAACGCTAATTTGCCATCATCTAAGTTACTCCTTACTTCTTCTACTACATCAACCAAAGCTGTAATACAGCTTCGTCGTGTTCTGAAACCTGATTGACGATCCGTTAACAAATTGTTGACATTCACATACATGTATATTCGTTTATGCATTAAGTGTTCGAAGACCTTGGAAAAGTAAGGTAGAATAGCAATAGGGCGGTAATCATTTCCCTTTTTAGGGACTGGAATAATTTTAGCATGTTTCCATGTTATTGGAAAAGTGCTGGTCATGAAAATAGTATTAAATAAGTGCGTTAAGTATGGAACTATCCATGGCAGTATTATCCTTATAAATTTGGGATCTACACCATCCAAACCAATTGAGTTAGACTTGATTGCATGGAAGGCCATTATTACATCATTATCATCAACATGATGAAAATTAAACTTATCCGCAGGATTAAAAACTATTAAGCTTTGATTATAAAAGTCATTTGTGACATCAGGATATGGTATATTAACGAAACTTTCATTAATCGAATTAACATCGATGACTTGTTGATGCCCTTTTTTACCAATACCAATTTCCTTTATACACTTCCAAGTCTTCTTGTTGCCCACTACAGTGTTAAATTTATTATGGTAATAAGAGGTCTTATTATGTCGCACCCTTGATACAACAGCCTTTCTTGCTCTACGGTATTCATATCGAGCAAAATTGATCGAAATTATTTATTTTGGTATCACGACTCTCGATATGGAATAGAATTTATTGAATTTGAAATGGTATCATTCGATAAAGAGTAACTCGACATTATATTTCTCGAGTTTTCATTCGATACGAAAGTGTCTATCGTATGCAAAAACATTCGATAGTTTCCCAGCGGGAAAAAGAAGGGGTACGGATGCCTTCTAGAAGGCCTCTGTACTCCTTCTTTTGGATATACAAGGCCTGCTCGCTCCATTCCATACTCATATCTTTTTTACACACGTTGTCATTGCGGAGAAGGCCATCCGCTCTCGCTTCTTTAGCAGGTACATAAGAATGGCAACGGGATCAAAAAAATAAGTATTTTGCTTTTGCTTGTGCAAAAAAAAAAACAATACAAAAAATGTTACTCCTTCTCTACTCCCTTCTCATAGAAGCGAGTGTGGAAGGTGTATCTTATCTTTTACACCAAAGAGCCGAGGCCTTCTATGAGGCATTCTTTAGCAGTTAGATAAGAATAGGAATTTAATCAAAACAATTTTTAAGCAGGCCTTTTAAAAGGCCTGAAGTAAAAAGGTCTTCTGAGTTTTACCGCTGGGTTATTCGATACGATAGTATCGAATGCGGTGATTAGACCCCAGGCATAATTTCCCTGCAGTCGGCGTAGCTAGCGAATGCCTAGCTATTTCCTTAACTACCAATCATTACCATTAACTACCAGCCTAACTACTAGCAATGCAAACGACTAACGATTTTAACATGGGGATGACATTGACGGTAGTCAATTGCCTCCATCTGCATAACCTTTTACTAATGATTTCACTAATCACATGTGATGTGCGATTTCACTAACACTGCTTCTATAGCAAAATAGTCAATATTTTTTCACTAACTATTTGTATAGTACGATCAGACCGATGAGATCAATAGTAAGCAAAACCCAACTATTGCTGTAGTCAAAATGTACCAATGATATTTCCATAATGAAAACACTGCAGAAACTTGAAATTTTTTTGATTTTTGTTTATTTAACAAAAAAAACTTAAAATTTAAAACATTAATTTCAAACTTTAATTAAAACTTAAAGTAAATTCAATTAAATTAAAAAGTTTAAAAAATATGTAAGGAAATTTATTAGTTGTTTGTTAGGGTTAAGTGTTGTTTTTTTGAGACAGAATTTGCCTTTACCTCCCTTTTTTTTGCAGTTGAATAGCTTTTTGTTCTTCAGCCGGGCCAGGGAATTTGGAATTTATTGGTATGGATTCTGAAACAGGAATAAATAAAGAATCTGTATATGAAATATATAATAATATATTAAATATATATGATATTACCTATAAGTGCATACATTTTCCAGACCTTTGAGACTTTTTTTGCCATGGACCCCATCAATGTTGTAGGTCATGACAACATTATTACTTAGTATATATTTTAAGTTTTTTTCAACTCCACATGGTTTAAGTATAGACTTCATTACTTCAACCTTAAAAATAACATATTATTAAAGATTATATGAATAATATATACCTTTAGCTTTATAAAAAACGCACTTTTTCACTTAAAATTCAACGTTCACTGACCACGAACTTCCAATTGTAACTACCGCCAACACAAAATAAAAATACCTACATACATACTTCAAATAATGTTTTTCTTGTTGAATTCTCTTTGGAATAACGGCACAGTTTTTTTCGACACACAAAAAATAAATATAGTGAGAGAGTTAAAAGACGAACTCTTGCATTACTTGTGGCAAATGTAGTAGCTAGTCGATTTTTCCTTAGGGAAATACCTAACGATTTTGAGCCAATTTTTATACCCTTCACCGAAGGTAGAAAGGGTATATATAACTTTGTCATTCCGTTTGTAATTTCTACAATATGGATCCTACACCCTATAAAGTATATATATTCTGGGTCCTTATGAAAAGCGAAGTTCAAATCCGGTTGTCCGTCTGTCCGTCTGTCCGTCTGTCCGTCTGTCCGTCTGTCCGTCTGTCTGTTGAAATGGGTTTTCCGAAGCCCCCAGATATGATGGGGACTTGGTTGGGGTATCTTTATGTCAGGTATTCTTATTATAATTTTGCTATTGAAATTCAGCCAGATCGGTCCACAAATGGCTGAGTTATGAGCAAAAAACCACGACTACCTCTAATTTTTCCCAAAAATCCCTTGTGGTTGTTGTATTTGTATTACTTTTTGCTGTATATCTGGGGAACGGCAAAAGCCCAAGCTTCCAAATTAGGTACACACATTTAGGTTCTCAATACACACTATCCTAGAAAATGTGGGCGGGATTGGGGAAGTGGGCGTGGTACCTCCCATACAAAAAAAATTAAAAATTGTATAAAAACCTAAAATTTAGGGCTGCCATATGTCCTATGGATATGACTTATATATCAAAATATCGGAAATTTTAAGTAGAACATATTTTATAAAAAACTCGGGAAAATCGGTTCAGATACAAAAAAGTTATGACCAAAATAAAATTTTTTTTTTTTTAAATACCCACTTTCGGGAACCATAGATCTCCCCGAGTCCAAGTTTTATAACTAAAGTAAATGGTAAATTTCTTCTTCAACACGTCGGTATATAAATCTGCCAAATCGGTTATAAAATGGCTGAGTTATGAGCAAAAAACCACGACTACCTCTAATTTTTCCCAAAAATCCCTTGTGGTTGTTGTATTTGTATTACTTTTTGCTGTATATCTGGGGAACGGCAAAAGCCCAAGCTTCCAAATTAGGTACACACATTTAGGTTCTCAATACACACTATCCTAGAAAATGTGGGCGGGATTGGGGAAGTGGGCGTGGTACCTCCCATACAAAAAAAATTAAAAATTGTATAAAAACCTAAAATTTAGGGCTGCCATATGTCCTATGGATATGACTTATATATCAAAATATCGGAAATTTTAAGTAGAACATATTTTATAAAAAACTCGGGAAAATCGGTTCAGATACAAAAAAGTTATGACCAAAATAAAATTTTTTTTTTTTTAAATACCCACTTTCGGGAACCATAGATCTCCCCGAGTCCAAGTTTTATAACTAAAGTAAATGGCAAATTTCTTCTTCAACACGTCGGTATATAAATCTGCCAAATCGGTTATAAAATGGCTGAGTTACAACCGAAATACTGAATCCCCAAAAATTACTCTTTTTTATACCCTTCACCGAAGGTAGAAAGGGTATATATAACTTTGTCATTCCGTTTGTAATTTCTACAATATGGATCCTACACCCTATAAAGTATATATATTCTGGGTCCTTATGAAAAGCGAAGTTCAAATCCGGTTGTCCGTCTGTCCGTCTGTCCGTCTGTCCGTCTGTGTGTTGAAATGGGTTTTCCGAAGCCCCCAGATATGATGGGGACTTGGTTGGGGTATCTTTATGTCAGGTATTCTTATTATAATTTTGCTATTGAAATTCAGCCAGATCGGTCCACAAATGGCTGAGATATGACCAAAAAAGCACGACTACCTCTAATTTTTCCCAAAAATCCCTTGTGGTTGTTGTAATTTAAATACTTTTTGCTGTATATCTTGGGAACGGCAAAAGCCAAAGCTTCCAAATTAGGTACACACATTTAGGTTGCTAATACACACCATCCTAGAAAATGTGGGCGGGATTGGGGAAGTGGGCGTGGTAACTCCCGTACAAAAAAAATTAAAAATTGTATAAAAACCTAAAATTTAGGGCTGCCATATGTCCTATGGATATGACTTATATATCAAAATATCGGAAATTTTAAGTAGAACATATTTTATAAAAAACTCGGGAAAATCGGTTCAGATACAAAAAAGTTATGACCAAAATAAAATTTTTTTTTTTTAAATACCCACTTTCGGGAACCATAGATCTCCCCGAGTCCAAGTTTTATAACTAAAGTAAATGGTAAATTTCTTCTTCAACACGTCGGTATATAAATCTGCCAAATCGGTTATAAAATGGCTGAGTTATGAGCAAAAAACCACGACTACCTCTAATTTTTCCCAAAAATCCCTTGTGGTTGTTGTATTTGTATTACTTTTTGCTGTATATCTGGGGAACGGCAAAAGCCCAAGCTTCCAAATTAGGTACACACATTTAGGTTCTCAATACACACTATCCTAGAAAATGTGGGCGGGATTGGGGAAGTGGGCGTGGTACCTCCCATACAAAAAAAATTAAAAATTGTATAAAAACCTAAAATTTAGGGCTGCCATATGTCCTATGGATATGACTTATATATCAAAATATCGGAAATTTTAAGTAGAACATATTTTATAAAAAACTCGGGAAAATCGGTTCAGATACAAAAAAGTTATGACCAAAATAAAATTTTTTTTTTTTTAAATACCCACTTTCGGGAACCATAGATCTCCCCGAGTCCAAGTTTTATAACTAAAGTAAATGGCAAATTTCTTCTTCAACACGTCGGTATATAAATCTGCCAAATCGGTTATAAAATGGCTGAGTTACAACCGAAATACTGAATCCCCAAAAATTACTCTTTTTTTATACCCTTCACCGAAGGTAGAAAGGGTATATATAACTTTGTCATTCCGTTTGTAATTTCTACAATATGGATCCTACACCCTATAAAGTATATATATTCTGGGTCCTTATGAAAAGCGAAGTTCAAATCCGGTTGTCCGTCTGTCCGTCTGTCCGTCTGTCCGTCTGTCCGTCTGTCTGTTGAAATGGGTTTTCCGAAGCCCCCAGATATGATGGGGACTTGGTTGGGGTATCTTTATGTCAGGTATTCTTATTATAATTTTGCTATTGAAATTCAGCCAGATCGGTCCACAAATGGCTGAGATATGACCAAAAAAGCACGACTACCTCTAATTTTTCCCAAAAATCCCTTGTGGTTGTTGTAATTTAATTACTTTTTGCTGTATATCTTGGGAACGGCAAAAGCCAAAGCTTCCAAATTAGGTACACACATTTAGGTTGCTAATACACACCATCCTAGAAAATGTGGGCGGGATTGGGGAAGTGGGCGTGGTAACTCCCGTACAAAAAAAATTAAAAATTGTATAAAAACCTAAAATTTAGGGCTGCCATATGTCCTATGGATATGACTTATATATCAAAATATCGGAAATTTTAAGTAGAACATATTTTATAAAAAACTCGGGAAAATCGGTTCAGATACAAAAAAGTTATGACCAAAATAAAATTTTTTTTTTTTAAATACCCACTTTCGGGAACCATAGATCTCCCCGAGTCCAAGTTTTATAACTAAAGTAAATGGTAAATTTCTTCTTCAACACGTCGGTATATAAATCTGCCAAATCGGTTATAAAATGGCTGAGTTATGAGCAAAAAACCACGACTACCTCTAATTTTTCCCAAAAATCCCTTGTGGTTGTTGTATTTGTATTACTTTTTGCTGTATATCTGGGGAACGGCAAAAGCCCAAGCTTCCAAATTAGGTACACACATTTAGGTTCTCAATACACACTATCCTAGAAAATGTGGGCGGGATTGGGGAAGTGGGCGTGGTACCTCCCATACAAAAAAAATTAAAAATTGTATAAAAACCTAAAATTTAGGGCTGCCATATGTCCTATGGATATGACTTATATATCAAAATATCGGAAATTTTAAGTAGAACATATTTTATAAAAAACTCGGGAAAATCGGTTCAGATACAAAAAAGTTATGACCAAAATAAAATTTTTTTTTTTTTAAATACCCACTTTCGGGAACCATAGATCTCCCCGAGTCCAAGTTTTATAACTAAAGTAAATGGCAAATTTCTTCTTCAACACGTCGGTATATAAATCTGCCAAATCGGTTATAAAATGGCTGAGTTACAACCGAAATACTGAATCCCCAAAAATTACTCTTTTTTTATACCCTTCACCGAAGGTAGAAAGGGTATATATAACTTTGTCATTCCGTTTGTAATTTCTACAATATGGATCCTACACCCTATAAAGTATATATATTCTGGGTCCTTATGAAAAGCGAAGTTCAAATCCGGTTGTCCGTCTGTCCGTCTGTCCGTCTGTCCGTCTGTCTGTTGAAATGGGTTTTCCGAAGCCCCCAGATATGATGGGGACTTGGTTGGGGTATCTTTATGTCAGGTATTCTTATTATAATTTTGCTATTGAAATTCAGCCAGATCGGTCCACAAATGGCTGAGATATGACCAAAAAAGCACGACTACCTCTAATTTTTCCCAAAAATCCCTTGTGGTTGTTGTAATTTAATTACTTTTTGCTGTATATCTTGGGAACGGCAAAAGCCAAAGCTTCCAAATTAGGTACACACATTTAGGTTGCTAATACACACCATCCTAGAAAATGTGGGCGGGATTGGGGAAGTGGGCGTGGTAACTCCCGTACAAAAAAAATTAAAAATTGTATAAAAACCTAAAATTTAGGGCTGCCATATGTCCTATGGATATGACTTATATATCAAAATATCGGAAATTTTAAGTAGAACATATTTTATAAAAAACTCGGGAAAATCGGTTCAGATACAAAAAAGTTATGACCAAAATAAAATTTTTTTTTTTTAAATACCCACTTTCGGGAACCATAGATCTCCCCGAGTCCAAGTTTTATAACTAAAGTAAATGGTAAATTTCTTCTTCAACACGTCGGTATATAAATCTGCCAAATCGGTTATAAAATGGCTGAGTTATGAGCAAAAAACCACGACTACCTCTAATTTTTCCCAAAAATCCCTTGTGGTTGTTGTATTTGTATTACTTTTTGCTGTATATCTGGGGAACGGCAAAAGCCCAAGCTTCCAAATTAGGTACACACATTTAGGTTCTCAATACACACTATCCTAGAAAATGTGGGCGGGATTGGGGAAGTGGGCGTGGTACCTCCCATACAAAAAAAATTAAAAATTGTATAAAAACCTAAAATTTAGGGCTGCCATATGTCCTATGGATATGACTTATATATCAAAATATCGGAAATTTTAAGTAGAACATATTTTATAAAAAACTCGGGAAAATCGGTTCAGATACAAAAAAGTTATGACCAAAATAAAATTTTTTTTTTTTTAAATACCCACTTTCGGGAACCATAGATCTCCCCGAGTCCAAGTTTTATAACTAAAGTAAATGGCAAATTTCTTCTTCAACACGTCGGTATATAAATCTGCCAAATCGGTTATAAAATGGCTGAGTTACAACCGAAATACTGAATCCCCAAAAATTACTCTTTTTTTATACCCTTCACCGAAGGTAGAAAGGGTATATATAACTTTGTCATTCCGTTTGTAATTTCTACAATATGGATCCTACACCCTATAAAGTATATATATTCTGGGTCCTTATGAAAAGCGAAGTTCAAATCCGGTTGTCCGTCTGTCCGTCTGTCCGTCTGTCCGTCTGTCTGTTGAAATGGGTTTTCCGAAGCCCCCAGATATGATGGGGACTTGGTTGGGGTATCTTTATGTCAGGTATTCTTATTATAATTTTGCTATTGAAATTCAGCCAGATCGGTCCACAAATGGCTGAGATATGACCAAAAAAGCACGACTACCTCTAATTTTTCCCAAAAATCCCTTGTGGTTGTTGTAATTTAATTACTTTTTGCTGTATATCTTGGGAACGGCAAAAGCCAAAGCTTCCAAATTAGGTACACACATTTAGGTTGCTAATACACACCATCCTAGAAAATGTGGGCGGGATTGGGGAAGTGGGCGTGGTAACTCCCGTACAAAAAAAATTAAAAATTGTATAAAAACCTAAAATTTAGGGCTGCCATATGTCCTATGGATATGACTTATATATCAAAATATCGGAAATTTTAAGTAGAACATATTTTATAAAAAACTCGGGAAAATCGGTTCAGATACAAAAAAGTTATGACCAAAATAAAATTTTTTTTTTTTAAATACCCACTTTCGGGAACCATAGATCTCCCCGAGTCCAAGTTTTATAACTAAAGTAAATGGTAAATTTCTTCTTCAACACGTCGGTATATAAATCTGCCAAATCGGTTATAAAATGGCTGAGTTATGAGCAAAAAACCACGACTACCTCTAATTTTTCCCAAAAATCCCTTGTGGTTGTTGTATTTGTATTACTTTTTGCTGTATATCTGGGGAACGGCAAAAGCCCAAGCTTCCAAATTAGGTACACACATTTAGGTTCTCAATACACACTATCCTAGAAAATGTGGGCGGGATTGGGGAAGTGGGCGTGGTACCTCCCATACAAAAAAAATTAAAAATTGTATAAAAACCTAAAATTTAGGGCTGCCATATGTCCTATGGATATGACTTATATATCAAAATATCGGAAATTTTAAGTAGAACATATTTTATAAAAAACTCGGGAAAATCGGTTCAGATACAAAAAAGTTATGACCAAAATAAAATTTTTTTTTTTTTAAATACCCACTTTCGGGAACCATAGATCTCCCCGAGTCCAAGTTTTATAACTAAAGTAAATGGCAAATTTCTTCTTCAACACGTCGGTATATAAATCTGCCAAATCGGTTATAAAATGGCTGAGTTACAACCGAAATACTGAATCCCCAAAAATTACTCTTTTTTTATACCCTTCACCGAAGGTAGAAAGGGTATATATAACTTTGTCATTCCGTTTGTAATTTCTACAATATGGATCCTACACCCTATAAAGTATATATATTCTGGGTCCTTATGAAAAGCGAAGTTCAAATCCGGTTGTCCGTCTGTCCGTCTGTCCGTCTGTCCGTCTGTCTGTTGAAATGGGTTTTCCGAAGCCCCCAGATATGATGGGGACTTGGTTGGGGTATCTTTATGTCAGGTATTCTTATTATAATTTTGCTATTGAAATTCAGCCAGATCGGTCCACAAATGGCTGAGATATGACCAAAAAAGCACGACTACCTCTAATTTTTCCCAAAAATCCCTTGTGGTTGTTGTAATTTAATTACTTTTTGCTGTATATCTTGGGAACGGCAAAAGCCAAAGCTTCCAAATTAGGTACACACATTTAGGTTGCTAATACACACCATCCTAGAAAATGTGGGCGGGATTGGGGAAGTGGGCGTGGTAACTCCCGTACAAAAAAAATTAAAAATTGTATAAAAACCTAAAATTTAGGGCTGCCATATGTCCTATGGATATGACTTATATATCAAAATATCGGAAATTTTAAGTAGAACATATTTTATAAAAAACTCGGGAAAATCGGTTCAGATACAAAAAAGTTATGACCAAAATAAAATTTTTTTTTTTTTAAATACCCACTTTCGGGAACCATAGATCTCCCCGAGTCCAAGTTTTATAACTAAAGTAAATGGCAAATTTCTTCTTCAACACGTCGGTATATAAATCTGCCAAATCGGTTATAAAATGGCTGAGTTATGAGCAAAAAACCACGACTACCTCTAATTTTTCCCAAAAATCCCTTGTGGTTGTTGTATTTGTATTACTTTTTGCTGTATATCTGGGGAACGGCAAAAGCCCAAGCTTCCAAATTAGGTACACACATTTAGGTTCTCAATACACACTATCCTAGAAAATGTGGGCGGGATTGGGGAAGTGGGCGTGGTACCTCCCATACAAAAAAAATTAAAAATTGTATAAAAACCTAAAATTTAGGGCTGCCATATGTCCTATGGATATGACTTATATATCAAAATATCGGAAATTTTAAGTAGAACATATTTTATAAAAAACTCGGGAAAATCGGTTCAGATACAAAAAAGTTATGACCAAAATAAAATTTTTTTTTTTTTAAATACCCACTTTCGGGAACCATAGATCTCCCCGAGTCCAAGTTTTATAACTAAAGTAAATGGTAAATTTCTTCTTCAACACGTCGGTATATAAATCTGCCAAATCGGTTATAAAATGGCTGAGTTATGAGCAAAAAACCACGACTACCTCTAATTTTTCCCAAAAATCCCTTGTGGTTGTTGTATTTGTATTACTTTTTGCTGTATATCTGGGGAACGGCAAAAGCCCAAGCTTCCAAATTAGGTACACACATTTAGGTTCTCAATACACACTATCCTAGAAAATGTGGGCGGGATTGGGGAAGTGGGCGTGGTACCTCCCATACAAAAAAAATTAAAAATTGTATAAAAACCTAAAATTTAGGGCTGCCATATGTCCTATGGATATGACTTATATATCAAAATATCGGAAATTTTAAGTAGAACATATTTTATAAAAAACTCGGGAAAATCGGTTCAGATACAAAAAAGTTATGACCAAAATAAAATTTTTTTTTTTTTAAATACCCACTTTCGGGAACCATAGATCTCCCCGAGTCCAAGTTTTATAACTAAAGTAAATGGCAAATTTCTTCTTCAACACGTCGGTATATAAATCTGCCAAATCGGTTATAAAATGGCTGAGTTACAACCGAAATACTGAATCCCCAAAAATTACTCTTTTTTTATAATTAACTTTGTTAAAATATATGTATACAAGTATATATAAATGTTTATATATGAATATAACTTAAGTAAAAGGTAAAATTCTTCCTTAACACGTCGGTATATAAAACTATCAAATCGGTTAGACAATGGGTAATTTATGAGCAAAATACTCAAAAAATGGGCTAAAAAACATCAAAATTTGTATAAAAACTTAAATTTTAGGGCTGCTATACGTCCTAGGGATATGACTTATATATCAAAATATCGGAAATTTGTATGAGTTATAACCGAAATACTGGGGTCTAATCACCGCATACGATATCGAGCAAAATTCATCGAAATTATTTATTTGGTATCTTGAAACTCGATATCGAATGAAATGTATTGAATTTGAAATAATACCATTCGACATCGAGTAACTCGACATTACATTTATCGAGTTTTCATTCGATACGCCAGTGTCTATCGTATGCAGGGGTGATTAGACCCCTAACTTCCCGAAAATTACTCTTTTTATACCCTTCACCGAAGGTAAAAAAGGTATATATGTATAACTGTAATTTCTACAATATTGATCCTACACCCTATAAAGTATATATATTCTGGGCCCTTACGAAAAGCGAAGTTCAAAACCGGTTGTCTCTAATTTAAAAAAAAATATTTACCAGTTTTATTTAGTTTCTGTCTAATTGCTATGTATTCTGCTCGCACAATGGTGAAGGGTATATAAGATTCGGCACAGCCGAATATAGCACTCTTACTTGTTTCTTTTAAAACTGCAGGGTTATTATAAATTTGTATAAATATGTGTGTAAAACACATGCAAACAACTATACAAGAGTAAAACATTCAGAGGAACAACCTTCACAAGCAGGGTTGTTATGTTTTCTTCTTAAAAAAACGTCAAAATTTGTAACAAAATTCGTCAAAATCGTCACGAATATTTAACAAAAACGTCAATAAATCGTCAAATTGTTAAATTTTAGAAATAAGAGGCAATTAATTGCACTTATTTATTATTGATTGGTTTTATCCATTTTCGGCCACTGTTCGTACTTGCGAACAGTAAATTTACCGAATTTGATTGCCAAGTTACAAATTTTTGTATATTAATTTGTTAAAATTGTATGTTTCCATTATTTAATACAAAGTCTTTATTTCAATTAGCCGTTATATAAAAATAAAAAATATGTTTTATGTACCGCCTGTAGGGATATTTTTAGGGACGCTTTTTAGGAAGATTTTTATATAACTGCAAAAAAAAACATAAGTTGTTAAAAAATGCTAAAACTAAATATAGGGAATTTGTCTAAATAATTTAAATGACAAAACAAAAACCCTAAATAAAAAATAATATTTCTACAAAATTATAGCTGTTTGTTTCACTGTTCGCAAGCGCGAACATTGGCCGCTATTTGGAGAAACCGATTCTTTGGTCGTCAGTCATGCAAAATGTGTATCCAAAATAAACCAATTCGTTTTAGGTACAAGATATGGTGTTTGCGTTCGAGTGGTGGTTATTTGTTAAATTGTATGCCATATTCTGGTTCGAGTGACAGCTACGATGGTCAAATTGGCTAGAGTGTAGGCGTGGTTGTAAGACAATTGGAATGTGTAAAAGATCCCATTATCTCTAAAATTTATTGACAACTTTTTTACGTCATATTATTTGATGTGCCTTTTAAGTGAAAAAAGGTTTTGCGCCACGGGAACCGTTTGACCCAATCGAATTGCAAAAGCCCCACTACGCACAGGAGAACAGCTGAAGCGGGAAGAAATTGACTATCAATATAATATACCAAATTCTATATTGGTTAGTCGTTGGGCAGATAACAGAGAGGTTACGGTTCTCATCAACTTTGAACGAATTGAACCGATGCACAGCGTAAAGCGATGCAAAAAGGATGTAAAAAATACGAGAATGTACCACCACCATTTTCTGGTTGGTTGGTTAATTACCGTGGTAGCACGCACAGTACTTGGCGTGCTGCAAGTAGAGTCGACAGTGACTCCATTTTGACACCGCACAACTCGTCGAGAATTGGAACCTCTTATCACACTTGATCTGCCCCTGGATACTGAGGTGGCTAGAGCCAACCCATTGCGTTGAGATATTTCAGCAAGTTGCTGAGAGTACTTGAAGACGGTAATTCCCAAATAGTCCATGTCGTATTGAATTAATCGCTGGGAAATTACATAGTAGATGAAATACTGTCTTCTCAGTTCCAGGTTCCCTGCAGCTGCGGCAGCATTCATTTAAAGGGAGGCCGAGTCTCATTGCGTGCTTACCGATCGGTAGTGACCAGTAAGTACGTATATAAGCCTCGACAGGTCTCTCCGAATGAAGTTGAGAAGTCGCTCTTACTTTGGTATCCTTGCAGCCATCTAGTTTCTTCCATTTATCGTCAGCCATATCCAGTTAGTGTCTGAAGATTTCGCTTCTGAAAGTTCATGAAAAGAAGGGGTATTGGCTTTTATTTATTTCTGTTCTAAGCTCCTCACTCACTTATGCCTGGAAACTGCACTGCTTCTTGAAACAAGAAGACAGGAAAAATATGCTATCTCAAAAACAATTTAATACTTAGTTTTCAAACAGATGCTGAATCCACTCAGGAAAGATGCGGCAAACACGTTGGTTATCAATTGCCTAAATATTGGAGGGAAGTATATTCCAATAGATCAGCCGCAAGGGAAGCCTGGCAGGTGCTAACTTAAAGGATGGTGCAAACCAATCAAAAGGATGTGCCAAGAAGCAACGCGCATTTGCAATCAAAATGCTTTGAAAATTTTCATTTAAAAAAGACATTATTATTTTAATATCCTAATAAACATATTTTTGAAACGTTGCTCATTCGTTATTATCTCATTTTTAACATTTTTATAAATGAAAAAAAATTTTTTTGATATTGCAAATTTTATGCTGTTTCTGAAGACATATGAGCCAATTTATAAGAATTTGGAGCTTGTTCAGTCGGTTTTAGCCATTCAACAAATCAACAATAAAAATTCATATATCCGTCGCTTATTTAATACTTCGAAGCATAATAAGTACTAACCAATAGCCCAGTATTCTTTTTCCCAAACTTTATTACATTGTCTTTTATATTTCGTCACCTAACACGCAAAAGGCCCTATCTAAAATTTTGCAAATTTCCCACTAGAAGCAAAAACTATTCAAAATAATAAATCGCCTTAAACTGTTCTTAATTTAATTTTCTTTTTCTTTTCTTGTAAAACTTTCCAGTTGTTTGGACAATTGACAATGTTGCATATTATGCAAACTGTCAGTTAGGCCTGTTATGTGGACATTTGTGTTGATGCAATACAACAGAATCAATAAAAACGTTGATTTAGAGCCTTTTGCGTTTTTTGTAACGAATTACTTATTTTTGGGAAAGATATGTTTGCTTGAAAATTGTCTTTAAAATATTAAAAATTGTATATGTGGTCAACGGTTTAGGATTCCTTTTTTAATTCTTCCTTTTTAAAACACTCACTCAAAAATTTTTTAAGTTTTTAAGCACTTCTTACACACTTTACAAAAATGGTAATCGTAATTAAGACCCTTTACGCTGTACTAGTTGTTGATAAGAGTAAGGTAAAAGTTTTGCTTCTTTTTTCATATTTTATGTACGAAACAAAGAAAAAGAAGGGAACATTATATTTAAAATGTATAAAATCCCCACAAAAATCCCCGAATTTGTTTTTTAAATCCCCGAAAAAATCCCCAAACCCCAAATGACTTGCCTTGTCCTTTTTAGTCCAATGAAATCCCCAACATTGTGTATAAATCCTCAAGTCTGGCAGCCCTGCACCAGCAGCATGACTGATATGGATTCGCAATTATTTTACTTTATAAATTTGATGGTTTTGTTTTTACGGAATATGGAATTAATTTTTTGACAGTTTATTTATATAAAATAACTGAATATTCATTTGTTTTCATGGAATTCGCTGTTGAGTTTTTGACAGTAAAAATTAAATGAACTTTTCCTTATTTTAAATAACATTTTCATTTAATTTTTTACATAAAGAAGAATTTAACTTAATCAACGGACAATATTAACTGCAACTGAAAATTCGTATTATTGTGCACTTAGTTTTTTAAATTACTGTTAGAACCAGTTAAAAAAAATTTGCTTGGAATTTTAAATTGAAAAATTGATTGTTACGTTTTGGATTGTTCCCAATATAATTGCAAATATTTCATGTAAGTGTTTTATTGATGCCAGAAAATCGTCATCACACTTTTACTTTTAGCAAAAAAAGTCGTCAATCGTCATTTTACTGTATTTTATCAAAAAAAAAAAAAAATCGTCAAAATTACGAAAAATCGTCTCATCTAACAACCCTAAAGCTACTTGTCAAATATTTGACAAAAAAAAAGTTGTTTGCTATGTGTAGTAGTATAATTAGTTTGTTGTTAGTAACTAAGACAATGTTAAATCTTACTAACTATGAACAAAAGTAGGGGTCACGCTTATTTGGTCAAATATTTAATAAATGTGACCATTACTTAGCTCTAACACTGAAATAATTCTGCTTTGATCTTTTGGAAATTTTTTTATAATCAAAGTCTCTGTAAATTGTCATAGAGTGCTTCTTTGTTCGTTTGCTTATTTCTCTGTAGACATGTGCATATCCACACTTATCCAGGCGTACGCACTGTCTCTCAGCTCTGTGCACTTATAGAATAATTGTATTTGTCATCATAATTTGCTTTAACATTATCATGAAACCCGTAGATTTTCCACGTAATAACTTTTGCATACCATGCATAAAATGTTGTGGTTTTTAGCATGACACCATAATTGCTTTGGTGTGCGCGTTCAGCAAAAAAAAAGAAATAAGAGAAAGCAAATAATAAAAAAATCGCAAGAAACAGGCAAATATGTACGTAGAATAGTGATGTTACGAATAACAAATTTAAATATTCGCTAATAAGAATATAAATAACTGCGCAAATATTCGTCGATTACGAATATATTTAAAAATTGGTTTTAAATAATTAATGTACCTGTTTAAATTTTACTTAAGCATGTATATTAGGGCGGGTCGATTTGTATGGATGAAAAAAAAATTAAAAATCGTATAGCAAAAACGTAATCTACATAAAATTCTACGAAAATTCTCCGAAGAAACCATGGGTCTAAAACAAAATCCTAGTCCGCGCCTCTCGACTTGAAAATTTTTTTTCTTGGTTTTTTCAATGTAAAAAAAATTTTGATTGAAAAAAAATATAAAGTGCAAAAGAACAACCTTACTAAGCCATTTTATTAAAAAAATTCGATTTCTTTTTGGAAAAAGCTATTTTTTCAAAAAAAATTTTTTTTCCAAGGCGGGCGCCAAATTTTCAAGTCGAGAGGCGCGGATTAGGATTTTGTTTTAGACCCATGGTTTCTTCGGAGAATTTTCTTAGAATTTCATGTAGATTTCGTTTTTGCTATACGATTTAAAAAAAAAAATCGACCCGCCCTAATGTATATATTCTCATAAAAACAAGTACATACCCTACAAACACGGACTTTTGATTTCCAATCGAAAAAAACGACAAACATTTGATAATGAAAGTCATTTGAAAACCAAAGCATTCTTAACAAAAAGGGGAAAATATTTTAACATTGAGAAATGCATTTGTTACACTGGTCAACTTGTTTCCTGACTTCTGTCTATTGTTTTAAGATAAATTGAGAATGCTGATTACGAAGGCATTATTAGTTTTAAAGAAATAGTGACATTTAATAGTTAACACCATTTTTTGTATTTTTCTCTTAATATTTCACGAATGAACCTACAAACTTTAAAATATTTTCTGAATTAATAATCTGTATAAAAATATATGTATATTAGTATATCTAACGTGTATTTAAAGGATGTTCAAATTACACAGAAAGAAAACACTCGGGATAAATCATGTTTTTTATGATTACTTTAATTACGAGTCGTACTCAAAAATTCAACTACGAATAACACAAAAAAAGGACTCCAAACAATCATAAATGGGATTACTTTCGATAATCAATCCTGAAATCTCTTGAAATAAGTATAAAAATCTTAAATTTCAAAAGATTTTGTTATTCGTGCTCAATTCCCAGTTTTTATTCTTGATAAAAACACTTGAAATTTATTGTTGATGGGATAAGCTATTCCTATGCGCATTTCACTGGTTGCTTAGGCCAGATCATCAGGAAACTTCATCCATAAAGATTTTAGAAAAACTAAAGATATTAAACCAAATAAAAATGTTAAACGTATAAGACTTATAGCAACAGTTCTACTTGTAATAATATCAAAGTTTAAACAAAACAACATCAACAATAAACAGTGCGTTCATCTCGTCTTACATTCCCCGCT
The DNA here is from genome assembly GCA_949318255.1 of Pollenia labialis. Lineage (NCBI taxonomy): Eukaryota > Metazoa > Arthropoda > Insecta > Diptera > Polleniidae > Pollenia > Pollenia labialis. Next base: position 39,232,641 of record OX439142.1, on the reverse strand, counting down.
ACAATTAGTTGAAATTCTCTCAACATTAATTGTAGTTGTAAGTAGGAATAGCTTATCCCATCAACAATAAATTTCAAGTGTTTTTATCAATAATAAAAACTGGGAATTTAGCACGAATAACAAAATCTTTTGAAATTTAAATTTTGTATTCCCAAAAATTGAAATTACTTTTTGATAATCTTAAATTAAGATAAAAAAGATTAAACTTTTCGTTGTGTTTAAACATCCAGCTAACGCATATTTTGATTTTCTATACACGTTGAAAAAGGTCTGGCCAGACTCATGTGTACCACGATGGTTAAAAATTAAATTTGAACTTTTGCTTCTCATTTCGTATTTATTTTTTGTTAAATATGTACATAAGATTTCTTAAGTAAAAACCTTATCGGGCATGAAGTTGGTGTTTTGTCATTCTGTAAGGTGTAAGTAAACCATTCATAATAACTTTTTCTTTCTAATTTCTTTTTTGGTCTTTTTCAAGCACGAATTCGGGATAAAAGCATTTTGAGATTGATTCAATCTTACTTAAATCAATCTCATTTTGGGATATTTGAAGTACGAATTCGGGAATGAAAATGGATAAGTTCAGTATTTCGCGATTGAAGTTTATTATTATACGTAGTTAATACTAAAATTTTTAATATCTATCTTCAAACAAGGGGACACTTAGTGTACTTTTGGAAGTATCAGCCCTGCGGGAAATTTGTGTCAATTGGTCCAACAGACTGGTCCTGGGATTTGTGAAAAAAGAAGAAATACAAAAAGAAAGGACTCATGCCCAGTGAAAGAAGAACCAATCCCTTAACTGGTTTATGCATAAACCATGAGGAACAAAAAGGTAATGAATTACAGCATAGTCTTCAACGGTGCTGTGGCACATTTTTTGGTACTTTCTAAAATTAGGTTCTTGAATTTAATTCTAGGACTTGTTTATTGAAATAATACTACATTTTAGTTACTGACACTAAGCATGTTCATTGAGAATAGGTCTGTGACTCGTCAAATGGTATCAATTTACCCCCGCCAATGGCAACCCCATGTAAAAGTGTTAGAACTAGAACCGGTCTCTACCACCAAAGACCTATCACGGGACTACTTTGGTGTCAGTTCGCTTCCCACTTGAAGAATGAATTGTTTTTGCTCCTCATCATTTGTAAAATAGCTATTGAAGTCTTTAATTAGTTTAACCCCCATTTCAGCCGTGTCGTTTACTTCTTTTATACTTCTTACAAAACTTTGAAGTTTCAAGAAATCTTTATTTTCGGACCAGTTCCTTGGGTCCTTTGCCAAAAAATCTATTTTAACTTTAAAATATTCGAAAAGAGGCAGACTTTGATCCAAAACAAACTTCTCAAGAAAAGCATTTTTAAAAAGTATAACAGCCTCGTTTTCAGAAACTTGCCCTCTAATAATTCTTGCAGACCTGACCGCTCGTCTTCTTTTAAGTCCTTGTATTACAACATTTTTTGAGCCATTTTTCTTTTAATATCACTAGTAAAACAAGCTAAAACAGATTTGATGGCTTGATGGTAGCTCCCCACCGGTTATTTGTTGAGATGAATGTAAAATTAAATAAACTTAAATATCTTTCTTGTACGAACTGTTTACTTAACACAACAACCTTTAAATGAATATTTCTCTTAAAGTAACATTACAAGCGCCACGTCAAAATCAAATTAGGGACTATCCGATTTGTGATTTCTGCTTGAACATTTTGTGGTACATAAATAAGAATAAGAAATTAACTAAGTACTAGATTCCAGAACCAAACTGGCGACTAATTCTAGAGATGCCAGATTATTAGAGGAAATAAATGAAGTTGTAATGTGTAAAAGTAGTAGTTATTACACATATACAAATTTGATAACTTTTTGTTTTTCTTTGTACTATATATATTCGAAGAAAGTGTGTCAGAATTTAATGTAAAGTCATTAAAATTACCTTTCATTTGATAATGAATTTATTGTAATAAATTATGGCATTCATCAGCTAAAGCAGAAACATGGCGCTATTTCCTGAAAAACAGTAATTTTCGGAACGGAAAAGCAAAGTCCGATTGAGCTCAAATTTTCGCAATTGTATTTTAACACTAAATTGCATAATTTTAGATTTGAGCAATTTTAAAATTTGAAAATCGATCGATGCACAAAGTATACAACAAACTTATTTTGTTAAAAGAAATCTAAAGGGTCCTGAAATATTTAGAAACCCTCTTCAAATTTTATCTTATTTTCTACATACCAAAAATAACGAGTTTTAGGATGATTATAGGGCTTCCGCCAGATCATTGGTATCCCAACTTTAATATTGGGTCATTTCCCAATTTACCATCGCCATAAGACACTGCGCAGGTTTGTTTATCTTGATTTGAAATATTAATTTTTAAATATTAGAAATATGAAGGTTACCCGAAGTCACGATTCTGTGCAAGAATATATTGACACAAAGCTTGCTGGATTATTTGTGCAAAGTCTTCTCTTCGTAGCTATTTTATTAATAATGATAAATTGACATAAAACCTTTAATAATATCCAATACTACGGTCTATTACATTGAAAAATCAGTTTTACATAAACTTAACGGCCTTTGCAACCAGTGAAATGCGCATAGGATTAGCTTTCCCATCAACAATAAATTTCAGTTTATCAATTGTTTGAAACGGTAATTTAGCACATTTAAACGAAACCTTGTTAACGATCTTATGTTCATTGACTTTAATTCACTGACATTTTTCTTAATCAAGTTCATTGAAACTTAAACGAAACTGGATTAGGAACTTAATCATAATATGGTTGTCGGTGGCAATAATATGGTTAAATTAAACATAATGTGTTTTAAATTTTCTTTAAAAATTGTTTTGTTGGAGGTGACCATATTTAAGCATGTTTTTTTTCTGTGTGTACTAATTCGCTCTACATGTATAAAAAAAGTATTAAAAAAATTTCATTTCTTTAAAAATTCAGATCGAACTTGGTACAAATGATTTGCAATCCTTGTATAATGACCTGTACATGTATAACTAACCACGCTTCTATCTTTTTGAAATTGACATTCGACTTCAAACGCTTGGAATTTCCGGTGCGTCTTGCATTCGCAATGACAATACACAAATCACAAGGACAGTCATTTGCACTTTTAGTTAAAAAATCTTATATATAACTATGAATATAGACAACTAAGTCTCGGGATCGAGTTTTGAAAACCTAAAAGAGTTTTGTTTAACTGGCCGGAGCGATTCATAAATATTAAAAAAATTTTTCTTCTATCACAGTACAACTACAAAGATAAATATTTCATAAAAATATTTAACAAATTTTTATGCGGTGCAGACTAGGGATGCCAATCCCAAAATCCCGATCTTCTTTTACCTTTTTTTATAAAAATAAATTCATTATGACATTCCCCATGAGAGGATAGGGAACACAATATTGATCTTTAATATATATTTGATTAATTCTGTTAATACTGTCATTGAAAACGTAAGAAAGTAGTTACACTTTGTTATTATTTGCAAGCGTGTCCAATAATTATAAAGAAATTTTAACGTGAGAAGTGCTGAAAATAATTAAACAAGAAAATTTATTAAAGAAAAAATGTTTTTGAGATGCACAAAACAATTCACAATTCATACAAAATTTAAACTTTACTCTTCACAGGGTTAAGATTATTAAAGTGTTTTCCGAGAGTTGACATCGAACCTACGGCAAATAATGGAGCGATTTCACAATATTATGTAATGTATTTTATACACTACATGATTCCTACCGCAAGTAGTGGTAGTTATAAAAATGCGTTTTTGTTAAAATATTTTAATGGTTAACTAAATAAATTGATTTTTTTAGTTAATTTCGAATTCAAATTTCAATTATTTATTTTAATTCATTTAATAAAATTTTAATGGAACCTTACAAATAAATCAACTTCTATGTTGCGTTGTTCAATTAGAATATTAATTTTTTTTTTATTTAGGTTGAATGAACTGAGGTAGTTGAATCAAATGTAGCTTTTATGGTAATTATTTTTTTATTGAATCAAGTAACACATTCTTTAAAATCGTACGTTGTTTTTGTATCATATTTTTTATTAAATTAGTCATTTAATGAGAAAAGTCACAATTAAAAATTTTTACAAATTTAAGTAATATTTAACTTTAAAATAATAAATTAATTATAAAACCTTTGTTTGTAAACTTCTTTTAAAGACGATTTTTTTAAATAAATATCTATAAAAAGCATTTATCTCTTTAATTTTCAAAAATCCCGAATCTAGAAAAATCCCGGGATTTGATTTTTTGTAATCCCGAATCCCGGGATTTGCGAAAACCAGTCCCGATTGGCATCCCTAGTCCAGACCAATTTTATAACTTAACCTCATTTTAAGTTTTTTAGACAATGATGCAGCGAATTGGTGTGCTGTCAAATAACCAAAATAAAAAAACCTTTTTTAAAACACAATTAGAAACTCTTAATTTGAATGAAAATTATTATTTGGAAATTATTTTTAATATTTTTAAAGAATATTTTTAAATAAACTGCTCAATTTTGTATGGACTGACCTATTATTTAGCTTATAAATATATATTTAATGAAAACTTAAATGCATAAGTTAAAGAATAAATTCATTAAAAACATTGAATAGGTTTGTTGGATCGAAGAATAAGTTAACTGTGTCTACAAATAGGTTAAATCAATTATCGTACAGTTCCAACGTATGACTTTTGGTTCAGTAAATTTAAAACGATTTTGGATCCGTGATAGCCCATGGGTTCCAAATAGGATGATGTAGGGCATCACTTGGTCGAGCTTGGTGTTTTAAAAATTAACTGTTTCTAAAAAGTTGTGTATTTTGAAAACAAACAAACAAACCATAATTTCCAAAACTAAAAAATAATCATTTGGGAAAAAAATAATTTATTGATATTTTGGTCAAAAAATAATCAAAAATATGATAAAATCATCATGGCAACGCTGTTTACATACCCAGCAAAAACTTACGTTGCAAAGTAATGAGTTAAAAAGCTAATATAACGACTTTTCACTACTTATTCATTGGCATTTTAACTCATTATTTTAACACGGTGATGTCATTGGAGACAAGTACTTACCACCCTCGCTTACAAATAGGAAGTTAAATAAGTCATATATACATATATGTATTATATTGAAACAAAAGAAAACAAAACGAAATACGAATGTCATGCAAAAGACGAATATTCGGCAGTTCGAATACGTATATTCGTAATATCACTAAACGTAGATTTTTTTTTGTTTGCATACGAGGGCAGATTTAAAATATTTCTTTGTATCGACAGAATTATATACGAAAATCAGCGTAACAGAATTAAATATGGCCAAAATACAAAATTTCGATGTGTTGAGATTGGAATTTAAATGGCGGTGTTATATTAAAAACACGAAGAGTGCTGTGTTTTAGAAACTTCGTTGATCTAGGGCGTGGATGGTGCAAAATTGTTTTGCGTAACTATTGTTACGCAATATTATTTTCAATTTTATTTTTGCTTAGCTACAAATCGAGCAACGCGTTCAAATCAAAATGCATATGGTGCGGTTTATAGGCTGGCGGCATCTTTGGGCCGTATAGAACCTCAATTATGCCTTACCGTTATCGAAAATTTTGACCATCGGATGGAGGTGTGCCGCCTAGTCCGCGGCGGCTATTTGGCCGATATTTGCTTCCATACATAATTGAACCATAACAATATTATCATAATAAAAATAAATGACAATAATTTCCTAAATAATTTGTGTTTTCTTCAAAATCAACATCGGCCCTTAAAATTTAACCACTCCTTATTAAAATGCTTGTTCCATATAACCCAAAGCTTTACCTTCTGCTTGAATTTTTTGAACTGTTTTAATTCATCAACAAGGACTTTTCTCAAATAACAGTTTGGGTATTAGATTGTTTTAAGTTCACCTGAGCAGTTTGAGATTGAGTTGTGCACCCAAATGTGAAATGACCTCCTTAAAAAATTTACAAAAACTATTATAAGTTGGTGGCGGAATGCACAGACGTCATGAAATTGTAACAAATTTGTTTGGTATGTCTAGCAATTACACCACAAAATTTGTAAAGATCGGCAAATAATTAATTTTAGGCTCCATGTAAAGAAAATTCTCGAAAAAGATGTTAGTTTCACTAAAACCGTATCGAACAATGTTTTTGTGATGACTCCCATCTAGTTTCAAAAGATTCGACATTGCACCACTAAATTTCGTTAAGTTAGTGTCCTTAATCATCATAGGCCTTTTATGTATATAAATCCCATTCTTGAACATTAACTAAATTAGCCTTAACGCGCAAAAACTACTGATATATCGGTGAAATTTTATTGAAAAAAATAAAGACACGAGCCTCACATACACCCAGAGAAAAAACATGTGTAAATATGGTCACCTCGAACCAAACAATTTGTAAAGAAAATGTTTAACATATTATGTTTAGTATAACCATATAATTGTCAGCGGGAACCACATTAGGGTTAAATTAGGCTTCCATCAAGAAGTCCGAACCATATTATTGTTGCCTCCAAACATTATATGATCAATAATAACTAAAATTTGTTACACTTACAATAGCATGGGTGGTTTTTAACCATAGTATGTTTTTCTTGATAAAGAGGCAAATACTATTGTAAATTTAAAAACAAATTATTATCATATTTAACCATTAAATGTTTAGAGGCAACCATAATATGGTTGTGGGTTCTTGAAGGAGGGCTAATTTAACCATAATATGGTTGTCGCTGACAATTATATGGTTATACTAACCATAATACTTTAAAAGTTTCTTTAAACATAGTTTGGTTGATGGTGACCATATTTAAACATGTTGTTTTCTCTACTTGTAGATTTACTAAAGTTCAAAATATTTTTTGTTAAAAATTGGCATTGAAAACAATTGAATATTTTGAGAATTCTTCGGAAAATCTTTAGTACCAAATCATACTTTTGTTGGTGCGTTAAAAGAGGGGGAAAAGTTAAACCAAAAATAAGAAAATCTTTAAAAATTCTGCAAACATCAGTGTGATTAGAAAAGGATGACAGCAGTGGCAGATAAGCGGTTTCCTATGATATATTGTATTTACGAATTTGCATATGTATGTATGTAAGTAGTTTTGTCCCTGCAAATAATAGGACAAATCCAAACACGCGTGTAAAATGTAGCCCACAAGAGGTTAGGACAGGACCATATAACCCAGCTTTGTATTACAAAGGAGTAGTCTTAAAACTACTCTATTGTATATACAAGAGGATTAGTTTTAACTTCGTTTAAAAACGAAAACATGTCGTTAAAAAACGAAGACATGTCGTCTAACTACAAACACCTTTTAACAATGACATGGTCCATGCTTGCATTACATCGGACCAGTCCGTGGAGTAGTCCATTTAATCAAATTGAATCAGGTGGTCCAATATTATTTGCAGGGGTGTATCAAAGTTGTTTGTGTGTGCGTGCAAGTTTTTTAGTTGCCATTGACATAATTTCATTAAAATAACGTATTGTTCTGTATAGTTTCTTTAGTTAGGTTTAGTTGGATGATGGTTATGTTTTTATTCACAACACAAAATGTTGCAAAACGAACCAAAAAAAAAAAAGAAAGACACGTTCATACACACATAAACGCCTTTTAAAATGACATTGAAGTTTGAAGCGAATAGATGTGGGGACACCGAAGAAAGTAAAAATATATGAGAGTAAAGCAAAATGGAATAAATATGTATATACATGATTTTATATGTAAAAAAATGGCTGTCATTTTGTAAAAAAATACAAATTTATTAATATGTGTACACTCATAAAATAATTACAGTTACTGTTTGTGGGTTATCAAATTCGTTTTCGGTACTGTTAAAATAGAATAAACATATAGTTATTTTACTAATAATTTTCTTTATTAACTTTTATTTTTGTTATTCAAAAACCAAAAAATAATGTTTTCCGTACTAATTTTGTTATGTAGTTTGATTTATTTGTCGGTTAAAATGTATTTTTTAAAAGTAACAACTCTGTATTAAAATTTACGGAATATGGGCATTTCCATTTTGACGTGTCGTGATATTTGTACCACAAAATGTGAAAAAATTAAATGAAGAAGTCAAATTTGTAAAAAAGGTTTTTATATATACAAAGCAGGGATGATAAAGTCAGTACAATTGTACTTTTTTCAGTACTATTTGCATTGCAAAAGTACTGAAGTACTCCAATGACATATTTAGTACAATTTAAAATTTTGCAAATATCAGAAGAATTGCCAAAGGCATATTGTCTACACAACATTCTTCGGCGAAATATGGAAAGGATTTTTTCGTAGCAAAATATGATAAAAACAAAGCGAAGAAACCGCCTTTTTGGGATTATTGCATAATTATGCAATAAGTATTATATTATAATAAAGTATTATAATACTACAATCTAATGAATCTTGTTGCTATAAATAAACGAAAACTTTAAACATTGATTTCTTAAAGTATAGTGTAACCCTACATATTGCGACTTGTTGTACAATTCGATCAAGTTGTAGAACCATTTGTTACGTTAGAGGTGTGGTTGGTCATCGGTTGAATAAAAAATCAATTTGATTTGATCTTTCAAATTGGTACGTGTGATGGCGATTTATTCTATCGTTTTTAATTTTCATATTGACGATTTGAAAGCAACAGCGTGCGAAGTAAACAATATTTTAGAAAACAAATACGAAATTAAAATGCGCAATTTTAATAAAAAATATAAAAACTACCGGATCCTTTATTTTTTTTCTTTTCTTGCTCATCTTCTTACTCCACTCATTGACGCCACTAGTGCTAAAAAATCGGTAGTCATGTTGACTCTATAAAAATAGTTTTTAAATAAAGCTTAATGAAAAGTTAGTAAAAAAATTCTTGCATGTGCTGCGAACTGGTCTATTTAACTCAATTGTACGACCAGTTACAACGTGTATGGGCCGCATAAGGGCCGATAGACAATATCTTTTGGGCTTATTAATGGGATATACGTATTTATACCCTGGCGCCCTATGCTCCAGTGGGAGTTAGAGGAATATAAAAAATTACCCTGTTCCACTATCAACTTTAAAAAAGCCAGATAAAAAGTATCATCTAAATTCCTTGTTACGTATTAAAAAATATTTTTAGTACAATTTGGGGCAAAAAAGTACAATTTTTTACTTTATTAAGTACAATTTAAAAAATGTTATTTATCATCCCTGATACAAAGTAATGAAGTATCACTATATTCAGAAAAAACATTACAGTTATCGGCGCTAAGGATTTGCAGATATAAGCAAAAATCTGAGCTGGCGTGACGTTAAAAAAACGGAAGTGGATTTTGACTTACAGTAGTAAACTTTGGACTAATACAGATTTATTTTTCAAACTATAAAATTTATAAATCTTTGGTCGTTTTAAGGTAAATATGGGCATTTTCAGCGAAAAGTAAACTTTTTTTAATGTATCGCCAGATTGCAAATAACGTTGTATTTTCGGACCATGTTGTTCAATCGTTATCCCTTTTGTTACTATTTGTAGAGCCAGTTGCGCTTTACACAAAAATATAAAAAAGTAAAAAATACATATAAAATTTTTTGAGAAACAATTTAAACTACTTCTGGCGTTACGTTACAAAAAGCAGACTTTTCGCTGGAAATGCCCATATGCTGTTTAATAAATAAAATATTAAAAATGAATGAAAAATTCGTTTATTTTAAATGATATGTAAATGATCGTTTTTTAAATAAATTTTAAGTAATTTTAAATGAATTTTCGTTTGAATATAACTACATAATATTTTGAGTGTAAGTATATAAAAGTGCCATATTCGGCTATGCCGAATCTTTGTTACCCTCTACGGACAGTTGGAATATTTCAGTAGTAGGCTCTTTATGCGAAATATAAGTTATTAACCTACCTTTATAAAAACTGAAAAAATTGCGTGGTGTTTTCTCTGACCATATGAAGCTAAATTGGACCAAATTTTAGCACAATTTGTATATTTGCTTCGGTTTAAGACATATTTGAATGATTTCCAAGAGTGGGATTTATATGGGGCCAATGGTAAATTATGGTTCGATACAGTGTTATTTCTCTTCTTACAAAACTATAACAGTTCTTAATACATTTTTTCATGTAAATATATCTAGGTGGGTACCATGGTACCCGGGTATTAACACAATGGTTAAATGTGTGTCATTATTTTTTACCCAAATACATCTGAAAAATAAGTAGTTATAGATGTAATTATAGTAGTTGTTTAGAATAAAGCTACTAAATAATTAGTGAAAGAAGGTATTTATTTTAAAAAAGTAGTCGAAGTTTTTACTGGGTCTTAATATAGTGTATTAAATATCGTTATGTTGCAGTTGTAGGGCATGTAATAGATTCGGTGCAGCCGAGTAAAGAATTTTCTTCAGTTTTGTCTGAAATTTTTCATAATTGTAACGCGCTGGTGATTGTGCCACCAACATAAGGATGTAGCTTACAGTTTTTAAATTAATGCTTTTTTAAAATAAAAAGTTTATCTGGTTGATTAAAAAAAAACCTAAACAATTTCGATTAAAAAGCCTTTATAGAATAATTATAATTAAGGCAGCAACTATAACTTTTAACATGTAATGAACAAGAAAACAAATTAAACAATTTACTCCTTAATATCTCTGAATGTCTTAAGTAGTATAAATATAATTTAAAGTGTTTTTATTGTTTTTATACCAAAGTGCTTTTAAGTGCTTTTTCGTATTTGTATTCGAATTTAGCTGTAATGCTGAAAAACTACATAACCTTTTTCCCCGAATTTAAGTACCAGCATAGGAGCATTTATGTGACTTCCTGTTCACTCTGTCTGTCTGTTTATATTCAAGTTTGCTTAATTGGGCGGTTTAAAGTCATAATCATTATGTGGCATAAAAACAGAGATAGTCCTTTACGTTCAGCATGAAGTTCGTGCCAAAGGATTAATGCCATATTCAAACGACTTTCATAACTTTAAGATTTGTTTAATAGTTTTATTTACTTTTTATTTAATTGGAATGAAAATGTTGTAGTCAGGACATGTTCAGTTTTTTTCCTTTGGGTGTAATATGTAAAACTTTCTATATAAAACAGATCTTATTTAAAATGTACAAATTAATTTATTTATTTCTTTAAAATTAATTAAACTTGAAAACACATTTTGTTATTTCTAATGTTACGTAAATCTACATGAATAAAAAATATTTTTGTTCTTGGAAAATGGTAAATTTTACAAAAACCGTATAAAGAAAAAACCTTTTGTAGATGAGAAACTATCAGTTATAAAAACTTTTAACATTTATTTAGAAAGTTGGTAGTTACAAATAGGGAACAATATCACTAATTAAAGATACAAATTTTTCATAATTATTTTCCCGAAGGTTTTAATATTACGTGCATAAAATATCTCTCGGATTCTCGATTATTGCTTAACAAAGGCATCAATTTGTAAGATCATATCGAGCTCTAATAGCAAAAATGATGTAACCAACAAAAATAAAATTTTACAGGAGAAGGTTTTTTTTAAAATATTTTTGCTTGAAGTCTAGGGTTTCGTTTGAAATTGCTTTTGCTCTTATTTCTTAACGGTAATTAATGATCAAAAATGATTGATTTTCATCAAAAATCAAAAATCTTTAATGTTGTTGGTTACATCAATTTTGCTATTAGGGCTCGATATGCTTGCATATTTAATTATTAATGCATTTTTTGTCATATAAAAATGCATATAAATTCGCATACTATGGAAGTTTTTGCTGAAAAAAGCATATTGTTTTGTGCAAATTTTTGGTTTAATTCAAACTTAATAAGCAATTTTGCTAGAAATCAAGTGAAAAATAATTGGTATTCAAGTACGAATTTAAAGTTTAAAGGTTGAGATATACTTTTGTTACTGTTTATTTCAATAGCATTCTCCAGTAAAATGGGAGTATTTAATCAAGAGAATATTAGTGAAATATTTTGAAACTTGAATAGCATTTAAAAATACGTTTGAACGCAAGTTTATTTCCAGTTAAATTTAAAGCATTTAAAATTTTATTTTTGAGTGATTATTGGAAATTATTGAAATTATAAATTGCTGTTATTTTAATGTGCTGTTTTCACAACACAAGTGACTGAACGTGTAGTAAAATTTATATGGAAAACACTCAAAAAACTGAGTGTTACTTGTGTTGTGAAAACAGCACATAATTCTATTTAAATATCAATTCATATTCATGCATCGAGTTATTACCGCAAAAAAGCTCAAATCACAAAAACAAAATTTTACAAGAGAAGGTTTTTTTTATTTTATTTCATAAAAATTTTTTATGAAAGAAGATAAAATTGTTTTTGCTATAAAATCGTAAGGGTACCTTATATGATCATGATATCTTAAGAAAATTGAAAATTATGTCGCTTCTTTTATTTGACATGAAAAAGGAATTTTAAACATAAATTGCTGTTCAAATAAGTTTGTGAAATCGGCCATAAGTTTGTCATTTCGTGGGAAACTTTCTTTATGTTCATCATAGACCCCATAAAGTATATATATTCGGTGTCCTTGAGTAATTCTTAGTCGATTGGTAAATCTGTAACAAGTATCTTCGTTTTTGACCCCATGACACATTTTATTATTCTGATATCAGCCTTAACATCTCTTGTCCTCAGGTTCAAACATTGAAATAATGTCATCAATCGGCATCACAGAAATTATGAATTGGAGTCAGTTTAAATAAAAATGTCATCAGTGCGATGACGCAGTAACATCGGAGCAAGGACTCATTAACAATTTTGTCATTAAATTGAGTCATTGGGATTGACTTGAGTCAAAATGAGAGAATATTATCATTAACTTACCGTAACACATGTTTGTTTTACTTATGTTTTATTTCGACCTTTGTTTACTCTTAATTTTAAGACTTCAGCAGCATGCCCGATATGGTTTTCGTAATCATTCTACCTTTAAAACTTTGTTTATTAAACTAAATAATTTAACCAAATTGAATATGGGAACTTTTGATTCTAATTTTACTTCTTAAAAATGAAAATAGTGTAAATAATACCCAAAATGTGACATCGAATTGATGTACAGTGACATATATCTATGATGCGTAAAATATGACAAAATTTTATGATGACGTTCGTCATTGGATTGATGTTACTTTTTGCCTCATTGATGCCATTTGTAATGCCATATTTGTCACAATTCTGATTTTAGGGCATTATCAATATGAAGATGAATATTTAATGAGTGCACTGTCAACTTTCATACGGATCGGCTCATTATTAACCATAGTCTTCATAAAAAGCATACCTTCGAAAAACACTTTAGTACGCTAAAAACCGTAACAAAAATGATATTGTAATAAATTTTGGTCTGTTAGAATTCACAGTGCCATGCAGATCGGTCCATAATTTACAAAAGGTCCAATATAAAGCCAACATTAGGAACAAACTTAAGTATAAATACAACCGTAACCAATACCACTATTATATTACAATTTCGTCAGTCATAGTGTTATAAGACTTTAAATCACTTTCTTTAATTTCGCGAAAACCATAATTCACCATTGATCCCGTTCTGGAAATATTCTAACTGTTGGTGGAGGGTATCAAAAATTCTGGACAGCCGACTATGGCACTTTCAGGCGCGGATTCAGATGGGGGAAAATCAGGAAACTCCCCCCCCCCCCCCTAAATTATAAAAATATGTTTGGTTTATCTCGATAATACAAGAATTCCTAATAATAATATTTTTTTATATGCACAAAATTTTAGGAAATCCCAGCAAGCTTTTTTTGGTTTTTTTTTTAACGAAATTTTCAATAATTATCCAAAACTTAATTCTAATAGTTATTTATTAGATATTTCCAATGAAACATCTAGTTTACTGTATTAAAATGCTTATTGTTCTACATTCAATCCCAGCAGGTGCCATCTATTTATATCCAAAGAATAAACGTTTGACTTGAAAATGCTTGCGGTTGAATTATTATTAAGCCTTAGTATATGCAATATTTATGCATATACGTGTTATATGAACCAAAATTCTATTCGATAGTTTTTGACGAAAACACAGATTTGTCGGGGAAAACCCAGATTTACTTATCGTAAAGATATTTCAACATACAACAAAAAGCTGTTAGGAAAGCATTTATTGGCTTTTTTGTAAACGCATTTGAAGAGGCTTCACAGGATACTGATAATGACGTTGATGTGTCAATTGATACGAAGGCACTATCTATCATCTATAACTCTAAAAGCTTTGACAAATTTTGGTCTTGACCTAAAAAATTGTGTAGGAAATGGAACAGATGGGTGTCCTCTGATGTCATCAGAAAATGGAGCTGTTATAAAATTCTGGACAAATGCAAAACAAACGCCTTGCTATTCCCATAAATCAAACAACTCAATTTTAAAAAGCAACAAAGTGCCATTAATACAATAAGTTGGTTCATTTGAATATAATCATCCCAAGCAAAACGCAGTTTTAGCAAAGTATTTGGGTGCCAAACTCTCTACATTAAGCGAGACAAGATGGTTGGACCGTCACGACTCAATTTTACACTTTGCAATAAGTGTACATCATATCGTAGAAGTTTTGAAAAAAATATCTGAGAGGAAAGGTAGAGATACTTCATCAAAAGCCTTATATTAAGGAACTCGCTTACTACTTTTGAATTCATTTACGGAATAAACATATTAAGTGCGATACTTGTTGTAGCACAGCCGTTTAGTATCATTTTACAAAAGCACGATATAGATCTTCAAAAAGGAAAAAGCCTTACCAAAACTTAAATTATGTGCCTTGAAGTGAAAATAAATTAAGCCGAAGAACTATTTAAAGTTAAAGTTATCTGCGTTCAAATCGAGGTTCCAATCACATTCAAAATGTTAAAGATTACTACCGAGTTTTAGGTAGCATTCCTCTTATTGAATTTATTTAAGATCCCAAAACACGTTTCCCAATAGATGTCCTAACTTCTACCTCAAAGTGTAATCAAGTCGAATACAGATACAAAACTTTTAAAATCACAACTAGCGGATGAGCTGATTATGTTTGATAAAAGAAATAGATAAACACCTACTAACATCTAAACTTGAGTCTGAACTGTTGCATTTGCAACAAACATGGAAAATATCTAAAAATCTATCAGATAACGTTGTAGATGCTTTAATAAACTGTGATGAAGATATCTACCGAAATCTAAGAAAAATATTTCAAATTTTCGTTTATATGCTCGTCAGCAGGGCAAGTTTAAAATGGCTGGCAAAATGACACGAAAAAGTATACAAAATGGCACGACAAATGACAAACATAAACATGTTATTTAAAGCCGTTTTACACTATCCCACAAAGTCTTTAGTAATTTACAAAAATGCAACCCTGTCATGATAAGTTGTTATTGTTTTTTGAAAATGTTCGAAGAATAATTAGATAAGGGAAGCATTTTCGAAAAATACGTAAGACTTTGTGGGAAAGTGTGTAAAGGCCTTTAAGAAACGTTTATTTTACTAAGTTTTTATTGTAAGTACAATAACATGTTTCTTCAATTGTCAAAAAAAAAAAAAATACTGGGGGGCAAAACTCAAGAATTTGGAAGTTGTTTTTAATACACTTTTAATCTAATTTTTGTTATAAAATTCTGTTACATAAGGAAACATTTTTATAATATTTGTCATACAATTTTTTTATCAGGGAAATCTTATTAAAAAACGACGAGAATCGATTGAATTTCTCTATCATGTTTTTTTCGATGTTGTTGTTGTTAAAACTATCTTGTTAGAAAAATAAGAATTCACTGTATATAGTTTTTAATTTTTAGTAAAGTCAATAAAAATTAAGTTTACTATAAAAAAAATAAAGTTTGTTACATAGTAAAAATAAATTTCATTCTATATGAATGTACAAAAGTGTAAGAAAACACATACAGTAAGTGCACTGCCAGTTTTTTATTAAATAATAAATGCCGTTTGTATTAATTTTTAAAGCATATTTAGAATTTTTTTCCGCACATTTTTGCGCATATTTTCTAATAACAAATTAAAAAAAAACATGTAAGAAAGTAAAGCCGTGGTACTTATATAGAGCATATTCTTGATCTCATGTAAAAAGGGTAAAACTCACATAATTGCAACTAGGGCTGTGGAGTCGGAGTTGTAGAGACAGAGCTGAATTGGAGTCGAAGTACGAGTTGTGGGTATTCCAAATAAAAAAATTTCAAGGAGGTCTGCTTTAAACATTTTGAAGTCAGAAAATAAGGACCAATCTACTTTACTAATGGGGAGTTTCATGTCAAGTGACCCAATTTATAAATCGATGTCTTCCGTTTTGGATTAAATTTGCACCAAGGTATCGCCTATTGTAGTTTAGACAAAAATTTTCAACAAGATCGGTCAAACAGTTTCTGAGATAGAGGGGGGTCAAAGTTTGACATTTGGGCCATACAGGTGTTCTTCCTCATCGATGTAACTTATCACCTATTGGTGTTAGACAAATTTGTCCCAAGTAGCTTAAATAGCTATTGTAACGTGACGTTACAAACATACCCTACATAAATATTTTTCCTAACATCATTAAATATGAGTAACCCAACACCGTAGTTTATTTTATTTTTGAATAAGTATACAAATTTGGTTCAAAACAGGAGAGGAGATATCGATACTAACCCCAGTATTTACTCTTCGTATGTACCCGAACACCTCGCTCTTGAATTCCGTTGGTATCCGAGTAGTTTGAACCATGGTATAAGGAAAACAAGGTAGTGCCACTTAAAATTTTTTGACAAGTATTGTGTTTTGCTGTGTTGTATTTTTTTTATTCAGGTTTAAAAAAATATTGCCACATGAGGAAAATGGATAGAGATTCCCAGAAATTACAAAGTAAAATGTGTAGTAAAAATGTCTTCTATGGGTTATGGACTGTATGGTTGGGATCCTGGGGTACAATGCAGAGTCCTTACCACCTGACAATATTCCCGAAGGGCAAGAAAAAACACTCTTTGTTGTCCTTCTTCAAACGTTATAAAATTTTATTTATTTAAGTTTTTAACTCTTACAATATCGCTAACGTATAGTGTCGACTATAAGTTTGTACTTTAGTAAGCTCAAAAGGTTAATAATGAAAACTGACTTTTTACTATGGCGGTAGAGCAACGAGTCCACCCGAAAATTTCTTATGCCAACAAACCAAAAAAACTTATCGAAAATACATAAAAATTCAAAAACAACCCAAAATGTAATGCATAATAACAGTGGCGCCTCCAGTTGACAATTTTGCTCCACCAAGATTGGCCCCAGGGCTGGGAACACCGCTACCTTTAATGTAGACGCAAACATCCCGCCGGCCTTGCTGTACAGCAATCAAAAAGTCCATAGAAATCTATATAAAGAAAAGAAAAAACCAAAAAAAGATCAAGGCCAGTAAGATATAAACAAACAAAAAATCCATTAATTCTTCATGATTCGCTCCACTCAAATGTATATCGTACTGGCGATGATTCCTTCATAGTTTGGAAGCCTTTATTCTAAAATACTAAAATTAGAAATAAACTAGAAAATAATAAAAAAAAAAAAAAAAAATTACCAAGTATATTTCTTCATCGTTAGTTACATTCTCAAACCAATATACAGTTTTGTTAAATACAAACTTGACCATTAAGATGCACATGATCCAGAAATTATGTACCCAAAAATAGAAAATTGAGCCAATGGTTTGCCAAAAGATCCACCTACAACACAGTTTCTTATTATGCGGGAATATATGTCAGCACCAATGGTAATACGGACCGGAGCTGATACATGAAATTGTGGGTCAGCTAACTGCAACCCTGGAAATTCGTCGACAATTCTCTCATCCACGCTCTTCTGTGGGACCAAAAATGAGTGTCTCCGACGAACAACTGCGTACGTCTCCACAGTGGCGCTCATCCCATAGTTACCTCGAACAAATAGTAAACTTCTTTCTTTGTTCCCGACACGAACTGTTTTCGATCCCAAACGATGAACCACATCTGCTGACACAATAGTGGACTCTAACCCTGGATCAATTAAAACTCGCTCAGTTATGTACCTTTCTCCTGAGACAATTCGTATCACTGCGGTCGGCTTCAACAAAACCAATTGGTTGATTTGGTAAATCGGCAAGGATTTTTCATTTTTCGAATTCGTTCTCCTTCTCACCGACTTACGGGTTGCATTTGAGTTCCTTGAATGACTCGGAACCAGAGCTCGAGACGTACTAGGTCCGTCACTCTCCTGATTACGAGACGAACGAGGTCCCCTGGCCGATTCCCGGGCCGAACTTGGGCCGCCGATCTTTGGACCGGAGGATGAACTATGTCCCCCTTGCAAACGCTTCAGCTTCTTTTCTTTTTTCCCCTGGGAAGACGAACGAGGTCTTATTCCCGGCTTATGAAGAAGCGTATGATGCATGTCTCCACATCGTTTGCACGCCCCGTACTTTGACAAGTACGCCAGGTGTGATCATGGCTTAAGCAACCTGCGCAGTATTTATATAAAGATACAAGTCTCATCCTTTCGACGTAATCGATTTGTAAAAACTTTGGGCAAAACCGAATGGGGTGGCCTTCTAAACATACTCGGCAAACCATTTTTTTTGTGGTACGATTACCCTTTTTGTACTTTTTGGGGGAAACCATGTTACTAAAAATATGAGGAATAAACACAAAAAAAATCTAGTAAGTCGGAAGAACTACAAGCTTCACAACTGGTCTGGTAACTAAGCCACGCGCCGTTCTCAACTCTACAACTCTGACATGACCATCTTTACCATTGTGGACTTTCTCCACCCGACCTAAACGCCACTCGTTCGTCGGTAAATTATCCTCACGAATTACAACCATATCACCAATTTCAATATTTCTTTGCATAAACTTCCACTTATAACGTTTCTGTAAATCCTTTAAATATTCGTCTTTCCACCTCATACATAGACGTTGATTTAAAGCCTTTACTCTTTGCCAACGATTTATAATAGACAAAGGAGCTTCCAAAATTTCAACTTCCGGAGCAGATAACAGAGGACCTCCAATCAGAAAGTACCCCGGTGTAAGCACATCCAAGCTCTCCACATTCTCACTTAATGGGAACAACGGTCTCGAATTTAGACACGACTCGATCCTGGCTAATAAGGTAGAAAATTCTTCAAAAGTATAATTTAAAGCACTAGCAATTCTTCGAAAATGATATTTGAAGCTTTTTACCCCCGCTTCCCACAGACCTCCCATATGAGGCGAGCTAGCTGGATTAAAATGCCATTACAACCCTTGAGGTGCATAGCCCGAGTTTACTTCGGAGCCTACGTCCCGAAGAACACTACGAAACTCAGCTTTCAATTCCCTAGAAGCACCCACGAAATTAGTACCATTATCCGAATATACATCCTTCGGATAACCACGACGTGCTACAAATCTAGCAAATGCCGCCAAAAAGGCAGGAGTTGACAAACTACTAACGGCTTCCAAGTGAATCGCTTTGGTGGCGAAACATACAAAAATACAAACATAACCCTTAGTTATTAAACAGGCGCGTCCCGTATAATTTCTGATATTAAACGGGCCAGCAAAATCAACCCCAGTGACGTTAAATGGCCTAGAAATAATTGTTCGCGCTGTCGGAAGAGCTGACATAATCTGATTATGTGTCGTTTTCCTCTGAATCACACATATTTTACAACGACTTATTGTTGTTTTTATTACGTTCTTCACACGAGGAATAAAAAATTCAGTCCTCAGAACCCTTAGCATTAACTGGTTTCCTCCGTGTAAAGTAATTCTATGAATAAAATTGACAATGAGCCTAACTAAGTGACAATTCGTAGGTAATAAAATTGGAAACTTTTCGTTATAAGACAAATTCGCTGCATAAGCCAAACGACCTCCAACTCTGATTATACCCCTTTCATCCAAAAATGGGTTTAGATTTAAAAACTTACTCTCAACAATAGGTTCCTTTCTCGATAACTTATAATACTCCGTCGAAAACGATACTTTCTGAGCAATTATTATAAGCTTTTCCTTGACAGAGTTCAGTTCCTCTAATGAAATTTCCAGCGATGTATATCGTGGTCCTTTCACTTTCAACATAGCATTAATCCCCCTCATTACATATGCCATTACACGCAGAGCCCGAGGATATGAAGAAAAGTTTTCAGCCAAGTCACAATGATATTTAAAATACGTGAAAAAGGCCTTATGCACCCTCTGCTCTTCCTGAGTACCGAAATCTTTATTTAACGAAGATTCCCAACGACCAGATTTTGAACCGAGCCATGAAGGACCCTGCCACCAAAGGGAATTTTCAACAAGGTCCAGAGGTCGAACACCTCTACTCAATAAATCCGCTGGATTATCATTAGAGCTTACATGTCCCCAACACTCCTTTCCGATTTTCTCAACTATTTTTGAAACCCTATTGGCCACGAACGTCGTCCAAGACGAAGGCGGTTTCTGTAACCATGCCAACACAATCATGGAATCACTCCAGGCAAAAAAAACGGTCCTATTGTCATCAAAATTCATATCCTTCCTTACTGTGTCAATTAAATCAGCCAATAAAGATGCCCCGCAAAGTTCTAACCTTGGCAATGATATAGTTTTAAGGGGCGCTACCCTTGACTTAGCTAACAACAAGTTAGTTTGCACGGAACCATCTGCGTGTACAATCCGAACATAAACACAGGCACCATACGCCTTTTCGGATGCGTCCGAAAACCCGTGGACTTCTAATTGAGCAGTAGGTTTGAATCCGATCCAACGAGAAATTTTAATATTACCTATGGCATTATAATCCAAAAGAAATTGTCTCCATCTAACAGCACTTTCCTCTACTAAAAAGTCATCCCAATCAGTCTTGTCACACCAAACCTGTTGCATCAATATTTTGGCAATAATAACTATAGGACCCAACCAACCCGCTGGATCAAAAAGTCGTGCAATAATTGACAAAACTTCTCGCTTGGTAAATTTGTCCTTCAAAGTAATTGGAGCTGCCACAAAATAAAACTGATCCGCTTTAGCATTCCATCTCACTCCTAAAGTTTTAGCGGTGCTCATATCATCTATTTCCAAAAAATTTTCCCGTAATAAATGATCCGATGGTAACTCTTGCAAAATTCTCCTATCGTTAGATGTCCATTTCCTCATACAAAAACCTGCCGATGATAATGCCAATATCAATTGATTACGAGCCTCAATTGCCAACGAAATTTCATGTGTTCCAACTAACGCATCGTCGACGTACATCATACGACGCAAAATTTTAGAGGCCAATGGCAAGTCTTCTCGGACATCGTCAGCCAATTGCAACAAAGTTCTTATCGCTAAGTAGGGCGCACAATTGACCCCAAAGGTAACAGTTTTCAATTCAAAATCTTTTAAGTCGCTATTGGGATCCTTGCGAAAAACTATACGTTAGAAAGAAGTTTGTTCGGGATCTAAAAGTATCTGCCGATACATTTTCTCTATGTCTCCATTAAAAACATAGCGATAAAACCGCCATCTAATTAGAAGTAACGTTAAATCATTTTGCAAAATTGGCCCTGTATATAGAACGTCGTTTAAACAAATTCCTGAAGATGTGCGACTTGATGCGTTAAAAACAACTCTAACTTTAGTAGAACAACTTTCAGGTTTAAAAACCGCATGATGTGGCAGATAGTATGAATTTGACATTTCATTGGCATCAACTTGAACCATATGACCTAACTTTTCATATTCAGTTAAAACATCATCGTAAACCGATTTTAGTTCAGGATTTTTCAAAAGTGAATTTTCATTTCTTAAAAACTGCCTGCTTGCCTTTTCTCTAGAAGAACCAAGCTGTTTATCTTCTAAAAATTGTGGTTTAAAAGGCAATGAAACCACGTTCCGACCATCACTATTTCTCCTCGTAGTCTTTCTGTAAAACTCCTCACAATATTCGCCTTCAGGTGTTAACCCTAAAGCATGGGGGGGCTCTTCGAGTTGCCAAAATTTCTCTATTTGTTTATCTAAGCTAACTGTTGTATAAAAAGATCGAACAGTCGAAAGATTTTTCGACTTGTTCGTTATAGAGCCAATTAAAACCCACCCAAAATAGGTTTCATGCAACATTAAATTTCCAAACACCCTTTGCTTGGAACCATCGAGCATTATTCTCGGATAATAGTCAGAACCGATCAAAATATCCACTGGACGACTTATTGCAAAATTTGGATCGGCTAACTGAAAGTTCAATGCTGATCGCAACCCAGAATTAGCCATAGATTTATTTGGCAAATTACCTGTTAATTTAGGCAATATCAAGGCAGACATATCAAGCCTAAATGTTCGATCAATACGAGCGCCAAGTGTAAACGCACATTCCCTTACAGCACAGCCCGGATTAATTTAAAGAAGATATTTCTATGTTAGTTGCCCTAGTAGGCAAATTAAGTTTCCTTTGAATTTTCTCCGATATAAAACTCGACTGAGAACCTGGATCTATGACTGCTCTCGCCACAAAAACTTCATTGCGACAAATAATATTCACAAGCGCTGTGCCTAAGAGAACTTGCTCCGAAGTATCTGCAAAACAATTTTGGACTAGAGTTGGCGATTGAACTGTTTCGTCATTTTGACCACTTGAAGTATTTGCAATTGAAGAATGCCCAGGAGCCTCACCACTTTGACCCATGGCAGATGTAGCTGCCACAGAACCCTCCCTATGAAGCAAAGAATGATGCTTTAATCTGCAAGTAGAACAACTAAAATCACTCCTGCAATTGTATAATTTGTGGCCCTCCGCCAAACAGTTAATACACAAATTGTGTCCTTTTACAGCCATAAATCTTTCATCTGGATTCATGTTTATAAATTCAGAACAAAATCTTATTAAATGATCTTCGAGCACAAGGGACAAGCTCTTTTCGAGACCCTTGTTTGATAACTCCTTACCTGTGCCGAGTTTCCATCAGAAGACCCTGATCTGTGGTCCCCACTGGGTTCAGCCTTGTAATTACCCGAAACTTTCCTAAGAGCCGTTCCACTACCTGGTCTCCTTCTATCGGATTCTTCAAAATTTCTAAGATCAAAAACGGTCTCTAATGATTGAAAACGTGCTGTCAAAAAATCATCAAAATCTTTCCACTTAGGTATCTCCTTCTTATTTTTGACAGATTGTTCCCACAACGATAAAGACAGAACTGGTAAATTTATAGAGCAAAAAAACACAAAAATTGCATCCCAACCAGAAATATCTATCCCATTCAAGGTTAATACCGAAATACAATTTTTTATCTCCCTTTGCAAGCGTTTTATATCCTTGGCACATTCTGATCTTACAGGAGATAAACCGTACAAAAGCTTTAGCTGGTTATTAACCAAAATTCTTTTATTCTCATAGGTATCAACCAAATTTTCCCATGCTCCTTTAAATCCCTCATTAGTCCAATCTGAATCACTAACGATATCCTGAGCATCCAGTCTTGTAAACTGTCGCAAATAACATAACCTTTGCACATCAGTCAGTTCCTCACAGTTGATATAAATTGCCGTGAACATATCACGGAACGTAGGCCACGACTTATAATCACCCTCAAAAACTTCTATCCTACAAGGAGGCAAATTAAGAAAATGACTTGAGGACCGACTTACAACAATGTTTGAAGCACTGTTCACATCTGTATTACACTGTGTGGATGAAAGGACGGATTTGTTTATAAAACTTTGGGACAGTTCACCCATTTGGGCAGCAACGGTAATGTAAGCCAGTCTACATTCCTTATATAAATCCTTTGCACTTTCACAATCCTCGGTGGAGTCTACAATTACATTGCTGGTCATAAAGGTCTCATATGCAAGCCTAACCTTTTCCCATAAAATTTTAAGTTCCTCCTTCCGATGATCAACCCCGGACGCAGTTTGATTTAACTGAGATGCATCCAAAAAATCGGTCTCAAACTCTAGCAAAAGAGCCGCTAGCTTTTCAAACTTCACTAAGTCCTGAGATTTCACCATTTCAATCTTGCAAAAAGTTTTCAACTTCAATTTAATTCAACACTTCTTTAAAATACCGAATCCAATTAAAAAACACCTAGATTCAAACTAAATCCCGAAAAAAGTAGCGAACAATTTTAGATAAAAAAAAATCTTAATTAATAGTCCAAAGAAATGAATAAACTGCTATAAATTACGTTCGATATTAAACATCGAACTTAATAATTATAAAAAAAGAGTACTAGCCGAGTTAAAAAGGTCCAACGTTTATTCACACACCCACAAGTATTGCACCAACAAATTAATCACATTTTCAAATCCTTACAAATTAATTCCGGCTGTAAGTATGTATGCATGTGTATGGGTAAATCCCCAAAAAGTTAAGAAATTTCCCAGTTCTATGACCCACAATAAATTTTATTTATTCTCATCCAAATTATGTTATAGGTACATATGTATCCGATAAAAATTAAACCAAGAACTTACAAACGAAATTTTTACCTAATAATGGTTTGTTGAACCCACGAATACAGTGTAAATAAACAATTAGCAATTCAATATTTGCAAATAAATTATACCAAAGAAAATTATAATTTAGAAACACACACCGAACCTTGATATATTTCTTTATAAATTACCCGTTTGTTTTAATAAGCCGGGTTACCAAATCAAACTTGAAATATTCCGCTCCGCAATTTCCGATGAAATATAAATTGAAATAAAAACTACGTACATACAATTCCAAGTATAAAACTAATTTTCAAACCAAATAGTCATAAAATTTCAAAGAACACATACCTTCAAAGACAAATTGTCTTACCGATGGTCCGTGGTCTCGAATAATACTAATGTAGTGTGTAGAAGTTGAAGGAAATACAGTACAAGCTCCTCTTGCAATCTGATAATTTTGTCTGCGGGTCTTATTTTTTTTGCTGTTTTGATTATCGTTGAAGTTTGCAGTTGTGTTTTGTGTAACACTTCCTTTCCGTTGCAATTTGATTAATTATAATTTTGTAGTTAATTAGCCCTTAGGCCTACAACTGGCAACTTTTCAATATATGTAAACTAAAATATTGCTCCTTTTGTGCACGACCGATTTATAAAAATCAAAATTTTATTTGGAAAACAGGGAGCTGACTCAGCCTTTTATAAAAATCGTTTCCTTTTATAAAATTTGTATCCCAATGGTTTGCTCCACACAAATTCCGATTTATTTAACAAAACATTGGATTATTACTTTTTACAATTTTATTTTTCTGAAAACAACTAACTTAAAATGAAAATTTTGTATATATGACACTAGAAAAAATTAACTATAGAAAAAATTGCTCTTTATTATTTGACACTAAAATGGCGATGTAAATAAGTCAACCAAGAATGACATCAGTCAATAAACAGAGTGTTGCAAATAAAATATTAGTCAATTAGGTATGGCCGTAAGAGTTGTAAGTCGATAATAACGTATCCTAATAGCCCAGACAGACACCTTTACCTTATCCAGACCAACAATACTGGGTAAGTGCAAAGGATTTCAAAGAATAATTTTGTTTTTGCAAAATTTTGTGTTGTTTGTAAAAAAAAATGTTACAAACAAAACAAAAAAAAAAAAAGTTAAAAAAAATGAAAAATTAAAAAGTATCACCTTTTTCTCCTTGAATTCCAAAAATCCACAACTCCGAAAGATCCGGTTCGAAGGACCAATAAAAATGTCTTCTATGGGTTATGGACTGTATGGTTGGGATCCTGGGGTACAATGCAGAGTCCTTACCACCTGACAATATTCCCGAAGGGCAAGAAAAAACACTCTTTGTTGTCCTTCTTCAAACGTTATACAATTTTATTTATTTAAGTTTTTAACTCTTACAATATCGCTAACGTATAGTGTCGACTATAAGTTTGTACTTTAGTAAGCTCAAAAGGTTAATAATGAAAACTGACTTTTTACTATGGCGGTAGAGCAACGAGTCCACCCGAAAATTTCTTATGCCAACAAACCAAAAAAACTTATCGAAAATACATAAAAATTCAAAAACAACCCAAAATGTAATGCATAATAACAGTGGCGCCTCCAGTTGACAATTTTGCTCCACCAAGATTGGCCCCAGGGCTGGGAACACCGCTACCTTTAATGTAGACGCAAACATGTAGTTTGAAATAAATGAAAATTACGTAAAAATTTTAGTCTTAGTGCCGGTTCACACACGTCAAGTTTGTCTCGTCAAGTCTTGAGTTTTAAGGAGAGAGGGGAAAAGGTATGGCCTTCTCTTTTCCCTTCTCTCCTAAATGCTCAAGACTTGACGAGTCAAACTTGACGTGTTTGAACCAGCACTTACGGCCAATTTCACCATGTTCGGTTATAATAAACAATCAGTTATAGCTGTCAAAACATATTGGTAACTAGAACTTTAATTATGTACAAGCTCGTTTGAAGTTAAGTAGGTGAAATTGGCTGTTAATGTTATATTTAATGAATTAAAAATATGTAATAGCGAATGTGAGACTTGTGATAGAAACATTTTAATTAAAAACAGTGATGAAAATCAATTAAAATTTATATGATAAATTTTATTAAGTTATTGTTTTTTTCATTTTTTTATTAACATGCAAATGATTTTTATATTTATTATTCAACTTGCGAATTCTGAAAAATGTTCTCCCTAAAAAAATATTTTTACAATGTCATGGTCTAAATTTAAGTCGCACATACTAATTAAAGTCTTCATATAATTTGGTTTTGTCGATAATTGCTCATGATTAAAGTTCAAAAACATAGTGTTAAGCGCCTCCATTTTTTTCATAAAATGTTCATTTGGTTTAGTTAACCCTCCCTCTGATAAAAGATTAACGTAAGAATAATTTTGATCTTGGTTGTATGCCGTTTTGCTTCCGAATTCTTTAAGACCCATTCTTGATATTAAATATCCTGCAAAGTTTTCTAACCCATCGTATTCAATATCGTTTAGTTGATTTAGGTCCCCCCAAAGATTTTGATTATCTTGATGTTCTAGAGCTTAAATATAAAATTAAAATCGTTGTTAGTTTAAAATATTAAGGCATTTGCCTCAGAATGTTCTTCATCGCTAACGGGAATTTCATTTATGGAGCCAAAATTTGGTTACTTAATGTTATGTCTTCAGTAAAAGAATCAAATTCAACAATTTCCTCTTCAGTGGCCTCTACATTACTCTCTGCACATAAAATATTTTCATTTCTCCCTATATAAGAATGAAATTTTATGGTGAAAGAAAAATCTAAACTGTCCCAATTACCTAAAATATACGATCGAAATCGGTATTTGAACTCCAATGGCGATGGATGATCATGTAAACCTCCTTTTGCTCGAATCGCACTAAAAAAATTTACTAAGCAGTCTTGGTAAAGCTTGTTTGTTAATAAAAACTCCATTCCGTACATTTCTTTTAGGGATTTCATTAATAAAGGCAGTGCATTGTTATTTTGCAATATAGCCCGTTGAAATGGGAGCATCTTTCCTCCCACTTTCAAAGCATACAACTCTTTAACGGTTTTACTCATACTTTCCAAAACCTCATTTTGAGCAACAAGAGATATTCCATATTCTTTGCTTAGTACACGGGAATCCTTAGATTGTGTTTTTATGTTAAAAATATCGAACCAGTCATTTATAATTTGAAACAGTTCAGAGCACCGCAAAAACTCGTTAGAGTCACGACATAATCCCAACTGAGTAGTTCTTTCCAAACGCTTACAATTGCACCTTGTGTTCTTGCAGTCTTGGAATATGCAGCTCATTTTGTCTTTCTAAAAATGTTAATTTATGCAATTTTTGTGTTGTTGATTTATTCAAAATAAAATTTTATTTTGACAAAAAAAAAAGGAGAAAATGGGATTATTAAGAACAAATATGGTAGCACAGTTTTCACAAAACACGTTTCTTGTCAGAAGGCAATATGTCAGGAAAAAAGAGAGAGTGGCACTACCTTGTAATCCTTATACCATGGTTTGAACCAGTAGTTAGTCGTTTTACCCGAACACCTCGCTCTCGCATTCCATTGGTGCCCGAGTAAACAAAACCAGTATTTAGCCGTATTTACCCGAACAGCTCGCTCTCGCATTCCGTAGGGGCCCGAGTAAATCAAACCAATAATTTGTTACAACTTCTATAACCCATAATAATCGAAGCTGTTGCCAGTCTCTTTACCAGATCCTTCTCGTCTCCCCGCCCGGCTCACGCGCACCTCCTGTCATCGCATCTCCGCTCCGTAGCCGTCCCCGTCAGCAGCGACATCGAAGTCCGTCGTAGTTCTAAGTATTTAGCGTAGATTAAGATTTCATAAATAAAGCTTTTTTAAAATTATTGTAAACGAACTTACACGAAAACATCCCGTGCTTCATTTCAAAGGAAGCAGACCTTCGAATTGACCCTGGAAAGACTGAGTCATACCTGAGCTGGGAAATTAATCTGCGTTACAGTATTTGATCAATCTTTTAAAAAAAATATTTTTGTTTTAAATCGCCTGGGTTCGAGCCTCAGGTCAGTCAAGAATGAAAACTTATCAATAAATTGTAATTGAACCGTTCAACAAAATAACCATAATATTAATTTTTTTTTTCTTAAGTTTTTAAATTTTATTTTTAAATGATTTTGTTATCCGTGCTTAATTTCCCAATTTTTATTTTTGATAAAAACACTGAAATTTATTGTTGATGGGATAAGCTATTCCTATGCGCATTTCACTGGTTGCTTAGGCCAGATCATCAGGAAACTTCATCCATAAAGATTTTAGAAAAACTAAAGACATTAAACCAAATAAAACTGTTAAGTGTATAAGAATAACAAAAACAGTTTTATTTGTAACAATATCAAAGTTTAAACAAAATCATCAACAAAAAACAGTGAGTTCACCTCTCCTTACATTCCCCACTACAATTGATTGGAATTCTTCCAACATTAATTGTAGTTCTATTTAGGTTAAGAAAAAACAAAATAAAAACAAAAACAACTCGCTTTACTGTTTTCGCAAACAAAATATAAAGCGGGCTGTCAGTCAGTTTTTTCTATTCCCACGAAAATTATTTTGATAATAAACTGGCTAGTGCACGGCCTCAATACGGCAATTGTTAGAAATAAAATATCGATTTTAAATTTTAACAGAACCATTTTCTGGCTATATTTATCCAGACAAATAAAACTAAGTCGCCTTTTAGACAGGCAAAGTTTACTTTGCAAAGTCTTGAGTTTATAGAAGGGAGGGGAAACAAGAATAGCGGGACGTACTTTGCTGTACTCGCAAATTCCTTTAAAGTCATTAAAAAAGTAAAACAATTTTATTTTAATAATTTTCTATAGTAAAAAACAAAAAAATTTAATTGTATTATTAATTTTTGCACTTTTCTACATTTTTCTTTTTGAAACGCTTGTTATAAACACCAGCTCACAAATACAAAATAAAATATTACAAAAAATGATAAGCTGTTGCTTAAAATTCCGTGCGAAATAATATGAGCTGCACTTGTTTCGCACGGAAAATAAAAATGTTGCTAGAAACATTTTGAATGTTTTTCGTAATATAAACAGAGTACAACTCCATCAACATTTTTTCGTTTGTATTTCACAGAATTTTTTTTTATATTGAGTTTGAAAACATTTCGCACGAAATACTGAACTGAGTACCAGTCTTTTTTTATTTCTTATTTTATAATCAGTTCATACTTTTTTGCTTTTGCTTAAAATTCCACGTGAAATAAGTGGATTTTAAAATAAATAGTCTCAATCGATTGCCCAGCAAAAAATAATGTACCTACATATTTTTTTTTTTTATAGTGACTGGTTTAGTGGTGGTGTACACCACTGTCATGTGACAAAATTGAAGAATTCTTCATAAGGGACCTCATTGAAAGTTGTTTAAAAAAAAACTACTAAAGCGATCGCAACGCTCGTTGGAAAGGTATTGAATCAGGCTTTAATTGAAAAATAAAATTTTCCAAATTTTTCTTAGAAATTTACCTTTAAATTTTCCCATGAAAATTAAATTTTCCGATTTTCCACAGAAGCTCCTAAATTGTCCGGCTAATTTTTTTTTTTTTTGGATTCCTCATAATTTTTGCTTTAAGAATCAGCAATAAAAAATGGGCCCCGACTCCTTGTTTGGACAGGAGAAGAGCATTTAAGAGATACATACATTATGAAGAATACATTTATGAAGAAAAAATCTTTCTTATTTTGCTGCTTATACTTAATTACAATATTTATTAAAAATTTCAATTGTCTTGGCATCATTATAAAATTAAAGTAACTTTAAATTTAGCACGTCGGCAGACGAAGAGTACCGCTTTACATTAATTGACATATCAGAAATATTTGGTATGAAGCAATGAAACTTTTGCATTCCAGTTATAGTTTTGGCATTATTATATCTGTTTTGAATTCGTCGCTCCATGGCATCGTGTTCTTTTTGAGTGCATAAAACTGTGTAAATGGCAATTTCCTTGCTTTGAATCCACGAAAACAAATGTTGTACATTTAAGATCTGGTCAGTATATGGCCTTTGCAAACTTGCCTTAGTCGCCATGCGTTTTAGGGTTCCCCCTAACGCATCGCATGGGCCCTTACCGTGGGACGTCGCGAAAAAGTGCCACTCGACCTTGCAGTTTTGTTCTTCTTCAATTATGCAAAGATTGTAAAAATTTGTTTTATTCTTGTACTGAGAAGCCGCGCCGTCTGAGAAAAACGTTACTTTGTCGATTGCATCGAATTTTGATCTTAAGAATTCAAACAGTTTCATTTGAAATAAATAAACGGACACATAATTATGAGCTAAACTCTCCGCGACAACAACAAGGCTTACGGTCTGTAGTTCGTTATCTTCGTTTTTGAAATAAATGCAAAAAGGATGCACCGTGCACTGGTCGTTTGCCCAGTGATAAGCCTGAATTTCCTCCTGAACGAGAAAAGTGTAATTCTCGGCAAAGTCGCTTATCACAATGAATTCATTTTGGGCTAATTTCTCCTTACTTTCCTTTAGAAATTTCGATTGCATCTCGGATATGAAATGGTGCGCATTCAGTTCATTCAACTTGAATCCGAATTCCTCGATGAATCCCGGAATCTGCTTTACCATGGTCTCAAGGGAACATCTGCCGCTGCTAATTATCCACTGTTTGAAATGGACCTCCTGAATTAACAGCTGTTCAAACTTTTCCGCCAAATATTGCTCTAGCTCGTCAATCTTCGGACAGTTGTCGCATTTGGACAGATGACAATTTTCCGTGGGGTATGCGCACAACGACTTCGACAGGAGGTCCCTATATGTTTCAATTTCACCGTGAAATACTTTCAATTTCTTGCATGGAATGAAAATTAATTTGATGTTTTGATGAAACATGCAAACGCAGACTGAATGCGTTCCGTGCCTGTCTAATGCCAGCACGCATTCTTTTGGTCGTAGGATTTTTAACTGTAAAATAATTTTTAAAATGTATTTTTAACAAGGTGGTCTCTTAAATGCTCTTCTCCTGTCCAAACGAGGAGTCGGGGCCCATTTTTTTATTGCTGATTCTTAAAGCAAAAATTATGGGGAATCCAAAAAAAAAATTAGCCGGAAAATTTAGGAGCTTCTGTGGAAAATCGGAAAATTTAATTTTCATGGGAAAATTTAAAGGTAAATTTCTAAGAAAAATTAGGAAAATTTTATTTTTCAATTAAAGCCTGATTCAATACCTTTCCAACGAGCTATCACTCGTTGCGATCGCTTTAGTAGTTTTTTTTTTAAACAACTTTCAATGAGGTCCCTTATGAAGAATTCTTCTATTTTGTCACATGACAGGTAGGTACATTATTTTTTGCTGGGCAATCGATGGAGACTATTTATTTTAAAATCGGAGAGGGGTCGTCCAAAAGGTGATGGCTTTCATATGGAATTGCTCTATAATCGTTCCAATTGCTTTAAATTAAGTACATACGAATAAAATAAGTATAATAATCCTACAAAATATTATCTCAAATTTGCCTTCATTATTGCAATAATGTTCGTAAATTTAAAAAAAGCACTTACAACATTTCGACGGGGCAAGAGATTTGTTCTAAGCATGTTTCATTTTCTTTAAGCAAATAAAAATAAATAAGTTTAAGCGTCTCCTACAGGACTTGATATGCCATTTTTAACGTTTTACAAGCACAGTCGTAATGTATATTATTCAAAATTAAATAAAAACATATTCTGTATTTTATTAATGTAAATGTACATTTAACGTGCCGAGAACAAACACACATAATGACATACACAACATCAACAAGCACATCTACGCAAGGCAGCAACATATTTTTTGAAAATTAAATTTTGTTGAAATTGCAATTTGAGGAAGATACACATAAAGAAGAAATCGCACAAGTCAGTCACACAGTCAGCCATTTATTCAGTAAATGAGTGGATTGCATGTACATACATTGAAACAGATCTACAAGTACAATAAATATTTGTAGGGCGAATAAATAAAACTTTGAAAAACTCATATACAATTTTCTTTATGCAAATGTACGAAGCGCTGCTTAAAATTCAGCAGTGCGTCATTCATAACTTTGTAGTCTATTTATACAAATTCTAGTCAGAACCTCGTAAACACTATTTGCACAATGTATTTTGTTTGCAAGAAGTTTTTAACTCCCGGAGTGTTTGTTGTACCCAACAGACGAGTTTATATCAATTGAAATTTCCTTTGAGATTTTCATTCATGTTTTGAAAATGTAATAAAAATGTATTGTTATGAATTTATTCATATGTGGTACACAAATGTATGTAATTGTAAGAAAATTTTTAAATTAAAAGTTAGTGATATGTTTTCATTTAAAGTCTTAAAAGTTTTTTAAGGCAAAGGGAAAATTAACATCAAACCAGTAATTATTTCACTTAAATTGCTCATTTAGCGAAAATTTTTTTAAAAACAGTAGTTTTTTAACAGTTTAAGATTTATGATACTTTATTTATGGTTGGCGATACTGTATTAACTGTTTTTGATTTTTTTGAATTAGAAAAATTTTAAGTTAATTTTTTTTAATAAATTTTATTCAAATAAGCTTGATTTTTAAAAATACATTTTAATCTAGAAAGATTTTATTGTAGACCATCAAATGTTGATATGACAAAGCATTGTGAATATTTCAACAATTTTCATTCAAAAATTATTTTGTAACCACAACAGTTATAATTCTAGATGCAAAACTGCTAAAATTACACCAATACCTAAAAGGAATTCCGATTGCAGGACTCCATCAATTTTACCATACCAATCGAGAGCTTTTGAAAAACTTCATCCACAGCCTTTGACTTCGTGCTTAAATAATATGAATACACGCAGAAAAAACAGGGTTGAGGGTAACCATATTCTCTGCACAGCCAAATTGTTCAATCCTTAATTAAACTGAAAATAAGCTGAGGGAATACCAAATTGGGCTAATTATCTATAAAATAAGTTACACAGAAAAACATTTTAACCAATTAAACATTACTTAATCCAAAATTAAATCAGTTTTAATTAAAAAATGTAATCAAGTGAATTAAATTAAAAGTTTACTTGATACAATAATTTGCAACAGTAAACAAATTCACAAATTCACTTGATTAAACGTTTAATTCTCTTGATTAAACGTTTATTTCAGTTGATTACAATTTTAATTAAAAATGATATCTTCCAGTCTTCCAGTTTGTGCAATAATGGCTATAAGTCCCACAGATAACACTGCGGAACAAACATTTTGCGGTCTGGAATTTGATTGCAAATTTGTACTAATTGGAGGTCGCTGATTTCAAATCTAATCTGAATTTTTCCCTATTCGAGATATACCGTTATATCCAAAATTAAGGCACTTTTACTACATATAGATATTGGCACAACTTGAAAACTATTCACTATATCCAGTTAACAAAAAAATCCGAAACTCGGCAACATTATGCTATTTGAGCAGTACTTCCGTTGTTTTTAAATTTTCCCTCTAGCTTCAGAGATATGGTTAAATTTTTTAAGAAAAAAAGGAAAATTTTGAAAAAAAACAATGCCCCTATTGCGGTTTTCCACTCAACTCAGTTTGGTCGTGTGAGAGTCAACCCAACTTATGCACAACCAAACACATTTTAGTTATTGTGATACCCAACTGTTTTTAGTTGAGTTTGCTATAAAGTTGCCAACTTAAAATATCGATTTGCCAACTTTAAATATAACGTTTGACAAGTGTGTTGAATAAAATGTATTTATAACACTGTGCGACAATTAATATGGGTCAGTGATCGGGAAGGGTTCAAACTACCGGAGAAAGTTATATCGGTAAAAAAGAAGTTACACATGTCCTGGCGTTTCGCTGGATCAGGTCTAGGAATCAAGATATATCGATTTGAAGTTAGTAACTAACATATAGGGGAAATTGTGACCTTTGGTGGTCTTTCTTTTTTAAATAACTCGAGAACCACCAGTCCGATTTTGCTGAAACAAATTTAAAAAAAATTAGGAATTACAATTCCTTTAATCTGTTCATACAACGTTTCGCTACATAAGCAACAGTTTCGCAGTTATAAATAAATGTATGAAGAAAAAAACTATTTTTTGCCTAAAAATTGAATTTTTTATTTTTAATTCATAAAAAATCCAAAACGGTAAAAAAAAAGTGTCAAGTCCTATTACTTCCACGTAAAGTCCACGAAAAAAAACAGATACACAACTAAATAGCCGACTGCCTGTTGAGTTGAGAGTGGCAATGTCAATTTACCAAAGACAACCAAACCGTTAAAAAAGTGAAAAACCGCAATAGGGCTCAATTTTTTTGTTCTTCAAAAATTCATAAAAAATAAAAATGCGACAAAAGTCATAGTTTTGTTCTTTAAACATTTATCTTAGCATAATTTCGAATGAAATGAGGTTCATTGTAATCGGAGCACAACTTTTGATTTTATTTACAATTAACTGAGTAACCTGAATACCGCACAAAAAGAGTTTAAATTTGTTCCCTTGTGTAATCAATGCAATACATTACAACATAAAAATGCATATTATAAATAAGGCCATAATATGGTTGAAATAACACAACAAATTGCCCGTAATCAACCATGATGTGATAAAAGTGAACAATAATTTGTTCAAACTTAACCATATTTTGATCAATGTTAACCATCCGGGGGTGTTTTGGTCAATTTCTCCTACCGGACGCGTCCCCAGGTGGCGGATAGGGGGGGTGATGGGCGTCCTGTCCTCTCTCAAACATAATTGAACCTATGGAGGAGAGGGGGCAGTATGCCCATTGCTTAGGGAGTCTAGTACTCCCCGCGGACCAAAAAAATTGACGAAAAATGAATATGGAAAATAATAAAATGAAAGTTACGGTGCAGGGCTTAAATAACCCAGTGCCAGCGGCAAACGTTGATCTGCTCGCGAGTCATGTGCCGTCGTCATCCCGCGATCGTGAGCACAAAACTACTACAGAGGTGGGTACCTTGGCCTCAGTAGAGAGAAATGTGACAAGCGTACATAATGCCTGTGGCAAAAATGTAGAGGTGAAAGAGAAGGACGCACTCAGAGGGGGCTCAAAGCAACCTCAGCCCTTAAACAAGGGTGAGGGGTCCGACTCCGAATCCTCAAATGAAAACAATACCACCATTTTACCAAACCCCAACAAGGATGAGGTAGACCGTATGGTGAAGAAGTGAGCGACAGCATAGCCAAGCTATCAACAACCAAAAAACGGCTATCTGGGGCACAACGAAGGAAGCTGAAGAAGATGCACCAAAAGAACATATTGGGCCAATCCCGGGACACTGCGACGGTATCGGATCCCCCTTCAGTCTCTGAGACGAAGAGAATCAGATCTCCTGAGGAGCTGAATACCGAGAATAAGCCCAAGAAGAAAAAGAGCTCCCCGCCATCAAATAGACTGGTTGAGCCTAGCCATACTTTACTCAAAGAAGACTCTTGTCAGAATTCGACGAGTAAGGGAGGCAAAGCAAAATCAGCTATTGAGAAGGCGAGCACGTCAACTAAATCAACCCCGAAGGGAAGGGCACCTGTAAAGGAGCCTCCCCCGACGCGGAAGAGGAAGCTAGACGCTGAAACAGGAAAAGAGCCGCCATCTTATGCCAAAATTGCTAGGAAAAAATACCAGGAAGATCTATGCTATGCAGTATATGACGCTGGTAATCCAACAGGCAAAATACCAGCAGACCAACAAAGCAAGGTAGAGGACTTGGTCAATAATAAGATAGTGGACCATGTAATCGCGTCTAAGGGACAACAGCCCATAGAGAGCATTAGCATCGAGTTCGTCAGGGGTGTGATGATCATGAGGCTGGCATCACACCAATGTGCTTGCACCCTGAAGGGCTTAGTGGAAAGCATTCCACCTCCCTGGGACGGCGCAAAGCTAGGACTGGTGAAGAGGAAGGAACTTCCGTTGCTCTTGAAGTCCACCGTCTACATCAAAGGATGGGGCAGCAAACTGGCGAATGAGCGTATACTGGAAATTCTAGGCAGCCAAAACGCTAAACTAGCCGTGGAGAAATGGGAGGTCTTTCACAGGAAGGAGGACTCTGATGGAACTCTTCTTCTGATAGGCATCGACCAAGACTCCATGGCTAGCCTTGCCAAGAATAAAGGTATGGCTTATTTCGCCTCAAAAGCTGTATTTTTTAAGAACGGGAAGACACCCATTGGTGGGGCTGCCATGGCCAGACCTGGCAATGAAAAACAAGAAACGGTGCCGAAATCACCAGCAGTATCTGCTAACCCGGAGGACTCAGATCCTAAAAGCGAGGGGGCTATGTCCAACTCGCAAGAAGACAGACTCTTGGAGGGCCATGATTGAGGTCATCCAAATAAACCTCCATCGGAGCGAGACGGCAACCAACGCTCTGATGTCTAAAATAAACAAAGGTAAGATACACATAACTTTAATCCAGGAACCTTAGACCACTCGGAACAAGGTTTCTGGGTTGAACCATGTTAATTATCAACTTTTTTACTCTGATACAGGGTCTCGTCCGAGAACTTGTATCCTATGTCATAAAAACTTATGTTTTCTTCTCTCAACAGGGTTGTCAACGTCGGATGCAACGGTGCTGAAACAAGGGGTAGCAATACATACCTTGCGGCTGTTTACCTGACTTTCGACTCTCCGACACTTCCACCCACGTCGGAGTTGATGAAACTGACTGAGGAGGCGCAAAGAAAAGGTATGAAACTTTTAGTAGGTTGTGATGCTAACTCTCACCATGTAGCTTGGGGTAGTACTAACACCAACCGTAGGGGACAGGCTCTCATAGATTTCTTAAATACGAAGGACTTCATCACGTTGAATGTAGGGAATAAGGCAACCTTTGTCAATAGGATCAGGGAAGAAGTATTAGATATTACATTTTGCTCTGGGGACCTAATAAACGAGATCCAGGATTGGAGGGT
The DNA here is from genome assembly GCA_949318255.1 of Pollenia labialis. Lineage (NCBI taxonomy): Eukaryota > Metazoa > Arthropoda > Insecta > Diptera > Polleniidae > Pollenia > Pollenia labialis. The sequence continues at coordinate 39,195,242 of OX439142.1, read as the reverse complement.
TTCGGATGAACACTCCTTTTCGGACCACCGGTATATAAGGTTCAAAATTCTTCGGCCACCGCCGAAGCCGATAAGATTTTGGAACAGGTCTAAAACCGACTGGGTACGATTCGATACCGGATTGAGGAACCGATTGGGGTTGGGCACAAGTCAATGCCGAAATAAGGAGGACATAGACGCCAAAGTGGAAACGCTCACAAACGCCTTGGTTGAATCGTTTGAGGAGAGCTGCCCCCTTCGAGAGCGGAGATCCCCACAGGAGAGGCCGTGGGTAACGGGGGAGATTCGGGATCTGGGGAGGAATCTGCGCAAACTCTTCAACCGGGCTAAGCGTAAGAAGACTGCAGTATACTGGGATGAATATCACAGTAGGCTAAAAGAATATAGGAAAATCACTAGAAAGGCCAAACGAGACTCCTGGAAACTTTTCTGTGAACAGGTAGATAGCGTTAATGACGTTTCGAGGATTAAGAAATTCTTATCTAAAACCCATTTCCAACCAGGATCAATGGTCGATGCGACTGGGAGAAGATTGGAAGATATAGAGAAGATCATGGAACTTCTAATGGACTCACATTTTCCGCCGACCGTAACGGGCGTCACGGAGGAACCGTTATGGGAGCGGGGAGACCAAAATGGAGGGATGGTCATAACGACTGAGATGATCAAGAATGCGATCAGAAGTTTCGCACCATATAAGGCCGCAGGGCTGGATGGTATATTTCCGGCACTCTTACAGAGGGAGGTGGACCTAGTGTCAACTCATCTGTCAGGGATATTCACTGCGTGCTTAAAATTCGTATACACTCCGGTTAGATGGCAGGTTGCTAGGGTAGTATTTATACCCAAACCTGGGAAGCCGACCTATGCGACACCAAGGGCATATCGCCCAATAAGCCTAACGTCCTTTCTACTCAAAACTATGGAGTGGATAGTCGATGCCATGATTAAGAGTGGAATACAGGACAGTGACCTGAAATATAAGCAGCATGCTTATGTAAAGGACAGATCAGTGGAGACCGAATTGAATGAGGTAGTACACTATATACGGAAATCCTTCGATGACAAATTGTATACATTGGCGGTGTGTATTGACATCGAGGGAGCCTTTAATAACGTATTGACCGATACTCTTATCCGATCCTTGGACCAGTTTCTGGTTGACCGGGCGCTCAGCGACTGGATCACCCACATGCTAAGGAATAGATGGATAAGTTGCGAAATGTACGGTGTTACCACTAGGAGAAGGGTACTTCGTGGAACGCCGCAGGGGGGATCTCATCTCCCCTGCTATGGGTAACCACGATAAACAGTCTCCTAAGGACCTTAACCGAAGCGGGGTTCCAACCGGTATGCTACGCGGACGATGTTGTAATACTCCTAAGGGGAAGGGATCCAAACTATTTGTGCAGAAGGACCGAGATGGCCCTAAACACGGCCTTTAACTGGGCCCGAACTAGGGGCCTAAATGTAAACCCGGAGAAGACGGAGATATGTCTGTTCACGGGGAGAACAAAAATTCCTGCCTATGAGGAACCACGTTTCTCGGGCAGGACAATAGCAGTGACCGACAGGGTTAAGTACTTGGGCGTTACCCTTGATCGGAAACTGAAATGGAAACACCACATAGAGGACAGAACCAACAGGGCGAGCCGGTGTTGGGCGCTATGTAGGAGGACCATTGGCCCGAAATGGGGCCTGCGACCGAATATGATACACTGGCTTTACAAGAGCGTAATAAGACCGATCTTAACTTACGCCTCTGTAATCTGGTGGACTTCTTTGGATAAAGGGTGCAACATAAGACCACTTCAGGGGGTCCAGCGTACGTGTTGCTTGGGTATAAGTGGGGCAATGTGCACCACGTCAACCAAGGCTCTGGAGACACTGCTGGATATACCACCAATCGAAACGCAGGTGAGATACGAGGCGGCACTTGCGGCCGAACGCCTCCTATCTCTTGGCGAACTATATATAGGTGACTTCAGAGCAGGTCATCAGTGTATACTGGGAACGTTGCCCGGATACACACACTCATCAGACATCCCTGACCGCATACCGGAGACGGAAACTGTCGAAAACTGCGGTATTATGATCCCTGAAAGGGGAGAATGGTCGGGCGGAACTCTGGTGCAGATGCCCGTGGGGATCTGTTGCTACACGGACGGATCTAAGTTGTGGAATAGAACGGGTATATGGGTCTTTGTTGAGAACCCGGAGACCGAGATATTCTACCGTCTTCCTGATCACAACACAATCTTCCAAGCGGAAGTCCGTGCTATTACGGAGTGTGTGGAATGGATTGGATCGAATATGGGGCGAGTTGACGCTAACATTTTCACGGATAGCCAAAGGGCAATTAGGGCGATATCAGCTAGTAGGGTTAAGTCCAAAACCTTGCTGGACTGTAGAAGGGCCATTACCGAGTTTTCCTACGGGGGCAGGATCCATATCATATGGGTGCCGGTCCACTCGGGGATAGCCGGGAACGAAAGGGTCAATACACTGGCAATTCGGGGAAGGGAACTCGAGGCAGTTAACTTGGCGAACGCAAAACCGTTTGAGGCAACGAAGGCGGAGTTAAAGGCGTGGGCTAGAGAAACCCACACGGCCTGTTGGAACAACGGGACGGTGGCCAGGACCACTAGAATTTTATGGGGTAACCCAGATAAAAGGAGGACTAAGGGCCTCCTAAATGGGAGCAAGTCCGAGGTCAGTATGATGGTACGTATCCTGGCTGGTCATGCAGGACTACGGGCACAACTGTATCGAATTGGACGGGCGGATTCCGATGAGTGTAAAGCGTGCGGCGAGGAAAGCGAGACGTTGGAGCACTTTCTCTGCCACTGTCGGGCATTTGCCGAATTAAGGTCCAGACACCTCGGGAGCGATATCTTATCGGACCTGGAATCCCTGAGGAACGTCAACTGGAGAACTTTGAGGAGTTACGTCCGAGAAACCAGGTTTCTGAATACCGGACATTGACAATTGACAATTGGATCTCCATGTTCTTAAGGAGCGCACAACAGGCCCAGCAGAGGCCTAGGTGTAAATCGTAAGAGATATGAGGAGGCATTTCGATGCTTCATCCTCCTTTCGACCTAACCTAACCTAACCTAACCATCATAATGGCCGAATTAGTCATATGATATTCAAAATTAACCATAATGTCGTCAACATTTTTCAGAACTTATACAAAAGTAACCATATTATTGTCAGAATTAACAATAATATGGTCAATGTTAACCATATTATGGTTATTTATATCAGCCATTTTTTCAATTTGCTTATTAAGTGCCAAGTTTTAATTTTATTTCGTTTTTTATTCCTGTTATTATCCCGTTAACTCATTTGCCAGCCTGTGATGACTTTCATTACCATTCTTTCTATTTTACTGGTTTATACTACTACGTTAATTTGTGTATTTTTTTTATCAATAATTACGATACAACGATTGAGAATTTTAAGCAAACCAAGCATTTATGTAATTGAAAAGCTTTCGACAATTGTTGAAACATAATTTTGTTGCTTTTAAACAAACTATTTATGATAAAAAATTAAACATACAACGTTTTAAGATATTATATTTTCAAACATATAAATGTTATTATTAACCATAACATGTTAGGAGATAGCCCATTATATGATAATGGCCTTTGGATGGATGAATTTAACCATACTATGGTAGCTGGTTGCAATAATTTAGGTTAAGTAACCATAATATGTTAAAGCGTACGGTTGTAGCTATATTTTATTACAACATTATATTGTTAAATTTGGCGATATTTAAAGTTTCAAAGGAGGTTAACACTTTATTGTCAAATGGAAACTAAATATTATTAATCGTTAAGGAAGTAAAGTTCAAAACAACAACAGTGTGTCCGATGCCATTGCGTGGACCATAATATGGCTTTCTCTGCTTGTAAATTGATGTCTCAGGAAAGGAAAGATCTCGCTGAAAAAAAAAAAATTTTTTGTACTGGTAGATCATTCCCAAGCTTTTGATACTGTTGATCATGCAACATTTTCTAAGCTTTCCAATAATCTCTACAAACTTATTCATATCCTTTTTACAATACTAAACACAAAATGTTCACGCTTTAATGTAAATTTATAATTCCTTGGTAGTACAAAAAGGTGCCCCGCAAGGGTCAACAACTCTGTACAACACAGAACGAAATAACAGGGTTCTGACAATGGATTCTTATAGAGGCGACCAAAAAATACGTGTGTCGGAGCTCTTCAAAATCAATGCGGAACTTTGTTTTATGTTGGTTAAAGTTTCACCTTTCGTGATGTTCGTGCAGCAAATCGATATATGAAACTTTTTGTTCAATTCATCTAATATAGGGTATGTTCAGCAATTTTGTAGAAAAGGTAAAGGTGTGGTACACATTAACCATATAATTGCCCTTCATACTGTAATTGTAATTTTTTACTCTATTTTAACAAATCGTATGGAATGCCCCTATCAAGGGTGAGGATGAAATATTCTACAGAACTGTTGGCCTTAAATCGCATTTAGATTTTTGCAGCACTTGTCCAATTAGATGAGCGATAAACACCTATGTATATAAGTGAACAGAACCCGTGATGAAAAAATTTTTGTCTGGCACTGGCAGGACATAAAATAAAGTATTAGGTTAAGATTTGATTAATTATTGTTAGTTCATATTAAATGTATGAAGATTCAATAAATAATATTGAAAAAAAAAATATTTTTTTTTTTGTTGATATATGGCTATGTTGCAGTAAAGAAGCGATATGTTTTTAACAAAAGATGGCGTATTTTTAGTACTATACACTTTTAAATACTGTTTATATTTATTTTTTCTTTCTTATTTTAACAATAAGTAAATATATTTAAAAAACAAAGTTCAGAATAATTTTCGCTATTGTTGCCCTTTACAAAATTACATACAAAAGTAACGCTGATATCATTATTAATGTTTACAAAAATTAACAATGAATGCATATTTTGGAGTGTGAATTATTTAGAAGTTTCTTAGTTTCACAAGATTCCAAAATATACTTCGTTTTTAGAGTAGGAACGTATATTGAACATATCAAGCAAATGATCCTAAGTTTGCCCAGGCCAGCACGGCTTATGTTGCAAAGGATCACGCTTATAACATAGTTGAAGTTACCGGACCGAGATTTGGTTTATTAAAAACAAATTTCGGGTTATTAGCAACGAAAAATCTCAAAAACTTTGAATAATTTGTCAAAAGGGTGATATTTTTCTCATGGCGAAGGTTAAAAATATTTTTTTAAAGTTAATCCAAATTACGAATTAAAGAAATTTACTGCCTGTTTTTAGAACGCGAGCGCAAAAGTGACTCGTTTAACTAACATTTAAAACAAAAACAAATTCTGAAATTTCTTTAAAATAACAAGTTTCGGTTTAAATTATTTTTCTCGGAGAAGGTCACATATATGGAACGACAAACTTAGTTTACACTTTTAAATCGGGGAGGGTATACAAAATATAAAAGTTGCTTCCTAAAAACAGCCCGTTTTTATGTAACGTTAACACTTACACTATAAAAGTTTATTTAGGTTCTTTTCGTCTTTTGTTGAAAAGGGTGATTTTTATCTAACATGATGAAGCTTATTAAATAAAATACCGCATCGATTTATTGACACTTTAAACAGAATAAAATAATAATACCAACTTATGCCACAGTTTGTGGTTTTATTAAAATTTTGCTCATCGAAACATAAAAGGACTTGTTTGCATTAAAATAAAGTGAAATAATAACATTTTGGCCAAACATCCAGTGAACAAAAACTTATGAGTGGGCTTAAATACTCGTATTTTGATAACATTCTGTTCATTCCTCCTAACACACCATCCAGCCCAACCCATATACTGACAAAATGTCGAAAAATATTAACACTCAAATCACTAAAATGAAAACAAATACAAGGACACATTTATATATTACCGTACAACAACTATAAAATAAGTTTAAAAAAAGCAGCAGAGGTCTTGACAACCTGAGTCATGACACTCTGTTGTCACGTATGAAATTCAATAGGTTGACAAGCAATTTGAGTGTCATTCAAACACTCAAATGAAATTGTATTTCAACAGGGTTTCTAGTTTTTCGGACTTTTTACATTATTTTACTACTGAATATTATTTTAACCAGGAAACAAGTTCGGCATCACGAATTATAGAGGCATTGCAAATTTAAGCGCATTTTATTAAATTTTTAAAAAGTGCTTAACAGACTCTCTCTCTTCTCTCTGCTACAATGTATCAGCACACCATGACAAATGTTACAGTAAGATGTTACGTCCCAATCTGTAAAGGCTCAAGGCCTAGTTACTCTTACGTAAACGTATACGTTGCTAATCAGCTGTTCCGTTTTCCTTACCAAACTACTGTGCAAATAGGTACTCTTACGTAAACGTAACGTTGCGTTGCGGATGAACCTGATAAAATTACTCTCCGTTTTTACGTATCAGCTGTTAAGAATTGTATTTTTGTTTTGAAGCAGTGTTGTCAACAAAACTTATTAACCAGCGGTTTACTTTTAAATTTTATTAATGAGATTCTCATCAAAACATTAATTTAAATTTGATGTAATGAAATCCAATGTTATGGGTTTTTTGTTCGAACTGAAATTAAAGTTGGCTTTATGTGTCACAGAAACCAAAGTTATCGGGTTTTTATTGAAAATAAAAGAAGCTGGAAATAAATATTGTTGTTACAAGTTTAATTTTTTATTTTGTTTTATCCTAACTGTTGGATTATTTCCATAGATGGAAGTAAATAAAATTGATAAATGTTAAAATAGTATTTTTGCATGTTTCCGGCAACGGGCTGCTGCAAATTTGCAAAAGCCTTTTTCTCACCTTTTCTATGGTCATTTTATTTATTTATAAGTTTGAAACAAGAAATATTTTCTTATTTTAACTAAATTCGCTTTATATACATATTTACAAACCAATTAAATTACACAAATATAAACAATAAATGCAAGTAATACAACGATGGCATTTATTTAATATTGTACATTAGTATGTTTACTGTATTTCCACTTCTTATTTTCTTTTCTATAATTTTCATTTACATTTACAACACAAGTTTTAACAATATTTTTACGCAAAAATCATAATTTATAAAATCATTAAATAAAAATTTAATTTAAAGCTGTAAACACATGAGCCAAAACATAAAACAGCTGATTCGATTATTGATTTTATTATAAAATAAATAGTTGCATACATTTTGGACAATGCAAATGAAAAAACTTAGCGCATAGTTCCGAATATGCGCCTTAAGTTTATTATATTAAATAAATATATTATTTAGTTTTATTTGACTTTTCTTTTTTTATAATTATTTTGAATTATTTAAGCTTGAGGTCTTTTTAAAAAAAAATATATTAAGGGTCCTCATGATGTCGCTAAAAATTGCCATTTGTGCAAATGCGCAAACTTACGAGTCTTGTTTCATGAAGCCCCTTTATTTACTTTTGTGTAATTTTAAACAATTAATGTCAGTTTGTAAGAAACGTCAATACAAAAAGAAATTAAAAATTAATATTCAAAAATATTAAAATTTGTGTTTAAATTTGTGATTAATATGTATGAGAAATTTGCTTTTAAAAATGCTCAAAGAAAGAAAGAAAGGACCAATTTACTGAAATTATTGCTAGAATTTATTGTTTGTGATTTATAGACACTTGGATTTTTCATTGAAAACGACGTTAAAATCATTAAAAGATCTGTTTGTATAAATGCACAATTGAACAGCGCAAGTTTACGAGACAAAATTGTTGGGCAAATTTACCAAGTTTGTGTAAATGAATTCTCATACAATTTTTGACAGTTCATTTACGAGGGCGTAAAAATGCACAGTTTGCACAGATTACGAGACTTATAAACGATATCATGAGGACCCTTATTATATTTATTTATTTTTCTCATTATTGCGCTAACCTTTGGTTAGCATCTTTAGGAAATTAAATTAAGTTTACAATAAAAACATTTTTTTTTAAATTTTTGCTTAACACATATTGGTTATATCAAGTTTAATTTAAAGAGATATTAATAACGGCTAAATATATTTTAAGGTCCATAACTCCAAAGCTAGATTTTTAGGCGCAATAAAAACTAGATACAAAATTAAATTTTTCAAAGCAATTTTAGTGCTGGATATGTTAATATATGTACATATATCTGTGGCATTCTGACAAAACATCTTAAGTCAAATTCAAAAAGTTGAAAAAAATGTTGTTAATCGTACGAATTTTCATTCAAAAACCATTTTTGTTTACATTTTTAAAATTTTGTATTATAAACGAAATTTTTCTTTAAGTTCGATTTTTTAAATGTTTTATTATCAAATTGATTTTTTCAGCGAGTTTTTTTAAAGCTTTTTGCTATCTTATCACGACTTTAGATGTTTTGTCAAAATGCCTCAAATATGTATAAAGTATATAATTTTTTTGTACAAAAGCGCCAATATCGGTATGTATTGGCGATTTTAAACAAGAATGTTAGCAACATGTCTTGGAACAAGACTGTGAGCAAAATCAAAACAAATAATAATTTACATACATACATATGTACGAGTACACGCATACACCTCAACAACATATAACACGTTTGCGTTTTTGTAGTAACTACCTACATTTCAAGTCGACCGCAACGTTTACGTATCCGCAACATTTACGTAAGAGTAACGAGGCCTTTAGCCGGGAGTAACAGTAACAGACAATGAAAAAGAAAGCTACATTTTATTTGGCTGTGTTATTCTATCAATATAAATTTCATTAAACGCAAGCTGTCTGTAAGGTTTAATATCCAAAGATTTAATTAATTAAATAAAAAATATATACCTACACAGAAAAAATTATTTTTCGAATTCAAACAAAAAATTTGTAGTATCAAAACATTTTTTGTCTGAAATCGGTCCTACAAACAAATTCGCATATTCAAACAATTTATTTGCATTTTGTTTACTAAAAAAAAAACACTAATTTTTTCAAACAAATAATTTACAGAATCAAACAAAAAGTTTACTGAAATTCATATAAATTTCAAACAAATAATTTTGCTGAATCAAACAAAAATTTTTGCACAAGCAATGACGCGCACCCAAGCTATCACTGAAGGAGAAGATGAAGGCAGAAGCAGAGCGGCGGCTGGCTTTGAGATGTTCATACACACAATGTTTTTCTTCATCACTCACTGTTGCTGTATCCTTTCCTTGGCTAAAGAAGAAGAAATGTAACAAACAAGGGCAGCAGACCGACTCGATATGTTTTTCGTCATCATTTTATTTTTGTATTTGATGTATTTAAGTAAACAGTTTTCAAAAATTGAATACGGGATTTTGTTTTTCATTCTTTTTTTTCCAACTTTGAAACCAACCAAAAATTTATTTTGTTTCTTATAATGTTGTTGTTGTTTCTGTTGTTTAAAAAAGAATGAAACCTTTTTTTACCTGCTATTTTTTTGTTTTTTTACTAATGACCTTGTCGCGCTATTTTATCATCTTTCTTCTTGTTGTACTTTTTTAAAGCGTCCAAAAATAAACTGTATGTGTTTTGTGTTGTTGTTGTTATATTTCACATAAAGAAGTGTTGCTTACGATCAAATAAAAAATGCAAAAAACATTAAAGAGCGTTAAATAGTTCATACAAAATTATGAAAACTTGAAACTAATAGCGCGTATATTATATTATTGAAAAGTTGTCAACATTTTTGTTGGTTAAATAAAAATCAAACAAAAATATTAATTGAATCAGTAAAAAAAATTTGTAGAAATTTCGGCAATAATTTTTTCTGTGTAGGTTAACAATTCCCGGTTACTCTTGTAAATAAAAATGTGAAAAAGTAGATAAGAGTTACCCTGTTATGAGGAATGAATTGTGTTTTTAAATAATAAAACGGGCTTTATGCGGAATTTCAAATTGTTTGCGATCTATGCAGATACAAGGATCAACAGAAGTTAAATTCTTATGAATACTTAACTGTTACTGAAAACGCTTATGATATGGAGAAAAATTATTATGGAAATTGAGAAAATTAAATGGTTACAAAAGACATTAGAGCTTTTATTCTCTAGTGTCTGTTGATTTAGAGAATAATGTAAAAGACATTTTTGTATTAAAAAGTTTATAAAGTTTCTTTCTGCCGGATATGGTTTCGAACATTAAGTCAGATTTAGAAAGCTGTAAAATTGTTTGGACAAATGCATACATAATTCAAATAAAGTTACAAAACTTCGCTGAAACTAGTTAAGTTTTATTAACTACATAGTAAAATTTCTAGGAATTTCAATAAAATTCCATGAACAGAAACCCTTTTTAACACAAATATTCCCCCATAGCCATTTAAGCACGGCAAATTTATAGATATTCAGCATATGAGCACAACACAGAGAAATTGGCTTCTGTACAGAATATTTATTTTATATAAGTATTGAATTCTTTCAATTGAAACACACAGACAGATCAAATTATTAAAATCTTGAAAAGGACAGATTACAAATAAAATTCCATTAAAAAAATACTTTTGGAATCGGTTGATCTGTTCAAATAGTTGACAATAGGACCTTGTTTCATTCGAAATTTCTTGAAAATATATGAAGTTGGTATTCTTGTGAAACTCATTTCCTGTTTAAAAAGATTATTAATTTGTACATAAAAGTTGTTGACGATATCAGCAAAGTCAACAGCAAACATTAGAACAAAAATATGCGGTTGCTATTTTCATAAACTGAAAGTAAATGAGGAGTAAAGCCAAAAACAGCAAATCATAAAATAAAACTGTACTAAAATAAAACTGCGTTAAACAACATATTAAAAAACATTGAGATACACATGTGGATAATATTAGGTACCAAAGAATGTGTTTGCCGTTTAGCGCTTCTGATACAAAATAATTTTGGTTACTTTATTTTTACATTTTGGTTAAAAAAAATTGTTCGGTCGTGGCAGCGCTGTTTAAATTATACGGCTGTTCGCACAAGAACAAAATTGTGAAATTTTATTCAAACGATTATAAAAACCCGAATAATTGACAACGCTAGCCTGTAGCTAAATATATTCCAAAGGAATTGAGCTCTTAAATTGTAAATAAAATCAAAAGTAGTGCACCAATTTCAATAAAAAAAAGGAAAAAAATGTAGAAGAAAGAAAGCTACTAAATAATGAGTTAAAGAAGCTATTCATTTTGAAAAATTAAGGAAAGTTTTTACTGGGTTATTACTGAAACAAATGCAAACAAATATTTTTTACATGAAAATTGTCTTAAAATTAACTGACTATTATCCCAAAAGTAACTTTTTTAAAATTCTCTTAAAAAATTAGTACGGATTTTTTTCAGTGATTAGTAAAAATTTACAGAATACTGCAATTTTTCAGTAAGCAGTAACATTTTACTTTAACTTTATTTTTTCTGTAATCAGTAAAACTAAACTGGTTACTGCTATACGCAATGCAGTATTAATATAATGCAGTACGCCCATGTATGAAAGCGAAAAATAGAGCCGACGGAAAAACGGAGGGCAGATTTGCGATCTGCTTACCAAATAACTAAAGAAATAAATGTAATTTAAGATCTATTGATCCGACACCCAACATGAATTACACTGTGCGACAAATGGTAGGGGTCAGTGATCGGAAAGGGTTCAAACTGCCTGGGAAAAATAAGTTATACGTGTCCCGGCGTTTCGCTGGGTTTATATTTTTTTTATATACCCACTTTCGGCAACCAAAGATCTCGCCGAGTCCAAGCTGTATAACTCAAGTAAATGGTAAATTTCTTCTAAAACACGTCGGTATATAAATCTGTCAAATCGGTAAAAAATTAATTATAAAAAAGAGTAATTTTTGGGGATTCAGTATTTCGGTTATAACTCAGCCATTTTTTAACCAATTTGACAGATTTATATACCGACGTGTTTAAGAAGAAATTTTCCATTTACTTAAGGTTTAAAGCTTGGACTCGGGGAGATCTATGGTTCCCGAAAGTGGGTATTTAAAAAAAATTTAATTTTGGTCATAACTTTTTTGTATCTGAACCAATCTTTCCGAGTTTTTTATAAAATATGTTCTACCGATATTTTGGTATATAAGTCATATCCATAGGACGTATGGCAGCCCTAAAATTTAGGTTTTTATAAAAATTTTAATGTTTTTTAGCCCATTTTTCAAATCGATATATCTTGATTCCTAGACGTGACTCAGCGAAACGCTGGGACACGTATAACTTCTTTTTTACCGATATAACATTTCCCGTTGGTTTCATCCCATCCCGATTTTGACTGTCGGTTAATAGTTATTAAATATACATACATTAAAATATTAGCGGAATTCAGTGTGTGGTGCAAAATGTCTTTCGAAACAGCAAATGCCAAATATCGTAGCTCCTTTATGTATTACGTTGTTGAATTTAATAAAAGAGCTACGATATTTTGCATACTCTCTTTCTCAAGATAATTTGCGTAAAACACTGACTCTGCTATTATAATTGTAGGTCAAGGTCTAGGCTTGGAATTATTACTTATAGACGCAAATGTATACAACCTTTGTAGGTTCTTTGGGATCCTCTATCATTATGTGTCTCTTTGATAGAGTAATTCTCACCTTTCTATAACCCTGGTTTTAATGTTACTGGTTTTCTTCAGTTGTTGTTTGACTGTTGAGGTCGATAGTATTTTAATTCTACTTAAAGAAAATTTTGTCTTTACAATACACTAATCCATAAATAGGCTGAGAAATGTTAAATCACAGTTAATCCTAACACATCCTGTTGGCTATATAAGATACCTGTTTCCTGACCTTCTAATCTAAAAAAAAAACAAGGGGACAATTACAGATTACTTTTAAAAAAAGACGAAAAAGATCGTACATGTTCTATGCAAGATTAATGTGACTTAATGTGTTTGCCTCAGATTCCTTCGCAGGGACAAATAACGCAGTTTGCTTCAAATGAACCTTAAAATTAAGTACATAAAACAATTATAATAGGAATGATTTAAGTAAAAGATTTTGTTTTTTTGCATTATTTTCAATGCGAATTAACTATTTTGACAGATAAAATTACAATTTCCAACAACAAGATTTTTGTATGATTCTAGTGATGAAGAGTGGGCATTAGCTACAAATGGCAAAATCTTCCCACTGCCAGTGGATAATACTTCCCTGGTTGTAAGTGGTAACCTGGACAGAAGAATAGGCGGAAATTTCTAGCCACAGTATGTTCTGGGATATTAGGTATCCTTTAAAAAGCTTTACATTTGTATATCATCGAAAGTTTCAGATACTTGATTGTTTTAGCTGGAGTAGAACACCTTTTTATTACTGTTAAGCGGTACCAAAGAAGCGATTAGGAATATTAAGATCTTTCGGCTTTAAATCGAAGAGCACTTAGAATCTGCTTATTAAACATAATCTTATAGTTAGACTTTTCAACATATTGCACAGAATTTGATGACTTTTGTACATGAAGTGCTCATTAGAGCACACAACTTTTTACTTTCTGATAAATAAATTTAGCAATATGAATGTCAATAAGGTAACCCAATATCAGGTTGTGTAAAATAATATTAACGGTATACAATTTACATGTATTTTACGCTAACGTGTGCATTAGCATACTAACAAACATTTGTACATGTATTTACAACATAATGTTTATAGATGTTAGAACAAAATTTGTTTTTAGAATGGTTTTATTTTTAACAAAGAAAATGTAAGGATGCTTATGAACATATTAAAAACAAAAAGTTGTCTATAATATGGGATTAAAAAAAATTGTTTATAATGCCTGTTTGACTTTTATTTTCTGTATCTCATTCTTTTAAGTTATTCTGCACCAGTCAGCATATTTTTTCGAAGAATTTACCACAAAAATATTGCAATGCAAACACTGCTATCAGCTTAGCTATTTTATCGTCACATCTAGCTATTTTTAGTAAAATTTTGCGGGAAAAATGGTGACTTAGTCCAAATTTATGTTTTGCTTAAGTTTGTAGGGCTTTCGAGCTCTTCCGGCAGTATCTCTTCTTTTACACATTTTTGACAACATTGTTAAAGAGTGCTTTTAATTAAACCCAAAAATAAGGCGAACTCAATTTACAGGGGGTTTTGAAAACACAGCTGAGCTACGTTTTTATAGTTACAGCCAACTTGATCAAGTTCAGTTTTAACTAACTACCAGTTTTAAGTGGCAATAACTTATTGTTAACTGAAAGTAAAAGTATTAGTTAGTTTTAAAAGAACCTAGTGAAATTGACCGTTATTAATATTTCATATTGGCGTTAGTTAAAATTGGGATTTAGTTTATTTAATTATTTATCTTTTCAACTTTACTTCAACCTACCGGGTAATATGAGTTTGCATTTAACATCACGCTAGGTTAAAGCAAAGTTGTAATAGTGAAAAATATTTTATAAGTGGGACAAAGTATCACCTTTTACTTTTACTATTTACAAGTAGAAATAATGGCCCTTAGAGAAAGAAATATCAATAATTGCTTATGTAATTTGGACACATAAAGCAACTGAAGAACCGCTTGTAACTTCTACTTTCTATTGATCTTGGAACCCAAAAAATATTGTTACGAAAGTAACTTTAGTTAAGAATTAGATTAATTTATTAGTTATCTTGCAAAGCGTTTTCCAACAGGGACGCTACAAAAGTAGACCGATAGGTACAGCAAACGACGCCATATTTTTTGCCGCTCTTTTGGCATTTCTCTTCAGTAAGGTTTGCCATTTCATGTGAGCATTGAATAAATACACACGTGTTTTTATACTAAATCAAAATTAGATTTTAGTTTTAATGTTAAAGAGTTGTTTTGGCAATATGTATTAAATATGCACACATTTAGTGTTTATGTTTATGTATGTACATATGTATGTAAAAATTCAGATTGGTTTTAAAAAGTGTCATTCGTTAAAAAAGATAATTCAAAAAACTTCATTTAAATAAAAGACAAATAGAAGAGAAACAGCATTACAAACGAGATAGACATAAACCAGAATATCAAAGCAAACAGAAATATGAAAGAAATGGAAAGAAAATACGGAAATATTTCATTCTTTCACTTAAGTGAATCATTCAGGTGAAGTAATTCATTCAAGAACGACACAAGCCTATAGTATACCTTCTCTACAGAAAATTAAAATTATAGATAACTAAAGCCTATTGTACACGGAATGTAAAAAGCCACATTCGTTTTGTGGTTCTGACTTAATTTTGTCGTCATCACACATCACAAACTTATGTACACATGTATTATTAAAAAAAAATTCGGAAAAAAACACAACGTTCCATCTTCGGTAACTACGGGATTTTTTAAAAGTTTCAGTCTGTCAAACCAAACACTTTCGAACATGTCGACTGCCGATGTTGTTTGTTGTGTACAACTTTTCGTTTTTTGCTTTTGCCTTTACTGCGACTGTTTTCATTTAATGAATCAGAAGTAAAGGCAACAGTTTATTTCTGTCCAATGACAAATGATGATGTCAAAGTTACAGCACAATCTTATGACTTTTACTACCTCAACTGCAGCTTTTTAAACGTAGCATTAAAGTTAAAAAAAAAGTAAACAACTATTTTTAACATCAAAATGAGCGGCACACGTAAGTTTTTGTTTTTGTAATTTAAATATTACAAATTTAATTAATTTTATGTTTGCCTACGTGTTGTATGGGACCTAGGCATGGAAAATATGCTGATGGACTTGTGGGAGGGCAAAATAGAAGAGCTTAGAGGTTTCAGAAAGAATTTCCACGTATACCAAGAGATGGCTGCAACTATGCAGCAAGCTGGATTTTCTAGTTCTTGGGCTGATGTCCGTACTAAAGTGGACAATCTCACCCGCAAGTACAAGTAAATAAGTAGTTTTAAACAAATTTATTACTCCATGACAAAATAATTATGTTTTACAGACAGGAAAAGAACAAAATAGGGCCGACAGGTGGAGCGCCATCAGCGTGGTGCCTTTTATAGTGTAGTCATTTTAATCCAAACAGTTTCATATTTTTTTTTTAAATAAATATTTTTAGACATGTCAACTTTTTTGGACGATTTTCAAAGAAATAATTTTGGACGATATTATCGAGCTCGATCCTGATGGTTTCTGCAGCTCTCGACTGGGTAATTTTTCGGACGAACAGTCCAAACCTTTGAAACTCGGAGCTAGTCAGGTTGGCCCAAGAACGGATGGAAATGCAGAGGCAGCACCATCAGGAGAAAAACGAGCAGGTAAAAGAAATGCTTAAACGGCTGGAATCGATTTCCTCTCAAAATGCAGCCTTTCAAAGGCAGCTGTTAGCCAATTTGAGAGAGAAAAAATAACTTTTATTATTAATTAATGCTACAGTGTGCCTTATATTGAACTAAGACCAATTTTTTATTTATAAAAAAAGTTACCTCAAGCTTATCATTTATTTGTGTAATTAAATTTATCCTTATATTACTTTATTCCATTAAATTTTTACCCCCGTATTCGTAAACGTTTATCAAATTTAACAAATGTTTATTAATTAAACATAATTATATAAATTAAAAATAATTTTTATGAATAAGCAGTTATTGTTTTATTCTTTAATTTGAAATACAATAAATATGAATAAACAATTAATGAATTGATCTCAAACGGTTTTGTTTTACTGATTGGAAGATTCTATTTCGCATAAAAGTTTGCTAATGGCATTTCTTATACTTTCTGCTGGTATTGATTGATCGGTAGATGTGTTATTGGTTTCTGGTTGTGGGAGAGAAGGATTTTGTGTAATTTTCCAGTTCTCATTTATTGCACTGTTATGTTTATTTAAGAAATTGTGTAAAATACAACAGGACATAATAATTCTACTATTGAACTTGTGGTGATTATACCCTTTCCAATTCTTCTAAATCTTGCCTTAAGATGACCGAAAGCATTTTCAACCACACGCCTGGCCTTGGACAAATTATAGTTGAACGTCTATTGTTCTAAAGAAGCTGACGTTGAAAATGGATAGGGCTTCATAAGCGTAGGTGAAAATTTAAAAGCAGAGTCTCCAATAATAAGTACTGGAACTTGCGTGCCGCATATTTCCTTCTTATTTTCTTTTAGCAAGTTAGATGAATCTATCATGTGGCTTAATTTAGATTTGCGATAAATAAGAGAATCATTGCATCGCACACTAGGTAATTTAAACCACTTTTTAGGCCAAAATTATTAACAGCCAAACTTTTGGACCGATATGGCTGAAATTTGGAATTTAAGAGTTGTTCATGGACAGGCACGCTGGGGTTTTTGATTTTTGTAATAGTTGAAATTTTTAGGGTTGCCAGCATATGAAAAAATAAATACAGAATATCTCGAAAACTAACAGATATATCTTTTCGAAATTCGGCACGATTAATTTACGCAAGGGGGCTAACAAAATAGCATATCAGCCACGCAGACAAAATCTTAAATAAATAAAATTATTAATTTCTTTTTTCAAGTTCAATAGCAATGAAAACTGAATTGATTTAAACTAAAAAATAATAAAACAATTTTAACTACATATTTTCTAAAGTTCATTATCTAAATTAATTTCATTCAGCTCTCTTTGGTACGATTCACTTAAAACTAAATAGTCAATTTTTTCTGAAAATTCTTCGTCTTCACTTTCCTCTTCACCTTTAACTCTTCTGGTATTCACTTTCAAAGTTTCTGGTACTTCTGGAGAAGCAAACATGTTCAAAACTTCACGTGGAAGCTGCAATCGGCTCCTCTGCTCAAGGCGTTTCTTTAAATTTATTGAGGAAATAATGAGGTCAGACATGTCCAAAGCCCTGTTAAAAACATCCATAAGATTTGTTTTTCGGGAAGTTTTGCGAGCGTGGTTTAACCTATCCAATTTGTAATGCTTGTTACGCGACTCTGCAGATTCTTCTCCAAAGCAACCTATCGGTAATATTGTGTGCTCGATGATTTCTTTTCCGTGAATTAACACTTTGTGTACTGTTGCAGTCATTGGGAGCCAAGGATATGTTGTTTGTATTATTCTTGCAGTATTGTGACAATAAGCTTGGAATTTTTCAACGTCCAACGGATAAAGGCAGCATATCGAAATAAGAATTATTTTTAAAGAATAAATAAGATTAACGTCAATGCCTGTTATTTCTGAAGACATATAATGGTCGGTAAAGGCTCGACGGGAAGTGTTGCCATCATTTGTACTGCCAAATCCACCCGTTTTTGGCTTATCAATAAGGAGACCCATTTTATCCCAAAACAGCTTTTGCATTTGTGTCTTTCTTTCGGAAATAGTTTTACGATCATCTTCTGTGCGAATTTGCCATTTTTTTACTTTGCACTTGTAGCCTGCATGCAGAACGAATTCGAAGAAGCGTATCCAACAATGCAAAGGGCTAAGGCCATACTTAAGGTTATCCTCTTTAGCGTGAAATTTCTCGCTTCCAAAGTCCGTGATACTTATAAAATCTTTCGGGGTGGCTTTACATATTGGACAAGCTTGGCTTGATTTTGTGTCAGTTAAAACGCTCAATACTTTACCATCAATAACGGTTAGAAATAGTGTAAAATTAATAACAATAGCCTTACCCTCACCAATTTCGATTTCCAAGTCCTTTAAATCATTTATTTGTTGTTTCAACATCAAATCTTCTTGCAAAAATTGTTTCTTTTGTTTCTTTAATAAATTCCAGTTTGATGGGACGGCAAAACCTTATTGATTGTGGTGCGCGGTTATTCCACAAAGGATTTCCGGACGAATCTATTAGTCTAAGAGGATTCAATGTAGTTGCAAATAAGCATAATTCAGAACCCGTAGACGTAGAAGGCTCAACAGATCTCTGCTTATAATTCGAATATCCAGAGCTGCCATCAAATCCATAGCTTACAATCAAATCGGCTTTAATTAAATTATTATTATTATTGGTCATTGAATTCTCTAAAACCTCCATCTGCATCATTATAATTCTTTTCGCAGTATGTGTTAATAGCGCTTGGATAGAAACCATGGCCTTTTCTTCACTTACTTCAACACAATCTGGCCGGCATTTAATTTTAGAATCTGCGACGTCTTTATAAAGGGGATAAATATCAGCATTTCTAATTTTGTTTTCATGTCTGGTGTTTAGGTATTGCTGTTTTGTGAAATTGTTATCCAACAAATAAGCTAAGGCTTCGTCTGCGGTGAAGCCAATTGGTACTTTATCTGAAGTAAAAGTAACTTTCCTTATCATTGAAGGTCTATCTGGACTAGCTAAAGTTGCTTTGAGTACCACAGCCATATCGGCTTGCTTTTGCTTATTTGCCGATACTGCAGCTGCACGTACTAGTAACTCTGTTTCATGGCAGTTACTTTTTGCTAAATTCTCTGCATCTCTCCTCCTTGATCGTTCAGATTTCTCTGAATACCCTTTTCTTGGAAGAAGAATCAGATATAGGCGAATACAACTTAGTTTGTAAAATGAAGGTACGTGGTAGCCAGTTTTGGTTTTGCTGGAAAAAGACGTTCATTTTTCTGCGAGCCTTGTGCCACCTTAAAGATAAATTTTTACAAAAAGTTTGTACCTTTTGCTTTAACGAAGCCAAATCTTTTTTTGAAACATTATTTAAATCAATTTTACTGATAATAACATTGTATACAGCATCATTTTGTTTCTTTTTATTTTTTTCACAAATCCAAATATTAAAAAGTTCGCTATATTTTAAGCTGAGGCTGTCTGAAAGAAAATGATATAATTCAAAAAACGCAAAAATTCGCAACTTAAAATAAAAATAAATCAATTCAGAATGCTTTTCTTAACATTTTTCATCAAGGAAAAACACGGCAGTCTACGGCCAACATTATCAAAAGCTTATGCAAAGTTTATATTTATGGAAAAAGGCATTTATTTGAGGTTATGTTAGAAATACACGTTTTTTTTACCAAAAGCAATAACGTCCACCAAAATATTTTGGGTTTTTTTAATTACTTACTATCCCCTCTCTTCTCCATATTATGCACGATTTTCTCCTATTTGTTTAATAACTGATAAAACCCGTTTTAATTTATTTCAAAATTCACTTTTTATGCTGTATTTATTGTGCACGTTGATTGGAAATATTAACTTTGACTTCCCATAAATCAGCTGATATTTGTTTTTTACAAAAACCTAATATGCAGTTATTTGCTTTGATATGTTCTTAATCGAACGTCATTAGCAAAAACATTATTATTGTTAGTGCAAAAAATTATTTTTGGCCAAGATTTCGGGTCAAATTACCTATAGTGCATCGTCCTGGGCAACCTATATTTACAGAAAGAAATCAGTATCTAGAGGAGAAATATTCATTACATATGTATGTCTGTGCATGTTTAATGGTGTAGTTCTCAGGAAATCTTACCGAACAATCGCGCCTAAGCATTGTGGAAAGCCTTTTGTTTCAAATCCATTTACGCATTCTTTAACGTTGGATTCCGTGAGGAAATCCGAAGGAAGATACTCTTCAGAAAGCTCTTCAATAAATGCTTTACAAAACTCATGCAAAATTTTGCAAACACTACTAGTTGAAACCCCAAAAAGTCTTCCAACAGTACGAAATTCTGCTGAGGATCCAAGGGTATAAGGACCAATTGCGATTCGCTTTTCTAAAGGTATGGCATGCCTTAAATTTGTGTCCTTTTTTCTTAAAACTTTAAGCTTTGCACCAATAAATAAAAATTGACTTTTTCCACCTGAAAGCTTTCTTTGAAAAAATCGGCAACATTATTTGGCACATCTTTCTCCCAAAATGTTCCATAGCGGTCCTTAAAAGTATACATATGTACATATGTACGTATTTATTTAAAAAATGAAACGTTTTATTATATGTATACAATTTTACTTACAAACATCCAAACCTTTCGAGGAAAAGGCAAACTTATATCAACTATAAATTCTTCTTCATCTTCTTCTTCCAGGATGGCTGCTATTATTTCAATGCTCTGCATTAATAATTTTGTTTGTTCTTGCAAAGCCAGATCTAGTCCAACAATTAATGTATCCTCTACATCCATTTTTTATTATTTTTTTGTTAACAAAAAAGTTTGCGTCTTTTTTTTATTTTTGACAGCTGAGTTGTTTTACGTTTCACCGAGATGTTGATCAGTGTAAAAAGGCTATTAGACCCAATTAAGTATGTCCATTAAGGAAGTCCCAAAATTAACGCAAGACTTGAATGTGCAGTAAAGTGTTGGCATTTTTAATAACAACTCGACAGCTGACAGTTAAGGGTTAATGGATTACAACGGTACTGTTTTCTTTTTTTGCAGTCAAGTATAAAGTTCTTTATTTATTTTTTGGTTCGACAGAATAGAACCACTTGCATTTTTAGCTTAAATCAGTAGGCGAGTGCGATAAAGCTTTATAAAAACCCAATATGATTAACATTTAAGTTTGTGGCTGCAGTTGGGTAAATCAAAATGGAAACAAAACGTTCTTTAAATTCGTCGAAAATGGTGAAAATAGAGGTTTACCATTATGAAAGGTATTCCTATCGCGAAATCGCTAGAAAAACCGGACGAAGGCATAATGTGGTAATGAATTACAGATATAAAAAATCGAGAAACATATAAAAAAATAGAAGTAGAACAAGCGGAAAGTTCTTCGAATTGCCTCCAATTCAGCCCATTCTGCCTCTAAATTAAGCATGTATTTAAAATTCTTTAATTTAATTCAGCAGACCCCACACCTTTGCCCAGATCATTTTTTAGCTTTGTATGTTTTAAATGCAACCTGAATTCCTTTTTTTTTTAAATTGCACTTGGCGATGCTTCGCAAAATTGTTTTGATTTATAATTTCATAAAATTTAACGTAAATTACTGATTTTATTTGCGAAAAAATTTGGTTACTGCTAAAGAAGAAGAGAGCGGAAGGCATTCTCCGCAATGACGACGTGTGTAAAAAAGATATGAGTATGGAATGGAGCGAACAGGCCTTGTACATCCAAAAGAAGTGGTACAGATTCTAGAAGGACTCCTTCTTTTTGCCGCATACATACTTCAGAGTGGCGCATAAGTAACGTTATGATTTATTAAATGAAAAACTTTTTTCTTTTGGATTTTATATAACGTTGGCATATTTTAAAATTAAGATTAACGCTTGGAAATAAGTTCACATTATGTGTTGAAGATTATATCTTTTAAACGGTGCTCATTGCTGACGTGCTCTTCACAGAGCATTTCCCATAACTTTTCTTAGAATTGTTGGATGGTTCTTGGCTAATTAGCATACACCCTACCGCTTACGTTAGGGATTGCTGTTCGGTTTTAACCGCGGTTTTAATGGTTAAAACCCGCAACCGCTAACCGCCAAAAACCTCGACTTTAGCTGCATTAAACAAATATTTATGCTTAAAGATATTGCAAATTATATTTACATAATACTCGTACTTCACATAAAAAAAGTATATACATAACAGCCTAAAACACTGGCAAGGTTTTTTAAAATTCTGTAAAAAAATCATAGGTAAAATTACCTAAATATATGGTATGAAATTGACTAAGCGCAAGGGTAGCATGGCAGTATCTAAGTTTCTTAGCTAATAAAACTATTAACTTAGGTAATTTCTATGTTCGAAAAAGTATCTAATTATTTTGTTAAAATAACTTAAAAACTTTGAAAATTTACCAATGATAGCAAAGTTATTTTATATTTTTATTTTTGGAAAATTATCTAAGTTTAATTTTGTACCATAGATTTTAGGTAAATTTACTATGTATATGGGCATTTCCATCATGTCGAACGTGACCATCGTACACATTTAAAGTTAAAAAAAAAGTCAAAATAAAACTTTTTTTTATTTTGGCAATAGATTCAAGTTATAGCTATTAATTAGCCCTATAATTGGTGCTATTGTTCATTTTGATAAATTGTTTCGTTTTCAAGAAAATTGCAAAAAAACAAGGCATTTGCACGTGACGAAAACAGAAGTGTTTTTTGTGGCCATTAATTCGAATGCCTATTTCAGCGAAACCTGAGGCAATATTTGAATGAAAAAAATTGAAGAATGTTATGCACGCATGCCTCTTAAATATGGCTGTCATTTTAAATAAAAATAATGTATACTTTTTTTTTATTTAGCTTTAATCGCAGTCGCACGTGATCTGTCGCACATGACATTTTTTTCCATCATGATATTTATGTTGATTCTGTTACTCTTTTTACGAAATTATATATAAATGAGCTTAGTTAAAATGTTTTTAAATGAACAGAAGTTTTCAAAGTGTTTATTTTCATATTAAAACAACAAACTTAACAAAAATATGTACATGGTATGAATAATAGTAAAAGTTGTAGTAATAGTAATAGTAAAAGAATTAAATATTATGAGGAATATAAAATACAGTTTTTTTAGAATAGGCAGTCCTAGCAGATTTTATTTCTTGACCATCGCAACAAAAGAAGTGCAACTGGGCTATTCCTGGAATGCTTTTTACTTTCTTCCATTTTTCGTCTAACTTATATAATATGCTTTGCTTTTCAATTTGCTGAGAGGGCATAAAATACATTTGAACCCCATTAATATTATTTTGTGCACATTGATAAAATGAAAATGCATCGGGTATAGCAATGTTTTGGGATTTCGTTATCTGCCATACTTTTCTTTTTATAACAGCTCCGACTCCATCAACGGCTCCCTTACCGTGTGAGCTTGCAAAAAAATTCCATTCCACTAAGCAACATCTAAATTTTTTTATAAAATCACCTAGGCTTGATAGTATAAATTTGTTTATAAACTGAGAGCGGCTCCCATCAGAAAAAATAAATATTTTTGAAAAACCTCCATAAGATTTCATAATTTCAATTAAGAGATTGTTCAAAAAAATAAAAAAATAATTTTCAAATTTTTAATTTTCACACTTACCATGTCGCACGTGAACAACTTTATATAAGTACCAAGGTCACAAATCTTGCTATTTTACCGTAATGTTTTTTTTATTTTAATTGTATAAAAAATCTCTGTTTGGTCTGGTAATTTGATGAGGTTTTTCCTTTTACTTTCGACGCACTGATAGAAAATTATGTTTTTCAATGTCGCACATGACATCGAAATATGAGATAATGCAAAGAAAAAAATTACAGTTATTTGCAATCGCATAGTTTCTTGTGCATTCTATTTTGACTCTTTGGACCTTCCAAAAGGTTTTAGAGAGAAAAAGTCAATGCATAATGTCTCTCTTAAAGAACTGTTATCATAGCAAAACGTACAATAGAAATATCCAAATAAGAAAAGTTGCACTTGTTCCACTTTGCATTCATAAATCTTGAAATGGGTTATAAATAAATATACAACTTTTTTACTTTTATTAAATTTGATTGTTTTCCTGTTAAAATATGATAAAACAAGGCCTTTTCAAGAACTTATAATTTTTTTGTTGCGGTGGACCTTTTGGTGGAAATGCCCATATACTTTTTTTGGTTACATACTTTAAATAAAATTAATTTAATTTCACTGTAATATTTTATTTATTTTCATCAAACGGGGAAAGTATAAAAGATATAAAGATAAAATTTACATACAAAATAAACTCATAGCGAACAATTCTGCATCATTAACTCCAAAATATCATATTTTGGATGAGCGATATATATTTTTTAAACCTATTGGAATTTAATGATAAATTTGATTTATAAAATCGTCAAAATATTGCATATTTAGTTTGCTTTCTCTTAAACTTGAATTTTGTGATTTTTTGTTTGTTTTTGTTGTAACAAGCGCATCCAGTGGTGTTTCTGTGGAACTCATAATTTTCATTAGGCCTTCTTTCTGTTAATGCTTCTAAATCTTTTTTTTACCTGGTTCTTTTCAATGGAATTTGTGTGATAGATAACGAAATGCTTCTTGGTAGTTTAAGATGCCACAATTGTTATATCAATATAATCCAATTTCACGTTAGGATTATAACTAATTTTGCCTTTAAAATAATAATTAATAATTTAATAATTATCCAGCATGGAAATGTTCGCTTCGTCCATATTAATCGTCATCAATAAAAGTAATAAATAATTATTGTTTTTATTTTTTATATACATACATACATACATCTTTTTTGTAAAAAGTTCAGTGGAGATCTCATGTTTATAATATACTCACATAAATACGTTGTATCTTTATACTCTATCGAATAGTTTTTAATTTATTTTAATTCAAAAATGTTAAGTTGAAATTTAAATTTTAACTTTTTTCCCAAAAAAATTTCCAATTGAAAGAAAAAATCAAATAAACCTACATACATACATATATTAAAAAATTCGAAGAAGATACCTAACCAAATTAGTAATAATAACAAAAATTTTAGGCAAAACTTTTTTTATAAATTACCAATTATCTTGGGCAACTAAACTTAGTTTTTTGTTTTTATATAAAAATAAATTACCTATGTACGCATTTGTAAAATACCCCAGATTGTTTTTTTGTGTGTACTAAGAAAAACAAATTTGCTGTTTTAAAGTACCTTCACTTAGAGAAAAATAACGATCTAAATTTAAGAACAAAATTCTTGAATAAAGATTGCAGAAATCTTCAGATTTCAATCTTAAAATTTGGTTAGTAAAATTGACATTCTCAAATTTAAGCATTAATTCTAAATTTTTAGAATGAATTCTAAAAATCAAGAACGTTATCTTAATTTAAAGATCCTTTTCTTGAAATTAAGAATATATTTTTAAGGTTAAGATTTAATTCTTTTTTTCGTTTTTCGAAATCAAACATCAATGAAAGCGTGTTGTGTAATAAATTGTAAGACGCTGAACGAAGAAGACTTATTTAGAAAAAAAAGAATTATTGAAATATTATGAGAGGCAATACAAAATGGACAATCAGAAAACAGATGAAATGGTGTTTATAACCATAACAATGAGTGACGATTTATAAACGCGGCCAATGGACAATATGATGTAATCAGCATGCCGTACACTTAGGTGGATGTAATTCTCGCTGTTAAACTATTCTCGGATTTTCCGTAGCCCATATCGTGCAGTTTTGCTTAATAACGAACCCACTTAATTGGAAATGGGCTTCGTCGCTCATAATTAAGTTATGAATAAAATTATGATTTTCTTCTGCTTTTTGCCGGAAAAAACTGCATAATCAAGTCGTAGCTGGTAATCTGTCGGTTTCAATCCTTGGACAAGCTGAATCTTGTATTGAAGAATTCCTATTGTGTCCAAAATTCTCTGATGTTTCGCCATCTTCCCGAATACTCCTCTACGCCAGTTCAATATTGTCATCGGTGTGCACCGTTCGTCTTCTTCCAGCACACGGAAGGTTCCTTACTGCCCCTTGTTGTCGAAAATATGCAACCAGACAGTTTATTGTTGACTGTGAGGGTCCAACCTGCACATTAAAATAACGACGATATGCACGCTGAGGCAAAAAAATGCATCGTTGATTTGAAAAATAGGGCTCAACAATTTGAGCACTTTGTTTAATTGAGTACTGCTCCTTTTTAAATTCCCCAAGTCCTCTTTACAAAATACTGAAAAGAAAAAAAAACTTATAATAAAAATGTATAATAAATAAAAAATGTATAAATAAAACTTGACACAAATATCTAATGTGGAAAACTTAACTTCATAGCAAACTTTTGTGTTGGGTGCATGATTGGTCATAAGCAGGGAAACTAGAAATATGGTATAAGAAACACGTTTTTTGCGCATTAAATATGCAGTAAAAACTTGAAAATTGTTAAAAAAATATGCCCCAAAAACTTCAACAATTTGCTAATTTCAAAGCAAAATAATCAGCAATTTATTAACAGTTCCATTTAATAAAAACAATCCTAAAATTGTAATCGGTTAAGCCCATACGACATAGTATTTGCCGGTGAATTTTATCCTATTTGGAAGCGATTGGCAGTCATTGGCTCTCAAAAACAAAGTTATGTTAAGAGGTTAAAGTTCATATAAGAGTTATTTGTACCGAATATTATCTAGATACTTTCATCAATATGATATTTTTTGTCTTAAATGGATTTTAGGGACGGTTGCTTAATTTTTTCTTAATGTTAACATTTAAAAGGAATTAAAGGACGTTAAAGCGATTTATAGATGGAAGCTTTGGGTAAATGTGAACTGAATTGAAAAGAATTTTATTTGCAGTAGAATATTTTTTGTGGCGAATTTAATCTAAATACCAACTTTATTAGATGGTTTACGGTCACAAAAAATCCTCATCTGAAAAGAAGTGTTTATGGGGAATATGTAAAATTGTTGACCGATTCTCACCATTTACAAAGAATTCGTCCTTAGTACAATTAAAATGTAATTAACAAATTTCAATAAATTATCTACAAGATTGCAACTTGTAATTTTCGCAGCCAGACGGACGGATGTTTATCGTTGGATCACTTTAAAAATCAAGAGTAATTCGATCGGTATACCAAAAGATCGGTCCAGATTTCTATGGCGAAATTGAAGCAACACAATGGGTATACAGATAGATATTTAAAACAGGAAAACTATCGGTTAACCAAAATTTCGATGATTTGCTGCGAAAGCTCTTGTAGGCATTAAAAAAAATTGAACATGTATCAAAATATGCCTCAAAAAAGCAAAATATGCACTAAAAATTTAAACAATGCTGCTAAAAGGCTCTTTTAACTTAATTATGCTGCAAGTAATAAAATATGCAAAATTATGCACTAACAAATCGATGCCAAAATTTATAAAAAGCTCTTAAACGGATAAATATATTGTTTTTGCCTTCATTGGTCGCACAAGGAAAAACATGCAATTGCATATTTTTGGTTTGTGCCGGTTCAAACACGTCAAGTTTGACTCCTCAAGTCTTAAGCTTTTTAGAGAGAAGGGAAAAGAGAATGCCATTTCTTTTCCCCTTTCTCCAAAAAACTCATGACTTGACGAGCCAAACTTGATGTGTGTGAACCGGCGCTTTTCCTGGTCATAAGTCTTAAATAAGGTTCACCCTTGAAAATTTATCAGTAAGTACTACACTACTTATCAAATGGTCGGGCTTAACCGACAAAACTTTGTTTAAGACTTTCAGAACATTCATTACATATGATTTTATCGATTTAAATTATGAAGTGTATCGCTGTTATGCTGAGTGCTTGCAGAGATAGATTTGTATGCAAAATTGTTTGCGTATGCGTGTCAACGTGATTTTTTACCTTTGTAATTTTCTGTTTTATATTTCGTTCATTTTTTAAAGGGGGAAAAAAATTCAAATTTAATTTACCTTTTGGGTATATTCCATAAACTGAATGGGCTTTAATAGATTATAAGCATAAATATGTTTTAACGTATGTAACTTTGATCACAAATGTGTTCCACGCATTCTTTCATCAAATTATATATTCATAATTTCAATATACAAAACTCATAAAATGTTTATCACATCCCTTAATTCACATTATACATACAGTGCCTTAAATAAGTCAAACTTTTCAAAGGCGTTGTTAAGAATAACTGGAAATGTTTTTTTTTTTGTATTTTATTTAAGTTACCTGTTGACATACTTCTGTTTGTTACTATTTAATCGTTTATACCAGATGTTTGAGTTAAAAGTTTTCAACATTTTTGATCGTTTATTGGAAAAGTTTAAGCGAAAATAAAGATACTGTCAGTAACAACAGCGCGTGCTTAATAAAAACGAAATTCTATTAACAAAAGTATTTTTTAAATTGTAGAAATTTAAACAGAACTTCGCTTTACGTATTTAAAGTTTAAGATTTTGTATTAAAATAAAATATTTAATATTCTGTACTAAGTTTCTAAGAAAAGTAAACAAATTTGTTTTTGAACTTTAACCATCTTAATTCTTAGAAAAAATATTAATTTAGAAATCACTTTTGCTTCTTTTAATATTTAAAAGAGAAAAACAAATTTGTTAACAATTTGTAAATGAAAAGTTTAAAATAAAAATGTCGTTTTTAAAAGTTTTTATAGATTTTTTTTACAACAGGAAATAAAAACATTTTTTATTCGGAACACTTAATTTTCGTGGAACTACAAACATCAACACAGCACAAAAGATTACGGAAAGAGAGGCAGTTAACACTGTTCATATGATACTCTACATCATCACTACTGATAAATTAAATAATAATATTTTATAGTGACCCAAATTGCGCCTTACGGGCAATTTTTGATCTACCACAACAAAATTTTGTTATACACTTAAAGAAACCACATTTTTCGTAATGGTTAACTCCAACAAAAAGTTACATTTATACAGCATTGGTTATGCGACTGTATTTTTCAATTGCCATTAAAAAAGTGAAACGAGTGTATATTTTTTATAATTTTTCACAGTAAGAAATCAATTAAAATTAAATTCATTATTAATTTTTGCACTTTTCTCAATTTTTATTAAATTTTTTTGTAATGCTCGTTAATAAAACCACTACACAAATACAAAATAAAAACTACAAAAAAAATGTTTAGCTCTTGCTTAAAATTCCGTAACAAGCAACTGCAGCTCAAAATGTTGCTAGGAACATTTCGCATGTTTTTGCAATAAAAACAGATAACAACTCTTTCAACATTTTTTCGTATGTATTTCACAGAAATTCTCTTGATATTGTATTTGACAATATTTCGTACGAAATACTGAACAGAGTACCAGACTTAAGGTTGGAAACAATTTTTTTGGGATGAAGTTTTCTCAATAAGTGTTTGTTTACACACGGCAAGTTTGATTCGTCAAGTCTTGAGCATTTAGGAAAGAAGGAAAAAGAGAATGCCATTTCTTTTCCCCTCTCTCCTTAAAACTCAAGACTTGACGAATCAAACTTGACGTGTGTAAACCGGCACTAATAATAAGCTGGTTTATGTTCACTAAAGCCTACTATACTCGACATGTCCTTTATACCTGACTTGTCGAATATCTCATTACAAAATACATACATGTCTTGTGTTAGCTTTAAAAGATTGCTTCTATAAAAGTTAGACGCAAAACCGTTTGACAAAAATTCAATTAGAGCGTGTATTATTTCCTTCTTACAAACCATCTGTCATTAGCTTGTTTTATTATGAAAAAATATGTTGTCAGAAAACTACGCTTTAAGGAAACAGGCAGCGATGCACAGTGCTTTGTTTCCATATAGTTAATCGGCAAAACAAGAGTAGTTACCGTAGAAAGATGAAATTGTTAAGGACGTTTGATGAAAATCAAATCAAAGTTTTAGGAAAATCGGTGCAATGATAGCCTGCCTCCCATGCATACTGAATTGAAAAATTTAGTTTTTAGTTAAAAGTTGTTGAATTGAAAAATTTAGTTTTTTGTTAAAAGTTGTTGTCTGGCTGTAAAATTTAACATTTTAGGGCTTGTTAATTGTGTTGCATTCGGTGCCATACATTCTTTTTAAATTAAATTTTGGCTACATTTATGATTATAATGCACTAAAAACTAATAAGTGCTTCGAAAGTAATACGTTAAAGCGCTGTTGTAAATTTGGTACTTAGTAAAATCTAAGGTTAATAAAAATACAAAATTTCTTTTTTTCCTGATAAAAAATCTTAAAGTGTTAAATTAGCAGAGTCGTTGGACCTCCTAACGTAGAATCGAAATTAGAAATAAAAAATCACTCATTTTTCATTTATATATATTTTTAGTATCGCAAAACATTGTAAAATATAATAGTGGCCCACAAAACTAATGTATAAGTTTCAAGGCTTAACACAAAAATTTTCCTCAGTAATATTATTTACTACATTTATTTTGCTTTCTTGTACTTAAAGTGCTTAACAAAACTGCATTTGGCATTTTTTTTTTAGAAAAACAGGTAAAAGTCGATTTTCTATTGAACAGTTTAGCTCAAAAGTAGTTTGCTTTTAGTGCCCTCTACTGTAGAAAATAAGGTATTCATTCGGTTAACCGATTAATTACTACTAAAATTGGCTTTTTTCGATTAACTATTAAACCGGTTAATTTTAGTCGATTAACCGATTAACCAATGTAAAATTAACCACATTTTTTGTGAATTGTCTTCTTTTTGTAACATATTTTTAGAATGAAAATAAAAAATTAGCATACTTAACTATGTATGCATGTTAATTTAACAAGATAAACTTTTGATTTTAATATAAAACAGGTTTTTATGGATTCAATATTGAATGCATATTTATTTATATTTTAATATTTTTTTTTTATTTCTTTTAACAGTGAATAATATTAAATAAACGTGATTTAGGATTATTTTAGTATATTTTATTTAAAATTAATATGAAATAATGATAAATTTAAATAAAGGGCATACTTTTGCAGAAATTTACTATGATTCTCAATCAACATTTTTCCATGTTAATTTTACATTGGTATTTTTTTCTGTGTGTAGGAATCCGACATATCCCGGGGTAAAGGAGGACACGGGAATCTTATGTAAGATTTTACACCTGCATAATGAAAAAAAAGTCTTGCTGTGTTAGAATGGTTTCAGAGTGCAAAATTGAACTAAATGATGCGGTAGATGAGTTATACATATACATATAAAGATGCCTTTTGCCCGGCAGCAATAGAATCCTATTAAACCGGATGGGTTCAGAAGAACATTTGACCTTACCGATTACCTAGGAAAGTGTTTCAGTTAGACCTATGAAGAATTAAAAGTAGCACATAATGGCCAATGGCTTTGAAGTATATACTTTATATGGTTTAATTGAAAGTCTGTTAAATTTTATGCTTTCTTAAGTAGATTAAAAAAGTATTGATATTGGTTGCACAAATATAACACACACAAAATGGAGAAAAGTCGACAAGTACGCATTGAAAAAAAGTAACCCAACATTTCTCCAACATTTACGTTAAGTTCAATAATATTCTCCAAGTGGAAATTTATCAAAACTAAAGAAAAGATTCGCTTATATCCTTAACATTTTAACCAAATTATATTTCTAAAAGATTATTTTAAGAGATCTCCTTAAACTATTGAAATTACTAATAAAATTATCTCACAGTTTGATTTTTAATAAATTCTTAACCGGGCATGTTCTGTAAATCAAAATGATTGGATTTAAAATCGCACAAATTTTGAAAACGAGCCTGTGAAGAATGTTCATTAAAATATTCCTTTTTATATACGTACTTCATACTTTGAGTACCAATTTTCTCTACACGAACCACTGTTGAAAACCGGATAAGCTAAAGCCGTTTTTTTAAATAATAAGAGATCAAAATCTCGTTCTATTTCAATTCCACTTCATTTCGATTTGTAGAACATGCCCGAATATGTATAATTTAAAAAATATGTTTTACATAGTTTTTGTTTGCTCGTTTTAGAGTAAGAATTGATATAAATACTTTTTCATTTTTATTTATTGAAATTACTTATTTATAAAAAAAACTTTATTTATCGGTTAACCTATTAATAACAAAATTAACCGATTATTAACGGATTAAACCAAAACCTCGTTTAATTAATCGAGCGATTAACCGATGAAAGCAAAAGTCCGATTAAATGAATAGCAAACAAACAGTAAAAATAATGATAATAATAAATAATACTTTGTTAGCTTTTCAAAAATGTATATTTCATAATTGTTCTAAGCACTTATTAATCTCTAGTTTTGCGTATGGGACAGAGCACTGTGCGACGGTTTACTATTTACATTTTTGTTTGTATGTTCAAGTCCTGTACAACAGAATTTATCTTAAATTTAGAGTACAGGAAAGTATGTATTATCGATAAGTTAAGTTAAGATGGCATATGATTGACGGAAGCTTTAGACGGCTGAAGTTGATATTTTATAGTACCGATAATTTTTTTGTTTTAACCATTTAATAGAAATGCTGTACATACATATATGGCATTATTTTTGATATTTATTACTTTTAGATTATAGTAGGGATAACATGTAGTAAAAAAGGGTGGTCTAATTTCAAGGGCCGATTTTGATTTTGAATAAAACACAAATTATTTAAGAAATTATTGCCATTGCTTTTTTTATGATAATATTGGTATGGTTCAATTATGTATGGAAAAAAATATCGGCAAAATGGCAGCAGCGAACTCGGCGGCACACCTCCATCTGATGGTCTAAATTTTTGATGACGCTGAGGCATAATTGAGTTTCTATGCCGTTAATGTGCCTAATTATCTCATCCTTTAGCTCTTGAACTGTCTCTGGCTTATCGACGTACACCTTTTCTTTCAAATAACCCCAAAGAAGGACGTCCAACAATGTCTAATCACATGATCTTGGCGAAAAGTTGACATCGCAACCACGTGAGATAACACGTCCAATGAATTTGTCGCGCAAAATTGCCATTGTTTTCTTAGCTGTGCAGCAAGTGGCACCGTCCTATTGAAACCACATATCGCTTAAATCCATATCTTCCAATTCGGTCCTCAAAAAGTTGGTTATCATCTCACGATAGCGAACACCTTTCACAGTAACTGCCTGACCGGCCTGATCTTAGCAAAAATGCGGCCCGATGATGCCGCCAGCTCATAAAGCGGACCAAACAGTCACTCTTTGTGGGTGCATTGGTTTTTCGACAATCAAATGCGACAAGTCTGCTTACTGACGAATCCACTGAGGTGAAAATTGCCTCATCACTGAAGATGATTTTCTTCGAAAATTGATCATCCACTGTTGCCATTTCTTGCCACCATTCTGACCATTGATGACGTTTGGAATGGTCAGTAATCAGCATCAAGTACGAATTCTTATGTAGGCCGGTGTGCACGAAATTGTTGACCATAGAGAACGTATCATGGATTGAGTTTTACATACAATAGAGTTAACATAATTCGACCAACCTAATGTACCAATGCACCAGGCTTTTTGATGGGTGACTGGGTAAATTGTTTGTCCATTTATCATTACAGCCATACCTAAACAAGAGCGGAAAGCGTTTTCTAACTGTCAAAAATTCTCATGCCCATACAATTTGTATGAAGCATCCCAAAATAGCGCGGCGTCAACGCTTTACAATTGGAAAATCCGATTTTGACAGCGCGTTTATTAGTGAAGTTGGCCGCTTTTAATAATAAATGATGACAATTTAGCTATTTTTTGTCAATCTAGCGGGTTTTTCTCTTGTTTTTATATTTATTATATGGGTTTTATTAAACAATAAAGTTAACACTACTGTTTGTGGCACAACGTTGACGCTCTTGTTTAGGTATGGCATATCAGCGTAAAAGCTTAGCGGAAGAAAACGTTCCGCCTTCCGCTCTTGTTTAGGTACGGCTGTTACGTCAATATTGGGAATTTGTATTTTTTTTGTGAATTATAATACATTTTGATTTTCTGGAATTCAAACAAAGGCCGTTCTCAGATGCCCACACGTAGAAAAAAAATATGGTTGGAGGCAACCATATTCTAAGAGCAACATACTATTGTTAAATTTTAACAATGTTTATGATTGCAGTTTACCATATTATGTTTAACTATGACCATAGTATACTTAAAATCAACAAAATGTTTCCCGAAATTTACCATAATATTATATATATATGATTTCCTTTAACTCCTACTGGAGCATAGGGCGTTTAAAATGTTAAAAATTTTCCTGAATTTTGACAAAAGTAACCGTATTATGGTCAGAATTAACAATAATATGGTCAATGTTAATCATATTATGGTTATTTACTTCATCCATTTTTTTTTATTTGTTTATAGTGTCAAATTATGATTTTATTTAAATAGACTTTTATAAAAAAAATCCCCTTTGATTCATATTCCAGCCTGTGACGACCTTCATTACCATTTTTTCTTGTATACTAATTTATTTTACGTAAATTTATGTATTTTAATCAATAATTAATATAAAATAAATGAGAATTTTAAGCAAGCCAAGTAAAATGCAAACGACCAGAATGTTGTTGCTTTTTAAACATATTATTTAAAATTTAAAGATAAACATACAATGTTTTAAAATATTACAATTTCAAACATATTATTGTTATTAACAATTAAACATAACATGTTTGGAAGCAACCATAATATGGTTATAGCTTTTCGATGGATGAATTTAACCATAATATGGTTGCCGTCATAATAATATGGTTAAGGTTACCATAATATGTTTAAGTGTATGGTTGTAGCTTTATTTAATTAAAACAATGCATTATTAAATTCAACCATATTTGAAGTTTCAAGGGAGGTAAACACTTTATTGTTAAATAGAAACAAAATATAATCAATCATGAAAAAAGTTTTGTTTTTTTTATGTTTTTTTTAACCATACTTCAACCATGTTTTTTCTCTGCGTGCATGAAGAAACATTACTTAGATCTATATGGGTGAACTTAAGTGGAGCTGTACATCATCCGCATACATGTGAAATATGCAATAAGAAATACAGTAAGGAAAGTCATTAGAATACATCAAAAATAACAATGGTTCAAAGATTGAGCTCTGTGGTACTTCTTTCGTGACTGGGAGAGCAGCAGAGTAATTATTTATTAGGAAGATAGATTGAAAACGGTTTGTGACGTATGATTTCATGAGTGAAACCGCAGTAGTGGAAAAATTAAAATGTTGTCTTGCTGTTGTGTGTCAAACGTCTTTGAGTGATCTAGAAGAACCAACATCTTAACCATTCCATTATAAAAGAACGCTAAAGTTTTTAATTCTAGACAACTCCTCGAACATTTGTTTTGTTTACCGTTGAAGTATTTTTTTTTTATTATTTTTTATTTTCCATAGGTTCGATAAAATTACTTTGATCGAGTTTTGAGCAAAACTTGTAAAACAAAGTAACGGAGTTTTTTTTATTGAAACATTAAAAATAAAAACATTTCCTTTGTGATTTAGAATTTAAAAAACTTATGTATGTATATATAAAAGCGTGTTGAAAGAAAAAAAAGTGATAAAAAAATGAAAAAAATTAAGTGAAATTCGGTATTTAATTTAATTAAAAAGGTGAGCTTAATATTCATGTACCTAGATTCTTTCAAAAACAAACTTGGCCTTTAAGACGATGAATTCTACCAGTTAAAAGGGCAACAACTGGGAGGAGAGGTAACGACCTCTTAGCCAAAAAATAAAGATAATAGTTTTCTTTTATTTAATCGCAGTCAACGAAATTAAATAATTTTCAGTTGAATCAAAACAATTTTTAATTTAATTTATTAATTAATTTAATTTATTAATTAATTTAATTTATTAATTTGAAAAAGTAACATTGATAAAATATTTATATAAAATAAATTTATTAAATATTAAAACGTTAAAAATTTTTTGATTTGGACCAAAAGAAATTGAAACATAACAAAAATTATTCGATATCGAGGTATCACTAACGATAGTAATGACGAATACTTAGAGATATCGATATTTGACTGCTAACAGTATCTTAAATTTCTCGATATCGTCAAAGTAATCCTTCGTGAACATTTGGCGATATTGAGTAAAATTTTCCAAAGGAATTATCAAATTGCTATTGCAAACTCTTTTTTTCTAATTCTTTATCGAACCTTCGAAATCGATAGATTCCTGGGACCAAACTGTAGGGTAATTCTGTAAAAAACATTTTAAAAATGTTCTACTTAACGACAACAACGAAAAGTTACAGAATTACCTACCCCACTGAGCGACATGTAAACAATTTTCCATTTGTTTTTGATTCTCGAAAGATTTACACAGTAAATGTTTGAGATATTTTCGATGGTAATATCATTAACGAAAGTCTTGGACAGGTGGGTATAATTCTATTAGATATGAGTATGTGTGCAAAATATTTTTTTTAGTGATGGAATGTAAAAGTATTGCCGTTTTTGAAAAATGGGTTTTTTAAATCATCATTTAAAAAACAAGTAAGAAATTATAGTCGGTCAAGCCCGACCATATGATACCCTACACCACAGTACTTACAATTTTTTTTTTCGAAAGTGTGTCTTTAAGAATAGGGATCTTTCTATGTTTTAAATTTCATTAACATCTTTAAGATAGTTTCGGAGATTCAGAAATTGTCCCCTGTATCCCCTTGTGATCCTATTTTTTTTTTAAATGCATAGCTTATGTGTTCATATAAATATGAATCTATCTGTCCATTATTAATACGATTTTGTTTTAATGTTCTAAATTCCCATTTCATTCTATTGATAAACCGAAATTTATTGTTGATGGGATAAGCTATTCCTATGCGCATTTCACTGGTTGCTTTTCCAGATCATCAGGAAACTTCATCCAAAGATTTTAGAAAAGTTAAAGATATGTATTATTCAAATAAAAATGTTAATCGAATAAGACTTACACATACTCAAAAGTCTTACCCGAAATAATATCAAAATTTGATTAAAATCGGTCTGACAGTGGGCACAAAGACCCTATTCCGGAAAGCAGCTTGTATAGAGGCTATATGAAATTATGGGCCGATTCGCCCCATTTTTAATAGGCTTGGTCCTGGTGCCAATTATAACCTATGTACCCAATTTTATTAAATAATCTTCAAAATTGCGACCTGTACTTTGCGCACAAAAATACATGGACAGCCAGCCTTTAATAAGCCATTAATAAAGTAAGAAAATTTTTTGTTCGATTTACCCTTCTTTAAACCAAAAATAAAATGCAATTTTGATAAGTGTTTGCATTTTATGATATTATTTTTGTGAATTATGTTGAAAAATAATGAAAAAAATAATTTATTTATTAATATGGACATGTTAAATACATTTTACTAACTTTTTTTTTATTTTAGACAACCAATTGAAAGGTATATTTTTAATTATTTAAAAAAAATAGTATATGATTTTAATGAATACATATGTTCAGGGGCAAATGCAGATATTGTTGCCTGTTATGAACTAAATTCGATTTTCGACAGCAGTCGACTTAGCTGACCGAACGAATTTTCACTTGGTATTATGGCGCGCATTCGACAAAAATTTACTATTGCGATTTTGTTAATTCCCAGTAGTACATTTTCAATCAGCTGTCACTTTTTTTACATTTATTTGCACCGTCGCACGTTGGGTTGAAATTCCCAATAATGGCTCTTAATTGAAAATTAATATTTTTTAAAAGTAATCAATTACAGGTTATAGTAAACAAAATTGTGCATCACTAACTATCTTTTTCATTTTCCTTTGTTATTTACTTTTCGAGTTGTGCGTTGTTAAAGTTGAACATTTTTTAAGTTTTTGAAAACAGTGGTAAAAATTGAAAAAAAAATTTTTTTTTAATAAAATTTTTATATTTTAATAGCATAAACGTAATATTTTTACAATGGAACCTTCAACCTCAGGTATTTGGAAACTCAAATATGTACCCCAGTTAAATATTTTTGTTGTAGAAATATTTTTAATATTTTTTTGAAAATTGGTCTAAAAAACAATAATTTTTTACTTTTAAGTAGAAATTCAAATTCGGTTTGGGCAAGCTTGGGTAAAAAAAAATTTTTTATAGTTTTCTATGATATGTCTACTTACAAATCATATAAAAACATTTTGCGGGTTTTTTGCGATAAGAACGAAAAAAAATAGTTTTTCAATTTAACATCAAAGAAAAATTCATGTATGCATGTAAGTGTGTACATACATATGTTTGGTATGTAGTTTTGTTATTGTTTATTTTTGTTAATTTTCTCATTATCAATATTCCTATTTTTAATATTATTACCCAGCAGTACCAAACTGAAGGTCCGTCTCCAATACTGGTAAAATAACATAGGACTTTAACATGTACTTGTCATTGGACAGGCTAATATGTTCTTTTGAAACAACAGCGAACAGGTGCTTGACTTTGCAAAAGCACATGTTGAAATATCTAGCCTTTTAATAAGTATTGGGATGGTCCTTCAAGTTTGAACTGTTGGGTATGTATAATTTTAAGTACTTTTAACATAGTTGGAAACGTGAATAATTGTTTTTTTAACTTTCTTTTTGTTTGTTTCAATTGTGACTGTTTTTTTTTTTTTTTTTTTTTTTTTTTGAAACTGTGGTGTTATTGTCTAAAAGTGATGTGAACAAACACTACTCGTTACTCGTGACAGAAAAAAAAAACAATAACTTTAAACTTCTTATTTTAGGAACAAATTCTGGTATTTACATTTCCCGAAGAGAGCTTTATAATATAATGAAAAACGCAAACTCTATAAGAATTGATAATAAAATAAAGTTTTTGCAGACTGAATTAATTAAAAGGTACAATCCTCAAGATATGAAACATTTTAGAAACAGGTTTTATATTTTTTGCAATGATTTTAAAAGTCGATGGTTTAAAAGTTGCAGAAAAGAGAACGATTTTTTAAAAAATTTTGAAAGTTGGCTTAATACCGAAATTTCGTTCATATCAGAAACAAAACGAGGAAGAAAACACCTTTCATTTGAAGAATGCAGCAAAAAAACTATGGCAAAAAAAACAAAAAATTTAAGAGAATCAAATTCTTTGGCTATTTTGGCTCATGCAACCCAAATGGGCTTGAGAGCTTCTGGACAAATTGATGCATCAAAAATTGTTCAAGATATAACAATTTCCCCAACAAAAGCAAAGAAATATAGAGAAAGTTTTGGGAAAGAAGAATCCAAAAAATTAACTGCTGAAGAAGCTCTTGCTGTATTAATAGATGCAAAATTGTCAAGGTATCAATACAATATCATTCGAAGAGTTGCTCCAGAAAAATTTCCGCCATATACAGATATACAAAATGCAAAAAAAAAGTGCTATCCTAAACGTGAATGCATAAAAATTTGTGAAACTTCATCTGAAGTAAGTCTTCAAGGACTTTTAAACCATACTGTTGAGCGGTTAACAATTTTAAAGGAAAAAGAAATTGGCAATCTGACTGATGAAGAATTACGTAACATTAAATTGTATACAAAGTGGGGCTTCGATGGCAGTTCAGGACACAGTTCTTACAAACAGGCATTTCGTGGTTCTGATGCCGATGATTCTGCAGTATTTATTACATCTGTCGTCCCTTTAAAGTTAGTAGCCAATGATAAAATTATTTGGGAAAATCCTCGGCCATCCTCAACAAGATTTTGCAGGCCGCTAAAAATAGAGTTTAAGAAAGAGACAGCAAATGTTGCGAAACTTGAAAAAGAAAGAGTAGATATAGAAATTAAATCACTTGTTAATTCACCTGCTTTTTTAGGAGAGAGGAACGTCCAAGTAAAACATGAACTTATGTTAGTAATGATCGATGGAAAGGTATGTAATTCTATAACAGAAACAAAATCAACTCAAAAATGTTATATATGTGGTGCCACGAGTAAAGAGTTCAATTCAATCGATAGCATGATCCAAAGAAAAGTTGAGAATTATACTGTGCAGTTTGGTTTATCCATTCTGCATGGTTGGATAAGATTTTTCGAGTGCCTTCTTCACTTGTCGTATAAAATTCCAATCAAAAAATGGCAAGCAAGGTCCGAAGCAGAAAAAAAAATAGTGAATGAAACCAGATCAAAAATACAGGTCGAGTTCAGACAAAAAACCGGACTTATAGTTGACCAGCCAAAACCAGGGTTTGGAAACTCAAATGACGGGAATACAGCCAGACGTTTTTTCCAAAATCCCGAAGTTTCAGCGGAAATTACAAAAATCGACGTTGAACTAATCAAAAAGTTGCATACTATTTTAGTTGCTGTATCGTGTGGTCATCAGATTAATGTTGAAAAATTTAGAAATTTTTCTTTATCGACCGCAAAATACTTTGTTGAAAAATACCCATGGTATAACATGTCTCCCACTTTACATAAATTTTTAATACATGGTTCGGAGATTATTACTCATGCACTGTTACCTATTGGTCAGTTATCGGAGGAAGCGCAGGAAGCTCGCAATAAAGATTTTAAATCATACAGAGAACATTTTTCACGGAAATGCAGTCGCGAAAAGTCCAATGAAGATATTTTCAATAGATTTTTAATAAGTTCTGATCCTATTATTAGTAATATGAGCAAACATTACAAAAAGAAAAGTAGCGTGTTGCCACAGCAGGTATTGGACCTTCTAATGTTACCTAAAATTTCTGAAGAAAATAATTCCGATGATATTTATTTTAGTGACAGCGAATATGAAGATTAATAATATCAAAACTAAAATGTAAATTTATTATATATATATTTTTATTAATAAAAACTTTTTTAATCAATAAAGATTAGTATGACCTATTTTCGGGAAAATTTTGTATGGGGGCTATACGAAATCATTTACCGATTCCGTTGAATTTTTGTATTCTGAGTTACTAACCTAAAAAAATCATATGCGTCAAATTTCATTCATTTATCTTTAAAAATGGAGTTTGCAAAGCAATTTAAATATTCATACGGGCAGACAAACGGATATCCCTGGAGTTTAAAAAAAATTTTTTTTTTTCAAAACTGATTTTTTTTAACTACTAATGACCCATTTAATACTACGAAACGAAAAAATAAGTGTTATCTGTAACGCCTGAATTAAGAGCCGTTTTTAGCAATTTCAACCCAATGTGCGTCGAAAGCAAATTTGTTTTCGTTGAAAAATTCGATGCACATGGAAATTTTCGACAGTGCTGCCAACTCATAATACCAAATTAAAATGTTTGATAGCCAGCGAAAATCGTTCATCGAATGTAACTCATAATAGGGGTCATTCTCTTTGATTATTTTTTAAAGTATTGCAACTAGTTGTTTTTTTGTTTAAAACAACAAATTATTGTCCAAAAATATTAAAAAAAATAAAATAAACAAATCATAACAATAGTGATGTTAAAATAAAGTAAAAAAAACTTTATATTCGAATACTTTCTTATCATAAATTAAAAAAAGTTAAAAACAAAAGTTTGAATGATACCTTTCGGCAACATTTTGTTCAGAAACTAAAATAATATGTAGTTTTATTTGTTAAGAATAACTTTTAAGTTCTACAATTAAAAAAAAATTACAAATAAAAATTAAATATGTGTAGCGGGGAGCTTTTATTTAATGATGGTTTGAATTTATAGACTGGTCCTTAAGAGACTCAAAGGTCAGCTTTAGTCCTCAGTCTAGCAATATCCACAAGGGTCTTAAAAGTCCTCAAGGGTTATATTGCTTTATTAAATTATTTAAATAATAAGTCTTTTGCTTTTCCGTGGTGATGTTTACAGCTCGACGGCTGGCTTACTAATAATCTTTTATTTAAAAAAATGATTGATTACAACTCACTCAGCTTAAAAATAATACGAATATAACATAAAACAAAATCAATGATAACAATATTACATGTGACTTTCAAACTATAAATGTCATTTAATAACATAGAGTTGTATTTATTTAATTGATGGAATATGTAATTGGTATTATAAAACAAATAATTATCGTTAATTCAAATTTAAAAGACAATTTCATTAACATATGTAAATTAAAGTTACAAAAATAATAATAAAATAAACAATTCAAAATAGTGAATACACTGTGGTGCTACAATCTCCCCCTCTGTTGCATGATATCGTCCCGATTGTGCAACAGCCTTTAAAGCTTATTTTCTTCATGAAGTTGTCGATTCTGCAGACGTGTTGATTTTCTTCTATTAGATGTATCTTCTTGAACCGCATTTTCAACGTTTTTGCCCCTAAGCAATGTGGTGGTTTCTTTAAAATTTTTAGTTCCGGTGATTTCGTCACTTCTAGGACGACCTCTTTTACGTATTGGGTATATTGGCTTAGATGAAGACCCCTTGTATGGGATAAGCGCCGATATGTGATGAGTAGCGAGAGGAATATCTGGGGTTTCCTCATTTGCTATTACAAAACAAGATGATCCTTTCTTTGCTAATACTATATATGGGCCATCTTGACGGGGAGTAAACTTGGATGTTAGCCCCTTGTTTGCTTTGCTTAAAATGTGCGTAGCTACTAAAACTCTATCCCCAATGTTTATGTTTGCTTGTGGTCTACGATTTTGGTCAACATAAGTTTTATTTTTGTCTTGCATTTGCTCTTGAGATTCATTTGCTAATTCTAGAGTGTTTGCCAAACGTAATAAGTGTGGAGTAATTTGCGGAATGAAGTTTTCAGAATTTACGATTGCCTTAAAATCATATTGAACTTCTATCGGCGTCCTAAGCTCCCTTCCAAAGGTGAGGTAAGCAGGACTAAAACCAGTGCTATCGCACTTAGCTGTGTTCATTGCGAACCTTATTGCTGGTATCATCAAATTCCATTTGTTGTGTTCTTTCTTTACATAAATTGCCAGTTGTGTTTTTAAGTCCCTGTTTTTCCTCTCAACAGGATTTAGGAGTGAACGATTGCTGGATACCCAAACAAAATGTTAGTTTTTGCATTAACGCAGATATAAATTGAGTTCCGTTATCAGTATGAATTCTGCGTGGGATACCATATCTAAGAATTACTTCATTTAACAACGTTAATGCACAATTTTCTGCGGAACCTTCTCGTAATGCAAATAATTCAACCCAACGACTGCATATGTCTTCAACGATCAAAATCCATTGAAAACCATCTTTGGTTCTTGGCAACGGCCCAAACAAATCAACAGAAATTATTTCGAAACGTTTATTACTGCTCACCGTTTGTAATAAACCCATTGGCTTCATATTTGTAGGTTTATATATCTTGCATTCGTCACATGACTTTACATACTTCGCAATATCCGATCTGATTCCAGACCAATAAAATAATCTTGTAATACGACTTAAAGTTTTATTGATACCATAGTGGCCAGCTGTTTGATCATTGTGGTATTTAAAAAGGATTTCGTCCCGTAGAGATTTAGGTAACACTATTTGTCCATTTTCGGAATCTTGTTCTGAACAATATCTGAAAAGTATTCCGTCGACCATTATGTATCCTCTACTAGTATAACGTATAACATTTTCGTCATCATTTTCAAATGAGGTGATAATTTTGTTTATTTCTTCATCCATTAGTTGTGCAGTACGAAATTCTTCAGGACCTATTCGAGGAAAATCTACTTCAATGTGGTTGCAATCGCATTTTTCAATGCATTCATTATTTGTGCAAGGAGGTCTAGATAAAGAATCGGCAATTATATTTTGCTTACCAGGAGTGTATGAAAAGGTTAAATTATAACTTTGTAATAAAAAAGACCAACGGGCTAGTCTTCCTGTGGGTGACTTTAATGTAAAAAGCCATCTAAGAGGCTAATGGTCGGTAAGTACTCTGATTTCAGCTCCCTCAATGTAACCTCTAAACTTCTGTATTGCCCATACTACTGCTAAAGCCTCCCTCTCAGTGGTATAATAATTTCGCTCAGCAGGAAGTAACAATCTACTGGCATATTCAATAGGTCTTTCATTATATTTCTCCCCCTGCATCAAAACAGCTCCTAAAGCATATTTGCTGGCATCAGTTCTCAAAAGAAATTTTTCGTTTTCCTTTACTTGTTGTAGTATAGGAGGTGAAGTTAATAGCTCTTTCAGTTTGTTAAATGAATTTTGCTCTTCTCCTGTCCATTTCCACACTGATTTTTTCTTCGTAAGGTTAGACAATGGTTTTGATACTTCTGCAAAATTTGGAATAAAACGTCGGAACCTGGAACAAGTTTGTAGAAAAGATATCAGCTGTTTTAAATTCTTTGGCTCTGGACGTTTAAGAATTGCTACAGTTTTATCTGGATCGATTTTGAGTCCATTT
Organism: Pollenia labialis; assembly: GCA_949318255.1. Classification (NCBI taxonomy): domain Eukaryota; kingdom Metazoa; phylum Arthropoda; class Insecta; order Diptera; family Polleniidae; genus Pollenia; species Pollenia labialis. The sequence goes on along the minus strand of OX439142.1, from coordinate 39,150,751 downwards.
TTAGTTAAAAAATGACCTAAGTATTTTACTTCTGGTCTACAAAAGAAACATTTATCTCTATTCAAATGAAAACCAATCTCATTTAACTTTTGGAAAGTAAGTTTTAAATCGTTTAAATGTGATTCAAAGTCTTTTGAGCAAACAATTATATCGTCTAGATAAGCTAATATAAGGATATTTGGCAGACTTAAACGAAACTTATCAATAATCCGCTGGAACGTGGCAGGAGCGTTTTTAAGACCGAAAGGCATGCGATTAAAAATAAATATACCATAAGGCGTAGCAAATGCTGTCTTAGGTTTATCTCTACTTGCAACTTGGATTTGCCAGTACCCTGAATTTAAATCCAGAGTGGTCATAAAATGTGTAGTTTTAGCTGCGTGCAATACATCGTCTATTCTTGGCAATGGGTAGGTATCTGTCACCGTTATAGCATTCAGACGTCTGTAATCGACACAAAGTCGTATGCTTCCATCTTTTTTGGGTATCAGGACCACTGGAAACGCCCATGGAGATTCGGTTTCTTCAATTATCTTTTGCGTTAACATTTCATCAAGTTCTTTTCGAAGTTTTATTTTCATCGCAGGAGACAGACGGTAAGGAGCAGTAGCAATTGGCTCGTGTTCTCCTGTGTTATTGACGTGCTCAACGCCACGTACTGGTTCAATAGTATTTTCGAAAATGTATTTCTGCTCCCTTAAAAGTTTTTCTAGATTCTCTTTCTGAGCTTCTGATAGATTTGGAGCCTCATAAATTTTCAAACGGATATCTATAGTGTTCAACTCAAAATATTGATTTGTTTTTGATTCCTCATTTAATTTTATCCTCTTCAGTGGAGGATATAGATCAGATACTTCAGGAGTTTCATATGTTCCTGGTAAACAATTAACAAATATTTTGTCAATCGCATTAGGTGAGAACTCGTTTTTCATAGGAGAAGTACGGTTCGGAGTTTTATTAATTTCTACGAACCATGACAAAAAATCATCTATGGCCTTTTTTGGTTTTGGTGTGTTAGTTTGTTCGTCAATAATACTAGTTTGACTTAATGACAAGTTTTCACCAGCCTTTGATGGCTTACTTTTAAATTCAAATATATTTTGGGGTTGATCTTTAAAGTGCCAAGTTCGTTGCGCCAAGTCCATCACTATTCCGCTTTGTTCCAAAAAATCAATGCCTAAAAGGGTTCTGTTATCTTTTGCTTTTGGTAAACATATCAATCTTATGCGTTTTAAACGCTTTCCAATACTGATATTTGCTATTGTTGATAACACAGTATCCTTGCTTATACTTCCGTCGGCTAAAGTTATTTCCGCTAAAACTTCTTGAAAAATAACACCTTTCTCTTTTAATTTTTTGTACAGGAAATGTCCGGCAACACTTGTTCTGGCAGCTGTGTCCATGTAAGCTTCTCCGTTCAAACCATTTACATTAATATTTACAGTTGGGACATTTCTACCAACTATTGTGGTGTGAATACTGTTAAAATCTAACTCTTTTGGACTTTCCATATTATTAATGGTTTTATGGTTACACGTTGGACAGTTTGATCTGTAATATCCAGAAGCACCGCAGCCATAACAGCTCAGTTTTACTTCTTCTTGTTTACCTTTTCTGTCTTGTTCAATTTTTTTATAACATACCTCTGCAGAATGGTTCTTTTTCCTACAAAAAGTGCATCGAACGTTTAATCTATCCTTAGGCTCCATATTTTTATGAGCATCTTCGTTATTCTCATGAAGGGTAAGTTCAATTTCGCGAGCTTTATTCAATAATTCTTGAAAGGATTCAACATTTTCTCTATTGATCTTTTCTCTAATTTGAACATAAATTTGCGAAAATATCATATTTATTATGGTTTTTTCAGAAAGTCTGTCTTTTAGCTGAGCAAACAATCGTCGTTTTCTACAAATGAAACTATCAGTAGGTTCATTTGGTTTTTGTTTGTCTTGAAATATTTCTGAGAAAATTCTCCAGTCCGGTTTTGGAGGTGAAAAAGCATTTCTCAAGAGATAAATGGCTTCCTCGAACGTTTTCGCTTCGTGCTTTACGCCCTGCCACCAGGTGGATGCATATCCTTCTAAAAGAAGTGGTAAACTTAAGAGAGCAAATGAGTCTGTGACGTTTTCAGCTTCTTTAAAAACTAGAATCGTGGCTATAAAATCATCAACTTTTGTTGCACTACGACCGCCATTAAATCTAGCACTACATGAGCTAAATGTAGACTTACTCTCTTGCCTAACATTGAAGCTTCCTAATAGGTCTGAAAACTGGCTTTGTGTAAGGCTTATCATTTGAGGATTAATTTCAACATTTGTTTGGGGAAAATTTCTCTCGTTGGGAAATGGATTTTGAGTGGGATTACTTTGTACCATACTCGCTGTGGATACAGTAGAAACATTGGAAGAAGTACCTCTAAAAGGAGTATCAACATTTTGTTTTGTTGTAGTATTATTTGTATTTTGTGAATTCATTGTAGTTCTAGGCATTTTTTTTTAATTACGTTTTATATATGGCCACACTTTCAATTAGTAATTTTACTAGCAGGTTGTTAGAGCAGAATGTAGAAGCATATATTAATAAACCACATTAAAATAAGCAAACAGTGATAATATGTAAACACAATAATCACGAAACAGTTTTACAACAACAGCGTATTTATTATAAAAAATTTACAGCTACTTCTTAAAATTCAGAAAGCTTATAGTTGTTGTGTTTTGCGTTGATGTTTGACAAAAAAAAAATATCGCCAAAAATATTTAGATTTAATAAATTTTCGTTGGGCGCCAATGTAGCGGGGAGCTTTTATTTAATGATGGTTTGAATTTATAGACTGGTCCTTAAGAGACTCAAAGGTCAGCTTTAGTCCTCAGTCTAGCAATATCCACAAGGGTCTTAAAAGTCCTCAAGGGTTATATTGCTTTATTAAATTATTTAAATAATAAGTCTTTTGCTTTTCCGTGGTGATGTTTACAGCTCGACGGCTGGCTTACTAATAATCTTTTATTTAAAAAAATGATTGATTACAACTCACTCAGCTTAAAAATAATACGAATATAACATAAAACAAAATCAATGATAACAATATTACATGTGATTTTCAAACTATAAATGTCATTTAATAACATAGAGTTGTATTTATTTAATTGATGGAATAAGTAATTGGTATTATAAAACAAATAATTATCGTTAATTCAAATTTAAAAGACAATTTCATTAACATATGTAAATTAAAGTTACAAAAATAATAATAAAATAAACAATTCAAAATAGTGAATACACTGTGGTGCTACATATGGAATATCATGTGAACCGAATAGAAGTTTCATACATCACTAGCAAGAAAATGGTAGCATAATATAAAGAAAGTTGCCATACTTAAACGCAAAATCGCTACAAACAGTTTATAGTAATAAAACTGTTAGTGTACGTTTATGAATATAAATTTTTATAGGAGGTTTATTAGACAAAAAGCGTTTGATAGTTATTACATGCTATAAGCTTAAAATAAGAACTTTTATAATATGGCTGTTAGTCTTTATTTCAAGAGGTACTTTTTATTATGTTTAGGTAAAATGATGGGTCGGTACTCACCATTTTTTATATTCCAATAAAAGCTTGTGTACGAAATCTTATAAAATTATTACCTTAGTCTTAATTCACATTATACGATTTTTGTCGCTGCGATTATTGTCATTTCCTCTTTGAAGTCGGTCTGATGTTTACATTGTACAATTTCTGTCGTTACGACTTTTTCTTTTGCAACCGAACTTCAATACATTTATCGTCATATGAGAGACCAATGAGGGAACAAAAAGAATGAGCGAACAATGGTTTTGCGTTGCATAATAGATTACCCACTTAATTGCTGTAGGGTTCGAACATCAACCCAGTGGTGGTGTACTTCAATGCTATTGTCTTGCGTATAAACACAATACAGTAGATGACAAGAAATAAAAACTTTTTTTAGAAATACTAAAATACATATTTTACAACATTAACCTTTATAAAGTGTGGCTTATATAAGCCGTAATTTTAATGACTCTTACAATATTTTAAAGCACTCGTATTAGTGCTTAGATCTATTAAATATTTTTCTGAGCATACTGAATAATTTGAAGTCAAAAAAATATATTTAATCATTTTTTAATTCTTTATATAACAACACTGGTATGCACAGTCAGATTGAAAGTCTTTTTCACCCCACTTTATAAAAAAAACTCTCAGCAACAGTTGTGTACGTGTGTTCAATAAAAACTTTGTACATTTTGCGCAAAAAATAATAAAAATACCAAACAGCTCTGGTTACAACCAAAAAAAATTAAATTTATTAATAATTTTGTGAAGCAGGGACTGCAAAAGGGTTTCAAATTATTCTTTTATTATGCCGAAACAAATGTTCTATGAAATGTTTGGTAATGTTAAGCGAATTTTTGCAAGCTACCCCAATAAAAATTGCCAACAAGACCTCTTTCCGACGATTGTATATTCCAAATTATTTTGTTTTAGCATTTAAGAAACGAATAGTAATATGAACATGGTTTTTCGAAATTCTTAAAACAACTGCAGAAACCCCATTTTCACGAATATCTCGAAAACGCTTCTTAAGAAAAATAAATTAATGCCATATTCGTGTTCAGCAGCCCAATATTAGTTACAAAAATGTTTGAAGTTCATGGTTTCTGTGCCATATGTGTTATTTAATTAATAGATAACAAAATATTTCTTTGAAAATAGGATTTTAGTAAAGCATGAGCAGTTGACAGCCCAGTTCTTATTTTATTTAAGAAGAGTCCTTTCGACGAGAAATACGTTCAATACCTACAGATATTGCCCTTCAAGTCAAAAGAGCATAATATTATCTCTGGAGATTTCTTCATAAACTTGTTATTCCTCTTTTAAGGAAAATGATTTTCCTTGAATCAAATTAGCGTTTTCAACATCTATTTTATAAATAATATTAACTACATTTTCAGAATCTAATACAAAAAGTCTTTTATGCAGCTGTTATAATTAAATAAAAAAATATCGGGAATTTCCGCAAAATTTCCCGGGATTTTTTTCCCGAAAAATGTGCGATATCCCGGGACATCCTGTATGAAAATCACTTATTTGAACATACACATTCGATTCCATTTAGAAACTAAAGATTTTTTCATCTTTCCAAATCCCCATTGCATTACGTATAAATAATATTTATTAATTTCAACAAGTATCCGCATTAAGGTGTTCGAAAAAGAGGTCATCCAGTCACTCCCTAGAATTAAAGATAAGTTGAAAAGAATTCCAGAAATTTTTTTTTAATTTTTTGCAACGCCTCTGTATACCGCCCTTTAAGGTTTTTGTGTACTGCGTCGCCATTTAAAGTCCGATCAGAACATATCGTTATTCATGGCTTGTCTATGGCTTCATTTTTGCCTTGGGTGACATTTTAATCCGACATCAAATTCTGGGCGCCACTTATGCCATCTCAGAACGTACAACCCTAATGTCAAATTTTTTGCACGGGACAAGAAAGCCCTTCTTAAACTTTTTGTTTTTTTAAAAAAGCAACGACGCCCTTAGTGGTTTCTTTCCAATCTAGCCGGACATTACTTTTTGTTTTAGGTTATATTGCTTCTTAAAAGTTATTGAGTGCCCCCAGATCGCTGAAACTTGGCAGAAATATGTGTCATTGTCATAGGCAGGCAAACCTTAAAAATAAATAAAATCGGACCAAGGAGGAAACATTTCCCCCTAGAAGAACTAATCCAACCTCTGAAAACTGCAAAATTTTTTAAGTTTTTCCATACTTTTGTTTGGCAAATGCAACTTTTAACGTTGGCGAAAAAAAATTAAATTTTGAACTTTTATGGGTAGGTGGGTATCCCTCCAAACCCAACCCCCGGAACGACCCTGTCAATAGCTAATTTATTTATAATAGTATCAACAAATTTTATTTAAAATATGAATTTATAGACTGGTCCTTAAGAGACTCAAAGGTCAGCTTTAGTCCTCAGTCTAGCAATATCCACAAGGGTCTTAAAAGTCCTCAAGGGTTATATTGCTTTATTAAATTATTTAAATAATAAGTCTTTTGCTTTTCCGTGGTGATGTTTACAGCTCGACGGCTGGCTTACTAATAATCTTTTATTTAAAAAAATGATTGATTACAACTCACTCAGCTTAAAAATAATACGAATATAACATAAAACAAAATCAATGATAACAATATTACATGTGATTTTCAAACTATAAATGTCATTTAATAACATAGAGTTGTATTTATTTAATTGATGGAATAAGTAATTGGTATTATAAAACAAATAATTATCGTTAATTCAAATTTAAAAGACAATTTCATTAACATATGTAAATTAAAGTTACAAAAATAATAATAAAATAAACAATTCAAAATAGTGAATACACTGTGGTGCTACATATGGAATATCATGTGAACCGAATAGAAGTTTCATACATCACTAGCAAGAAAATGGTAGCATAATATAAAGAAAGTTGCCATACTTAAACGCAAAATCGCTACAAACAGTTTATAGTAATAAAACTGTTAGTGTACGTTTATGAATATAAATTTTTATAGGAGGTTTATTAGACAAAAAGCGTTTGATAGTTATTACATGCTATAAGCTTAAAATAAGAACTTTTATAATATGGCTGTTAGTCTTTATTTCAAGAGGTACTTTTTATTATGTTTAGGTAAAATGATGGGTCGGTACTCACCATTTTTTATATTCCAATAAAAGCTTGTGTACGAAATCTTATAAAATTATTACCTTAGTCTTAATTCACATTATACGATTTTTGTCGCTGCGATTATTGTCATTTCCTCTTTGAAGTCGGTCTGATGTTTACATTGTACAATTTCTGTCGTTACGACTTTTTCTTTTGCAACCGAACTTCAATACATTTATCGTCATATGAGAGACCAATGAGGGAACAAAAAGAATGAGCGAACAATGGTTTTGCGTTGCATAATAGATTACCCACTTAATTGCTGTAGGGTTCGAACATCAACCCAGTGGTGGTGTACTTCAATGCTATTGTCTTGCGTATAAACACAATACAGTAGATGACAAGAAATAAAAACTTTTTTTAGAAATACTAAAATACATATTTTACAACATTAACCTTTATAAAGTGTGGCTTATATAAGCCGTAATTTTAATGACTCTTACAATATTTTAAAGCACTCGTATTAGTGCTTAGATCTATTAAATATTTTTCTGAGCATACTGAATAATTTGAAGTCAAAAAAATATATTTAATCATTTTTTAATTCTTTATATAACAACACTGGTATGCACAGTCAGATTGAAAGTCTTTTTCACCCCACTTTATAAAAAAAACTCTCAGCAACAGTTGTGTACGTGTGTTCAATAAAAACTTTGTACATTTTGCGCAAAAAATAATAAAAATACCAAACAGCTCTGGTTACAACCAAAAAAAATTAAATTTATTAATAATTTTGTGAAGCAGGGACTGCAAAAGGGTTTCAAATTATTCTTTTATTATGCCGAAACAAATGTTCTATGAAATGTTTGGTAATGTTAAGCGAATTTTTGCAAGCTACCCCAATAAAAATTGCCAACAAGACCTCTTTCCGACGATTGTATATTCCAAATTATTTTGTTTTAGCATTTAAGAAACGAATAGTAATATGAACATGGTTTTTGTATGAAATATCTGTCGATTCGTCGATCACAATTCCATGACATTGTTTGATTCCTTCAATTTTGTTTTAAGTTCTTGGTGTTTTAATAAATAAAACTGATGAATTTTCCCATATCGTTGATTCCGCCGGGATGTTGTGGTTTTAAGCATTAAGATATGCAAAACTACATAAGAGTTGTAAAGTATTATTTACAGTCTGTAAATAACTACTTGGAACAGAGTCAAGTTTTACATGGCGTATATTTATGTCAAGCTTGCGGACCAATTAAAGGTGATAAATACGTCGTGACGCTAAAGAACCTTTGTAACTTAGCATTTTAGGGCCTTTTAAGCACCTTTGTCTTTTAAATCAGTTCGAAATATCACCAGAGACGACACCTTTATAAAAATGTGTATAATATTTAGAAAACTGTCAAATTGCTATTTACTTTTTAAGCTGAACATTTATTTTGAATATTTTGAATTGTGTTTGGATGTTAGGGTTGTAAAACGCTGCATATAATATTGGACTACCTGATCCATTTTGTTCAAATGGATTACTCCCTGAACTGGTCCAATGTAATGCAAGCACGGACCATGTCATTGTTAAAAAGAGTTTGTAGTGAAACGACATGTTTACGTTTTTAAACGATTTCAATGCTAATCCTCTGGAGTGTACCATGGAGTAGTTTAAAGACTCCTGCTTTTGATGCCCTAGGAGCTGTTGAAAACATTCGTATATTTAATAAAAATGTTAAAAGCATTATAATTAAACACTGAAAAAATGTTCCAAGAACAAAATATCATTATTATTATTCTTTTAATTTTGCATTTTTAATGGTTTTTTACTGTTAAAATTTTTTTCTCGCCCCATTTTTATTCGTGAGTTTATTTGACAGTTCGAAGCGGGAACTTTTCTCACAAAAATATTACAGACACACTTTTTCTGTTTCTGTTTACTAATCACTCCTAGAGGTCGGGTTTTGTTTGACACAATTTCTAAAATGGGTTTAAACGTAATTTCAAGTGGTCATCCTACCTACTGGCCAACAGACCGAAATAAAATTCCTGACATAATTGATTTCAGAGTCGAAAAAGGAGTTCCCAGTGAAATAATCCAAGAAGAAGCTTCTTTAGATTTATCCTCAGACCACTCACCCACTATTATTACAATACACTCACTCTTAACAACCTCACCCACTTACGATTTAGTTCACTCACGTATTAATTGGTTAAAATACAAAAAATATTTAAGTGCCCACTGCACGGAAAACTTTCCGTTACGAACGCCTGAAGACATAGAGGAATCTATTAGACAGCTAAATACTAAATTTACGCAAGCTGTCCAAAATTCTACTTATACCTCTCCACAGGTGAGATTTAATAAAATTTATTCTGAAAATGTTGAACGGCTGTTATCTGAAAAAAGAAAAGTCCGAAGAGAATGGCCACGCTGCAGATCCCCACAGCTAAAAATTAGGCTAAGGGATTGTACTAAGCAGCTTAAAAAATTACTTGACCTTAAAAAAATGGCATCCTTGAATAAATTTCTGCAAAATCTAGATGCAACACCACAAACTGATTATTCATTATGGCGAGCAGCCAAAGGGCTTAAAAGACCGGTAATGTGTAAACCTCCATTAAGGAGTGCGACTGGTGACTGGGCAAGAACTAATGCGGAAAAAGGTACTCTATTTGTTAACCATTTACTAAAGGTATTTACTCCAAACGTTTCCACTGATGTGGTTGAGCTGCCACCAGAAGTTGCCACTCCTCTGAGATTTAACATTAGGGAAATTGAAAATGTTATTACTGGCCTAAAATCGAAGAAAGCCCCAGGTGCTGATAAAATCTGCAATAAAATGCTTTTAGAGTTACCCTATATAGCAAAAAGAGTAATTCTTTTTATTTTTAATGCGGTTTTAAGAATAGAATATTATCCTGCGAAATGGAAGATGTCAACTATTACCATGATACCTAAGCCTGGAAAAGATCATACGAAAGTAGAATCCTATAGGCCTATTAGCTTATTGTCTAATGTGTCAAAACTGTTTGAAAAACTGCTTGTGAGTAAGTTGACCCCCATACTAAATGAGAGCGGATGCATCCCAGATCACCAGTTTGGTTTCAGAAGACAACATAGTACTATCGAAAAAACGCATAGACTTGTAAATGTGGTAAGAAAAACTTTCGAAGAAAAAAATATTGTTCTGCTCTTTTTATTGACGTTTCTCAGGCATTTGATAAAGTATGGCATGAAGGATTAATCCAGAAACTAAAGCAAAAATTACCCTCAAATACTCATAAGCTCTTGCAAAGCTATTTAACTGGACGAAAATTCACCATCAAAGAAGGTAATTTCCAAAGCACGCCACAGCCGATTCAAGCCGGAGTTCCTCAAGGCAGCATTTTAGGTCCTGTATTATATCTGATATATGCCTCTGGCATGCCAACAGGCAACGATATACACACATCTACGTTCGCCGATGATACAGCGTTTCTAAGCATACACGCGAGTCCTCATGAAGCTTCTCGAAACTTGCAGATATACATATTGCAGCTGGAAAAATGGTTAAAGCAGTGGAGAATAAAAATCAACGAACAAAAATGTGTTCATATTACGTTTACATTGCGCAGAGAAACATGTCCGCCTATCTATATTAATAACCATATAATTCCGCTACACCTTGAGGTTAAATACCTAGGCATCCACCTTGATCGTCGTTTGACATGGAAGACCCACATAGATACAAAGCTAATGCAAATGAAATTAAAAGCAATTCAACTTAATTGGCTAATTGGGAGAAACTCTACACTTAGCCTAGATTGTAAACTTCTTCTATACAAATCGATATTGAAACCAATATGGTGCTATGGTATTCAGTTATGGGGGACTGCCTCGGCATCAAATATAGAAAAAATTCAAAGGCGACAAAACAATATCCTTCGTTTAATTACATCAGCTCCCTGGTTTGTTCGAAACCAGCGCCTGCATTAAGACCTATATGTTCCACTGGTAAAGGATGTGTTTTCAAAATATGTGACAACTTATATAAAAAAAACTTGAGGTACACCCAAATCCACTAGCACGCGATATCCTTGACTTTAGAGGTCACATTCGGCTGAGAAGGAGAGACACTCTTGCTCTTAACCGAACACGAGACACGTAAAACAAACAAAGAAGCAACCGCTGAACTTAAAATTTTGTCTAGCATTGGCTGGACTTATTATAGACAATATTAGTTTTTAAGATTTGAATACTTATTGTTAGTTCAATTTAATTGAAGATTCAATAAATAAAATAAAAGTGAAAAAAAAAAAAAAAAAAAAAAACTTTTTCTGTAAATTGGCGAGCAAATTCCTTACGTGACAGCTAGTACTCGCCAAAAAAAAAACTTACAGACACAGTTAAGTCAGAAAAACAGCTGTTTGTTTCATAGTATGGAATTTTTGTCTCTTTACACATTTCAAACAAAAAGTTTTTGTCGCGAGAGTTACAGAACATGGGAAATTTATTTTGAAATAGACCGATAAGTGGAAGCATACTTTCTCAAACCGCAATAACGTTCCTAAATACAGCAGTATCGTTGATTAAAACAATTTTTATGAAAATTAAAATTCGGATGGTTTCAGAAAAAATGTATGTTCTTATTTTTAAAATTTTTTTTCTGACAGATTGTAACAATTTTACGTGTAGTACATTTGGAACAAACTGTTTTTTAAGATAAATGTTAAAAACAATTTTACTTTTTAAGCTTACTGAATGAACCGGCGTAAAATGGTGAATTTAAAAAAAGGGGAAAAAACGAAATTTTTTTCAAATCCAAAGTCCTGAAGCTGAGTAAAGTTGTATCCGATCAGTAAGGATATGGGCTGAAAGAGAAAAGACATATCTATGCAAAATTTTAAATCTTGTACAATTTAGACGAACAGTTCTCGATATTTTTCGAAATTCTTAAAACAACTGCAGAAACCCCATTTTCACGAATATCTCGAAAACGCTTCTTAAGAAAAATAAATTAATGCCATATTCGTGTTCAGCAGCCCAATATTAGTTACAAAAATGTTTGAAGTTCATGGTTTCTGTGCCATATGTGTTATTTAATTAATAGATAACAAAATATTTCTTTGAAAATAGGATTTTAGTAAAGCATGAGCAGTTGACAGCCCAGTTCTTATTTTATTTAAGAAGAGTCCTTTCGACGAGAAATACGTTCAATACCTACAGATATTGCCCTTCAAGTCAAAAGAGCATAATATTATCTCTGGAGATTTCTTCATAAACTTGTTATTCCTCTTTTAAGGAAAATGATTTTCCTTGAATCAAATTAGCGTTTTCAACATCTATTTTATAAATAATATTAACTACATTTTCAGAATCTAATACAAAAAGTCTTTTATGCAGCTGTTATAATTAAATAAAAAAATATCGGGAATTTCCGCAAAATTTCCCGGGATTTTTTTCCCGAAAAATGTGCGATATCCCGGGACATCCTGTATGAAAATCACTTATTTGAACATACACATTCGATTCCATTTAGAAACTAAAGATTTTTTCATCTTTCCAAATCCCCATTGCATTACGTATAAATAATATTTATTAATTTCAACAAGTATCCGCATTAAGGTGTTCGAAAAAGAGGTCATCCA